>OX465291.1:1200000-2400000 GCA_949987695.1 Merzomyia westermanni | reverse complement strand
AAAAGTTTAATTAACTTTCCTGAACTTTGTGTAAACTTTGAAATTTCGTTTTATGAGGTTTCTGTTATGAAATTCGCTATAGTTTAAATAAAAACTATTAAAACCACAGCTTCTTCTAACTTCGTCGAACGATATCCAATTTATTTTAACTACTATTATATTGACCACAACTGTATGTAGCGCTTTTTTATAACCGAACGCAATAAATTTTGATTACCGCTGCATACGAGGTGTGTTCAAAACGTATCGCGAATTTTGAATTTTCGCTGGTTACGTATATTCGAATTTCGAATTTTTTGTGGCGTTATGTTGGTACTCATGTCTCTCACTCATGCCGACAAGCTCGGCCATTTTGAATGTTCAGTTAATTGTTGACAGCTGCTTTGCTTGCACGTGTTTTGGATCGTCTTCGATTTTTACCTATTCAAAAAAATGGATCAAAGAACCTGTATCAAATTTTGTGTGAAAAACGAAATTAAGTGCGCGCATGCATTCCGAATGTTGACTGTGGCATACGGAGAAGCTACCTTGGACCGAAGCAACGTTTATCGGTGGTACAAAATGTTCTCAGAAGGCCGAGAAGATGTGCAAAGAAGAACAAAAATTGGCTTTTGCACCACGATAACGCCCCTGCTCACGCATCGTTGCTTGTGCGCGACTTTTTGGCCAAAAACAACACACTAATGATGCCGCAGCCACCGTATTCTCCCGATCTGGCCCCCTGTGACTTTTTCTTGTTCCCTAAACTGAAGAGGCCCATGAAAGGACGACGTTACGCTTCTCTTGACGAGATAAAGACGGCATCGAAGGAGGAGCTGAACAAGATACAAAAAAACGATTTTTTGAAGTGCTTCGAAGATTGGAAAAACCGTTGGCACAAGTGTATAATATCTCATGGGGATTACTTTGAAGGGGACAAAATAGATATTCATGAATAAATAAATAATTTTTGACAAAGCACAAAATTCGCGATACTTTTTGAACACACCTCGTACAGCTCACATAAGATCTTGCTCCTTGCTCGCTGTGGCCAATGCGAAAAACTTTCCTTATTCCATTATTCCATACTTTTCCTTCAGCATATTGCCATGATACTGTGCGATAAGTAAACTGTATAGTTACATTTTTAAAAGTTATTAAAGTAAACAAGTAAGGAGAGCGCTGTGTTCGGCTGTGCTGCCATCTTTATACCTTTCATGAATGCGTCAATGCAATTACGAGTTTCACTTTTCGATCCTTATTTACACCAAGTCGGTTGTGTGTAGGTTATATTGGTCTGATTTTTTCGGTTGGCACTAATGATTAATATACAACATGGCGGTCACATACCAAATTTTAGCAAAATAACTTTAAAGCTGAGAGACTAGTTTGCGTTCAACCAGACAGATGGTATACTTACAAGTGGGCCTATCTCTTCCTCTTCTTTTCATACGTAGAAACATCGGACCAAAGTTATTATAATTTTGTATGTTCATGAAAGGTTATAAAAAAAAAATTATAATTTTTGTCTCTGTTTGTTTGTTCGCGCATCACTCAAAAACCGCTGCATAGAACGGAATGCAATTGTCACTGACTTATTGCTGGATGCCCACCTCAAAGCTTAGGATCCATAGCATAAAAAGTTAGCTCAAAATATTTTTTGTACTGAGATTGGAACAGTCCTATGTCTGTAAACAAAGGCTCTGCGTGAAAATACATACGGTTAGTCTTAATTAGAGCAAACGAATCCGAAGAACCAATTCTTCTAACTTCTGCCTGTCTACACGGAATTTAGTGGTTTTTTCACCAATATGTTCCTGGATACTTATCCTGAAATATAGAACACATTTTCCCGTTGCTGTTGTATATAGTGTTTCAATGTGGGTGCGTAGCGTACATCTAAATATACCGATGGAGAAATGTCGACGGCTTCAAACCCCTGCGGTTTTGAGGAATTTTGCGAATATGAAAATCGAATATCAGTAGATAGAGCCTCACCTGTTACAGCCAAACCCACTCACAAATATTTGTAACAGCCAATGAACCTGAACTCTATTGTTCTGTATTAAACTCTAAAAAAGAGCAGGTGGAACCTTTTTAATAATTCGCGCTTTCCCAACACGCCCAATTTGCCTTAGTTGTTTGTATATAGAAAAATTGTATAATTTGGAAAAGTGTGGGGAACTCTATATATTAGTTCTCAAAAATCACCACACATCTTTCTACCAAATAATCCTATTTTATGTTTTTTAACTTATTTATATATGAATAGCTAGTAAACCCGGCCACCCTTCCCTGCGTCTCAGTACTTGTAATAGACTAAGTCCGTTTTTAACTATTATGTCTCCCATATCAGTTAAGATATGGAACTTAATTATATCGCTTATTGCAGTACTCATTGGCACCCTTCGTTTGATACCGAAATTGTACTAACACATTGTAGGCCACCTTGATCCACATATCGGTCGATATCTCTGAAAACGGTTGAGTTATCCTGGCGATTCTGATCAGAATGTGGGATCAACATTGTATCATCATCATTGTATTACCATCTGCCAATTTAAAGTGGGCAAGCGCCATCTGCACACGGAACCTTCACTACGCCCTTTCAAATTAGGCAGGTTTACAGACCAAAACTAATATAAAAACACAAGACTTGCTGCTAGTCCAAGGAAGTTTAATGGAACTATTTAAAATTGTATTTCAAACAAGTAAATAAATAAATACAATTCAGATCTAAAATCAGAATTAAGCATAACTTGGACATATAAGTTGTGTTCGATGACAAAACTTGCAAAGAAGTGTAGGTAAAGTGAGTATGACGTTAAACTCTCTCGAAACGCAAAGAACAGCTGTTGCTTTTTTGATAGGTTAAAATCTTACATTTTTAAGTTTTCGTTGTTGCTTTCCTAAGTCACGATCAGCTGTTTTTCACTTGCAATATTTACTCCAGCAGAAACGAGCAACTCTCTCTCCTAATGAAATGTTAAAATGCGCTCTCTCCTTGCAAATGTTTTGTGTCACCGAACACTTTTCAGTAAAAATTGTATAAAATTTTATAAAAATTTTATTCTCACCGAACACAACTATAATTACGGTCTGGGTATTTTTTAAAATCTACTCTAATGGTGACATGAACAGCTGCTGATGGGCATTCGCGAAAAACAACGCATATAAATATCGACATCGTTCACGTTCACGAATGCATTTGCGCGTCAAAGTAAGGACGTTCTTCTTGCCGTTCATCTTTTAAAATTCGCAGAAGGTTGCAGGTATACCTTCCGACCGAAATGTGGACCAAAAAAGGTCTTTTTGCGGGACATATTGGTTTTATTTCTGGACATATATTTATTCGCGAATGAAATTTTTTTTATGTTCAAGTTTGCTCGTAAAAGACCGTGCTTGAAAAAGCCTAATGGGCTTTGCTACCACGACGATCATATATATCTTACTTTATATAACTGAGTATTTAAATTGCCTTAAGGCAACTTTATAAAAAATTTACGAATCTAATCACCAACTTTAAATACAATACTTTGACTTCGGCTTCCACTTTTGCATTTCTATTGCGCTCGTAAATTTTGTGGCACCGACATGCGGCAGTGAGCGCCCACTTCAACTTTGCCAACAACCAACTATTTTTTAACAGTTATTCATATTGTTGTTGTTGTTGCTGAAAAGAACATTTAAGCATTTTCAAACATTTTTCAATTTCGTTTGCTTCTCCGTGGCTTTGTTTTTGGTTTTTTTACAATTTTTTTTTTTGTGTTAGGCCCACAAAGCTCAACTCTTTGCTATATTCACTTTTGCCGCCATTTTGCGCATTCATCATCCATTTTCTGCCCATCCATTTTTCATTTGACGCTTTTGGCTGTCGACACTTTTCACATTGAATCCGTAGCTGGGGCGTCGTGGTCATAACACTCCGCTTACACGATCAATATCTCCGCGTAAAATGATAACTATTCATACATGTGTGGATGTGTGTGCACATTAGGGTGTGTAATTTTTGAGGTCTGCTTTTTTGATAGACCTGAAAACCAAATAAAAATAATGTTACATTTGAAGTCTATAAATAAAATTGGAAATTGACGAGCAGGCCCACAGTTTTAGTGTTATAGAGCAGAAAAGTTGAGCTTTATAATTGTTGCATTAGAAATTGACCTCAATAAGTGTTGAAAAAAGATCAAACCAAAAATATTATATATAGGATTGAAAGAAGAAAACAATTTTAAATTATACAAGTATACATTAAAAATAAATGTTTGAACAAGTTGCCTTTTTCCTCATCTATGGGCTAGATCCATTCACATGACAATTCAAATTTACAAATCAAAACCACAATATGTGGAACAGCTTCGCGAGTTCGAAGATTTTTTCGCATCGCCAAAAATACCCAAAAGAAGTTTATACTCCAGAAATATTTCAAACAAAACTAAAACATCCTAATGTATTTCTATGCTTGTTGAAATGTATATCGAAGCTTATTCACACTAGATACTACTAGTAGTGGGACTATTTTCGAATAATATTCGAATAAATACTATTCAAATAAACGAATAAAAATATTCGTTTCAAAAAATTCGAATAGTATTTATTCGAATAATTTATCCGTTATAGTATTATTCGATTAGTGGTATTCGAATAGTGGTATCCGAATAGTATTATTTGAATAGTATTAGAATAGTGGCATTTGAATAGTGGTATTCGAATAGTGGTATTCGAATAGTATTATTCGATTAGTGGCATTCGAATAGTATTATTCGAATAGTGGTATTCGAATAGTTGTATTAAATCGCTTGTACCTATGAGCATGCATTCACGTTTTGTATGTACGAGGTGTGTTCAAAGAGTATCGCGAATTATGTGTTGTTTTCAAAAATTATTTATTTATTCATGAATATCTATTTTGTCCCCTTCAAAGTTATCCCCATGAGATATTATACACTTGTGCCAACGGTTTTTCCAATCTTCGAAGCACTTCAAAAAATCATTTTTTTGTATCTTGTTCAGCTCCTCCTTCGATGCCGTCTTTATCTCGTCAAGAGAAGCGTAACGTCGTCCTTTCATGGGCCTCTTCAGTTTAGGGAACAAGAAAAAGTCACAGGGGGCCAGATCGGGAGAATACGGTGGCTGCGGCATCATTAGTGTGTTGTTTTTGGCCAAAAAGTCGCTCACAAGCAACGATGCGTGAGCAGGGGCGTTATCGTGGTGCGAAAGCCAATTTTTGTTCTTCTTTGCACATCTTCTCGGCCTTCTGAGAACATTTTGTACCACCGATAAACGTTGCTTCGGTCCAAGGTAGCTTCTCCGTATGCCACAGTCAACATTCGGAATGCATCCGCGCACTTAATTTCGTTTTTCACACAAAATTTGATACAGGTTCTTTGATCCATTTTTTTGAATAGGTAAAAATCGAAGACGATCCAAAACACGTGCAAGCAAAGCAGCTGTCAACAATTAACTGAACATTCAAAATGGCCGAGCTTGTCGGCATAAGTGAGAGACATGAGTACCAACCAAACGCCACAAAAAATTCGAAATTCGAATATACGTAACCAGCGAAAATTCAAAATTCGCGATACGTTTTGAACACACCTCGTATGTATGTTTGCGTGTACAAATGTGTGCATTAGCTGTAGTGATATTTGTTTAACTATTCGAATACCTATTATTGGAATAGTTGTCATTTATTAGAATAATACTATTGGAATAAAAATATAAATTATTCGCATAAATACTATTCGATTTTTTTATAGCGTACGAATAAATGGGTTTTTTATTCGAATAATTTTTATTCGAATAGTCCCATGCCTAGATACTACATGACTGCGGGAAACTGTATGTTTCGTCTGCAAAGATTCTAATATTCATTCGCTTGAAAAAGTTCAATGGTCGTTCATCTAGCTCATTGCATCAATCGTTTGAACAATATGAATCCATGTGTAAACCTTCTGACCAAATGATTTTTGCGGTTAATAATTTGTGAGTGATGGGCGCACAATCTGTGGGTTCCGAACCAACATGGTTGAATGAGCACAATTTTCCAATAACAAAAAAAAATTATAAATCAATGGATACGACTTTTTCGAATGGGTTAGCAGCATAAATGCGAAGGACCTAAATAACTACAAACATATATCGTCGGTATGTATGTATGTATATGTAAAAGATTATTTAAATTTCTTTCGGGTCACAAACTCATCCAGTCGAGTTGATTTCACTACACTCGGCAACCACGCCAAGGCCATTTTCTGGGAGCGGATAGTTTTCAACCGAGTATGACCCAACAAACGATTATAGTAACATTTCCCAATTATTCTTGAATTCTGTGACTTTTAAAATGTGGAATATTTTCCTGAGGGGTTAAGGTTAGGTAGAAAAGGTTTATACAATTTATATCAAAGAGAAATATCTTGCTAGGCCACAATAGTAAAGTGTTTGTTTTGTCCAAATTTTCTGTCTGCGAGTACCGAGTGAAACTCCCGGTAATACTTTGTCAAAATTCTTTTGGGAAGGATTTTTCCAGAAAAAATTCCTACAACGAAAGTGTGTACACTACAAGCGAAATACTTTTACCATGAGTTTTAAGGCTATTGATTTTATGCAAAAATCGTCAGCATTCGATACATATGCACGGATGTATGTATGTACCCAGGTAACCAAACGGTGGCAACAAGAGAGCTATAAAGCGCACATTTCTCAGAGGATTTCCCTCAGAAATGAGCTCTTTTCGGAGCCCAAGATGACCCCAAAATCTTCGCAGGTATCTAAAAGGGACCCAAAAAAAAGGCAAAATGGAATTGGAGTCATATTAGAGGCTTTTATTGATTCTTTTATGAAGCTTTATATAAACTTTTATGGTTCATACCTGTATCTTACTAATCAGAAGAAAGTACTCTTTTTAACGGCTTAGATATTTTATTAATATAATTTTGAAAATATTACGCTATTTGAATAAAGAACAAAACAAGTTTTATGTAAAAATAAATCTTAGTGTAGAGTAAGGGCGGGTATTATGGTATAGGCGGCTAATATGGTACACCAACTTTTCTCACAAACTATTAACAATATGGCAACGCGGACCATACGAACAGCTGTTAAATGTGGAAAGATAAAAAGAAAAAGTTTGAAACGCAACAGCTGACTACTTCAATTTCAATTGCTGAAAAAACGTGTTTTCACATGGTCGACCTTAAAACACATCACAGCAAGAACGGAGTTTTTCGCCAGAAAATAAATATTTTTGGACAAAATTCTGTTTGAAGTCGTTTTCTTTGTGTTTATATTTTATATAAAAAAAGGTAAATTTATAATAACAAAGTTGTTTAAGTGCAAAAATTAACAAACATCAGAAAATGGGAAAAGCGTCTTATATGGTACACTTGTAATAAGCCAATATGGTATAGCGTACCATATAATCCGCACATACTTGCAGAGGTTATTATAATTATTTTCGACGTGCAATCTAACAGGAATCATGTCAAACGGAGGTGTGCGAAGACAGTGGGATGTCGAGAACATGCGTAAGGCCATTGCAGCAGTAAAAAACGAAACAATGGGAATTTTACTGGCGTCAAAAACATTCCAAGTCCCACACACCACATTGCAACGTATGGCTAGGAGCGAAAAACCGGTAGAGCAGCTCCTTTCCACAAATCTTGGCAGAACCCCAGTTTTTAGTCAACAAATCGAGAGGGAGATAGTTGAATATTGCTTAGAGATGGAGTCTCGCTTTTGGGGGCTAACGCAACAAGATTTACGGTCGTTGGCATTCCAAATTGCGGACAAAAATAATATACCCAATAAATTTAATGCTTTGGAGAAATGTGCTGGTAAAGACTGGTTTTACGGTTTCTGTAACCGACATAACCAACTACTGCGTTTACGTAGACCAACCGGAACTTCATTCGATCGTGCAAAAGGATTTACTCGTGAAAATGTATCTTTGTTCTACAGCTTGCTGGAGAATGAGTATACTAAACATAATTTTTCTGCAATGCGCATATGGAATGTAGACGAAACGGGTTTGTCAGTGGTACAAACTCGGCAACCGAAAGTTATTGCAAAAAAGGGAAAAAGACAAATCGGCTCGATGACATCCGCAGAACGCGGATCCCTCATAACTGTGATAACATGTATGAGTGCTGGTGGATCATTTGTGCCTCCATATTTTATCTTTCCAAGAAAGAAAAGTAATCCACTTCTTATGAAGGATGCACCGCCTGGAGCGAAATCATCGTGCCATCTGTCTGGATGGGTACAAATACCGATTTTCACAAATTGGTTTAAGCATTTTTTAAATTTCACAATACCAAGTAAGGACGAACCGGTTTTACTTATACTAGATGAACATTACAGCCACACCCCAAATATTGAGCTTCTCGATTTAGCACGTGAACATGGTGTTGTGATATTGTCTTTGCCGCCGCACTCTACGCATAAAATGCAGCCGTTGGATAGAACATTTATGGGTCCACTTAAAGTATACTATAGTGATGAAGTACGTCGCTTTACTCGAGATCAAGCACGCAAAGTAACGCTGTATGATTTGGTTGGACTTTTTGCAAAAGCATATTTACGAGTTCAAACCGGCCAAATAGCTACCAGTGGATTTAGATGTACCGGGATCTTTCCGTTCGATAAACATATCTTTTCAGAATCAGATTTTATAGCAGGGGAAATGGAAAGCGAAGAAACATCGGTTGCATGTCAGGCTGTCGTACAAGAAAATGCTACGCCTGACCCACAAGTTTCACCATCACTACTCGAAGACTCCGTGGCCAGTACAAGCACTGGTCTATCGCCATGCATTTTTCCATCCACTAACAATATCGTACATTCCGGTAAGAATTTAGCTTTTTTATTTTAACAAATTTTTTGTTAAACTTTTATTATGTCCACAGACGACTTATCGGCAAAACATATTACACCATGGGAAATCTCTCCTCCACAAAATATACGGAAAACTGTAACTAACAGAGGAAGAAAGTCGAAGTCAACTATTTTGACCGCGTCACCCTATAAAGAAGAGCTGCAAAGTAGCTTAGCGCAAATAACCATACGAAAGTCCACCAAAAAAACAAGACCAGTAGCTCCTAAGCCCGTCGCTCCTAAGAACCTACAAAAAAAATCACGGCGTAAGTCTTCTACCGACTCCGATGGAAGCATTGTCTTTCAAGAGTCTGATGGGAATGAAGAATTCCATGATATACCTCCCGCACAAGATAGCATTTGCAATTTTTGTAACAAAAGCTTGCAGGACGACACTTAAATTCAAACTTGGTCCTCTTGCCTACAATGTGAAGTAGTCTGGGCTCACGACTTATGCATCCCAAAGAGAAGTGCCATATTCCTTTGCAGTTCCTGCATTTAATAGATACCTTTTAATATTTTAATATTTAAAAACTTTCCTTTATGGTAGATAAAAACTTACATACATATCTACATATGTATTTGAAATATGCGTTTTGAAATATTCACCAGGCCATGGAGGCTGTTTATGTTACCTTATGTGCTTAATAAAAGTATTTACGTATTTAAATGTGTTTTATATTAACGTCAATATATGTATATATTTTTTGTAGGAATACTGTGCTGCTAATATGGTATATATATACCATTTTAAACGACAGTGTGTACCAAATTACCCGCAAGTTTTTTAAGATGTCACTTTTGACTTTTTTTAGTTTTTTGTTTCTACCTTTCTTGCCATATAATTTAGAGGAATTATTGTCAGGTATAAGTATAGCTAATATTTTAGAGGTATCGTCTTCAAAATTTTAAAGGCTTCCTGTGCTTACTTTTTCATTTATGGTGCAAAAACGATAAGGTATTCCATAATACCCGACTTTACTCTATATATTTTCACTTTCCAACTTTTCCAATCACTTTATGAAATCCAAAAGTTATTATTGATAAGCTTTCATAAAAAACTCTTTACGTTCTGTTAGGTAAAGTAAAAAGAAAAAAGCTCAAATTACAGACTTCTTACAGATCATTAAGTCGGATCGATCCGGCTTTGGTTAGCTGGGTATATTCATTGATGCCAAAAAAGTTTTTGGTTTATTAAACAACAAATGTTTGTATGCATGTTAGTATATATATATGTTAGTATGTACTTATCTGGCTGTTCAATGGAAAAACATACAATTCACATAAAATGATTGACAATAGAAAATAAGCGCAAACTAAAGGTCAATCATGCCTGTTTGGTAGAAATTTCTTTTGCCCTGAGCTAGCTTTTATGTTAGATTAATTCTAGTCTACAGTTTGTACAATATTTACATGCCCACACACCTACGGCAAAATAAAAATAAAAATCAAAAGTGCTCATTGACCAAAAACTGGAAACAGAGTGCAATGAATTCAAGAAAATATTTACACCGTCGTTGGCGGCAGTTGGTGTTTAAGGTTGTGACTTCATTACGATTTATATTTCAATTTTGTCCGCAAATATCTTTGCTTTAATATCTGACACCCAAAACCTTAATAACACGTCGATAGCTTAAATCTAATAGTTAGTAGAGCCAAATTTGGATAGTATGAGACTAAGCTGGCGAAATACTTCTGACAAAAGCACAACTAAAGGAGTACCTTCCAGAGTGCCGCTGTCGTCAAAGCCTTTCTTCTTCAGACAAAATTCCAGTGCGATTCTTTACGATTTAAAAGATTGTTAGTACTCTAACACCAAGAGTCTTGCAACGGTCATCTTTTCTAAGCATTTTTCTTAAATTGTACAACAACTGAGCTACTGATAACGACCAATCGTTTAAACGATCCAAAAATTCTTTAAAATTACCTTCAGTTCAATAAAAGTAATCCTCATAAATATATATTGTTTTTTGCTTACAGATCATCGTAGTGACTGTTTAGTATACTGTTAAACCACTAAACTCCATGCCCACATAGTTAATCTAATGTTTTCATTACATAAAGGCCTTTGATTCAGAATTTATAGATGTTGTTTGATGATTTATTATCTTTTTGGTAATAAAATTATATAAAGCTTCGCGATTGTTAGAACGATGCCTTTTTATTTCAAAGCACAGTAAAAATTTGACCCTCGATGAATTCGTTGATGAATTGGAAAATTATAAGAAGATTTTTCTGATGACGATGAAATCAAATGATACAATCTTCCAGGTATAGATATTACATAAATGATTGAGATTTTCTAAAAAAATTATTTTAAATACCCAATGTCGATTCTTCTATCTTTGCAGGTTCTCAATTACGAGCTGCAGCAAAAATGTATTGCATTTGTCTGCCTTGAAGGGCTTGAACCACCGAGGGACCTTCTCTATACAGTAACAGTCCATTAATTGTTTCTTTTGGAGAAATCGCCACAATAAAAGCGGCTAACTAGAACGGGGTACCCTCCAATGCCAATGCCAATGAAACAAAGTGGTTAATGTTACAAACAGCGAGATCAAGTTCTTTCTGGCTATCCTCCTTTAGAGTGGATATGTTGTAGTTCCCAGAAGATGCATGTTTTGGGACAAATCATAAGACACTGACTTCAGTAATATATGCCTATAAAGAAATTTGAAAGGAAAGATTCACATCTATCATGACCCAATTCCAATTTTGTGACAACGGTCAAAAAGCTACTGAAAGCTACAAATTTGGAAAGTTGAGACTACTTTTCGATATTTCTCGATATGGCGCCATTAAAAGAGGCTTACAGCATAGACGAGGCTATGGTACCTTACTACTGGGAGCACGGCTGTAAACAATTTATACGGGAAAGCTAATCAAATGGAGTATAATTTTTGGGTTTGCGCTACTAAATGGGGATATGTCAATATATCGTTAAAGCCAACCCAACTTGGCGATATTTTGGTTTGCAAGTGGAAAAACAATAGTGTGGTTACCGTGGCATCAAGTTCGTAAACTATGCAACCTTTTCAAAAAGCAAAACTATTTTCCATCAGAAGAAAATACATATAATAGTTGATCAGCCCACATTTATAATCAAAATATGAGCGGGGTCGATAGGTCCAATCAAAACAATAGACTCTATCGTACATCTGTTTGTGGTAAAAAATTGTACTTTCCATTATTTTCTCACTGCTTGGATCTGACTACTAATAATGCTTGGCTTATTTGGGAGAACTGTCACCAGAGGTATGTGGGAAATACATAAAAAATGTGAGAACACTCCAATAAAGTAAATAAAATGAAATAATTCATTAACTGTTGCATCTAAATAGTAAAATTTTGAGCTCAATATAGGTTGATGGTTTTGGCAAAAATTTCGTCAAATTGGCGGTGTTTAAGCGACATAAGCTGTAGTCATTTCTTTCGTTTATTTCATTTGTATTGCATAAAATTCGCAATCAGCTAATGAAATATTCGAAAGATATAGTTTATGCTTTGCGATCCCAAGTCGGGGTTTTTCACAACGAAAATGAGGAAGCCAATCCCGCGCAATGCCTCAGAGCCAACAGTGCTCGCCCCCAATTAATAAATACAAGGTGTAACAGGTGCAACGCACCCCACTTCTATATAGAACAAATCATAATATATAAATAAAATAATTAAATAAATATTACTCAAAGGTTGCCCCTTATGCAACATGTGCTTCGCACCCCCCGTTCTACTCTCTGAACAAATAATAAAATAATATACAAAAAAATAACTCAAAAAAACTACTCGCCCTCCATAAAGCTTAGACAGGCGGGGCATTTGATTCTTTTTTGAGTGCACAAATGTCAACTGGTAATAAGATCAGAAGCTCCAAATTCAATTCATGTATCACACATGGTTGTGAAGTTGTAGACCCGTTTATGGAGTCACAATAGTTCTAAAATGCATTCGGAATGATAACATGCATGTGCTAGTGATTGAAAGTACCTTTTGCTTCAACAATGTTATTGTTTCCTTAAATTATTTATTTATTTATTCTTTAAGAAGTTGGACAGTTTCATATTTATTGCGACTTAAAGAACGGGCTACTATCATTGAATGAGGAAGTTTTTTGTTGTGATCACCGTTCATACACTGGGACACGTGTTATATTTCAGTGGCATTACTTTGTTCACAACTGCACGCATCTCTAACTTTCCTAATCATCCCTAGATTTGCTAAATGTAAGCGTAAACACAGTTTTATATTAGCATTTACGGTGGGCGTGGTCTGATTGATGCAATATTTGGTCTTATTCTTCCATATGCCATTACTTGGACTCGTCAAATTTCAACTTCGTAAATGTATTAGCTTACTTTATGCCAAAAAATTTAAATAGGAACAATGTGCAATGTCCGTGTAAAATGGATCTATAAATTAAGGCAAGAAGTTAGAGCTCAATAGTTTACATAAATGATCCTAGTTCCGAGTTAGAGTTATCGTTATTAGATTTCAGTAATTTTGAAATTGTTTATCTTCTGAAACCTTGGGCCCTCAATTGAAATTCCAAACATATAAAAGAATGAGTCTCAATATCGGAACGCGGGACTATATGTCCTTTTAAAAGAAAAGGGAGTGTTATCGTAGGACCTAAATAAAAAATGTTGTTATTCTTGACTATGAAATTTGGAGTATATGTATGAAGTGTCACTAATTCTTCGCACACCAGCTGTAGATCTAAGTTATATAAAGGTTGTATGTGCGCTTGCGATCGCTTTTTATGCAAATGTTTAAGTTGTACGAAAGAGAGGGTTGTGTTTAGACAACATTCGCATCACAAACGAGTGAATGGACACTGAACAATTTGATATATCCGGCTTCTGTTTGCACACTTTGGCGCTTATTTATGTGAATCTAGCCATACATGCCACATATCTGACAATTGTAATACGAAATATATTGATATATATGTACGAGTATGTTGGTCTGTAGATTCATTTGAAAACATATATGACTATGTCCTTATGTGCACACACTTGGCTCTCGTATCCGCTTAACTGTTGTTTTTATGTGCTGCAGACAAATATTTGCTTTCCTACAATAGTCATAAATACCAAAAGCTACATAGCCCGAATAATTAGACCAGTTGCTCGTTCAGCTTTAACTTTGCACAGCTCAGCATTGTTGAACTGAATTTCACATACGAATACAAACCCGAAATCAAGGATTCCCCCAACTACGCCACGAAACGATTTTCCACAGGATTGAATTGAACCGAAAAAAATAAGACGAAGAAACAAAATGGATGATAGTGAACATTCTGCGGAATATGCGAATAGTAATAAAAATAGAAAAGACAGCAAAATAAAAACGAAAAAAAAAGAAAAAAAAATGGTGAGTGGACAAAAGTGTTCCGTTAGCGTCGAATAACATGAAATAGCACAAAATGGGGGAAAGACAAACCCCAAAATTAAAAAAAAAAATAACAAATATGAAAAAGTACTGCGCCATGGCAAACATAAATGGAATTCACAAGGAGACGCGCAATGTAACCAACCCAATGGTACATGAAGCAACATGACCGACAAACATACAACGAGGAAGCAACGAAATACTTTCAGATGGATGTGTACATATGTGTGTAACTGTACATGTGAACCAAGTGAATGCGACAACCAATAGCGCAACTAGCGGTTAATAACGCGCGGTGAGGGCTAACGTTTTCTCGGCTGGGCAGTGTGCTTGGTGGTTTTGCGGATATGCTCGACTGCAGTTGTAAGAAACTTGTGAAACTCAACTGCAAACTTACATACATATCGTCGGTGCCACTGCAAAACCGCGTAGATTTTTAACAGATTTTCGAAATAAACATGAAGCTTACAAAACGCTCATTTTTCGTTTACAAAATGTTGGAAAAATTTGACAATTAAATGACAACATGCCAACTCCTTGAAAACTAAAATTAAAATGTTTAAAAATTGCATTAATTCGACAGATGAAAAATCAATACCAAGGTTATAAATACAGCTGCGGTAAAAATAATAGCAGTGAAATTAGATTGGATATCGTCAAACGAAATAAGAAGAAGCTGTGCTTGTAATAATTTTCTTCATTTAAAATATACTGAATTTTATAACAGAATCTACATAAAAAGAATTTTCAAAGCTTACCCTAAGTTCAGGTAAGTTAATTAAAATGGCCAATTTTAGTATAACATTGTGCAAGTTGAAACTATCTCAAACATTTCCCTGAATTTTTCAGCATTTTTTTAACTACTTTGAAAACCAAACTAAATTGGTTGGCTATTGTATGGGTATGAATAGGGAGTTAATATCTGTCGCCAGAAACGAAAAAAAAAATCCCATTAGGTTGACTAGATCAGTTGTTTTACATGTAACCGAACTTTACTTGCACTGAGACAAATGCATTGGTTGTAATAGCACTATTAAACCCGTCCAACTAAGTATAACTATTAAGTTCGGAAGTCCTAGCGCATGGGACTCCATCAAAACACCCTTGAAGGACTTCTCCGAATACGGAGTGACAAAGGGAGTCCTGAAGAGCTTAACGCGGTAGTGTATGTGTTTCGTATGTGTGTTCGTTTGTATATTTATGAGCGATTAATCTAATCTAATCAAATATTAATTACTATCGATTCTTCAAAACGATTACTTTCCTGATTAGTCACAGTTTTCACGTTGAAAACATTTTAAAATTTCATGACGTGCGTTTTTATTTATTTTGAAATTTGACTAATAACTGTTGATAACGTTTAGTACGTGTGGCCTCAGTTCGCTGAAATATTTAGTCGACAAGCCTATCTAATTTATAGTCACCATAATAAGAAAGGTGACACTTTTCATGTAGTTTCTTTCAAGCTACAACGGAAAGTATTATACTACCTGAACACACCCCTGCCCAGCCAGCTGGCAGCCACTTGGATTAATAATGGAGTAAAATGAACAGTCAAGCAAAATGTCTAAGGATGCCAATAAATTCCACAAATCCGGCCTTTTTGGGATTTGCAATATTCCCCTAAGGACTAAAGTAATACAATCTTTTCTGGCAACTAACAAAAAACGGCTCCAAAATTCAATTATTTGTTATACGTTTTGTTACGTGTTTCTTGAAGTTATATAGTTTCAAAGTATTCATGACTATAAATGAGGTCAAGGCCGAGAATAATAGTCTTTATAAATATAATTATTTGTTTTATTTTTTAATTAATTATTAAAGTTATAGTTATACATAACAAATTATATAGTATAAATTTGAAAGGCAGCTGCCACTTTATTCTCACAAAATACAAATCTTAAATATATAAATTTAGCCGGCTTAAAAGTTGTTTACCAAAACTATGCTTCGTTATCCGATTAACTCCCCGATATAGATACGGTTCTAGCGATTTCTCGAGCTGGTCCGACGACAGTTAACGTATGACTGGTATAATCTAGGACCCCTAGTAAAATAGGTGGAGGTCGAAAAAGCTCTTAGCCTCTTACTATGAGATTAATTCGATCTTCGAATACTGTCGCAAGTGCCGTTAAAACAAATTTTCATTTGGCATTACGATGCTCTTCCAAAAATGACACAAAATCGTAATACTTTGCGTTAGGCGTCAATTGCTAAAACACACCGAAAGATGTCGGGGGAAGTATCCTTTGTATCCCAAGAATCATAATACGTAGAAGTAGAAATAAAGTTATTAATTATTTAAAATAAACAAAAACAAAATAAATTTTAGTCGACAAAGAACTCAGTGTCCAACGAAAATGTAGACTGCAACGCAGATCTCATAATCCCATTTATAAACAGCGAAGACCGAACATCGAATGAAACTCATAATAGGAGCTCTAATTTGTATTTAATTCGGTGTGATTTGGCTGAATTCCAAAAGCACTTTAGTCACGTTAAGATAATCTTAAGACTCATGAAACCATCGAAACGTGGTCGTTTTTGCTTTTACTTTTATGAAAAAACTAATGCAATGAACATAAAGTTAAATAGTTAAATTGATGCATCTCGAACTAAGAAACCTTGCAGCTATCTTCTGCATTACACCTTCATGTATCCGAACCTAAACAAATAAAGAAAAAAACTGCAATCAGGATCTCTGAGTTGGTACATCACTTCAAAACAGCGTTCACGTGTCGATGTTGGATTAGCACGCTGCACAATAAAAATACCATGCATATCAACAAACAATGGCACACGCTTTCACACACTAACACCACACAACACACACAAACACACACGACGCATTGAGTGCAGGAAACGTGCACTCGAAGTTGAAAAGTTGAGTAGTCGAGATTCATCACAATCATATGCGAGTGTATGGCGTGTGTGAAATGGCGATGGCCGTTTCGTTGGTTACACGCCACACGCCCCACGCCGCTCTCAACAAAACGCTTCACTTGTCGATCACGCGACAACAAGGACTTACGCCTTATTCGCTTGAAAGCACACCCATCAGCAACGCTTTGGGCCAATTTTCCGCTTTTGTGAATGCGAATCTCACTTCTGACGACCTTTTTTTTTGCGATGCTAATCTACACAAAATGCTACAAAACATTCAACAATTAAGTTGCGCCACGCGTCGACATGTTGCCTCTCTATAAATACGCCTTCGCTGAAGCGCTGCTGCGGTGCATTTATGACAAACAATTTGAAGCATTTATCGGCTACTTTTGATCAGATGTCATCATTTGTTTGTTTGGACTTATGCGTGAACAACAACAAGAGTTAAATATCAGAAACAATAGATGAGATTGAAGAGATGATTTGATGATATTGATGATTTTTCTCATAGAGCTTAACTTGGGCGTACAAGGGTTAATTCACATGGTTGCGTTTTTAATAGAGTGAACGTTGTTCTCACCTCAGTCGAAATAGAAATAGAAATTGAGATCCTAATTGAACCACTTTTGAAAAAGTGGAAAACGTGTCAATGATTGAAATATTGATCAAATTGTTTGGGAACTTTGAAACTCACTTTCTTCTGATATGGTTCGAAGGTGTCGAACCTCGCTAAAAGTTCTGCATAAAAGTTCTGTATCATTGTAAACGAAAGGGTTGATGAGATGGCCAAGAAGGGCTCCGAAATGGACATACATGATGCAGACAACTCCGTGCGACCGCTATTGGGAAATCTGCTAAGGAAAATCGCTGAGCATTCTTGTAATACAACGAATTTACTATGGACCAACCCGGATGACTGCAAAGCCTCACGGTCCGTATGGTAATTTTTAGACATAAAAAGAACTAGCTTTCTTCTTAAACTAAACAAATCTGCGGTAAGGGTACTTATAGGTATCATCACAGGACATTATGCTATCGCACCAATGCTTAGACAATGGCGTATTCGAACAAGCTCCCTATGTAGAAGCTGTCAGGATGAGAAGAAAGAGGAGTGGATCCATCACTTTCCTTGTAGATGCCTAGGACTACCGTCAAGGTGTCTCAGATTTCTGGGAGCACGCTTCGGCCGTCTAGCAGATGTGACGGAAGTGGATCTTTCGCTCCTTTTCAAGTTCATATGGGAGAGTAAATGGTTTAAAAATGATCAAGTGAGTAATACTCGTACCTGGTTGGACGGATGTGCCCCCAACCGGCACGCAATGAGAGCATTTACAATGGACATAAGTGTTTCCGAGTGGAAGTTTGGGATATCCCATGAGCGCTCTCTTAACGTAACCTAACCTAACCATCTTCTGACTTATTAGGGAAAAGATGATACTCCATTGCGATCAATACAAACGCAGACAATTAATATACCAATTTATATCTAATGGACGAGTTTTCAGGTTGCTGAGAAAATATTTTCCAAAAAAGCCAATTCTGCTAAAATGCAATAAAGTTCCTGTACAGTAGAACCCCCATGGCCCACTAAGAAAAGGACTTTCCGAACTCAAAAAAACCTTGTAAATATATATTTCCCATTTAGCGCTCCTCTCTGATAACTTGCGCATTATAGCAATTTTATAATTAATTATCCGTTTTCGGCATGAAAAAAAGGATTTCTACGGTTTTTTTTAGAAAAAATTTCTTCTTTTCTTTTCTTTACATTTATAAAAAAACACGAACACTGAAAAAAATATTGTGAAATAAAGTGGCTCAAAGAAAGCTGGCGTAAAACACAGCGCTGACATGCAAATATAAAACAATTTATTACTGGAAGTCTGTAGCCGGAAAAGGAAGTGTTAAGTAAACTCAAGTGTAAGCCACAGTGGAGCACACAAGCACCCACGTAGGCAACCACGTACGCGCATTTTTTTTTAACTTTTGCTCTCACATTTAAAGGAGTTCAAATGCTTACCCATCAAACATTCTGCACCTTTCATTTCGTTAGCCCAACAACATTATCGTTTACTTTCCTTTCTGTTTCGTTGCGTTCTTTATTGGTGCTTTTCTTTACTCTCCTGTCGTTTTCCTTCCCTTCCTTTAATTTATTGTGCTTTTCGTTACTTTGATTAATTTTATTTTATTAAATTTTTTTTTATTTAAATTTATTTTATTTTACTTTATTTTATTTTATTTTATTTTATTTTATTTTATTTTATTTTATTTTATTTTATTTTATTTTATTTTATTCTATTTAATACAAATTTAACCACACAAATATTACAAAACCAATTTAAATCCTATTTTAGGTTTTCGGAGCTCTTACAAATTCAACGGAATAATCACTTGTTTTCTTTTTGTAAACCCTGTGTGCATCATCATTTGCTCCCAGTCAGAACAGCTTTTTCGGTCCGTGTGGGTAGTTGAAACCATGGATATTGTTTCTCCCAGCGTTCAAACCTTGCGGTCCCTGCAGAAGTTTTCGAAGCTGTATCTGAAAAAAAAAAATTTATATATTCCATTTCCATATGCACTGGACAAAGTATGTGTTTCAAATTTCCATTCTTATTTGTAAAGTGCCACCAGGAGGAAACAGGAATATTCACTCAAAATACTTTAAGAAGTTTCTTTTTTTTTAATAGCAAACTCGACGGACAAACGCAAGTTTATTCCTATTGTTTTGCTGCTAGGGGTCCCTTTACGAATTAAAATGGAAATTTTCACCATATTTATTTCTCGGTGTATATAATTTTAATGCTTATATTCTAAAACAGTTTTATTTTTTAGTCACGATTTCAGAAGCATTATTGTTTTTATTTTGATTTTTATCGCAATTAATTCAACGCGTACGTCGTTTTTAGGCACAGTTTCCGAAGATACTGGGGGCCTCTCCAATTCTAGTTGCTGTCTAGCAGCATCTTCCACGCCCTCTTCGTTTTTTCCTTTCTTTCGCACCACAAATTTAACCATCATTCTCTTTCACTTTGATCCCTTCTGGACTCCCTTCACTTTTACTTTGTTTTTTCCGTTGTCCTCTTTACAAAGAGTATGAAATCGTGCCGTCTGACTTGCCCACGAAAACCCGGGTTTCTTCGATAGTATATGTATTGCAACAGGCTATGCGACAGCGTTGGTTAGAAAAAGATAAAACTAACGAGCAGACGAAATTTTAATGTAATACGGATACAAAAAGAGCTCGTGTTCCTCGCAGGGAGAAATTTTAAAGATAAAAATTGGTCAAATTCACATGCTTAAAGTTTGGAAGTAATGCCTTTTCCGAGAAAAGTTGCCACAGTCCGGAATATTCCGTGTGGGTACAACTACCCACTGTACCCATATTATCTGCCTGGCCTACTCACACTATTCCATCAGCGATTTATAAAATAACAACAACTCAAGCAAGAATGTATGTTTGGGAATTGTAGTAGTGTCACTTTTAAACTGAGTTTATCGTATCACAATTTATTTGATTGAACATTTTTTTAGATGTAGTTTGGATAATTCGGCCGTAAGCATGGCGAAACCTTTTCACTTGAGCACTTACATACTAGTAAACCCGTCTCAGAACTTATAATAGCCTGAGTCTGATTTTAATCATTGTATCTCTGAAACCAGTTGAGATATGGAACTTAATCATATAGCTTATCGCACCACTCATTACCACCTTTTGTTTGATGCTCATATTGTACTCACTTATTTTTAATCACATATTTGTCGATAACTCCGAGTTATCGAAATATGGGATATCTTAAATTTTGGGCTGGACGTCCAGTAATGTAACGGTGAAAGTTCCATTCAATTTTATTTAGCAGTGTTTAAGTGATACGCGTTCAAACATACAGACAAAAATTCTAAAAACTGTTGATTTGAATTCTTAAGCCAAATGATCCCTTCTATAAGTTTTTCTTGAATATCTGCTATGCACACACATCGACCTGTGACAAGTTTATTATATGTAGAGATAACTCTTTGCTTCATACAATCTCTAACACCATTTTTTCTTGGGTACTTAGATATATGTATATAAACTTTGTCACATACTCAAACTCATTGCCTTAGATTATTTTTCTTGGCAAAGTTTTGAATGAAAAGAAACTTTTCAAAAGGATGTTTGTCAAATGAGTCTTAAAAGTGATGAATGTTTGCGCTCAACCACATCGTTTCCGTATTCAAAACAAAGTGTGCGCGGTATTTATTTCTTAAACTTTAGGAATTGTGTATTGTACACAAATACAACTGGAGCGCTTTGGAGGGCATACAATTGTCTTGTGTCGCGAAGTCAAAATTATGATTTATCGAAATCGCTCGAAATGGCTGAAAAAGTTGTTTGTCAGGTTTGTGACCGGTAATATTAATGCTGTTACCAGGTTGGAATACTGAAACTCTGTTCAAACGGCTTTGGAGATTGAGGCTAAAGTGGAAAATATTTTAAAGAAATTAAAGTTTTACAGCTTCCGAAATAGATCTATCCGAAAAGTTATGGTGCTTGTTTGTATCTATAGTCACGCCTATCCTGCATTTTGACTTGAATCGAAACTTCCTTAGTTTGGCAATTTAGTATTCTTGGTGTTATTCCCGTTCGAGCTTCGAAATTTTCTATTTTGCCTATTTTTTGGAAAACAGTAAAGTATTAATCAAAATTTATTTTTAAAATCTAAGGGAGAACGAAACTAGGCATTGAAAATGGTAGAACGCCGAAACCGGTTTGTCACAAAACCAAACTTGACAAGGGATGACGGAAAATCGTACGAACCAAAATCATCTTACTACCCTGTCGGAAGATCAACACAACAAAATAAATCAGTTTTCTTACAGGTTTGGATAGACTGGAAATGCTATATTAAATGCGAACTATCTGTCTGCGGGTGACAATGTCGTTTGCAACGCATGAGGGGATAGTACATGTGGAGTAGAAAGACGCTGCTCAAATTTCGGAAATGGGAATTTCGGCATGTTCAGACTTTCGATCGTCCGATGTGCCAAAAACCAGCAGAGCCAACTGTGAGCACAGAGGAAGAAGAACGGAGAAGGAAAGCCCTGCGTCCTTAATGAAGGTTTTTACTCCAAAAAAAATGTTATGCAGACACAAAAAGTCATTATGAATCAAGGCAAACAGCTGATTTCGCAATGGCATAGACCCTTCTTCTATTTCTTTCAATTCAATGGTAATGCAGGATACCCACTTTAGAAATGTAGAATAGAAGTGTCTAAGCTTTATGGAGGGCGAGTAGTTTTTTTTTAGTTAATGTTTGTATATTATTTTATTATTTATATTATATTATTACTTTAGAAAGGAAAAGGGGGAGTGCCGAGCACATGTTTAACATCCCAACCTAATATAGCCGCACAGCGTTTTTACCGCGGCTTCACGATGCAGTAGGCATGGACCATTTCTCGAGTGGCGAATTTGTGGCGCAGAACGCACTCGTCTGTTACCCAACTCTGTGCCAACGCCTTATATGAATATTCTGCAACCTTCTTTCACGTTCCGGATCAAATATAATTTCCTCGTATCTATGGAACATAGGCCATGAAATGATATATGCCAGTCCTTGCTGGTGCAAAAACTATGAAATTTCCGTCTTTATTGGAATTCACAGCTAAGGCTGCATACAGCTGCTTGTTTAATAAGCATTTGTACATCTGGTAGGGAAGCGGTTTGCTTACTCAAAAAGCTTGCACCACTTTCAATGCATTTGCTTTATTACATCGCATTGGTTGCTCCCAGACTCAAGCCAGATTTTTACTACTGAATTGTCACAATTTGTTTGAACGAGTTTTTTCACAAATTTATCAGTTTTTCGTTTGACAATCTAGGTTATTCCAGATTTGATTTTTCTTAGTGCTTTTACCTGTATTGTTGTATCATGGTTCTAACCGAAATAAATTTGCGTGCATGAGTAGTTCCCATATACACAAACGAGGGGCCAGCTGAGCGTAAATGTCAAATCGATATGTCACGCAAAACGAAAATTGGAAATTTATTTAGGTTTTTACGCTGTGCGGTTAGTTTAGGTTGCTCTCATACAATTTGTATGTGCATGAGATATTTTTGACAGAAAATTGCCGGAGTGCGTTTATATTAGGTTGGGCTGTAATAGGGACCCTTTCATTAATACTTATTTAATTTATTTAAATTATTTGTTCTATGTAGAACGGGGGGTGCGGGGTACCTGTTACACTTTGTATTTATTGATTGGGGGCGAGCACTATGGGCTCTGAGGCCTTGCGCGGGATTGCCTTCCTCATGTTCGCTGTGAAAACCCCCTACTTGGAATTACAAAACATAAACTATATCTTCGAAATATTTCATAAGATGGCTGCGAATTACAAGAGAGTGCAAATGAAATAAACGAAAGAAATAATTATAGCGTATTTCGCTTAAACAAAGTGAATATATGTACATATAATGGGTACAGTCGCACAAATATTTGTTGCGCTAAGCCAAGTAAGCCTTGAGATATTCCAGTTCGGTTTTAAATATCCAAAAATTTTGGACGACATATCGAGGGCTGAGTGAAGCATCAACCTATTCAAAAATATTTTTAACACACGTCCCATCCAAGGCGAATTTAAACTAGGTGATAACACTGCGAATTCGTTGCTGTACACACAAACTTCGTGCATTTTGTTTTTGCTTTGGCGGCTCTCCTGTCAGATTTTATAGATAATTTTTTTTTATTTTGACAGACAAAGCCACTGCTTATACGTTCTCTTGATATCAACTGTAAGTTTAACACCATCTCAGAATGCGTTTCAAAAACGCCCTACTTGAAAGAAAATTCAAAACTTATTTAGCTGAAATAGGACATTTCAAATGCTGGGAAATGGCGCTTTTGACACCTTTTTTATATTATTATGATTTCCGCTCAGGCGTCGATATATGACAAAACCAAAATTGGCTTCAAAAAATGGAAACTATTTCTCGTTTCTTTATATTAAAAACTATGCTCTTTGCGTTACTGGGCTAACTTACTTCGATGCACAAAGACGTGTAGGTATCTTGGCTGTCACAAGATGTTCGTCCGTGTCGATAGCGAGGCCTCGAAAAGTACGCACTTCCATGACGTTGTCTCTCCTAGTTGTTTATTGAAAATACTCGCTCCCTGAATTTGAAAGCTCAGTTCAAGTCAATTAACCTGGTCTTATCTAGTTTTGTCTGTCGAACACATATGCATGTATATCCTCGCATGTCTGTGTGTGTGTCAGGCATTTTCAAATGTTCAATACGGATGAATGCCTTTACCTTTAATGAATTATTTCTCACCACAAAAGCAGCTATTAAATACTAAGTAACCACCAGCCCGGGAGAATTGTTAAATACCAACCGCCAGTTAGTCACGTGTCAAATAAAATGTCAACAAAGAAATTGAGTTATTTATGTGTCAGTCAGTCTCTGTCGTGTCATTAAGAAAATCTATTTGAAATGAATACATTTTTAAAGTCCAGTAAACCGCACTGAGCACACTCACACATGCAGATGATGTGCGTGCGTTGCAAAATACATTCGAAATATGAATAAATAAATGGAAATGAATTAAAAAAATGGAATTCAAAAGTTATGGTCCAACATATGTATATGTGTTTATTGCTGAGTTTAATGCCTAAATCTCCTTGTGTCTTGACTTTTTACTAAATCATGTAGGATACTCTTTCATAAATATTCTCTTTTGGCCTGTTTGGCCTTTGTTCAAATTCAGCTCAACAAGTTCATTGCGATACACCAGCGATTCATCGTCACACCTTCAGATTTAACTTAAGTTGGTATTAAGTCCAGTTAACCACCCCTATTAAAAGCACAGCATCAAAGATACTGACACACACACATACGAATACACTCACCAAAAAATGTCACCTTATATAAGGCTTATCGCTTTTGATTAAAAGGCTTATAACATAAGCTGTGATGCCGTATGAGTCAGAAGCAGTCAGAAATGGTCAGAAGCTATAGAAAATCGCTATAGTAGTCAGTTCTTTGACAATTAGAGGTTCTCTGGCAGCCAGAAGTTCAAGGTTTATATTTACACCTCGTCACCATAGACAATATTCTCTCTCTATGAGAGAGAACCAAATTTTCAAAATATTTTTAAAAAAACATCCTGCCTCAGAATTTGTTTAAAGCTCGCTCTATCTGAACGAAAATACAATACATATTTAGCTGAGATAAGGCGTTGTTGAAAAATATTATGAGATAGGGCGCTCTTCAACCAAATTCTGAAATGGGATAATTGGATCTGAAATATTTTGAAATAGAGTGAGCTTCCACTCAGTTGTTGATATGCAAAGTTTTGGAACAAGACATCATATACCGGGTTGTGAGATATTGTGGCATTCCACGTTATACACGCAGTTGGGTGCAGTTATACGTATATGGCTTGAAGTAATATTTCGTGCTGCTGCCTGTGTATGAAAGGGACGTAGTTATAAGCCGATCCTTCTTTAAAATAAAATATTGCACTCTCATAAAAGAAGAATGTGTTCTAAGAAACTCCTCGAAATATTGCAACCGTCACCCAATCCGGCCGCTCGCCGCCATTGAAGAGGGAGTGTTCAGCATCCGCTTTCTCTGCATCGGCTCTTCTACCTATTAGATCCTGCAATAGAATTTTTCGAAATCCCAGTATTCAAAGGGCATTTAGGTAACGCAGTAGTTAGACTAGCTAAAGTTGTTGTACATCGGTATTCAGTTTCCCAAAGTCTAAAAGTTTCGTCGGCTATTTCTTCGCTATCAACTTCTATGGGGTCTTCATCCATGTGTGTTTTTTTACTTGCAATAGCCTTCTTTTATCAGTACTTAACTTTTGTTTTCTGGTGGCCCTCCGAAAGAATTGATACTAGATCTCTTATATAGCTTATATTTAGCCCCTGCAAGTAGCATGGCATTTGAAGCCGTTGCTCTCAGTGAGCATGTTTGTTCATTTTGCGCTGTTAAAAGCATTTCTTACGTCTAAGGCTTATTATAAGATGAATTATTATCTGACTTGTATGCCTATAGCTCATTGGGACGAGCAGCGTTGCTGCCATATTCATTACTTCTCATAATCGCTAATACAATTTTTTGTTGGTTATCTGTTTAAATATGACTCTGTCAGCATGTTACATTGACGGAACTGTGTGTGAAATGTTTCTTGTGAGAGGGATATCCTTTCATATCCCTCGGCTTGATAAACAAATGGCACGTGCGAACAATGTCCTTGCGGGATGCATGAAGGATTATTATTGCCTTTGTTGCTTTGGCAACTAGAAAATCATTTAGTGGCAGGAAAGTATCAGCAGCAGCCGTGTGGGATTAGCCGCTGGCAAACGCCTTGAAAGCCTGAATAGCGCACGCCCTTCAACATCCATTCAAGTCAGCCAACGAACAGCAAACACAGCAAATAGCAAATATAAATAAGCTAGCATCAATAAATAAAGTAGAAAAATCCAACCAAAATGAAATGAAAATGATATTTGCACAGCGTTTGACTCAAAAGAAGACAAGACACACACACACACACACACACACACAGTTGCATTGATATGTTGGCGATTATAACAATTTTCGAATAATGTCGAATCCCAGTATATCCAGCGGCTTTATTGACTGGGCCGAACAAACAAAAATATTCGCAAAAGGCAGCCTTAACGGCCATGGTGGGCTATTCATTCCGTTGAATGATGAAACGTTTCGATGACAAGCTGGATAATGCGCGAAAAGCAAGCAGATACTTTGCGTGGGAATTATTTTATATTTAAGGTAGTGCACGCACATTCGATTCCACACACACGCGCACTTGCACAATAGTATAGGTGTGTATGTATGTATGTAGAAAAAATCAAAATTCAAACCTGGATCTATGGAAGACGCCAAAATTTGCACAACAAATGATAATGAATTTTAGTATTTTTGCATTTTATTACAAAACTTATTGGGGGGAAATAACTTATCGAAGCTAGTGAAAACGCTGAGAGCTCTGGTAGCAAATATAAAGGGTCTGACAATAAGGGAGGATTCGTGCAAATGTGGAATAAAGCAAGTTGCGTGTTTCTTATCAAAGTCATTCTGTGTTATTGTAAATCGATCAATAGACTAAGCGGCTATGAAGAGCTCTGCTAGACCTAAACTTGTTGGAGTTATATGGTGCAACATTATTGTTGTATGAAGACTTCGAGAACAGTTGTATTTAGTATTGAGTTCTGCAGTAACGAAAATCGTTTCAAATATTATTATAGCGCCTTCTAGACCGGGAAATTTTCTTTATTCACATTATATCAAAAATGGCAACACATCATTACATAGTCTGCCTTACTCGTCTGCATAGACCCGAGTACCCATAACCAATACAAACCAATTCAGCTTTAGTGTAGTTAAATGCCATCCAGTCGAATTTGGCAAACGATACAGTTTACAGGGTCCTACTGGCTCTGACGTCTAGCGGCGGTGTGCAATAAAGACATATGGCCCTAATTCTCAACACTATGTGAAATGTGAAATAAAGCCATAAAAATTTGCGAAACAAAGCCGTATAATCACATCGCACACTAAATCAGAAACAGTCACATTTCAAAATCTGAAAGCTTTGTTTTGAGCGCTTCAGGACAGCGCTCTAATTTTACAAAAGGTAGCTAAATATGATTATTATTACGAACAAATCGAATGCAATTATTGGTGGAGGTTTTGTGAAGCGAATTATGCCGAAAAAACATCTACTATTTTTTTGAGTTGTGACTGTTTTTGACTTGGTGACCGATATTTCAATGGGAATAATAAATTATTTTATGCATAATATTTCCAGAGGATTTAGTAAATATTTCCTGACTATTTAAATAATATACACCTAATTTTTAAGTTTTCACTTCTGTCGGCACTCACGGATTTCAAATTTTTTTTCATCAAATTTAAATTCTATCTTGTGGGCATCTTTTTGAAGTTTTTTTTAATTTAAAACAGCCTTATCTGAGAACTAGTTTCAAAAACTCCCTACCTTTATAAGTCGATTTGTTCTCTTTTTTAATTTGCTTCCACAGTATTTAGTATTAAGGTAGCCACTGCCATGTATTAAGTAGAGCTGCGAAATATATCGATATTATTATCGATACATTGGAACGGTTTATGCTGATACCAATAATTTTTTGTTTTGTTATAGAATATTAGAAAACCTGGTCAAGCTTCGCTGCGTCTCAGAACTGATTGAGATATGGAACTTCATCGCTTCAAAACATCGCCTATTCGAACCTTTCGCAGCACCAATTCGAACCTTTCGTTTGACACCCGTATTGTACTAACACATTTGGTGTCACCCTGGTTCACATATTGGTCGATAACGCCGAAAACGGACAGGGTTTCTAAACAAGGGATATCTTAAATTTTAAGTGCAGGGTCTAGTCCTGCAACGCTGAAAATTATATTCAATTCTGTTGCGCAGTTTTTTATGCGCGTTCAAACATATAGACAGACCGGCAATAATTCTAAAAAAGTGTTGGTTCGTATTCTATTGGCTTAATAAAGATCCCCTCCTATTTTGAATATCTTCAATGTACAGATATCGGCCTGTTACAATTTTATTATATGTGGAGATGTCTTCCATTTTCTAACTGATTGATACTTTGATAAATTCTCCAAAAGTATAACAGAAATGTTTGAAATTTTTATGAAAGAACAAGCAACACCTTAATACTAATCATGAACTCTCTGGGACTGTCGACACTCAAGCAGAATAAGACATATTTAGATACAACGCTCTTCTTTAAAGCCCAGTTAATGGCGACAAAGCCGTAACGTCATAATCATAACCGTACCATATCTATTTTCGTCGGTTATTAGTGACTCAAGCTAAAAGGATACAAATTTAATGAAAAGTAGAAAATGTAAAACCTGCCAATGCTTTGCACAACTAATAACTCACCAAAGCAAAAAGCATCCAAAACGAAACATAAAAGTTGAAGCAAAATAAATTTTGCAACTCAAAAATCAAAAGGTTATTTATAAGGAGGAAACCAAAGATTAAATTTCTATGGGGTGCTTAAGTCCTTGGGGTTATAATATGGAACCTTTAATCGATTATATTTATTTCCATAAGGTTCCTAATGGCTATGGCTATGTCACCCTTAACTGAGCCTTTAACGCCGATTTAAAGACATTCAGAAAAAGTAACCCAAACCACAGCCAAATATTGCGGCAGACATTGCTCCAACAAGTCACAAATATATAAATTAATAACTGAATTTCAGCAATGTACTATTGAAGGTCTGTAAGGCAAGGTGTTGTTAAACGGAGGATTCCGGCTCACCATTGAATTTGGATAAAGGTCGCACGCACGAAAAGGTCTCGCCTTGCGCTTTGCGGCTGTGCGTAGGCGTAATCCACAAATTAGCTCAATTATCACCTTTCTACAAAACTTTTACACAAATTTTTTAAATATTTTTGTTTATTACATAACTATATGTATATAAACGGAGCTCGAACAAAAAATATCTCAACGATCCTATAATGACTCCATTGGAGTGTTTTGGTTGTATGAGGACGAATGCGGATATGTAAGCATTTAATATATTTACTCATGGGCATATAGAGTTTTTATTATATTTTTTTATACCTAAAATTACAAAGGCACACAACAAATTCTTCGCAACACCCGCTCCCGGTATGGAGTCACATTTAACGCGCATCCTTTTGCCTTCTTTGTACCAACATCTCCACACACACGCGCAGTTTCACAAAAATAATTCCATACAACAAATAACAAATTAGTTCATTTGGCCATTTGGAATTATTTTGCATGTTTGAAACAATTTGAACAATTTTTGTTCGAGCACAATATGTTGCGCCGTCCGCCATAAATAAGAGCACTCTTCGGTTCACCTACTCGCACCAGCATTTCAGTTTCGGTGGCTTGAATTTTCCCCTTTTCTTGTATTTTGACTATCCCATTGAAGTGCCGGCAGTTAAACACAAATGAACTAAATTCAAATTTCGCTGCGAAGCGAACAATCACAAATCCAATATCCACGATTAAATATTTAATCAATTGCGTTTGGTCCGTACGTCGCGCTCCCAACTTCAACCAACTTAGTTTGCCACCGAATTTCTCGGCTACACAAGAAACTATCGCAAAGCCGAGCGTAAATTGCGGAATGTTACATAGTAAATAGTTGGTCTATGCAGTCGCCGCATTTTGGTGTCACCAGCCAGCGAACCGCATTTGGGCAACAGGCTGCGTGCTGTATGAAGCCAACCATCGAACGCCAATTGGGAACTGTGAAAACCTAGCCTTTGCCCTCTGACCGTTGTTGGTGTGCTTAGATATTATGGAGTGCATACTTTAACGTGCAAATATTTGGCCAAAAGAAGCCATCAAAAGGTTAGGTTATTTGCATAATTTATGCGACTAAATTCCTAAGTTACTTCCTCCTTTGCTGTTGTTTCGAACTCGCTCAAAGCTTTATGAAAAGGCTCATAGCATGTATACGTAGGTTAACGGTAAATTGTGGTTTGTGTTGCCATTCGGAGGTAATTGCGTAAGGCGAACTAGAACTCGGCGTTTGTTTGTATCAATGAGCTTCATAATAACAACAAAGCTGGTGATACGCCAAGCTGCTTTAAGATTTGTGTATCGAAGACCGAGTGGAAGATCAACCTATTTCAGAATTATTTTTTTTTTAAATGCCATATTTAAGCATTTGCTTCAAGAACGGACTATCTCAGAGCATTTTATAACCACTGCTTATCTCAAGTGGAAATAGCACCGATTTTTTTCATCAACACTTAGCGACTTATGAATAAAATGACAAATTGCTTTTCAAAATTTTGTAATTTTCTTTGGAAATAAAAGGGGAACTTCCGCTTTTTCGTATACTGTTTCGATTCTGGGCTCTTTTTGGGTTTGGAACGAAATCATTTTTCTCTTTTTTAGTTCCGATTTACGAAAAGCTCGGATTAGATTTCCCTTTGATTTCATCATCTGTTTAATTTATTGTCTTTCCGATTTGCTTTGGTTTCAAACTTGTTCCCCTTTTGTGATTCAGTATTGGTTCAGTATTTGTTTACATTTTTCTGTTGCGGCTTTAGTGCTTATGTAAGACCATTCAGATTCCAATTGAGACATTAATTTCGGCTCGGCGTCTACAAGTTGCGTCTGCTGTTACGGCTCCATTCTCGGACCTCTTCACAATATGCACAACTATTTCACATCCACAATGGACCACAGATGCAAGCACCTTCATAAAATGATCTTACCAACCGTGGTATAGAGAGTAAGCGCTGGTCTACCATACGGAAGTGGAATAAAATCGAAAATAGTCTGTTAAAAATTTCTACAAAGCTGCTTCGCCCCTATGTAATGGTCGGCAACCCTCCTCGTTTATTTTGGCTGGAAAAATTCCCACTAAACATTTTTCTGACTTAGCAGCTGCTGTTCTGAGTTAATGGTAACAAAGAAAGAAGAAGAACGGTAGCAGCCAAAAGTGGGAAAAGAGGGTAATGAGTTTGCCTGTCTTGTAGCTAAAACTTGGCGTGAGTTATCGCTAAGAAGGGATGACTCGCACAAAGATTAATACGCTGAAAAGGCAAAGTTTGCAGTGGAGGACAGAGTTTCAAACCAAAGCTCGTTAGGGGCTTAGAATATGCCCGAGGTAGGCACAAAGGTAATAACGTGCAACTCGATGGTTGATCTACGGATATGATTCCTCTCACCTCTCATTACCCAACTTCTCCTTCCTTACGGAAGCAGGGTAGACATGACCTAGAAGGCTGCACTCCTACCAAATCGCTACCACGACAGTCGGGCAATACCGCAAGGGAGTACCGGAGCGTATCGGGTTCATATTCGGCCAAGCACTGGCAATGCGATACAAACAACAACAACAACGTGAAGTCCTAGATCCGCCACTGGTTGTGTACCACTTTTCTTATAATAAATTAAAAATTAAGTTCGTTTTGCATTTTTGCTTTTTACAAATATAAAATCTAAATAGGGCTAAACTTTTCAACTTTATGAAAGAGAATATGAAATGAGTACGAATGTTGAAAGTTTTGTTGTAAAAAGTGGGAAACGTGCAGCTGGAATAGAAACTGTTTGTCCTTATTCTTGTAGACATAAACCTTGTTAGGAAAACATGTACATGCTTGTTTGTACATGACTTTTATATATGCGAGGTAATATAACATTAGAGTGGTCCTCAAAGTAGGAAAACAAATTTTGAATGATATAAACTGAACATAAACCACTGAGTCGATACTTCCCTAGTCGACGTTATCACACAGAAGTTTAAGTCCTGATTGGAAACGGATGAGGCAGCCCTTGAACAGGGAATAAGTTTAAATGGAGCTTCAGACCTGGAAAGTATGATTTAGCGTAGCACACAGAACTACAACAAGGTGAAGAAATTGCTATCATCAAATAACGATTTGGCGCCCTAAGGCTTGGCAGCCATGTCTCTGTCTAGGGTTACATATTTGAAACTGTAAGAGACTTCTTCTATTTCGAAATCAGTCTTAACACAGTCCACAGTGTCAGAACATAAATTCACCTGAGGATCCCAACAAGCTCTACTTTGCACTAAGTAGGAAACTGGAAAGTAAAGCACACCCTCTGGACGAACAAATATCATGTATTCTTAATCGCTCATCACACCTACCCTGATCTATGGCTCGAAAACATAGATAGTGCTGAAAAAATACGGTCTATCATTTGGAGTATGCGAGAGAAAAGCTCTCCACGGCGCTTTCCTTTAAATTGTTTAGGTCTTGAACATGTTAGACCGAATTTCAAGACTGATGCTGGATGCAGTCGGTAGTTCAATTTTACGAACCACCCATACATTTGTAAACATTCATACACACATACCATGGGGAGTGTTTAGAGCCCCACGCATAGTAGTTGCGGTTTTCAACTTTTGCGTTTTGCGGTTCACTTCATATTTCTCATTAAGTTTGAAACCTCAAAATGAAAATAAACGTCGTTTGGCTTATCGGCAATGGGTTCCTCGAAGTAAGCCGCCGCCATTGTCAACCACGCCCCCGACGTGCGCTGAGTCAATAAACCACAACCGTCAGAGTTTTAACACCTAGCACCTACCCCACCACAAACACACACACATACACCCACCAGCACCACCACCACCTTTGTAACTTTGTATCCATCAATGCCTCGGTTAACATCAAAAAGCCATAAAACATCAACGTGAATCCTTTTAGCTTTAATAGGGGGAGGAGCTGACGAAGATATTCGTACGTAAATGAGTTGGTGGGTAAAAGTGGTGATGCTACACCCCAAACAAAACTAATTTATTCATGACATCATCATTAAAATGTCAGAAACGTGTGACTTTAGCAACTTTGAATGTCTGTAATTGTGCTGTACCGTTATGTAATCATTACATTATTCGTGTAGATGTGTCCCCTGTATGTGACTAGCCACCAGTACCAAAGCCGTAATGAGTTCGCTTTTCGGGTATTTTAAAAGCGGTGAATACGAGTACGATTTGAGAAGTATTTAGGCAAGCAAAATCTCGTTTTAAGGAACATTTTGTTCGATGCCTTCACTGTAACTCGACTTGCAGCTTCCCAAGTGTGTTGAAGTACTCAGCCTACAGAGGGTCGCTGCCACGAAATTTGAGCGAATTTGCTCCATTTACCACTGATCGAAGTTGATGCTGAGAGTTTGGGCTCTCCACGCTTTAATTCAAAAATAGTTGAACGCAGCTAAAAATATTTCAGATAAGACTTGCAGAGTGTTTTATGTTCTAGCACAGGCATCATCATTTCAAGGCACAATTGTGCCCGCTCCGATTACACAGATTATTAAGGTCCTTCTAACACTTAAACAAATTCTCCGACTAACCAAAATACTTTCTTAACCCGACATTATGTATTTAGTCTCTGGTTATCAACCAAATACTGCCTTACACCTTCAGTCCACGGCAAGCAAACCACACCACTGATGTCTAAAGATCATCCAAAAATCCACAGCGCTGTTGTGCTGGTAACCGCTTTTTTCACCTCCAAAAACTCTTCGCCTCACAGTGCACTCCCATTTCCTTCGTGAGGCTGAAGAAATGAAAGCTTTGATATTCTTTGTGCAAACTTTTCCTCTGTTGATTGTCTGTTATTGGTTTGTTTTTGGTTGCACTGCGCATTTCCAATTTCAGTTGCCAGTTTTATTTATGTTTATTTTACGCTTTACAGCTTGCCAGTCGTTGGCTTTGAATTCGAATGCGCATTTGCTTTGTGCGGGATTTTCAAGGTGGGATTAAGAGTACTTTGTGGCAGACGCCTTTTATTCTAACTTGGGTAATTCTGTATGTTAAGTTCGTCCTTAGGGCGTCTCACAGCTCCTCCACGGCATTTGCAAGCGTTAGGACAGTCAATTCTGTGCAATGTTTTGAATTTCAATGAGCTTGCCAAAACTCATCAAGGCCGAAGACCAAAGATATTTATGTAGATGCCAGAACAAGCATATTCATGATGTAGTCATAGCCACTAGAGATGTTAACATTGTTTCCATGAATATGCCTCAATACCAGAATCTGCTCAACTTTTGATCTTCCTCTTTTCAAAGCAATATCTTGAAGACGCCCTGAGCATGTTATTGTTGTAAAAATAACCAACACACACTTTCTGCTACAATTATCTAACGTTTTTTTGCGCTCAGGGAAGCCATGGTCTTGCCGATTTGACATTTCTACCCTGACTCCCAATCATTACTTCATAATTTTTTTAAATGGACTCACAGAGTAAAACTAAGGATGGCCAAATCATCCTTCAACTGCTCTCACCATCTCAGTCAATGACTCCCTCTACCTCTGTTGCTGAATTCGGGTGTCGATAGAATAACCCCCAGGGCCGGAGATTTTTGGTTCATTCACATAGCATGACGGAGCCAGCAAAGCTCGTACATCATATCGTTAAATTTCCTTCAATGCGCGCATTCCTGTCGAATACTTCAAGGACCATCCCATAGTCTTTCGACAGCGCCTATAATTTCGAGGCACACTTCAGAATAGTACAAGGTAGCACTTGTTTGCTAAAAGTGATTCTCTAATGAATTTCTCGACAGGTTCGCAAGTAGACTAAGTTCCAAATTTGTAACTATCAAAAGTGACGTGGATACCAAGGTCTATCGTTTATCCAGACCAGAGAAGTGTATTTTAAGGGTAATGCTATCCTAATCTTCATCAGTCGCTCTTTCAATAGATCGTACCTCGATTTTGAATTTCGCTGATCGAATTACGGCGAGTTCTTCAGCCTTGTCTGAAGGCTCGTTTTTTTTTTGTAAATTGGTAACGAGCCATTTTAAAAGCTCAAGTCCGTTTCAATGAAGTCAAAACAAGGGTAACAAAGAGGCATCTCCATTTCGCGCTGTCAAAAGCTGCTTGAAAATCGACAAAGAGGTGTTTGAACTTGTCAGCGGTCTTCTCCAGGACTTGGCGTATTGTGAAGATCTTGTCGACGATAGCTTTAGTATTTTACTACACAAAAGGCTATTTAGAAATTTACATGCGATATTAAAGATTTGCGCGATTTGCCTTGTATCCCTTTTTGTGTGTTGGGCAGGTCACACTTAAGAACCAATCTCTAGCCACGCAACTTTCGCCTCCGGCTAGGCGGATATTTCGTCATTTCCCGGCGCTTTATTATTTTTGGCGAACCTGAGTTCGTCGCATTTTAGCAATGTGAAGAAGTGGTCCAATGAAGTGCAAACAGTTACCAGCTCACTTATATTTGAACTGCCCTATAGAAGTAATCTCTGATGTACCATCCCAGCTAACCAACCTTCAGGTTAGGGGGTTAGAATATGCCCGATGTAGGTATACCGGTCGGAAGAGGCGGCTAACGTGCAACTCGATGGTTGATCTACGGATATAATGCCTCTCAACTCTCATTACCTATCTTCACCTTCATAACGGAAGGAGGGGTGACATGACCTAGAAGGTTCAACTGGTCATACCAATTAGCTACCACGACAGCCGGGCAGTACCGCAAGGGAGTACCGGAGCGTACCGGATTCATAACTGGCAACGGACTTTTACTTTTCACAACACTCCTCAAAACCTTCGGAGAGTGTTTTTGTCGTTACAACAATAACAACAACAGCAAAAAATCGTTCTAAAAGGGCACACTAAACGGAGCTATAAGAATGAGTCCAACATTACTCCGAATACGATAAATTTGGAGGATCTTTTTATCGAAGCCTTTTTGAACTGATATTGGGGCCTTTTATTGATGATTTTCTGGAGCTTTTTTTGGAATCTTTTTTGACTCTTTTTGGCCAAAAATTGTATTCCTCCATTTTCATTCTTTTTTTCCTTTTTAGAGTCATATTAGCGGTTTTTTTTGACTCTGAGTTTTGAAGATTCATTACAAAAAGACTCTCAGTAGTGTTCGATCAACCCAAGAAGGCTCCGTATCACATGTTATCCGCCTGTGTTACCTGACTCATCGTAGAAATACTTTTATCTTAGATGTGTTTAATAGGCACAATAAAAGTACGTCACTAGCTAGTGGCAATAATACAGGGTGTTTTTTTTACAGGTTTGTTTTTCGAATAGAGATAAAACTGGCATTTTGTGGTCAGATCTGGCAACTCTAATGTCATTTATGTTCAGTTTGGTTTGCCATTTTATCATGAACAGGTTGACAAAAGAACAACGCTTGCAAATCGTGCAAATTTATTTCGAAAATAATGGTTCAGTTCGCGAAGTTTACCGTGAGCTCCGTCCATTTTATGGTCGACATAATCGTCCATCAGAGCAATTAATTCGGTTAACCATGGATCGTTTTCGCACTACGTTTACTCTATGTGATAATACGCATCCGCAGAGACGTCGAACAGTGCGCACCGAAGAAACAATTGCCGCTGTAGAGCAAAGTGTTGAAGAGGACCCGAATGAATCGATTCGCCACCGTGCACAGCAATTGGAGCTTTGTCCATCAACTTTATGGAAGATTTTGCGCAAAGATCTTGGCTTGCGACCTTACAAGATCCAGCTTGTGCAAGAATTAAAGCCGCGAGACCATGCAATGCGTCGTGATTTTGGTGTATGGGCCGAAAATGAGATTGATTTCGATGCTGATTTTCATCGCAAAATTTTGTTCAGTGATGAGGCTAATTTTTGGTTGAATGGCTACGTCAACAAGCAAAATTGCCGCATTTGGAGTGAAGAGAATCCACATGAGACCCTTGAAACGCCATTACATCCACAAAAACTGACTGTTTGGTGTGCTCTATGGGCTGGTGGAGTCATTGGGCCATACTTCTTCCGCAATAATGCTGGAGAGGCAGCTACCGTTAATGGAGACCGGTATAGAGCCATGATAACCGACTATTTTGTTCCCGAATTGGATGGCATGAATGTGGATGAGTTGTGGTTCCAACAAGACGGCCTACATGCCACACAGCGCACGTCACAATCGATTTATTGAAGGAAACATTCGATGAGCGCATAATTTCGCGGAATGGACCTGTCAATTGGCCACCAAGGTCGTGTGATTTGACACCATTGGATTATTTTCTTTGGGGATATGTGAAGTCGCTCGTCTACACCAACAAACCAGAAACGTTAGGGGAATTGAAAGCCAACATTCGTGGCGTTATTGCCGACATACGGCCCCATAAGCTCGAAAAAGTGGTTGAAAATTGGACCTGTAGAATTGGCTTTATTCGAGCCAGCCGCGGCGGCCACATGCCCGAAATCATATTTAAACATTAATGGCATAAAATTATCCTTCCAATAAAGCCACATTGATGGACCTTAAAACGATTTTCTTGTGTTTTATTTCAATTCGAAGTTCTATACCCCTAAAAAAAACACCCTTTATATATAAGTGCAGGGGTGGCAATAACAAACTCCGAATAAGTTTTAAAAAGTTGTTGTGTACATTTGATCTGAGAATTGCATATTTTCAAATTTCCTATTCGTACAGTGCGGTGCCTACTCTGTTATATATCAAAAAGTCGAATCTGCTGTCTGTTAAAATAGCACCCATGGAACCCATTTTCTTAGACTCGGCTGCATAATATTTAGCTCAAATTATTTTTAGTGCTTTCAATCATCTACAAGGTGGCGCAAAAGTAAGCTTCCGATGTTCAGCATATCGGTTGTGGCACGTGCAGTGTGTGCTGTTGCACCGTCTTGTTGGAACCACATGTTTTCCAATCCCAATTCATCAAGTTGCGGCAAAAAGAACTCGTTGATCATTGCTCTGTAGCGCCACCATTCACAGTAAATGTTTGGCCCCGACCGATTATTGGTCAAATAAATAGTCCGCAATATTCCGCGTTCTGGAGCAGTGTAGCGTAACATTGTTTATTAACGTGTATTTCGCATGTGTTTACTACACAAATGTCAAAACAGAACTGACTTTAGGGGCCAATCGCAAAATTTATAGCATTTTCTGATAGGAGGATTACTTTTGCGCCACCCGGTATAAACGTTGAAAGGAGCAAAATTAACCCTTTCAATACCACATACGAGTATGTCCCAACGGGAGCTTTCGTGTCACTAAAATTCAAATATTTCTATAAATCGCTGTATATTTGCTTCCCACCAGTTGCTTAAGTGTCATACAATCAGTTACGCTCATTATGATCCCGTTATGTTTGATGTTTTCTTTGTGCATGCTTTTCAGTCGCAGTTCGATCATTGCACGTGCCGGGTTCGTGAGTTGAAAAACGTGAATAAAAGATAATCCGTGTATTATTTATTGCGAAATTTGTGGAAATATGGAGAGGTAAGATTCTACGAACAATAATAAACATTTGTGAAATCGATGTTGTTAAAATTCCATATGATATAGATCATAAACTAAATCTGGGATGTATGTGTCCCAACAGCATTTGTCACTGGGACCCATATTTCCCAACAGTAACATATTAAAAAATTACAAATTTTAATTTGTTTTCAAAACGAACCGAAATAAAAATAATTTGCGAGTGAGTGATACAGAAAGGATACTAAGCTTGTTAGAACAAACCGATTCAGAGAGCTGTAGCTACTTCGACGATGATAGCGTTATTGAACTAATCAGATGAAGATTAGTCTGAAAGTGATTCGGATATAGAAAAAGATCTCACTTTGCCAGAACAAGCGGTTGAGGATGTGCAACAGTCAGTCCCAGAAAAGCTGTTCCTAATTTGGAACTGCCAACCATTCTAGCTAAAATTGATAGAAGTTCAAAATGAACAACAGCAACAGAAGAGCTTCTACTGGTAATAAAAAGCCCAAAACCTTAGTTCACCCAGCTGATCAATACAAAATGATGATAGTAGTCGGTGTCTACAAGGTGATGTCATATAACCAACTACCCCACATGCATATGTATTGGTCACAAAATCAATCTTTATGTAACATGGCTGTAAAGAGTCGCATCACTCGAGATCGGGGTTTTCTCCTGTCATCAAAGATCTATACCAGTAATCCAATAAAGTCATCGCTTCACGATGTGAATAGAAAATCGGAAAAATGGTGGAAAAGAGTTTTCCAAAAGCTAATTCTTGGATTCATTTCAAGGAACTCGGCACACAAAGAATCCACTGATTTCTTTTCCCTAGGTACTATCGGAGCAGCTTTTTCAAAAATTATTAGGAGTTGGAGAACATCTCCCAAGGGGGAAACACGTCGTCTAATAAAAAAAATCACATCTAAATTTCAAATTTTTTAGTTGCTCAAGAATATACGGATGCATGCAAATTAATGAGAAAAGAAAATTTTACGAAGTTTTCAAACTTTTTTTTTTAATAAAAACATCCGAATTTGTATATCATCGGCGTGGTTTTAGTCAAAAACTTTCATAAGCCACTGCCATTAAGATCGATTCATTTTTTCTCAAGAAAACTACATATTGGTTTGGAAAATAATTAAAAGAACCGATCGTGATTGGAACTTTTTCCATAAAGTCATTATTCGTCTTTAACGTCGCTTACGGGGTTTTGAATTTGTGCTTTAGGCGGCTTTGCAGTGTCACCGACTATATACTGATTTATTTATGCACATACAAAAGTGCAAAGTAGGTACCCATATACATACATATATACATACTTCCATATATTCATGGGTCTGTCTTCCAATTGTAAGAATAATACAATTGTTCCACAAAACAACTCTACCGGTCACCGCAGCAACCACAAAGTGTAAAACCTAAAGAACGAACCCCCACTCGACAGTTGGGCCAAAAACTCTGCTTACACACACATGCGTACTTACGAGCCAAGGGAACACATGCATCAAAAAGAGTAATGCGAATCAAGCGCTTGTTGTTCGTGTAGTCTGTGGAATGCAGAAAGGATGGTGCCTGAAGGATGTGGCTGCTACATCGTGTTGGAGCAACAATATTAAAAATCATCTGAACTCTTCAGTGACTCTGATGCACCAGCACCACATGCAGACATACGCATCCTTATAAATATAGCACAACAACAGCAACTAACAATTTCACGAAATCATGTCACCACAAGGTTGACACTCGATTTAAGCAGACCAACCAAAAAGGGCAAGAGGGTGTCCAGCAAAACTCTGTGGATTCTGCGGTGCGAGGTTGGTAATACCTTTTAAAGGTGTGTCGATAAATGCAGTAGGTGCATGTAAATATGTAAGCGTGTATGTATATACTATGTGTGTACATATGACTGCTTCAAAAAATAAAAAAAATTAAAAATTTCTTCGTACTCCAAACAGTCAAAATTTAACAGTTGGTTTCTGGATTAATAATACTATCAAAGCAAATGAAGCCGATTAACGTAAACTGGGGTTTAATTGACGTTTGCCGTGTTTTGTACGGTAAGCTGTCAAATCAACCACCGATTAGGCTCAACCGGCTTTTTGAAAGTGGCGCCAAATAATAAAGACTGATTCGCTGTATTCCAATATAAAAACTATTCCCCACTTTTACAAAAAAATAAATAAACTTCAATCATACAAAACGCTTATTTTTGTTAACAAAATGTTTAAGAGCAAGCGTTGGATAATTGAAGTGGAACATTGGTTATAAACTTACGAACTTCAAACTTGATTTAAACGATATTTTTACTCTATTAAGAGGATTGATAGCAGGCAAATGAAGGTCGCTTAGATGGGCTAGTGATAGGCCAGCGGCGCCAAACGTTCGTTGATGCGTGAAGATTAGCACTTCCGATTTTGTACACATTTTCTATTCATAAAAAAATTATAAGAAAAGAGCAAAACCAATCTTTAACTCGAAAATGTCAACATAAACGTTTCAACTATTTTTATGGTGCATATTTGCAAAATTTGATCAGTTCTTGGTAACTTGTAAATACTGGAGAAATCTAGCATCAGCCTCTTCTATTAGGGCTCAAACTTTTATTCCTACCGCCCATTAATTCTTTCATCTTCGATTGCAGTTTCACGTTGATCAACTTACTTCGATGGTTCCTACATTTTGCAAGCAGACGAAGCATGACTCAATCGATTTCTCTACTAATTCCAAGAACTTTAATGAATGCACTCCATATCTCTATCGATTTCTTTATGGCGTTACAAACTAGAGCTGCAAAACTATCGATGGTTTCTCCATTCGATGTTTTCGATAGTTTGCACGATACCATTCAAGAGTTTCGATAGTTCGAACCAAAACCATCTATCGGAAAATACTTTTCCAACAAAACAAGGTTTTATTAATTCAGTATAACGGAAAAGTAATATAACAATTCGCTTTCATTGCGAAAAAATAAACTTTAACATAAAATGCACAAAGAAAATAATGCATACATAAGAAATATTCCCCAAAACTAAATGATTGGAATTTTCGGCTAATGTTTTTTCTGCTTTAACCACCCCATCATTTTCGTTTTCTAAAAGTTTTGCGCCTATATCTGCATTTAAGACAAAACGAAAATCGTTCATCTTGAAATTTGGATCCAACCATTTTCCCAATATTAAATCATGAAGGCAAGCATTTAATGATTCTTGAGTTTTAAGTTTACTTTTAGGAAATTAGAGCAATTACCACTGAAATCGTTACGAAAGAGCTTTATGATACCAATAGAGTCGCTTTGTCAATAGGTGAAAGGATTTTGTTCAGGTCGCTCAATATGTCAATATCATATAGGAGGGTAGGGCTTTTGGTGTACTCAGAAGAACTAAAATTCTCTCTATCAATACAATACAATACAATCCTGTATGCGCTATTTCAACTCTTACGTTGCTAATACTATTTGTCCGTCGCAGCACCGTCAACAACAAATCTTATTTCCTTGTCGAAACACATTTCCAGTTTTAAATAGAATTTCGGAATAGTATCAATAAACCTTGTTTTTCAAAATAACTATCGATAGTGGGCAATAGGCAATAGGCAACGGGTGAAGCCCGTTTACACTTAAATAAAACATTCGATAGTTTCGATAGTGCTAACTAAAGTATTCGATATATCGATAGTGCCGTCGATAGTTTTGCAGCTCTATTACAATCCGCTATACATACATATAATACACTGCGGGCGAGTACAGCTGGGTATACAAATAAAATTTGCATAGAAAATCGAAAAGTGAGATGGGAATATATTCAATTTCTTGTTCGTTTTGTTTTGATCAGTCTAATGCACAATTTGATCCAGTTGTTTTAGTTCAGAACCTATTCATGCCCTCATATGAGCTGCTGTACCTACGTTAGGGATGTCCCATATTTTTAGCAGGCTATTAGGAGATTAACTTCTTATATCTTTACGCATAATACAATCGTAATACGCCAATGGCTGTGCATTGAAGATACTAAACAATGGTCTTTAGCATATTCACATCTCTGTTTGTCTGTATGCTTGTTCGCGCATCACTGAACAACCGATGTATGGAGTTGAATGCAAGTTTCACCGTTGCATTGTTAGATGCTCTAATTGAGGTTTAGAGATTAGAAACAGCCGATTTGTTTGCCTCTCAACTTTACGGTGCGTGCAGAAACCTCGCATGTTCGTGGCCATCGAGTTGAAAACAATTTTCAAAACTCTTTCCTTCCCTGTTATCCAATTTGATTTTTCTCTTCCTTCGCAAATTTAAAATGATCTCTAGGCATTGGAAGCTGTACTGAAAGTCCTCTTCGAACGGCTCTAATGTGTCTGATATATGTCGATAAGTATGTATGTATGTGAGTGTGTTATATTTCTCCTAGGTGCAGACTATGGTTCTCTGAACGTTGCAGCTTTCAATTCATTTGAGTTGCTATTGCCAACCTCAAACATGATTTCCATTTCAAAGAACACACCAATGTAGATTCTGTGAATATTCAAGCTCGAGAGGATACACTCGTAACACAAGCTGGTCATTTGAGTTATATTTGCTTCTCTGCGAGAAATTGAGTGGCACAATTCGAAGGATTCCTGCAACGAAAGTCCAAAAGTTTAATCCAAAATTGACTACTATTGCTTTGCCTTTTGATGTTGAGATCATCCGGGACTCATTTCTCCCTACAAAAACTGAAGCAGTAACAATCAGACCAGCGTTCCCACGACGCACTGCTCTATGTAATGGAATGGAAGCAGGACGCAGTAAAAGTACAACACTAGCATACCAGTTTTGTTTCTGTCCTTCAGAGATTCTTTGAATTTTTTGGACCAAAAAAATCTCCGTTTCCCTGTAGCCTTTATCCCTTTCTGGGGACTAATGCATGTTCTTTCCCAACTGGCCTCACAAAAGTATGTCAACAGCTATGTACGTTGGTATGAAAGGCCACCAGCTATGCTGCTTTGTCAACTCATGGTGAATACCCAACGACACATCGACTCACACGTAAATACTCACAGGATAATACAGCACGATATGAGGCGAATGCACTACATCCAGCCTGCAGGCGATTGAACTGTTTGCAAGTACAAAGACAAGTCAAATATGTTTGGTGGTTTTTTCGAGAGCCTCTTGGAAATCAATCACAACATCCGTATCGTCAACAAAATGTAAATTTACTTTGGTTTTCGTTACACAGCCTGTAAATGTAAGCCGAGTCCTACAGAAGGCAAATAAACCTACTAACATTAGTAAGCTCACATTTAGACGAGGATATGAGTGACGTAGCAAAAGGATCTGTGCAGTCAAAGCAACTAGTTGTAGACTTACTAATCAGTCCGTACCAATCCCTAACTAGCCAGGCAGTCAACTGTGGTTTTTCACTAATCACAAACTAGTTCAAAATAGAGCAAAAATCATATCTAAGTCAGAGAAAATATCCAAAATGCCTCCGGCCGTAGTGGATAAGTTCTGGGTTCACAGGGAAGTGGTTAAGGGTTCGAGTTCTGGTTCATGACACATTAAAGCAAATCTACTGGTACTTCTCCCATTGGGGCATAATATATTCTGAGCTTAAATTTAAACGTTCAGATCAGAAAGTCGGATCTGTTAACACTTACCTAACACAGCGAATTTCAAGCGAAGAAGTTTCCACTATTACCGGTTTTCGACCTTTTTGGAGGTGGTTTATAGCGTTGGCTGAACATGGAATGTGGAAACCTCTACCCCGGGTAGTCCCCCGAAGAACCAAACCATCTTAGAGCGACGTAACTCAGCCTAGTTCTGTCAAAAGTTGGATAGCCTCATCATCCTCGATACAACTGAAGCAGGAACGGTTTTCCAATATGTTGAGACGCACTGCATGTTTTACGATCGGCCAGTGCCCTGTTAGAACGCCAATCACCACTAATAATGTGGTGTGAGTGAACCCAAAGAGCACCACAGATCGGCTGCAATCTACCTTGGGCCAGAAAGATAGCAATACCCTACGGTAGGCAGCGAAACTCCAAATTTTCTACAGCTATCTCCTATTATCATAAACAACCCTCGATCACGCGTCTGACCCCCTCCGGGTTAGGGGTTTAGAATATGCCGGAGGTTCTTTACCCATCTTTTATGTGACAAGATCAAGAAGGTTGTGATGCTTTCTTAAAATGTGTGCGAAAGATAGTTCTTTGCTTCAAACGGATTTGTACTACTTAGTTACTTGGTGCAACGTGAACCATATGCTGCTCAAACTAAACAAATGTAAATTCATGTCTTTCTCATACTGAGGCTACAGTCAATAAGGCTTGACGTGTTTTAGCCTTTGTGAAAAGGTGGTTGAAAGAATTTGGTGACCCTTATGTTACTAGGACTCTTTGTACTACTTTAGTATCTATCTGGAATCCGCGTTACCAAGTTTATCTTGATAGGCTACAATCGATTCAAAAACAATTGCAATTGCTTTGAGAAATCTGCAATGGGATTCATTGCATAGCCTTCTAGCTTATACTAATGGTTTGAAACTTTTAATCTCTCAACCTTGGCAAGTCGTAGGGAAATGCTTGGTGTAATAGTTATGCCTAAGCTCTAAAATAGGCCAATTTTTAGCCCATTTTTTTGAAAAAAGTAAACTTCCCTCCGGTGCTTCAGGACATTTTAAATCTATTCTTATGAACAATTCCAGGGTCTATGCTCACAGTGAAGTACCGAGCGTAACAAAATCTTCAAAGATATCTGGAAGATTTTGAACAACAAGGCAGCCACCGACTAGTGAAAAACAGTGAGTCACGCCTACCAAAAAGTGGATAAAAAATGGGCTATTTTGTTTGAAGAGGTTCACTTTTGTCTCCGTGTAGGTGTGAGGTCTGAGAATCTGCATACTTTTAGGCACTTTTATGGAAAACAACGAATCCTATACCTTGGTGGTGGTAAAAGTTGTGGTTTTGTTGGTGTTTCGGTATGGTTGCTAGGGGATACGGGAAATAGCTGCACATTGAAATTTAAAACTAGATTACCAAATGCCATGTGCGCCTAAAAGTATGCAATGTTTGAATATGTGAGCATCAAACTGCTTACAGTAGTTAGGCGATTGCGACATTTTATTACTTTTAGGGCAGTCATCCCAACGTAGCTCTACCCAACCCTAGGCATATTTAGCATTTCAACTCCACCAGACAATAAAAGGCATAAAGTTGGTGAACCCTACTACAAAGCATGTGAAATAGGGTAGTGAGAAGCTGTGTATTCAAGAAATTTATGGTCGTTACTAAGATTTATACCAGATCGAACAGACGATGAAGGCAGTTATGTTAATAAGCACGGACAAGTATCCAGGATGAGTCGCAAAGAAGCAACCAATGCCACTTTTGATCTCTTCGTATGGGTTGAACTGTTCCCTTTTGTTTGAACATGTCCTAGCAAGAGACAGGACAGTTCCCCTACGAGTACGGTCGGACAAGTTTACTTTCAGCTCCTATAAGTTGGCTACATAAATTAAAATCGACTTATCTCATCTATGCCTAAATATAACCGAATAGTTGGGGTCAATTGTTTCCCACTGTAAACGAAAGGTAATGATCGCAAATCACTCAGTCCCACGATTGCTTGCAAGGATATTGCTTGAGATCTTTTCAGCGATTAAGTTTTTAGGTCAATTGATTCGGAAAGCTTCACCAAATTTTGCTCTAATTACTCAGAGGATATCGTTTCTTGATACTCCATCTAATTTTGGCTATCTGCATTGCCTTTAAACTTAAAGTTTCCACATTTCCTTAATCTAGAAATCCAACACAAACCGTCCTCACCCAAGTCAAGTGAATTTGTTGCGTAAGCATGTCAATTTTGCCGTTAAGCAGACAAGTATTAATGACAAAACGAGCTAAGCATGTACGCACATTCATCCGCATGAGCTACACAGCCCAAGTAGAATTGCTGTAAAAAAGCGCTGGCAACATTTTCAAACAAGAATTAAACATGTTGACTTCCGCAGAAAAAATCGTGCCAGAACGCAGCCTTCATACACTTACACATACATAGACACACATACATTTAAACATATAGAATGTGTGAAAGCGTTTTTACAGCCGAACATAAAAAAGTTTGAGAAATCAGGCAAAAAACCGGGGATAGTATCTAATGGTATGTCAGCACAAAAACAAGAAAAATCGCCCGCCTCACCCACACACTGAAACAACCATGGCATGGCGTATGTCGGTATGTAGTTGTAGCAAAGAAAAACTCAGTCTGTTGACGTTTGAGAAAATGTTGGCCATTTGATGAAAAGAATTTAAGAATGCTTTAACTGAAACGCTGCTTCCCCTTCATCACTCATTCGCTTGTAGACATGCCTTCTCCATCATTTCGCTTAGATCGTTGCTCTGTTCAATTCGTTTCACTTTGTTGTGTGTTTTAATGTTGCTCGTCGTTCCGGAAATTATTACGCGAAAGATTCCAAAGCAAACGCATGTTTGGATTGTTCACATTTCTTCTCATTTTTATGTGCATTTTCACTCTCTTTTACATAACAAAATTTATTTAAATCAAAGTACATATTTAATAGTACTTGTATATACTACGAGATATATCCACTGTGTTTGGCTTTCTCGCGATATGTATCTGTGTGGTATATATTTGGATCAATCTGCAACGGAACTATTGATATAACTTTTTTACATATTTTTTTACTCATAGTTATCCAATTCAAGAAAATATATTTATGAAAATCACTAGCCTGCCCCAGCTTTGCTATCAAATAATTCATATTTTAGAACACAATTTCATATAGTACTTAAGATTTCACCAACGTACAGCCCAATCACACAGGCTAGACTGTTGACCCGATTTAACTAAATGTTTCTGAACCAACTTGAGAACTAACCTTGTTTAATCCCGATTATGTTAGAGTATTAGTTAAAGTTAAAGATTGGAGAATGTTCCTATCGTGTTCATAGAATTATTCCGATACCGCCCTGTACTCGATATCTGTACTCATTTAAACTTCATAAAGAAGGAATCGATTCCAAAAAAGTGGTTAAAATCGCCAGCTTACTATATCTAAAAAAATTTTAGCCGAACTAACAGGTGTTTCTAAGGCCCTAGAAGACAAAAAGTTCAGGGCTAGAGATTTTTCCCACAGCGTCGATTTTGCCGGCAGTGTTGGTAGAAACAATTTTTTAGTTGAAACGAAATCACCATAAGACGGTGATAGAAAATACGAGCAGGGAAATGGTGAATTAAGATTGGACTTTGCTTTGTAAAACTTTATAATAAGATCTCCCTCTTAATCAAAATGGCGAAACTTAGGCAAATCATACAAAAAATTTTCTGGAATCAACAAAACAAAAAAGGGCGGGAAGCGTTAACTGAAGACACTTTATGAGCGGGACGCAATGAACATTCGCAAACTGGGCGATTCTTTACATTTTTATAGGGGAACGCAAATGGGTAAATTTTGGCGAATCTTTTAAAATTGTTTCTGAAATTAACAAAGCAAAAAATGCGGGAACCAATAATTGCGAGTTCGATCCTGAGCCCACATACTCGATACGAGGTAATCGACTAAAAAAAAATTCGGTATTTGACCAGAGTACTCGACTATATACCCATAGTTACTCCTATCGGAACATCACTACATTTGCAATAGTTTCAACTCTTTTATAAACCAACATGTAGTTTTCTAGGGAATGAATGAAAAACACAGGCCTCAGAAAATTTTAGCCAAACATCTTGCTTACGAGGTTTTGCAGAAGTGCTTTGGGCCATTTGCACTTTCATCGACTACTTGTAGATATGTATGGGTGAATATACTTGCCATTAGGCTGTTAAAAATGTCTACCCATTACTCAAATCTACTCAAAAGGTTAAGTAGTCTTAACTGGATTGAGTTGCAGATGGAAATTTATGGAGTTATGAAACAAAAAATAATGATATGACATTTATCAGCGAAATGCAAATTATTAAAAAAAGTGCTCAAGCGACGAAAAATATGAAGCTGGTACGTAGCACATCACAGGAAATAAGAGCACATGGATTTAGTTTTTGATCGGATGTTAAGTTGAGTAATACAATTTTTAATAAAAATTAAAAGTTCTTTAAAAAAAACAGGAAAAACTTGTGGTCCTATATCCCTTCTTAAAGTTTTTTTAATACTTCTCTTAAATTATTTCTTAAGCATTCCATCACTTCTGAAACTTTAGTCCTGTAAAGGGTCCGTTTAAAAATGTATTTCTGGCCAGTGTTCCTATTTTAGTTGATTCCCGCCTAGATCTAGCAACACACATGAATCGGTTTAGATGGCGGTGATGTGTTATAATGTCAATGGCGAATTATCTAAAGTATTTCAAAGAGAATTAATGTCACTTTTTCAAAGAGAATTAATGTCAGAAACGCTAAGTAGCATAAATGCTTTACTAATTTCTATAATAACAACACAACTGCTATTTCAGGTGCAGTTACACAGATAATGGACTAAGCAGGTTTTACTTCAAATTTTAATTTTATACCTTATATATGTATGTACATATGTATACATTAGTCAGACCGATACTTGAATACGGTTCTATAATTTGGAACCCGCATTACCAGGTGCATGTAGATTGCCTGGAATCAGTGCAAAAACAATTTTTACTATTTGCCTTAAGAGACTTTCATTGGGATCCCTTGTATAATCTGCCACCCTATACGAATCGTTTAAAACTCATTAATCTGCACACACTTTCTATTCGGAGGGAAATGCTTGGAATTGTTTTTCTGATTAAATTGCTAAATGGTTCACTCTCCAGCCCATTTCTTCTAAGTGAAGTGAACTTCCATGTACCGTCTCGTCCTTCAAGAAAATTTAGTTGGTATTAGAGGTGGCACGCCCCCTTTTCTGATAATCCCCCTTTTTATGTGTGAGAATGATTTTGATATCATATAGGTCTATACCAATTTTCAGGTCCCTGCCTTGAACCCTTTCACAGATATTCTGCTTGAAAAATTTAGTTTGTATGGGAGGTGCTACGCCCCTTTTTCTGATAACCCCCCTTTTTATGTGTTTGAATTGCTTTTGATATCATATATGTCTATACCATATATATATGTCTATACTATATGAAAAATTAAGTTTGTATTGGAGGTGCCACGGCCCGTTTTCTGATAACCCCCTTTTTTTGTGTGAAAATGCCTTTGATATCATATAGGTCTATACCAATTTTCAGGTCTCTACCTTGAACCCTTTCACAGATATTCTGCTTGAAATATTTAGTTTGTATGGGAGGTGCCACGCCCCCTTTTCTGATAACCCCCTTTTTTAGTTATAAACCTTCTCCACATGTGTCTCTTCAATGTGGCAAAGTTTGGTTAAAATCGGTTCAGCCATTCTCCGTAAAGTTCATCACAACGCGAAAAACGGCTAAATTTTTATATATGTGACCTGGTCTACGAAAAGGGATCTTAGGTGTCAAAAAATCAATTTTCACTTTTTAGTTGATTCGGATGGAAGATGAGATGCTTTTTCACGTGGTAGAATCCAAAAAGTCAAAACTTGTTTGAAAGTTCCCTCCGGAAAGAGAGACGAATGAAAACAAGACAACAGCAGCTGCGCAGTATTAGAGTAAACGTCACTTCTTCAGTGTTACTTTTTTAAATGTTCCACACTAGCAACTTACACGATGAACTATAATAATATTCCGACCAAAAACAACACCTACTGGACGTCCTTGAAGCCTCTGGAAAGGAGAACAATTAATGAATAACGAGAAACTGACGAAACGAGTTGTTTATTTTTAACAGCTGTTTCCCAGAAAACTAGTTTTCGCACGTTAGCTCCCTTTTCGTAGACCAGGTCACATATACTATAGATTAAAAAAACTTTACTTCATGAATTTTCATACGTGTTTAAAGTATAGAATGAGAATTTGAAATAAAAAATTGCCCAATTTTTTATTCCAAATTTTCGGCAGCGGCGCTTTTCTGAAAATTATCAAAATTCATTGAATACAATTTTTTCAATTCATATACACACATACATATACATATAAGGTATAAAATCAAAACTTGGAGTAAAACCTTAATCCATTATCTATGTAACTGCACCTGAAATAGCAGTTGCGTTGTTATTATAGAAATTAGTAAAGCATTTATGCTGTTTAGCATTTCTGACATCAATTCGCTTTTATAAATGCGAATTTATGTCACTAGCATGAATTCTATTGACATTATGACACGTCACCTTAGATGACAGTAGTTAATTTATAAAAAAAAAAAAAATTATTTTGGCTGACTACAATATTTTTCTTCTTATCTTTCACGTTTCCTTATTACAAACAAGCTAGAGGGCTCGGCACAGGTTGATCTGCCCAAAAATTTACTTACATGGATGTCCTAATTTCATCTATCATTTCCTATTCTTACGCTCCATTTCCCTCTTCCTCTCTTATCCTCCTGCATTTCGAGCTGCCGCGTAGTTCTAATTTACGGGCTTATTGTGTAATACGCAATGCGACGCGACAAGTCACTCCTCGCTTAGTGAAAAAAGGCGATTTCAATTGTTTGTCTGTTTAAATATTTGGACGCGCATTAATCGATTACTACTACCTGGAATTGAATGCTAGAAGTATAGGCACAAGCGCAACCATCCAGATAGAGCGCCATTTCAGCAAATTTTTTGAAATGAAGAATATAATTTTTTTGTATTTTAAAAGAAGTTTCAACTTGATGTATGCTCAGCCAAAAGCCCCGTCATAAACAGTTTGATACTTTGTGTACTCATAATAAGCCGTACTCCAAAGCTGGACGACAATGAAATAAATGCAATTTCACAAACGTAAATAAATGAGCAAAATAATGGTGAATTCAAAAATCACAAAAGGCATGAAAGGAGTCAATTCATCTGCCACACTGCACTGCTGTTGCAAACCGCAACAAATCGGCTGATCATTCAACTGGCATTTGTTTACAATTTCGTTCGAGCTGGGAATCTGGGAATGTTGTGTGCGTCCACAGAACCTTTGTTATGTAAACCAATGCACCAATTCAAACGGTTGGTCAATCAATGGATGGGCTTGTTTGTTGTTTATTTGGTTGTGCTCATCAATGTCATAAAGACTTATGTTCATATGTGTATGTGTGTGCGTTTGTGTCGATGTTATTTTACATTAAAAACCAAGAATGACCATTGAGGCAGAAATGTTCAATATGTGGCCCGATACAGAAAACCAAACGCTCATTCATTACAACGGTATTTTACAAACTCACATCCATACATACAAATTAGCGTTGGTAATCCCGAAAGTTTCGGGATTTTAAATTTTTTAAAGCAGGTTTTAAAATTAAAACTAGTCTGCATAAGCAATTTAAACAAGTAAGGAAAGCGCTGTCTTCGGGTGTGCCAAAGACTTTATACCTTTCATGAAAATGCATCACAGGTTTCAGTGACCGATCTTTATTTATAATAAGTACAAACTGTACAAAATGTTACCGCCTTACCACGTACATAGCCCAAAACCCGTTTATCGAAAAAATGGATTATATGAAGGCGTTATATGGATCCGATATTGTTGGTTCCGACAAATGAGCGTGATATCGCCAAATTAAGGGACTAGTTTGCGTTCAAACAGACAGACAGACCAACAGGCAGACATGGCTAGATCGACTCAGCTCAGTGCCCTGATGATTTCGGTATACTATCTCTTCTTCTTCTTATACTTACAAACATCGGACCAAAGTTATAATACCATTTCATGTTCATGAAAGGTATAACCTTTGTGCTAATAGTTTCATCCCTCGCTTCTCTTGCCAACTTATGGTGTGCTGCTTCTAATTTTCCCTACACGGCTAAAAATTTGAGCCAAAATTAAAAAGCATTCGTAGATTTATGCAGTTTCTTAAACGATTTGTAATAAAATCCAAACCGTTAAATTATTCATTGCGAATTAGAGTTAAAACTGAACTGAAAAAAAAACGTTTAAAGTTTTTTTCATTTATTTTTGAAAGCTTTTTCAAGTCATTGAATTTTTCTCATTACAGTTTTGTGTGCGCTGTAGCTCAGTGGGTAGAGCAGACGTCTCTGATGCAGGAGCGTCGGTTCGAATCCTGCCAACTGATACAAATGTTTTTCATGTTTTGTAATTGTTAAGACATTTCTGGTTTAAAGTTTAAACTCTTTTCTTCAAGGGCATTTTCTCGAAAACTGGCACAATTTCAATTCTAAACTAAATTTGGTTTGGACGTATATATAGCCCAGAAAAGTTTAAAATGTAGGTTAAAATTTTTAACCGTGTACAAATTGACAGGACTAACATTTTTTATGCCGACTCCGAACAGTATCTGCAAATCCAGATGAATTTTCTATGAGAAGCTTTTTCATTGCAGAAATACACTCGGAGGGTTGCCGATCACTACCGAGGGGCAACACCGCTTTTGAAAAAGCTTTTCCAACCTTTTTTTTATGTAAGCTGTCCCGTTACATTAACCTGGGACCTTAGGTGTGGTAAGTCAGCAGCACTTCTCCTCTTACTTTTATTCAACATTACATTCAAGCCAGATAAAACATTCTACAAAGAGTCCCACTAATTTTAACCAATTCCATCCACTGCTCACTGGTCATACCCCCCTTGACAGCAATTAACTTTTCTCTAAACTATATGTTATTATTAGCAACGCCAAACCGAAATCAAATATTTTAAGGTCAATACAGCAAATGTTCATTAATTCCTGCTTTTTTTTTTTTTGGTGGCCCACTTTTTAAGTTAATAACAAGTCGATAACAGGTCGATAAATTTGTTATTGACCATGACATCAGAAAAAGAGAATTCTCATAAATAATTGCAATTAAATGTTTAACAAAAAACATGTAAAGCTGGATAATGAGACAGAGAAGTAAGTCCGACTTCATATTTAGATTTAGTCGTAAATGCAAAAAGTGATTGCAATTATTTGGTAAAAAATCAAATGACTAATTATTGGCAAATGGGAGCAATCTATTAAATCTCTGCCCGGGGGTGCGATCGACCCACAGATTCTTGTTGAAAGGCTCATGTCGGTTGAAATGAAACAATCAACAAAGAAAACTTAAAACTTTCAAAGGAGTATATCTGGGTATAAATGTTGCAAATCAACAAAACAAAAAAGAAAATTTTCAGAAATCAATCGCACATATTTAGTTTTTAGTAAGATAATACAAATCCCGAAAGTCAAGGGATTTTAAGAAAGAATTTAAGCTTCAACATGAGACGAAAATTTGCATATATATTTATACGGCTGCAAAAACAGAAATGAATGCCCGTAAACTCCTAAATATAAACATAAATATTCGCAGCAAAAATTAAAAAAAAAAAATCATAAATTCACTTGCAAATATACCCTGCAGTCCCACACCACTCTAACCAGAAGAAATACCAGTTCCAAATAAAATTTCCTTGACGATCGTGCCACCCGGGGCTTAACTCCAAAGCTTTGTGAAACTGAATTGAGCTGAATATGAGCGTAAAGTCAGAGCTATGGTCAGGAAATCATTTTGTTGATAAGGTCAATACTACCAACACATACTCACGTTTTGTTTAACCCTCTTACGGGCCAATTTTTGTTGAAAATGAAAAAACTCATACATACAGGGTGTTTTTTTTACAGGTTTGTTTTTCGAATAGAGATAAAACTGGCATTTTGTGGTCAAATCTGGTACTCTAATGTCATTTATGTTCAGTTTGGTTTGCCATTTCATCGTGAACAGGTTGACAAAAGAACAACGCTTGCAAATCGTGCAAATTTATTTCGAAAATAATGGTTCAGTTCGCGAAGTTTACCGTGAGCTCCGTCCATTTTATGGTCGACATAATCGTCCATCAGAGCAATTAATTCGGTTAACCATGGATCGTTTTCGCACTACGTTTACTCTATGTGATAATACGCATCCGCAGAGACGTCGAACAGTGCGCACCGAAGAAACAATTGCCGCTGTAGAGCAAAGTGTTGAAGAGGACCCGAATGAATCGATTCGCCACCGTGCACAGCAATTGGAGCTTTGTCCATCAACTTTATGGAAGATTTTGCGCAAAGATCTTGGCTTGCGACCTTACAAGATCCAGCTTGTGCAAGAATTAAAGCCGCGAGACCATGCAATGCGTCGTGATTTTGGTGTATGGGCCGAAAATGAGATTGATTTCGATGCTGATTTTCATCGCAAAATTTTGTTCAGTGATGAGGCTCATTTTTGGTTGAATGGCTACGTCAACAAGCAAAATTGCCGCATTTGGAGTGAAGAGAATCCACATGAGACCCTTGAAACGCCATTACATCCACAAAAACTGACTGTTTGGTGTGCTCTATGGGCTGGTGGAGTCATTGGGCCATACTTCTTCCGCAATAATGCTGGAGAGGCAGCTACCGTTAATGGAGACCGGTATAGAGCCATGATAACCGACTATTTTGTTCCCGAATTGGATGGCATGAATGTGGATGAGTTGTGGTTCCAACAAGACGGCCTACATGCCACACAGCGCACGTCACAATCGATTTATTGAAGGAAACATTCGATGAGCGCATAATTTCGCGGAATGGACCTGTCAATTGGCCACCAAGGTCGTGTGATTTGACACCATTGGATTATTTTCTTTGGGGATATGTGAAGTCGCTCGTCTACACCAACAAACCAGAAACGTTAGGGGAATTGGAAGCCAACATTCGTGGCGTTATTGCCGACATACGGCCCCATATGCTCGAAAAAGTGGTTGAAAATTGGACCTGTAGAATTGGCTTTATTCGAGCCAGCCGCGGCGGCCACATGCCCGAAATCATATTTAAACATTAATGGCATAAAATTATCCTTCCAATAAAGCCTTGATGGACCTTAAAACGATTTTCTTGTGTTTTATTTCAATTCGAAGTTCTATACCCCTAAAAAAAACACCCTGTACCAATGAAGCACCTTAAAATAGTATTTTTCCTCCTGAGTGAACTAGACTCCTAGGCTGATAGAAATCTGATATTAGCACCTCGTACAGCATTCGCCTGCTAAATGCACCAACTGCTTGTGTGAAATAAGTACAGTTGGCCGACTAGTCCGTTTAGCGATTCCTACTAGTTATGATGAAGTTGAGTTCGTTTGGCTTTAGGACATGTACACAACCATAAGTCCGTCCATACGTAAATGTGTTTGTAAATAAATTGCACAGTTCCAGCCGCAAAACCACAGAAAGCATTTAAAACGCATTTTTTAATGGACTCGAAAATGTTGATGCGTTCGTTGTAAACAAAACGATAACCACCACATACTTGACTACATACAAACAAACACATCGTCAGCATTATAGCCAGCGGTAGGGATTGATCCGACGCATTTCGCATCGGGACGAGGTTACTGACATTGCAAAAAACCCAGCTTTTTCATTCGAGTTTGTGAGCTGTGTGCTCTGAGTGCGATGGCAATGGAACGAAATTTCCAATTCATTTTAACCGCGTGAAATTAGTTCTTTGCTGATCTTTTTATCCACCATCGACGCGTAATCCGCGCTTTTATCAGCCATGTCCGGCACAGCAATGAATTGCGTATGGGAGTATGTGATGGCATTTGTGTGTGCATTCCTTGCATATTTATGGGCGTTTAACCGATTGCTGGCATGTATGTGTGTGTGTCATGTTAATATTTACAACAAATAATAATGAATTTTTATTTTTCATGATCCTAAAAAATCTGTGCTTGTGTCTGCAGCTGCAATATTTAGTCACAGCAAGTGAACTACGGATTCCGCTGTGAATTATTATCAAAGGGGTTTAGTTGTAAACAAACTAACTTGATATTTCTGTAGATTTGCCTAGCAACAAATAAAGTCTTTAGGCTTTGAAGTAAGTCCCCAACTCCGTATCTAGCACACACACAGCTAGAAAACTAAGTCGAAAATGCCTGAAACGCCCAAGACACGAGTCATGGACTTATTTTATTTTATTTAAATTTATTTTATTTTATTTTATTTTATTTTATTTTATTTTATTCTATTTTATTTTATTTTATTTCTTTCTATTTTATTTTATTTCTTTCTATTTTATTTAATTTAATTTTATTTTATTTTATTTATTTTATTTTATTTTATTTAATTTTATTTTATTTTATTTTATTTTAGTAAGCATAACGAGCTCAAGACCAGTTGATAATAATTCTTAGTTAATTATTATTATTTTTGATTAGAGGAAAAATTGAAAGCAACAAACATATACAGGCTATAGTTATAGTACTATTTCGAAAACAGCCACGATTTCTCGTGGCTGTTTTCGAAATAGTACTATAACTATAGCCTGTATATGTTTGTTGCTTTCAATTTTTCCTCTAATCAAAAATAATAATAATTAACTAAGAATTATTATCAACTGGTCTTGAGCTCGTTATGCTTACAAAAATATGTAAAATGAACAGACCGTAAAACCAACAACAAAATTATTTTATTTTATTTTTTTATTTTACTATATATTATTTTATTTTATTTTATTTTATTTTATTTTATTTTAAGGTATCTGTGACTATAATTTCATCACCTCTTATTACCCATCTTCTCCTTCCTTAGGTGACATGACCTAGAAGGTTGCACTGCTCATACCAAATCGACAGTCGGGCAAAACCTTCGAGGAGTGTTTTTGTCGTTACAAACAACAGCAACAACCAAATTCGTATAGATTCATTGCGAAAAAAACAGCGATTTATTTGAATATTATTTCATTCAATTTGATATATGAATGGCCCTTTAGAAGCGCTATATGTAATTTCATTACCGTCTTCTTTTTCCTAGAAACTAAGATACGCCAAGCGACGTTTATGACGTGACATACAGATTAATACTGAAGACTTTACTCACATAAAGTCAACCTTTTTTATATATTGTTTCTTCAATTCTTCTTCAAAAATGTGCATTCAAAATATTTTAATGAATGTGACTAAAAAAAAAAATTATTTAGAAAAATTATCTTTCTACCTAAATATTTCGGTAATACACTCCTGTTTTTTTTTGCTTTCTATAATGTATGCTTACAAGAATAAGGTTCCCGGCTCCCGAGTCTCATTTTTTTGTTTCCTTTATCTTTCTCGATATCTTCTTCCTTTATATGATCTTTTTCCTTATGTTCCTTATAAATGTTATTACCATTATTCACTAATTCCGATAACTTTTTCCTAAACCTTTATGTTCTCTATATTCCTTTGGAACGAAAATACTTTAGTTTAAATGGATCTTCTGTATTTATTCCCTATACCCCTTATGAAGTATAAGTGTACTTCTTGCTTATTTTTCAGAGTTTGATATCATCCGTCAAAGCACAGACGATTAAAAACTGCAAATATTAAAATGAGGTATCCCAGTATGCATAAACCCCACTTTTTTCGGTGTTTGGGAATAATCCAAATATTCAAAGTGATTTCCAGCATGTTTCTCCGTAGTTTGATCTCATCTGAAAAGAATTGGAGTTCATTGAAAGCGCACCTGTAATTTTTACACTTGGCAGCACTACTATTTTCTGTCATACTGGCATCAAAAATTAATCAAAACAAAGGAGCGACCTCAAAATTGCCAAAACATTGAAAAAAGGAAAGAAATAAAAAGATATATATTTGTGCGACAAAAGGTAGTATTTATTATGTTATATTACATATGTAAATTACATTGCGCATTGTGTTTTAATAATTAGTGAAGTGACTAACCAAAAAGTAAAATGTTCTTAGGCGACAAGGAAGCAATGAAAAATTATATGGCAGATTAATTGGTTATGCGAATCACGGCACACGAGGTTATTCCTGCTAAAAAGGTTTTGAATTCCACCTATCTCATCAAGACAACTAATTAAATAATGTAATTAGTGGTATTGATCAATTCAGGAGTTTCAAATAAGGCATTAAGCTTTAATTGAAATCAAAGTAAAATGTAATCTCACGTTCCGCTTTTTCAAACATTGTAAAATTGAGATTTTTCAACGACTTGTTTTCAAAATCTGGAGATGACGAAATTTTAATACTCAGTGATTCGTAGGCAGCATACTATAACATTTGAAACAAGAAAATTCGGAAAACCGTGAAACTTTATTGGTATGAAAAGCGCTCTTGCCATGAATATAAACACGACAACGCTCTTATTAGGAATTTATTTGGTATTTTGTCGAAATCTTATTAAAACCAGAAAACTTTAAATTCCAACTCATTTGTGGAGAATATTCCATTTGCATGAAAATCGTATTTGTGATTATTATTCAGAATTTTTGTTGTTAGTGTAACTACTACTCCATTTTGTTGATTAAGCAATTGGCAATTGACAAACACAACTAAGCAACCATTGACTTACCAAAGCCCATCACACGCATTCCTAATCTTCAAATCGGGCAAGATGTTACCCAAAATCCAACATTCAAGTGAATCGTAACAAAAGCTTGAACGAAATAATGGCAACAACGTGCAAACTCTGTACAACGGAACGTAATAAAAATCTGAAAACCTACCAATAAACAAATATGTGGCGTTGGGCACGTTTACGAACGTGGCACAAAACTCTAACGTCCAAAGTCTCCTCATTGTCGCACAGATCAGGAGAAGACACAAAAAACCCAGCCGCTAGCATGACTGCGTGTGGCAAATTATGTCACAGAAGGCATGCAATTGGATCGAATATGTCCACATGAGTGTAGGTTCACACAAACACAAACAGACACTCACACACACATACACACGTACAAGTGCACTCAAAAATAAGTTCACCGTATTGAACATGACAAGTTGCTGACTGTTGCTGTCGCTGCTGCTGGGGTGCGCTGTTGTTTGGTTATTGGCGGAACGCTTCTGAAGGGTAGGAGTTCTATTGAGCTCGCATATAAATGCACTACTTTCCTGCCAGCTGACGCCAAATGTGACGCACAAGGACATGACACACAGTTCTTTTTTAGTCCTGGCACGAAGTAAGTTAGTGGTTAATTTCGGACTTTTTTTATCATTTATACAGCGACTCATGTGTATATATGTCTTTTGAGGTTAGTGGCAGGCGATGAGACCATTCCGAAGGTGAGTTCAGTTTTGATTGGAGATAGGACTAATCAGTGCAAAGTTTTGGCTGGCTTATCATTTCTGTCATTCATTCTCATTGCTAGTATCTCCTCTTTCAAACCGACTTCTCCGTAGAAGCACAAAATTTTTCTTTCACCTCTCACCTTGGGGAGCTCATTTCATCTTTCCCCTTAAGGAATTCTATGATTGTTTGGTAACCAAACTGGAAAAGTGGCTCCGACCCGATGAACTTTGCGTACTCACGTCAATGGTGTTGTATATTAAGCTCAACACATTTACTTACAGCGGAAAACTCCGCTTGAACAGTGCTTGGATATTCACCCAGAGGGATTAATTTTAGCCAAACGTTTAAGCTCAGCGAGTGAATTCTTGGCAACGCCACTTGGTGCTTCCGTCGGAGTGGTAGTCTCTCTGCTGGTGCCGGTAACAATATCTTCTGGGCCGGAGCATCTGCATTCATTCGCCCAACATGGCCTAGCCACCCAAGCCGATCGCCAAGGCTCGTAGATGTTTCGAATAACAATTCTCTCCAATATTCCCAGAGCCGCCTCATCAGATGTGTCACAAAGAATGTACTTCAATGAACCTCGTACAATGATACTAACGTTATTCCAGTAGTTTAGGCACCGGATTCCATTGTCAAGCTCCATAAAACGGGATGAAAGTACTCCGACTTGGGGGCACCCCTTGTTAGTGTTTACCTCGGCTGCTTTGTTCTCCACTTGGTTTTCAGCGCTTCTACCTAGGATGCAAAAGCAAGTTATTTAGGGCGTTCGTTCTAATCTCAAAGCCTATTGTCTCTTCCATTGACTTGAAGACGAGGGGGTTAGAATTAATCCGTCTAAACGACTTCCCTAAAGAGCAGTTCTTTACTCTTTTTTCGGCTATAAGTTCCACATTTTCTTAATTCCGCACTGTAGGTATGTACGTAGGTCAGTGTTAGGTTAACCAAATGTAGAATGAGTTAATTCCCGTCATGTAGTAACGCTTAGTAGGTAGGTGCCGTTCACTTATCCCTATCCCTATCCCCCTATCCCCCTATCCCTATCCCTATCCCTATCCCTTTCGCTACCCTATTCCTATCCCGCCCTACAAAGCTCGTAGAAACAGTTGCAGAGTAATATTATTATAGATTATATCAAAAGGCGTCACGCCTCCTTTTCCGCCTACCGACCTTTTTTCTTGAGGTGGCAAAGATTATATCATATTTCTCTGAGCCATTTCATCATTCTACTTTTAATATTTGCTAAGATATGCAGTATGAAAATTTTCATTTGTATGGGAGATGCCACGCCCACATTATCCAGTGGTCCTGATTATGAACATACATACATACATATATAGGTGAGACTGAAAACATTCTGATAATGTGGGCCATATGAGTAATATTTTTGGAAATGTAGCTTGAAGATTTGCTTTTACAGAGTTGACATCAGCATCCCCCGCAAGACTGATGGTTTTTCAGACGAAATTTCAACATTTTCATTAGAGGAACTCTTCAACTTGTAAAATCCTTAAATATTTCTCAAACAGAAAAAAAGCAAGAAAGCTAAACCGAACGAAAACGAAAAACGAAAAATCTCTTCAAGTTTTCACGCTCTGATTGCAATTTTTGTTTTTATTTATTTCGTACAAATATGAACAATGAAATGTACCCATCAAACCCGGTGGAAAAAAATCTATCAGCAGGTGTGACTTCTGCTTTAACTTTTGCGAGAGAATAGTAAAGTGTAGGAGAATAAGAAACAAATATTTATAAATTCAGCGTATTTGTTGTTGGCAAACGAAAAGAAAGAAATTAGAGCTTGGGGAGGAAACTGCGAATAGAATCGAAGTGCTAAAGCGACTTGGCGTCACGTGGTTACAACATAAAGAACGTGATGAAATTTCACAAAAATGAAAATGCCCGCACCATGGGTGTTATGCATCTAAGTGCGAGCTTTACGAGATGGCGGCCTTGCTCGGTGGCGCTTAGATGGGTGGGAGTCAGTCGCTTAGCTTAGCGGTCATAGTCCCAAATTGTCACACGCAACGGAGCAAACATATTTTTTACGAGACATGTAGAAAGTATGAACGTGTGTGTGTGTGGGACTTTTTTAAGTCACAAATATTTGAGTAGTAAAATCGTGTGTATTTTAGGTTTGATGCCAATGGTAGTAATAAATATATACAAACACAAACATACATACATTCGTCTAAGGTAAATATATGCACATACATATTAAGCGAGACAAATTGACGACCTTTATGCAATGAGGGTCACCATGATTTGCCCCGCAGTTTCAATTTGCTCCGATTTATTTAAAAGGCTTCACTATAAATGGACATCCGCATATAAATGAGCAGAACACATACAAACATATATATGTACGTGGGTGGATATGTTTATTTATTTATTTATGTATGTATGTACAACAACTACAACATTTAATGTGTGCTTTGGTGCAGCTCAGCTGGAGATTATGGTTTTAAGTTGATATTAGCGGAGGATTGTTTTAGCTCGCAAAGGATTTGCAAAATTGCTTATTATTTTTTGAGCAACAATTGGATAAATTAATACATATGTGGGTGAATATATGTATGTAAGCAAATATAAAATTATTTTTATTTGTTTTTTTATCTGTTTTCCTTCAGAGCAATCGATCGAAGGCAAAAATTCACACAAATCCTAAAGTAAGATACCCACCAAAAAAAATAAAGCTCTTCTTGCTTCTTTCATTGAATCAACGGTCTTATAAAATGAGTCTGAAATCCTTTCCTTGTCTAAACCGTACTTGGAAGTTATCATCAAACATAAGGTTTATTCTCAGTCTGAGAGACTACCTTGTTTGAATGGGTATGATTACCTTGTTATCTGATTATCTGTAACCGGAGCAAGCGGCCCTGTCATTATATTCCTTGCCTCTTATAATCCCTCACACAATTGGCGGGCTGCGTCAGAAGGCCATTAGACCCTTCCATAAAGAAATTTTGGTAAGCATCTCGAATAAACCACAAGCGTTGTTGTTGTTGTTGTTATTAGCACCGATAGAGTATGAGAGTACTATAGCACTTATCCGCATTCATATAAAAAAGGTAGTCCAATTTATATGACGATGCCCGCTGATTGGAACACCTATTCCCTCTCTCGCTTTGTTGTTGAATACTCCATGGAGTTATCCTTTGGGAGCATTTTGAGAGTACTCTCTTGTAGGTGTTCCATGGAGTAATCAAAAGCAAAGAAATAGAGTACTCCGAGGAGGATTAGGTGGTTGAATCACCTTTTTATATGAATGAGGATAAGTGTTGGAGTACTCTGATGCTCCTTAAGGAGTATTATTTGGATGATGGAACGGAGTATTTTCGTTTTTTGCAGGGGTATTATAACTTTGGCCCTATGTTTGTAAGTATGAGAAGAAGATGAGATAGACTCACCAATAATTATACTGAAATTATCAGTGCGATGAGCTGAGTCGATTTAGCCATGTCCATCTGTCCGTCCGTCTGGCTGTCTGTCTGTTTGAGGCCAAACTAGATCGGACCAACTAACATATAGCTCCCATACAATCGATAGTTCTAACAGGCGGGGTTTGCGTTGTGTATCTTTCAATTAACGGGGTAAGACGGTCAAATTTTGCAGAGTTTGTACTCGCCCTCGGCGTGGTAGGCCAGTAACACTATCGCCACACCAAGCCGGCTGCCTTTTTTTATATATTTAAATACTTCAAATCTTTTCTTTTTTTTTTTTTTAAATTTAATAAATTTTTAACCAATTACTTTTCTGTTTGTGACCATCATAATATCCCGAGAGTTACATCTGTTTACAATAAAATGTAAAAGGTTATGCAATTTGAAATCTTAGATTCTATAATTAGAAGAATATTTGAAGGCATCCATGGCCGCCATTTTCATATAATTCAAAATCTTAATTTTTTTGAAAAAACAAAAAAACTCCATCAAATTTCCAAAACAGCAACCGCAGCATATTTATATCCCATTTGCTATGTATGCCATCATTACATGTGTTTTATTGGTCTAACTATGTTGTTGGTATATTCCCATCAAATCCTAAGGTTTTTGTTAGCCGTAAGCTTTTGAAATATTGAGCGGAACCTGAAAGGGTTGGTAGTACCATCTCCTTTAATTATAAACTAAACAAAAATTTCCTAATTATTAAGGCCTTTAGAAAGTTTTGGAGAAAAAGATGAACAGAGGATTTAACAAGCTAACCGAATTTAAGTTTATTGAATTTCGACCACGGGAGATACTTGTATTGACAGTAAGGGCTTGTCTTTTTCATAAAATTTTCTTCTTTAGCACAATCAACACCACCACAACACCATTTCCAGAAACGGTCTAATACTTGAACATACTTAAGCACATAATCCGCAATAATATAAACGTCAAAATAATGGCTTCAGCAAAGACTTAACTTTAACTTTAGCAAAATATTTACGTTTTTATAACCACATAACCATCATCCAACCAAATAAACAGCAAATGAGGCAAGGCAGTGAGAAGATGCGAGTAGGACGAGTAGCCGCCTTTAAGCATTTTGGCGCCTTGATATCTGCCCTGTCAGTGCTTATTGTGATTCAAAATAATAAAAAAATAAATAAAAACATGGCATTTATAGCTTTAATACGACAGCTTAAGTATGTCGATCTTTATATTCGCATACGAACGCGCTGTTATGGGAATCTTTATCGAGATTCTAAATGTGGGAGTTAAATAAACGCATAAATCCGAAGTACATTAAACTCGGAGCGATTAAGAAAGCATATAGTGTACAACAATTCGTATACCTACATATATGCATGAATATATGTACATATGTGGTATATACATATCGGTTGCTCTGTCTTGAGTTCAATGCTGGATAGACCGTCTATTTCAACAGATAACTACTGATCGCTTTACTGCCATTCGGTCTACCTTTTCTGGTCCCAAAAAAGAGACTAGACGAAAGAAGGGCTCTATTTGGGAACCAGCCTCAATCTTGAAAATAGTGTCAGCCAGCCCAGCATGTGCTGCGACAACAACCATCCTAATAAATTCTCAACAATTCTATATTCTAACTGAATATAGTTCAACCCCTTAAAAACTTCCAGTTCACTTGCTCTTTCGTTAGAAGATGATATTTCCGGACTGTTCAGATGATATTTCCGGACTGTTAAGATAACAACAAGGTGAGAGACCCGTCCAACTTAAAAAATTTGAGCTGCCCTTAATATGAATATATCAATCCTATTAGTCTTAAAAATGTATAACTGTCCTATTCTGGTGCAGCTTGTCATCGTGACTACTGACAATTGTTATAGTCCAATTCCACTTGTTCATATAATTTGCAATAGTCAGTGCAGCTGTCACCACCTCGTTTGTACATGACAAGCAAGCTGGGAATAGCACCACAAAAAACTCTATGGACAGAGAGACTTTCCACATATTCTTAGCCTCGAGATACTAAATTTGCAAAAGAATCTCCTCCGCTTTTGAGGCATCTAAAGCCGATTTAACTCAGCTGTCATCTTGTTGCCAACTCGCTAAAGATACGACTTACTCGTTACAATGTCTAACCAGACCTATGCCAAAACTTTGCTCATCCCTTTAACCTTTCGGTTTGAGCATATAACTTGTTGTTATTGTTGCTTTTAGCGACAAAAACACTCCCCGAAGGTTTTGGGGAGTGTTTTCGGAAGTGACAGTCCCTTGTCGGATATGAACCCGGTACGCTCCGGTACTCCCTTGCGGCACTACCCGACTGTCGTGGTAGCGATTTGGTATGACCAGTGGAACCTTCTAGGTGATGTCACATGTAGATGGGTAATGAGAGGTGAGAGGCATCATATCCGTAGATCAACCATCGAGTTGCACGTCGTTCCTTTGTGCATATAAGTCGCCTCTTAGGACCAGTATGCCTGCCTCAGGCATATTCTAGCCCGCAGGGGGTTGAACAGACTCTATCCTCAGACCCCACTTTATCACTACATTGCTTTGCAACCATACAGAGCGCCGTTTTTCTCCATTCCAGGCATTAACCTTTAGAAGGCCAAGATAATGCATTTAAGCAAGACGGGTTTCCACAAACGATTATAACAGAGCTAATCTTAAACTAAATCAGTACTAAAAAAGACTGAAAGTCCCTGTGATATCCTAATCTCAAGTTTACTCTATCTCCTGAAGTCGGTCCGTAAACCATGGGATAGATGATTCAGATTATTGTAACGGATCATGCATGCTAATTGTCACTGTTTTAAGGGTGACGGTCAGAAAAAGAGATGTTCAAGGAAGCTTAATAGTTCGGAGGTTTCGCTTGATAGGCAATGCCCTTAGAAATAAAATTATTCATAAAGTAGGGTAAAAGCTTTAAACCTCAACTTACCACACATACTCTATGTTGGTAAGCACTAGGGATGCCCATATTTTCTTTTTTAGAATCTGAGATCACGGGATTAGTCGGGTTTTCATGATTTTCCAACAGTTTAGCTAAAAAAGTGAAGAAATTGTTAGAGAAACTCTTTAATTTTAAAATATACTAGCATCTCCCGTCTTCGAAGTTTGGCAAACTTAAATTGGTTTAACTTGTTAAATCCTCTGTTCATCTTTTTCTCCGAAACTGCCTAGAGGCTTTAATAGTTGAGAAATTTTAATACTCAAATTTATTACAGTTTAGGTATTTAGGACAGCTTTTATAAAAGCCAGTTAACACTGACAGCGGTTAGTTGGACAGCTAACCGAACAGAATCCGTCAATTAAAATCTGGTCATTAGTAAAAGGAGATGGTGGAAACGGCACTTAATAATGATCGGAATCTCTCCACCATCTTTCAGGTTCCGATCATTATTTCAGAAGTTTACCCATAATAAAAACCATTGGATTTGATGGAGGTATACCAACAACATACTAATAAGGTATATATAATGGTTACATAGAATAAAGCCATACACATCAAATGGGATAGACGCACCGACGGCGGCTGCCATTTTGGAACATCTTTTTGGTTTGGTATAAAAGTGCTAAACCCACCAAACTTTCAAAAAAAAATCAAATTTTGAGTTTTGTGAAAATGGCGGCCGTGGATCAGTCTTATTTAAATAAAAGAGATCTATGAAATTTAAAAATTCCATTACATTTTAAGAATGTATTTTATTAAAATAAATAAAGAATAATAATAATTTTTCAAATTATTCTAAGGAATGTTTTCATGACATCTTAAAATGTTTCAAAGTTTAAAACCCATGATAATTAAATTTTTGTGGTGGAAGATGTTAAAATTAAATAAAAAAAAGAAAACTCTCGATAGGGGCCGACAAACCAATAGTTTCTGGCTAGTTACATGATCCATGTTAATTTCAGAGACAATTAAATATTTAAAAATATGTTATGTACATAAATAAAACAAATATTGCAAGCCTCATAAGTAAATCCCACTATTTAGTAGAGAAATCCCGAAATTTTCGGCACATGAAAAAGCATAGGACCCCGAGATTGGCATGCCCAGCATGTATCTAAGGACAAGCTGCTTTGTTTGTGTGTATATCCATATCCAATTTAACAATCTGTTATCGATTTAAACTGTTTAAGCTAAATACTAAAACGTTTAAATGTCGATTCTCAAATTGAATGTAATTGCTGCTTAAATTGGCCATAAAAAATGTTCAACCCCGAATATGTACCAAGGACTAAGTTTTCGCTCGGCATTCACACGTTTACGCTTATTGATACGAACTGCAATGTGTTTCACCTAATATATGTGCGAGTGTGGATACATATCTTCGTACGTGAATTTAGTTTTTAGGGTGGCACAATTGTGCACTCTGCCCACCCAAATTGGGATTATTCGCCTCACCATACCAAATACCATAAACAAGACTGAATTGAATGTACGCGAAGAATTTCAAAAATTTCTCAACAAGCGCACATTTTTATTCAAGTTCACCCTCTTTTCAAGTCTTTACATATCTTTCGTACAAAAACTTTTGTGAATTCGTTTCATTGCCCCATACAATCTGCTCATATCCAATGCTTTATGTTTAAGTTATCACAATGTTGTGGAACTAAGTTACAGCCCCATATACCGTTACACACATACCCGTAGGGTGGAGGACAATGACGGAATGGAGCAATTGAAACCGAGTAATGGGGAACGACGGAGTTGGCTAATCGAACAGTTCCTGACCTTTTATGTAGTTTGAAACGAGCAGCATTTAAGACGTTCGTCGGGTTGATTTTATTGTTGCTTCAGAATTGCTGCAGGCTTTGATACTTTGGAGGGGCACTCGGCTCCTACCTACTCTTGGAATCATGTTTTCTTAAACTAGAGACGCGATATAAAATAGAAATCCGAGTTTAAATTAAAACAAATGCTAGATTATTGAATTACATGGTGTTATCAACTAAGAGCCAGCAATAAAGGCTGATACGAGAAACCTTACACAATCTTCAAAGCTGCTCATAACAAAGAAAACTTCATTGGACTCAGCTTTTTTCAAGGCAAAAATGCCAGTAAGGCTGTTTCCTGCTTATGGTTTGGACTGTTTCCCACTGATTTCTACCAACTCTTCCGCCTCTTGGCAGTGGTCCGCCCATTGCTTAGACATTTACTACGCTGTCCGTAATCTAAATATAAACATTGATAGGCTTGTAAGAAGACTAGCGGAAAGGCTACTCTGGAAATCGACTAGATATTTATTGAATCAAATCACATTAGAATACCATAAGAGAATTATACCAGAGCTCCCCTGGAGAAATATCAAGTTTTCTCGGTTCGAGGATTAAGTCAAATCTGTTATCCTGGTACGTTGGGGGGCTATACTGTCTATCGATATGACCACTCGCTCATCTCACCATGCTTATATGTTCTTCAAATAGATATGTCGAGTTTAGGTGTTCTATATTTCTACTTCCAAAAACAAAAATTGTAGGTTTCCACCATGCACTGTTTTGTATATTTAACGAGGGTGCGGAGTAACTGGTACAACTTGTATGTATTCAATAGGGGATTGGGCGCGAGCACTTAAAGCTCTGACGTATTGGTAGCGGGATCGGCCACCTCGTTTAACTTGAAAATAGCCCCATTTGAGGTTGCAAACATAAACTACGACTTTCAAATATTTCATAAGCTAATTGCGAATTACAAGAACATGTAAGGCGAATAAAATAAACGAAAAAAAAATGTACATTAGAGGTATCACGGTGGATGGGGATAAAAAGTTAAAACTGTACCTTCCCCCTTCCAAAGCCTGAACACTTACCGTGAGAGGTTTTCAAAGAAAGAAAATAAATTTTTGGCACCCTGTAAAAACCGCGAAGGTCTTTTTTCCTATCACTTCTATATTTTATGTGTTCAGGTCATGCTTTTTTTATTCATGTTTTAGTAATAATATTAATAATTGACCATTTTTTCAGATAATGATGCAGAAATGTTATTTAAGGCGATAAGTACTTTATCTTTTTCTTAATACAGGGTGTTTACTTATAAAAAATTTAAATAAAAGCTAAAGTCGACATAATAGATTAATGCGTATATAGACGAAATATGCCATGGGTCAATACCTTTACAACAATATATAGCTCAGTAAATTAAAAGGTCAAATAGAAAATTTCAAAACTAAAAATAAATATCGCTATTTTCACAAGGTGCAAAAAAAAAGTTTGCCATTTTTGAAATCTCCTACAATTAAGCATTCGAACTATCGGGAACATTTTTAACTTTTTTTGCTGATACGCTCCAATAACCATTAGTTATGCCACTTAAACAGAATTTTCACGTCAGGGAGTCCCATTGTCTAAATCTTCGTTTGGTATCGAACTACTTGGAGATGGTCTTTCAAAATCTGTTAAACTTGTTGGTGTTGCTGTATTGCATGAAAACGAAATTCAACATTTTTTCGGACCATCGAAAGCTACTTTAATAAGATGAGGCTGTAGTGGGAATGGCGATTCACTTATGGAGTTCATCATCTCTTTAGGTAGAATGAGAACAATGAGAAAAACTGTACGCTCTAGAATTTGAGTGATAAATACTGGTGGTTTTTTTAGCAAAAAGTTAATATCTGACGACTTGTATAAATTACTTAAATCACATAATTAAATTACATAATTATTCAGTTTCGATGAAACCATTGTAGCATAAAATGTTTGTTCTTCTTGTCCTTGCCCTTCCCAGCTATTTGTCAAACAACTCGAGTATAAAATGATGCCACTTCAATAGTATTGAAAATTGAATTCATATTAATTTGTTAGCATAATTAAAGAATTGATAATCTTCAAATCAGCGCACTTCATCACACTAGGGATGTTGCAAATATTCGCATTATTAAAATCGAAACTTTCACTATAATTTTTACATCCCAATTCGGCAACAATCTATATGGAACTTCTGTGAATGAGGATGTTGTAGGGAAAGGAAAAGTTGTCTGTGGATAATTATATGAAAACTTCATTTCACAAGCTTCTTGCATTTTCTATTAGTCAAACTATAGTTATTAGTGCCTAGTTATAAGCTTATTTATTAAATTTATTTTTATAAATAAAATGTATGTAACAATAGCAATTATTAGTGAAAAATATAAAAAAGCTCTATATGAATGACCCATGGCTGACATTTTTTAACGCAGTCTAATGTTTTTTTTTTTTTGTTAGCGAAGCTTGTCCCTAATATAAGCTATAGAGGATTATAAATATAAATTCTCTATCTCGATTTCTGCCCTATATCAATGCCATGATATCTGCATAAATAGTAAAATAGTTCATAAGGAAGCTAATAAAATTTAAAAAGTTTGTATTTTTTAGCTGGACACATAAGAAGATCGTTGCCCTATGCTAATTAAGTTGTTTAATGCTTGACGTCTTCTTTGCTTTCAGACATTCGCAACCGACTGCCTAGCTCCAGCCTTTGAAAAATGCACATTCGCAACATCCTTACATCACACAATTGAATGGTTTCGGTGGAAAAGCAGTCTCCTAACCTCAAAATTTGAAAGACAGCGCATTACTTTATGTGGTGATCAGACGATGTTACTTTCGATACGGAGTAGTCATGAACCGGGTTCTCGAAGCCCCAAAAGGCTTGATGCCGTGTAGCCAGAGAGCAAAACATCAACAATATGTGAGTTGGAGCTTGATCAAGAAACTTTAAAAACATATCAAAAAAATTAAAAATTAATTTCGGCAGTATTGTTCTTGAAACAATCCAAAAATAAAGATGCTGGAACATGCTGCATAAGTAAAATGCAATGAAAAGCTTACGCTATTATGAAGGTATTTTGCATCAAATAATTCAAGAGCTTAATACTCCAATGGGCTCGCATCAGAGACGATACCGACGATAGCGACGAAAGCATCCCTCAAACTTACATGGTCGTAATTTTTTGTTTGTTGAAATAACAACAAAATGAGCATTTAAGCCGCACGAGCACTGAGTTAAGAAGGATTTAGCAAACGCCACAGGAGGTGGCTTAGCCGCAACGACACCGAATACAACAACAGCAACGCCGACAACAAGGACAGAAGAACAACTTGCACAGCACAGCACAGCACCTCTGTTCATTGGTCATGTGCATGTTGTTGTTGCTGTCGTCGTCGTCACTTGAGCAAGAGTAAAAGCTATAAAATCTGAGCTCCATTGTTTTTGTTGCAGCCGTTTGATGTGTACATAGTTGTTTCTTTAGCTGTTGATTTGCTTTTCTTAGCTTTGACAATGTTTCCACTGCTGTCGTTATTGCTCCGTAATATCAACAAAAGCTCGTACTCTGCGTCCTCCGCCGCCTTTTGACTTATCACTAAAGACGTCAAGCGCTCAAGAAATATTTCATCTTGACTTTTCGGGATCGTTTGGTGTTTAAAAGGCGCTAAAAGGAACTCAGCCTATGTAACCGAGTTCAACTAATGCCAGCTAACAACAGTGAGGGAGCTCAAGTCCTTCTTCAAACGCAGAAGTTGCATTAGCTGCACTTTGTCACTTTCTAAAGATTGCACATTGCTGAGTCTTTTCTCTGGAATATCCGAAGGGCTGCTTTTTGTTATTTTTATTTTATACTAGCTGACCCGCCGAAATTTGTTCCGCCTTAAAAGCAATAAATGAGCAGATTGATAAATGTAAATAGAAAATTAATGCTTTTAACATTCCTTTTTGGTCATGTATTTTGGTGCATGGGTCGTACTCTTCAATCAAGCATCTTGTGATAGACGACATTTTTCGTGTTATTATCAGCCGCTAGAACAAATAAAGCAGATGGTCTTCCGACGCGTGAGCATGCCTCATATAATTGACCATGAGAACATAGATTTTCTAGATTCAGACCACAAACTTTCCAGAATTGGCCTTTTCATTGGGTAATGGTCATGGCAAAACAACGTCCATTTTCCCAATTTGAACGCTAGAACGAAACACCCACATCAACCGGTCAACTTTAAAATATTAAATTTTTAAAACTTTCAAAGAACTGTCAGTAAAATGGGAATGACGAAAAACTATCTCCAAACGCAAAAAGTAAAATGTTTCTGTTAACAGTAAATACTTGCAAGCAAAACTCCTTTCTTCTTTAAATGGTCATCTAACCGCCTGGGCGATTTTGACCGTCCAACATACTGGCGCCAATTGGAAACACGGCGGGATCGGTCTCCACTACTCATCTCTCGAATACTGCCAGAGTCGCCTCATCAGATGTTGTTAGTGTCCATGCTTCTGCTCCATATAGCAGTACGGGTGCGATGAGTGACTTATATAGTGTTATTTTCGTTCGTCGAGAGAGGAGTAGCATTTGTTTGCAAAAGTAATACTTCGTCGGATTTCTAGGCTAACAGGCGGTGTTAATGCTGGAATAGGTCGGTCCATGATCCACTTCCCGGAAAAGAACCAATCGTAAATTTTAATAAAAGTAAAAGGCTAGCAATGTAACAAATTTCAAGTAAATCGCAAAATAAATAAAAAAAATTGGAATAGGTCGGTTCTCGGTTCAGTTCCCGGAAAAATAGTCATCTATATCCTTTTTCTGGTTCCAAGTTACTTCCCCACCAATTTTCAGCCAAATCGGTCTAGCCGTTCTTGAGTTCTAAAAAGTGCAACTAACACAACTTTCTTTTTAATATATATATATAGTAAACCCCGCTCGCTTCGCTGCGTCTCAGAACTAATAAGAAACTGAGTCCGATTTTCATCATTATATCCCATACCAGATAAGATATGGAACTTAAACACATCGCATTGTACCAACAAATTTTGGGTCACCTTGGTCCACAAATCGGTCTATATCTCCGAAACTGGTCAAGCTATCGGAACAAATGGTATCTTAAATTTTAAGCTAAACGTCAAGTAATACAACGGTAAAAGTTCCATTCAATTTAATTAAGTCGTTTTTTAGTGATGCGCGCCCAAACATACAGACAGACAGACAGACAGAAAGACAGACAGACAAAAATTCTAGAAACAGTGGATTTGGCTTCTATTGGCCTAATAATGATCATTGATATCGATTTTTCTTAAATATCTGCAATGTATATATAATTTATAATTTTATTATATGTAGAGATACGCACAAATCATACAGTCACCCTGGGTCCACATTTAGGTCAATAAATTGGGAACCGGTTAAAATATCGAGGTGAAAGATATCTTAAATTTTTGGAGAGACGTCTAGAAAATGATTATTGGGCGTTATGGTAAAAAAAACCACATTTTTGGTCACATTTTCCCACATTTTGGTCTATAACTCGGGAACTTGATGAGATATCCAAATGAAAGTTGTCCTAAATTTTAAGTTAGACGTTAAGTGATCTCTCTCTCTATGGCGCGATATACAACAGGTATATCATCATAAACCTCCTAAGAGATTTTTGCGCCAAGCTTCTCTTCTAATTTGTGGTGTGCCGATTTGAATTTTCCCTACAAATTGGTGGGACCTACAGTTTTTTTCCGACTCCGAACGGCATCTACAAAGGAGACGAATTTTTGCTGAGAAGCCTGTCATGGCAGAAATACACTCGGAGAGTTTGCCAAACCACTGCCGAGGGGCGACCCCGTTTTTGAAAAACTTTTTTCAAATCACTTTTGATGTTACCTGTACCAGGGCTCGAACCATGGACCTTCGGTGAGGTAGGCCGGCAACACTACCTTCACACCACGGCGGCCGTTAAGTGATAGAATGGTGAAAGTTTCATGCAATTCTATTCAGTAGTTTTTGCGTGATGCGCGCACAATCATACAGACGGACAGACAGACAGACAGACAAAAAGTCTAAAAATTGTAGATTTGGGTTCCGCTGGTCCAATAACGACCTCTCCTATCAGTTTTTCTTGAATATCTTCAATGTACAGACATCGACCTGTTACAATTTTATTATATGTAAAGATGTAACTAGCTTATACCTGTGGGTTTCACTCCACATTTCTATTAAATAAAATTCGAGTTGTATGGGAGGTGCCACGCCCCCTTTTTCGTTATCCCCAGTTTTTTTTGGAGGTGGTAGATATTAATCTCATATAACCCCTTACCAAATTTCAGTGGTCTAACGTAAATACTTCCAGAAATACGGACTATGAAAAATTCCATTTGTATGGGAGGTGCCACACCCCCTATATATATCAAAAAAAAATTTTGCCCATGAACATCCCTGGAAGATATCCAGTGCGTGTTTCAAATTTGGTTACGATCGGTTTATACGTTGAGGACACAAGTCGGTCTATAGATACATACATACATAATTTGAATTTTATATATATAGATAATGTTTATGTAAATTTTGATAGTAACCAGAGAGTAGTGCGCTTCTGGCTTAAAGTAATACAAAACGCGGTCCCCGTTGCGGATAGTGCGCGTGCCTTGGGTGGTTAGGTTTTAGTGGGCAGCCATTCAGAATAAGAAGGGGATCCTACACTAGGAGAGTCTCGCTGCTAAAAACCTAGCACCGAGGCTTATCAACCCGTCAAATGCATAAATAATATCCCCCTCCCAGGTACCAAATGAACCCTTAAGCTTTACATCGCATCCGAAAGTCTTACTCTTTGACATCTCGGGATCAATCTCCTTTATTAAGCATGCATATCTAACCAAGTAAATAAACGAATTTATGTATACAAATGAGTGTGTGTATGTATTCTTGTACAAAACCAAATAAACGAATAGCACATTTGGAGCTGTGAAAACAAAATCGGGGGCGTTTGAGTCAAATGAATGAATGCTACAAGTCCAACATATTGTGTTGATGCCGGAGGTTGCGGCTGTGGCAGGTGGCGTCAATGACAGAGGCATGGTGATGATGGTGGTGGTGGTGGTGGATTTCTGATGCCACGCTGAGCCAATGCATCACTTCCGTACGAACCTGCTGCTGCTGCTGCTCATAATCTTTAAGCTTTTCGCGTTGATGACTTGCTGAGTTCAACTGATGATATGTAAGCGTATTTAGTGATGAAATGTTCGTCCATGTACGAGTAATACATAGGCACAAACACATGCACACATACATCAACTCATACGAATTTGTATGCGAAATTTTGTAGAACGAACCACCACGTGAATGTAGCAGCCATCTGTATGCGTTGTTGTTGCTGTGATCTCAGTGGCTTATCGAGTTCCAGCATGAGGTGAATGTGTTTGAAATTTGCTGAGTTTTGGCTTTTCGCTTGGTCGGATTTTGTACATTCTTACATATTCGTTTATGCCACAGGAGAATGCAGCCGAGTGTGCAAAATGTGCAAAGCAACTTTCCATCTGAGAGATAGACTTTGGGCAAACACTTGAGCTTCATATCAAAGTACTCTGCGCCCGCAACTGTAATCTTTGACTTTTGTTGACTTTTCGTTCATACTGTTGTGTTGTGTTGTATAATGCTTACGATTCAGTTGTCAGCTATTGGTTTAGAAGCTTTCATTTGGGTACTTGCAGATTGAAGATTGAATGTCTATTATTTGTTCTATTTGTCACATTTATGGATTCGAGTGTGTTTGTGTTTGTTTGTTTGTTGATTGTTTTGCTTTTTCCTTGGACTTAATTTGCTATTGGTCGATATAACTACGATTAAGATGCAGTATTAGTATTTTTGTTATTTTTATCCCCTACTTGAGTCCTAAAGTCGTTTAAGGATTTAAAACTGTTTTCAGTTTTGTAAATTATTCGAGAAATTGCGGTTAAAACTTGTAAATCATAAATATTTGCTTACTCATTTAACATGTAAAGTCAATATTAGATATTTTCAAATTTGTTTATTTTTATTAAAAATAATTTTTTTTAGTTTTATTTTAAAATATCTAAATAATAAATCTTTAACAGAAACCACACAAATATAAATTCCGAAACTAACCGAATTTCTAAAACTTTAAAAAGCAATTTTTAAATACGAAAATGGTAGAAAACTTTCGACAGCAAAATTCTAAAAATTCAGTAAAAATATTTAGCAACTTCTAAGCTACACGTTGGTCAAATTAAGTGTTCTAGGAGACCAAGTACTCAGAAAAAGTCAAAACAATTCTTGAATGGAAATTAATTTTTGTAAGCTTTATTAAGTCATAAAATTTGTGTTTTTGTAGTTTTTCGTTTAGAAAGGGTTATTTAATCGAAACGGCACTTACTTTAGAAGCTTATAAACTTAAACCTACATACAATTATTAGAGAAAGCTTTTCATAAATGTTTTTTTTGACGTTTATTCAACCGAAACTTTTAAATAAAATTTAACATATAAAATATTGTTTTCAATCATACATTATAAGCAGCAATTTCAACGAATTTTTAAAAAATTCCGAAATTATATCTTTACACTTCGAAAGTGTAAGCTTTTTTGGAAAACTATAAAAAAAATCGACAAATATTTAGTTTTCTTTTCAGTTGTTTGTATTTTTTTGCGTTTCACTTTTTAAGTTAAATGCTTTACAAAAATTCGTTTTTGAAATTTATAAAAAGCTGATCATAAACCTTCAAATAACTTAATGCGCTTAGACTTCGCTTATTATAGTAAGTTTAACTGCTAAACAATTGAGCTTATGTTTTTTCCCGCCACTGTATAATGCTGTAAAAAGGGTCATACAATTTAATCTTAACTTCAGTGAGAATTATATTCAATTCCATGCAGCAGGTTTTGAGTGATGCGCGTACAAACATGCAAACAAACAGACGAAAATTCCAAAAGCTGTTGATTTTAACTTCTGTTGCTGTAATTAAGACCTCACATATGCCTCTTTCGTTATTATATTTTAATATTAAACCTCTACCTCATTTAAAATAAAAAAATCTTTATAAATAACGCTTTATAAAATGACATTTCCATAAAAATCTTAATTTAGCAGATCTTTAAAAAAATTCCATTCTTCATTAATTGGAGGTATAGATATTAGATAATAAAAAATTGAATTTTCCAGAGTATATTCATAAGTGCGAAACTATTTGTCTTCAACTTGTATATTGAATTGTTGGTATACAAAATAAAGGAAACCCGAAGCCACATCGGAAGTGTCAAAAATGAACACAAAAAACAAAAATCCATAACGATCAATGCTACATGCCGCCAGATTACCGTGGTTACGCATAGCTATGGTCAAATGAATAGAAATAGGACTTCAGCTGACAGCAAAACCAGATTTCTGATAGTCGAATGGTTAACAGAGATTGTCAAACTTTCTTTGATGAAGAAGTCTAGCAGCTCCCGAAATGAATCTGTTAGAAAATCTAAGGCGGTTCTCTGTAAATTTTGATTTTCTATTCAGTTAAAAAATTTTAATAATTAATTTAATTAATTAACTTAATAATTAAAAACATAAAAACAATAATAATTTTCATAAAATTGTTTGATTTATGTTTAAATACATAATATAGGTTATTAATTTTATAATCGTAGTGAAATGTGTTGCGATTGCATGCGTTATGAAATCATATTCAAGTTGATTGGTCTGTAAATGTTAAATTGGCCGTTTTTTATTCGTCATTTCTTTGCTAGCTAAACGTTTTCTGCTTGTCAAAAAAATTTTCAACTTTATTTTTACAATTTTATTTTAATAAATAAAGGGTGTTTTTTTTAGGGGTATAGAACTTTGAATTGAAATAAAACACAAGAAAATCGTTTTAAGGTCCATCAATTTGGCTTTATTGGAAGGATAATTTTATGCCATTAATGTTTAAATATGATTTCCGGCATGTGGCCGCCGCGGCTGGCTCGAATAAAGACAATTCTACAGGTCCAATTTTCAACCACTTTTTCGAGCATATGGGGCCGTATGTCGGCAATAACGCCACGAATGTTGGCTTCCAATTCCCCTAACGTTTCTGGTTTGTTGGTGTAGACGAGCGACTTCACATATCCCCAAAGAAAATAATCCAATGGTGTCAAATCACACGACCTTGGTGGCCAATTGACAGGTCCATTCCGCGAAATTATGCGCTCATCGAATGTTTCCTTCAATAAATCGATTGTGACGTGCGCTGTGTGGCATGTAGCGCCGTCTTGTTGGAACCACAACTCATCCACATTCATGCCATCCAATTTGGGAACAAAATAGTCGGTTATCATGGCTCTATACCGGTCTCCATTAACGGTAGCTGCCTCTCCAGCATTATTGCGGAAGAAGTATGGCCCAATGACTCCACCAGCCCATAGAGCACACCAAACAGTCAGTTTTTGTGGATGTAATGGCGTTTCAAGGGTCTCATGTGGATTCTCTTCACTCGAAATGCGGCAATTTTGCTTGTTGACGTAGCCATTCAACCAAAAATGAGCCTCATCACTGAACAAAATTTTGCGATGAAAATCAGCATCGAAATCAATCTCATTTTCGGCCCATACACCAAAATCACGACGCATTGCATGGTCTCGCGGCTTTAATTCTTGCACAAGCTGGATCTTGTAAGGTCGCAAGCCAAGATCTTTGCGCAAAATCTTCCATAAAGTTGATGGACAAAGCTCCAATTGCTGTGCACGGTGGCGAATCGATTCATTCGGGTCCTCTTCAACACTTTGCTCTACAGCGGCAATTGTTTCTTCGGTGCGCACTGTTCGACGTCTCTGCGGATGCGTATTATCACATAGAGTAAACGTAGTGCGAAAACGATCCATGGTTAACCGAATTAATTGCTCTGATGGACGATTATGTCGACCATAAAATGGACGGAGCTCACGGTAAACTTCGCGAACTGAACCATTATTTTCGAAATAAATTTGCACGATTTGCAAGCGTTGTTCTTTTGTCAACCTGTTCATGATGAAATGGCAAACCAAACTGAACATAAATGACATTAGAGTTGCCAGATTTGACCACAAAATGCCAGTTTTATCTCTATTCGAAAAACAAACCTGTAAAAAAAACACCCTGTAGAAAATGTGGAACAAAATTGGAAACAAATATCATAGCCATTCAGATAGGTCTATTACGAAAACTGTTATAATTCAGGTTCTGGTCTGCCAAAGAATTGGCCTTCTGACAGATTTTCATTTGCCTACTTTTTCTATTTGTTGCTGGTTGTTTTTTATTTTATCTAAGATGCTATCGGCTATCTAGTGATATTATATCAATGGGTGCGGATTTTTCTTGCCTTCTTTGACCTTTTCATTGCGTGTGCTAGGGGTTGAAGCAGGAAGAAGTAAGTAATTTTAGTATTTTGGCTTTCTTCCTTTATCTCGTTGCTCGTTTATTATTCTACTGTCGAATGTTTCTTGTTCTATTTGTATTTCCATGTTTCCTAGTACGTGGCAGAGAGAAGTGCTGTCAAGACAACAACAGAAACAAGCGACTGATTCTGCCCGGCTTAGAAACATTTCTTGGTACAACGTGCAGTGCCAAATTTGGCTTAAAATATTTATCTTAAACGAAAACAAATCTTTGGTCAGACAGATGGAAGAACGTTTGGGGCATGGATCACTCCTGCGGGGAACTCTTCCCTTGTTTATGGGTCACATGCGGGCTAACTAAATACGTAAATGTATTTATGTATGTGCACAATTGTTTTAAATTAGAGAAATATTTATTAAATTTATGCGAACAAAAACTGAAAAGCAAACTGGCAAAGAAGTGTGAACTCAAGACTTTCACTCAATTATCACTTCGATTGTCTTAATCACCACTACATGCGCGCAAACAAATACATATATCGAATGCCCAAACATACATCCGTACATCCGTAGAAATATGCCTGCAACAGAACCTATTTCTAAAGACTTTAATACCTACATACATACAGATGTACATATGTTTGTATGTTGAGCAGAAATTTGAATGAAATGAAAGTTTGTTGGCACATCCTGTTGTCTGTGAGTGGGAGTTTGGGCACAGCATCAAAACACCTATTGCATCTTCAACGCACACCAGAGACTTCCTTAGGCGGCGGCGCCCTTACCAGTACCCTAACAGCCTCCATTTGCAACGCCGCGAAGAAGCACGCAAGGAATTTTACACAAACTGCTACCAGACTGGCGTTAGACGCCCGTGGTGGATAACAGCGGGGCGCAGCGGGCAAGTAAATACAAGCTAGATGAGCCGCTGCCTGTAGTAGCCAGTCATTGGCACGTGGTCGGTGGAGAATTAAATGGAAGAAGCATTACAACTCGTCCGGAAGAGAGCAAACCATCTAAATACTCATAGATATACTTATAAACTCTTAAATGCGCATATACACACATACAAACATACATATACAAAATACAACAACATGGAATATGAAATATGTAAGGTGAAAATTGGCACAATAACTTTATGCACCGGCAAATGATCAACTGAAACGCTTGAGCTAAAAGTATAACAGGGCGATGATACCACAGCCGAGACTGAGTCGGGGGTCGAACGCTTCACTAAAAAACGGCTCAAAAGAAAGTAGTTGGCGCTTCCACACACACACAGTTGATTGCTTAATTCATTAACTACTCATCAGCTGTTTGCTACAACAACAACAGCTGAAATTTGTGTGCTAAATAAAACTATTATCGCCAGAGCATGAAGGAGGGCAAGCCAAGCGCTCAATCCAACATACTCGGCGTTTTGTAATTGATGCCGGTCAGGTTGGCGTGTTCTATGTTCGTTCTTTAAGAATTTCGTTTCGCACACTTCGCAGGAATGCCCGCAGATACCTTGCAACAAATGTGATTCGTCTAGGCTGAATACAGGACGAGTCGCCAAGGAGCATGCCACTAATGGCTGTTGTGATCTCTTTGTGTGGGTTGAATTGTTCGCTTTTCTGTAAGCATGCCCCATTAAGAGGCTAATTGTACCCTTGCTTATACCTGCATGGGTACTTTCGGAATGGCCCGCTTTGCTCCTCTATCGGTACTGTCGGACATATGCCCTTCCCGCATCAAATTGTGTCACTACTCTCTAAAGAGAGCGTCCGTTCGTCTACAGTGGGCTATAATTGATTCCAATTAGTCCATTATGGGAACAAGTTCATTATAAATTGTGTAGCCTACTTATAGCAACAAGCATAAAAGGGTACAATTAGTCTCTTCAGAGAATTCATTCCGGAGTGATCGTATATCTCGCAGGACTTTTACCCGAATGGCCAAATGTGGCCATAAGGATCTAGCCCACTGTAGATGAAAGGTATTAATTCCGGACCACTCCCTTTAGATATTATTGGGGCGATTTTTTGAAGGGTAAATTCACTTGGGTATATTAGCTTAGTGGTGAATATTTCGAAAGACTATTTCTGATTTTTTATATCTCCTAAGAGCTTTGAAACGCCGATTTCCTTATTCTTTGTCACGTTGCAGTGCCAAAGAAAGAACTTAAATTTTCTTTTTTTTTTTTTTGTGAAAAACTCTTTTAAGAAGCTTAAAAGTGGGCGTATTTTTTATCTTTTTATTGCACTTTGAGCTCTGTCTTTAGTCCTTAAAGTCGCAAAATTTAAAAAAAGTCTATAGAGACACTACTCAGTTAACGGTTGTTTGGGGGTGTATTAACGAACAAAAGCAAAAGCAACATATACGAAAAGGCTTTGCTTTGTGCGCCCTTATTTCATGTTATCTTGTTGTTGTTGTTTTTTTTTTTTTTGTTGAAAGGACAAAACACAATGGCACCACACGCACGCACGACAGAGCTCCCATTTTCATGCCCTGCCATTGTGTGCAACGCATGCGCCTACTCCAGATGGAGCTTATTACAGACACACAAACCCAAGGGAAATTTCGCCAAAGTTCATACTCTGCACATAGCACTGGAAATATGGCGCTCATATTGATGCTGAGCTGCGCATTGGACGCTTTGCTGGCTGGCAATTGAAGCAAAATATGGCGTTTCTTCAGCACATTTCTGGCAATGGCGGAACTCTCCCTAGTTCGCTTACATACATACAACCTCATTTAAACATTTTTTGTATTGCAAATATATTTTGGCTTTTCAACTCGAAATGCATCAGTCAACAAAAGCGGCGCCCATGCAACAACGAGTTTCCCCTTCGTTTTGGCATAGAGAAAATTTCCCGCTGGCAATAAAAGGCCAACAGCCAGCCAACAGCCAGCCAACCAGCCAGACTAATTTTGCCTAATACAAAGCGCATTTTTTCAGATTCGATCAATGTCAGAGGCGCGTAGTCATTCAAGCATATTCGCCACGTTTTGTTAGTCAACAATAACACGGACGGACGGCTTTTGCTTGGAGCACAAACTATTTAATATTTCGAAAACTAGTCAATTTACCAAAAATCTAGCCATAAACGGGTTATGTTTGTTGTAAATATTTGTATATATTCGCGATTACTCAGTCATTTTCCGACGCTCGATAAATAAAACCGAACATTAAAATAAATTCTAGCAAAGTGATAGTGAAATTATTAAATCAACAACAAAATAACTGAAATAAAAGTCTAAATGACGTCTTCTTTGTTGGCGAGAAAGCTCTGCAATGATTGATGAGCAACATCCAACGCAAATTGCTGCGAGTGAGTATTTAAAATAAAAAAGTTGCATCCGAATATTTTTTCGAAAATGTATGTGTTTCAGTGTGTGTGTGTGTGAGAAACGCTTTCGATTATGTAAATTTCAATCTGCCGACGGCTTTTGGGACCCGGCGCCATAAACGTCCCGTCGCATAAAACGCCGATGAATCCTCCGTTCTCATCCACCATTGCATATTTTTTATATAAAAATTCTTACTCTATTTCCTGTTTAGAAATAAATTACCTCTATTTAGAGGAAGGACTGCATTACCACTTGTAACCAAAGTTACTTCTTCTAGAAATAGCTAATCTGACATGTCTACAATCTAAGCATTTTTGTGATCAGTACCGTGAAAAGTAAAAAAAAATCAAATCGGTTTTTGGTCTGAAATTGTTAATTAGTTTTATATTGGCCCTTTTTTATACGTCATTTCGATGCTAGATAACATTTGAAAACAAAAAATAAGCAGGCATAAAAAATTAAAAGCGCTCATAATTTTGGTTGCTATTTCGTTAACGACAAGTTCGATTGGATTTTCGAAGGAAAGTTTGTTATTTTATTCATAAGTCGCTAAGTGCATTCGAGGAAAAAATCGGTATTGTTAGTTAGTTTTGACAGGTACAGCTAACATTATGCCAATTTTTCAGCATTATATCAGATGTGATCATCCAGTGTGTCAAAATTTAATTAAAATCAAGTTCGAGCTTTTAATTTTCACGTAATTCTTTGCATTTTTAGACTGTCCTAGACTGGACTAGACTGATTTACTCAAATAAAGAGAAGTTAGTTGCCTTCGTAAGCATTTTGTATTGAAATGCCCAAAATTGGTGCAAACAAAAAAACAAAAGCCAGCCTCTGGCGTCAGTTATCGCAAAATGATTGTCGAGCTTTAGTCCAAAGCTGTAAGGCTTTTAAGAGCGCACAGTTTATCCCTCAAAACGAATGTTACTCAAATCAGTAACAACAAGTGAGAAGAGCGCTGTTTTCGGTTGTACAGAACGCTTTATACCTTTCATGAAACCGAGATCGATTTTCACAAACTGTTAAATGAAAAATGTACCGGTTCGAGTTCAAACAGACAGGTGGGCGGACCAGCATGGTGAATGCACAGGGAGTGAAAATAATTGTTTTTTTTTGTTGAGCAAAAAGGTTAAGCAAAAGTGACCTTTATACTATTTTGGAAATTTTTAACCATTATCATAAGAAATATTTTTTTGGTCGCCATAACCAATACTCGTATGAATGAGAAATATTTTTTTTTTTGGTTATGAATAACCATTATCAAGATTTTTTTGTTTTGGTCATTTTATATATGTATACATTATATATATTATATTTCGAAATTTTTAAGCAAACATTCGTTTTCAGTACAAAGTTATCATTTAATATAAGTAAGTATATAATGTGCTATATAGACCTACTTAAAAAGAGTATATAACTAACCAAAAAAATCGTGCCCATCTAGTCACAAATGACCAAAAAATTTTTAAATCTTGATAATGGTTAATTATAACCAATATATGGCAATTATCAATGTTAGAGGTTCAATGCGACGTTTACCTCATTTCTATAATAACCGCTACGTCCCTGTGAAATCGATTCAGTTTATCGTTCTGGTTATTTGGACATACTTTTTGAAGCGTCCATCTCTTCTTCTTCCCATACTTACAAACATCAGACCAAAATGATTATACCATTTCATGTTCATAAAAGTTACAAAAAGCGTTACTTAGGTGCTGATCATTTCGTTCATGTATGCTTAATAAAGATGATAGTAAATATATGGGATCATAAAAGCCATGTTTCTTTCTAGTATTATTTTTGTTTTAATTTTTTTCTCATCCTGTATCTCTTCAGATAATCATTTCAACTCAGTAAAAATGAAAAGTTGTTTCAATAAATTATTGTTCCCTTGATCTAATTGTTTTCTTATTTTACCGACTTGTCAGTTTCGGAGGACAACGTGAGGTATAGTGAGTATGTACCAGCCTACTTTAAAAAAGGCCTCAGGTTCAAATACCGGGAAAAGTTCCATCAAAGATACTGTAGAAAAAGTAAAAGACTAACGGGATTGCTTCCGAGAGTGGCGGAGGGAACATAAAACATGTACGTTTATCATTTGTAGGATAAAACTAGCAGAAGCACACCACAACTTGAAAAAAATAAATTTTTAATTATGATCAAATTTTGTATCTGGCTCGGAATCATGACCATCGGATGATATCGGAAATATTACGTTTTCAGTGGTTTTCTAAATTTTCTACGTCAACGAGTATGTGTATCGAAGAAAATTTAAGCTGTTTGAACTTTATTTAGATCAACATGTTGATCAATGTTTGGCATTCGTTCCTCTTCTCATTTGAATGCTAGTTGTCAGATATGAACACAGCCAATTAAAGCCTAACGCCTCCGCTGGCTAGGGCATTTTATGCCACTGAACTGAAGAAGCTCCCGTCTAAAAGCTCTTCATATTTTCACCCGAAACTCAGCAGATCAAGAGGGAGGCAGACTAAGATCGAAAAACGCGGTGAAGGATGACCTTGCCCCTTTTGCTGTTTCAAATAGTCGTTAGTTACCCTAAAAAGGGATGACTGGGGTGCAACGGACAAATTAGTCTGGACGGTTAAGCGCCAATCAATAATCGTGGATACTGATTTGCTCATAAAGTCTGTATACGAGTATATCTAGCTTCCTGGAAGCCTTTACAATCTACCATTAGTCGGATAAAGTTAGTATACTCTGTTTTCTCGGCAATAATGACTATACAAATAATGTCCTAAGCTCCGAAGGTCAACTCAGTAGTTCCACTGCATTTTACAGAATGCATATCGTTTTCACTTCCTTTCAAAGAGGTTAAGTCACTAATTGCAATGAAATAAATTTTTTGTTTGTTTCCGTAAAATCGGATTAATGCAACAGCTTGCCGACGCACAACAACAACTACGCGCTTACTACCTCACTGCATATGTTCGACCTTTTGAAAGCGCGCACATACCCAAACATACATACATACGTTCATCACAGGCAATCATACAAACATACAAATGAACCTGCAGTCTTACAACTCATTGCCTACCGAGCCCATAAAATTTAGAAATTGGGGATGAAGGACTTGGCAGATGCCCAACATGCATCTTTGAATGGCCTTGCCACCCTCCCTCGCCAATCTATACCACTAACAATACACACACACACACACACTTACAGTGGCAGGCTTACGTTCATTTATTTCCTTTGTCGTCTCATTTACGTACAAATATGGCATATCCGACCGGCATTTGGCCGAAATGAAAGGGCGTTTGACTGAGTGACTTAAATTCTTTTATAATTTAATTATAATCACAAAGCAAAAAACAAAGCAAAAACAATACAACAAAAAGCCAACGGAAGAGGGTAAAGGAAAGTTGGTGGTTTTCGTAAAGCATATGCCAAGCATTTGTTTCTACTTAAACACACACACACACGCACACAACGATGTGGAAAATGTTAAAGGCGATAGATTTGTGTGTGCCAAAACTTTAGGATGATCTCTGCCGAACGAAAAACAAAAACAAAACAAGTGTAGCATAAATCCAGTTGCTTCAAACAGCGTCACGGATCTGAAATCTGTCAATATAAATATTTATATACTTTTTTTAGTCAAGCTTCCGCTAAATACTTTCGGTTATGAAATGTAAACATATGCGATTTCAATATCGACATAGAACTAAGAAGTCACTTAATCGCCTTAAACAGTACAGCAATGCCTCATTTACTAATTTCCATAAACAGCAGGTGTCGCAGCTAACACCTCAGTACTACAGATGCTTAATACGAATACTCGGATGTTAAAAATTTTTTATCACGAAGTAGGAAACCGTTTCGGGTTGTTCTTTTAATCCCGACCTTTTCCCTTTAGAAGGTCGTTCGTAGTAAATATAAATGCAAATTCAAAAAGGAAAATCAAAGGAGATCTAAGTCTCTTGTAGAAAAACTTTTTGTGGTTGATCATCATCGAGCATTTAAAAGGTGTCAAGAATTTAATGACCACAGAGAATATACACCGAGTAACATATCCAGCAATCTGAAATTTATGAAAATATCCTCCACATATTTGGGTACAGTGGAACCAAAGATTGGAGACTGGGGCCTTCCTACTAATCCACTACTGGCAGGCCAACATTCATTTTATCAAAGGAAGGATTGGAGATCGATATACTTCCAAGGAGATTAAAGTCGAACTTCTCTACCAATTTGTGGTGTGCTACTGTAATTTTTCCTACAAATTGGCAGTACCTACAGCTTTTTCAGCAAATTAAGAAGAAGCCTTCGATTCCGAGGGGCGACCCCGCTTTGAAAAAGCTTCTCTAAACCATTTTTGATGTTACCTGTCTCAGGACTCGATCCTTGGATCTTCGGGCTCCACATTATTAAAATGAAACGTCGTAATGAGAAATACACACCAGTGTTGACACTTCAAACATTTTTTCTGTGGTAAATGTAAAAAAAACGGGGTAGATTTTTCGAAAGGAGGAAAACATATGGAAATTTTTTTTCTTCAAAATTATTACTATTATTCAAAAAGTAACGAGAACTATTACAAGTTCAACTTGAATTTAAAAACAGAACATAAAACAAACATATACACTAGGGAGACCAAGTTTGAGTAAAGATATTTTTTTGAAATTTTCACCAACTTTAGACATTAGTAAAATTATTTTTACAAATTTTTTATAACAGTATATGCCAATGTACATACATATATTGCAAAAATTCTTAAATAAAGTTCAAAAACTTGTGCACAGTCAAAATTTTCAGCTACTGTCTCAGAATTTTCAGAATATTTTGGAGCTTGCAGTTTTGTAAATTATGCAATTTTAGTATAACATTGTGTTAACCTTAAGTCCTTAAAGAAATTTTCCAGTTCAAACCCCCGTAACCCTCCCCCTAAATACGGCCTTGATTGGGTACATATATTCTAACTAGTAGTGATCCAATTTTATATTTAGGGTCAGATAACAATTAAATTACGACTAAACATTTAAGGAATAAGAATATTGCTTACTGAGTGAAGTTTTTTGAATGTAATAACAAATTTTTAATTATTAAGTCTGAATAGACTAAGAAATGAATAAACAAGAGCTAGCGAAAATTCCATACTTGGAATATGCCTCTTAATTTAAGAATTTTATCAACATTTATTTGGGTTGCATAGAACTAAAGTTACGATTTGAGAATAAATTTAGCCCTCAAAAGTTTCTAAAATGAGATGAAAATGGTGTTTATTGGGTATTTAATAGATTTCGGCAGGCAACTTTGAGCATTAGCTAAAACTGGGATATCATGGAGCACTTTATTTTATTTATTTAAAGTTGTTTGTACAAGTAAGACTAGGACTTTTAGATAGTACATAAATCTTATAAAGTTATTGCAAAGAAACGGTCCTTCACTAAATGATGTAGATACAAATTTACATAATCTTAATACCGGCGATTTAACATAGAAAATTCGACTAATAAATGTTATTAATATTTTTAGAATAACAGAAGTTAAAATACAATTTAAAGTAAGTTAGGAATTGAGAAAAGATATTGCTGCTAGTTTGAAACATCTTGCTTTTTGAATAACTTTTGTCTTGGATGGAAGTGAGTTCCAAAGACGGATTGTACAGACAAAGATCATTCCGGAGGATGTCTTGTATCTAAAACTTGGGACCAATAAATTCAGAGTCCGAAAAGACATAAACTTAACATTTCAAATAAGTAAGAGGGATATTGAGAGTGGAGTAGCTTATGCAAAAGGTAAAGATTTCTGATCTTTAGAAAATGTTTAACGTCTCACCCGAGGATTTGCGTAGCATATGAAAAGATATGATCAAATTTTCTTTTAGAATAAACAAACCGAGCAGCATTGTTTGAGGCAAGCTGCAGTTGATTGAGCAAAGACGAATCAAGGTTACCGTATACGAGTTCACCACAAGAAATTTGAGGGATTACTAGGGTTTTGACTAGACTCATCTTAGTATCACGTGGTAGTAAATAGGCTGTGCGGTACAAGTTTCGAAGGGTGTTATATATTTTACCGACCACAATATTTATATGGTCAACGCTTGTTAACTTGGAGTTGAGTCTAAAACCTAAATTGGTGACCACATTGCTTAGAGGTATTTTATCCCTATTAAGTATAATATCAGGAAGGCAGCTCAGGTCATATGTTGCGTTTGATATTGCTATCGCCTTTGACTTTCTTGCATTAAGAAATAATTTATTTACCTAAGCCCAGTGTCCAATACACGTTAGGTCTTCATTCAGCCTAGCAAACAAGTCTTCGGTAAGCCCGATTGATCGGGACTGGTATATTTTGCGTATCGTCTGCATAAAGATGTATCGAGGCATTGTGACAGCAACTTATAATGTCATTAATAAAAATTGTAAACAATATTGGACCTAAGATAGTTCCCTGTGGGACACCAGATGTTATGCGCTTTAACTTTGAGACTTTATCATCACATTGAACTTACTGAGATCGGCCGACGAGATAGTTTTGTATTAGTTTTATAACATAAGAGCTGAAGTTATAGCATATTTCGAGCTTGTGGAGAAGTATTCTGAAATCAACCATGTCAAAACCTCTTGAAAAATCTAAAAGTACAAGTACTGTGAGGTCATTACAGTCATAGGCAGGACGTACGAGGTGTGTTCAAAAAGTATCGCGAATTTTGTGTTTTTTCAAAAATTATTTATTTATTCATGAATATCTATTTTGTCCCCTTCAAAGTAATCCCCATGAGATATTATACACTTGTGCCAACGGTTTTTCCACTCTTCGAAGCACTTCAAAAAATCATTTTTTTGTATCTTGTTCAGCTCCTCCTTCGATGCCGTCTTTATCTCGTCAAGAGAAGCGTAACGTCGTCCTTTCATGGGCTTCTTCAGTTTAGGGAACAAGAAAAAGTCACAGGGGGCCAGATCTGGGGAATACGGTGGCTGCGGCATCATTAGTGTGTTGTTTTTGGCCAAAAAGTCGCGCACAAGCAACGATGCGTGAGCAGGGGCGTTATCGTGGTGCAAAAGCCAATTTTTGTTCTTCTTTGCCCATCTTCTCGGCCTTCTGAGAACATTTTGTACCACCGATAAACGTTGCTTCGGTCCAAGGTAGCTTCTCCGTATGCCACAGTCAACATTCGGAATGCATTCGCGCACTTAATTTCGTTTTTCACACAAAATTTGATACAGGTTCTTTGATCCATTTTTTTGAATAGGTAAAAATCGAAGACGATCCAAAACACGTGCAAGCAAAGCAGCTGTCAACAATTAACTGAACATTCAAAATGGCCGCGCTTGTCGGCATGAGTGAGAGACATGAGTACCAACATAACGCCACAAAAAATTCGAAATTCGAATATAGGTAACCAGCGAAAATTCAATATTCGCGATACGTTTTGAACACATCTCGTATATCTTCAAAAATCTTTAGCATGGCAGTTGCACAACTATGCCCTCTTCTAAATCCCGACTGGATCCCTGATAACAAGTTGTTATTATAAACAAAATTAACTGCTTTGCTAGTAGCTTCTCGAACACCTTAGATAATGCAGGCAATAGGCTTATTGGTCTAAACTCTTTGCAAGAACAGGGAGACTTCGTTTTAGGAACGGGGTTAACATTAGCTATTTTCGATTGACTAGGAAACCCACCGGACATAATTCAAAAGCCAAATATATGTGTTAGCGGAGATATGACAAAAGCAAGAATAAGTTTGACAAATCTTAAACTAATGCCGTCGATCTCTATAGCGCTAGACTTAATGTCAAATATAGCACCCAACACATCATCTTCTGTTACCACTGAACAACCAAAACTATTAACTTTCGGTCCATTATCTATACTAGTTGCAGCTATCATTTCATCATGTGCGTAATCAACACCACTTATACAATTATCGTTTGAATTACCACTCAAGAAATATGATTTCATCGCATCGGGGTCAAGGTGCATTTAGTATTATCCTTTTTAGATACTCCAAGATTCCGAAGATTCTTCCAGAGAGTTTCAGGAGGCAAATTAGAATTAAATTTATTTTTTAAATATGCTACCTTAGAAAATGTCTGCAATGCCAAGGTTTGTCACTCAAAAATATTAAACTTTTCCCAAAATTAAAGGACACATCCTTCTCATGAAGCTTAATTAAGCAGCAAGTGTTTGGACAATTAAATAATATCCTCCATCTAAATTCATGCATATACAGAATATATATTATCTATAGACACACACACATACACATACATTTCTATATGTATGTGGTCCTTGTCCATTTTGTTAAAAGCTTACGAGTGTCATTCGCCAGCCAAGCAAAAACTATGCGCTGTTTTTCTATGAACAATTTAGTTGAGTATTTGTGAGCCGTTTACATATTCGCATTTCAGTTATTTTCATAATTGCAAAACCACAAATTCACTACAGTTCAATTCCCCTGCCACGCGACGATTCGACTCGATTTTGTTGGTCAACTGGCGCAAACCCAATTTGTAAACAAGTTCATAACATAGCCACTAAAGTTGGCTTACTGGCCGGTTGGTTGGGTTGGCTTGGCTTAACTGTCGGGTTGGGAGCGCCACGTAATACATAAAATGGTGTCGCATCCGAATTGCGAAATTTGTAATTGTGGTCAGTCAATTGTTTGTTGTTGTGCTGTCGACACTAGTAGGGTAAATAGTATGGCAGCCATTTACAATGGAATTTACGAGGCTCGAGCAAACATTTTTGAAATTTTTTCTCTATGTCGTTTATTCTATATATTTTTCCTTTTCCTCTCTTTCTCTCTATCTCACTCACACACGCATCACCTCGACCACATAGTACCATTGGTTCTCAAGTGTCATACACCAATACAACAACAACAAGAACAGCAACAGACCTCAAACATGTTGATGAACGGAAGTCAAAGAATGTTAACAACACCGGCTACAACATTGAAAACAACAACTTCCGGCGCGACATCAAACGACAATGGCGTTGACAATTCGCATGAAATGACAACTAATGCAACAACAAATGCAAACACAGCAACATCAATGTTGGCAGAAGCAGCACTGACGGCAGTCAACGACCCAATAGGAATATTGGGTGGAGAGGGAACAGCAACAGCGGCATCAATAACCCGTTCGGTGTCGTCCCGAGAGATGTTATGCAGTAGCAGCGGAATGGCTTGCGGTGAAATAAACGGAAATCCGACAACACCGACCACAACGCCAACAACAACATTTTACACAAATGTCATGGGAAGTTGCAATAGTCACAAAACCAATAAAAACAACAACAACAAGAACAGCACAACCACCAACAATGATAACAAATGTTATAATAACAACAACAGCAACAACAAATTGAATCATGCTCGTGTTGGTCAACAGCACCAACAACAAATGAATGTACCAGTCACTGGCGTCGGACCTGGACCTGGACGACCACCGCCTGCTAGTTCGCCAACAAATTTCATGTCCACTTTGTATGGCAGCGAGAGGTCGGCTTTGGGGGATTTCAATATGAATATGAATGGTGGCAATGCCAGTTGTTGTACAAATGATGTCAACACAATACCTGCCGTATATACCGCAAATCCCAATAGCAACAACAACAACAGCAATTGCATTGACCACAATAGCAATAGTAACCTGACTAATTGCCTGAATGCCAATAATGACAGCAACACAAACCATTCAAGCAACAGCAGCAACAACATGTTTCTTGCAATCCACAACAGCGGTTCACTTGAACAAAAACAACAACAACAACTTTTGCAATTGCACTTTGGCACACCGCACATGCATCCGCAATATCCAAATGAGCGTTGCTCACCTTGTCACACACCCCCCACACCAACAACAACGGCAACACTGCGACACGGCACAACACCACCAGCCATGAAGAATGACTCGTTGTCTGCTTCTGCTGCTGCACTTGGACTACCAGTCACATTACCGTTGTCATTGTCATTGCATTTGTCATTGCCATCTGCATTGACCTGCCACACAGCCTCCACGCCGGATGCAGCGCATTGTGCCTATTGTTGTCAGCCTATTTGTGATCGTTATATAATGCGTGTATTGGACACTTCATTTCATGAAGGATGCCTCAAGTGCGCCACTTGTGCATTACATTTGGTTCACTCGTGTTATGCGCGTGATGGGAAGCTCTATTGTCGCATCGACTATGAAAGGTAAATATTTATGTTAGCTTATGTCTAACTATGCACCATGTTTGTAAAAGTAATCGTACCCATAAGTACACAGTCGTACCGTAATCGCAACAAAAGCGGTATCAGTAACCGCAACCTTAACCATAACCATAGCCCTAACCATAACCATAACCCTAAATATAGCCATAACCCAAAATCATTACCATAACCCAAAACATGACCATAACCAGAACCAGAACCATAACCATAACCATAACCACAACCATAGCCGTAACCATAACCATAACCAAAACCATAACCATAACAATAACAGTAACCATAACCATAACAATAACAATAACAATAACCCTAACCATAACCATAACCATCGCATTAGCTGTAACCGTAACTGTGACTGTGAGCGTAACCGTAACCACAACCGCACCGTCACTTTGGTCTGAAAAGGAACAAACCCGATAGAGTGTCCTGCACTTTATGGCTTGTTAGTGAGAGAACATAACATTATAACAGAAGTTGCACAGGCTACATATGGGCAATGAGTCTGCAATGGGTTGTGAGAACTCCTTTTATGACCATACGATTGTTCTTAGATGTGTCCTAGATATAGCCAGCCATCATTGCTTCGGCTTGACGCAATCCGTCCATGTGACGACTGTGTTGATCCCTAACATCTTCGCCTCTTCTCTTCTGAGCACTTACTGTATGCTTTCGGAAATCTATTGACAGAAATGGACCACGCCCAAGCGGCTTTACAGGTGTGGCTTCTTCGGCTACATTATCAGCTTGCTCGTTCTGAGTCATTGTTGCAGTTTAGCCTCCGTACGCTCTTAAGAACAAGTAAGAATGTTATCAGAGAAAAAGATTTGGCCTTTAGTACTACATGGCTGTCACTCAGGTTTTATCCTTGCGGCTGCGTCGTGCTGTGTTCAACCTCGACAGGACGTATAAGTACTTTAGAAGTCAGCATGGGGAATGAGAAACTACACTGAAGATGTCACGTCGTAGCTTGTGTCCAAACTCAGCTTGGCTCAGTTAAGCGCATGGTGAAGTGAAAAGCCAAGATCCGCTATGAAATATGGGAAACGCAATGTGTCATTCATTCCATTTTAATGTGTCTATGTATATGAGGAATTTTTACTCCCCTCCCTCCAGAGATCATACAATTCTCTTACCTATTTTTACAATTAAGGGGCCAAAAATGGTCGATGCTTTAACCACGGCATCCATCGACTCTTTACATTACTTGCAAACCATTAAAAGGGAACCGTGGCGTATACGTAACATTTTTCATCTTCCTCTAAACATTTCTGTAAATTCTTAAAAACAATTTTCATTTCTATAATCAACAAATCAAATCAATATTTTTAAGCAATTAAATCTCCTTAGTAAATTTCCGCTTTTATAAACTTATCTCCAATTTCATGCTCAACAGACAATTTCTCCGCAATCGGTGTCTTGGCTGTGGTCACAGAATCGCATCTGATGAGCTGGTGATGAGAACTTACGACAGCGTTTTCCATCTGAAGTGCTTCGCATGTGTTGTATGTGGTGGAGTCTTGAAGAAGGGGGAGCAATATGTAGTAAAGCAAGGTCAACTATTTTGTCGTTTGGACTATGAGAAAGAAGTTGAGATGTTACAGGGTTACGGTAAGTAGAAAGTCATCCAAAGTCCTAAATATTGAGGCACACCAAACCACAAGCTTACGAGTGTTTCACCTATTTACGCTTTCCGCTGTGCAGAGTTCTATGGCGATGATTTATTCGCACCGAAAATGGATGGCCGGCGTGGACCAAAGCGACCGCGCACCATACTCAATACGCAGCAGAGGAGGGCTTTCAAAGCATCATTTGAACTATCGCCGAAACCCTGTCGCAAAGTGAGAGAGAATTTGGCTAAAGAGACTGGATTAAGTTTAAGAATTGTGCAGGTAATAAAGGGAGTATAGCCGAGTATTAAGCCAATATTGTGAAGCGCACACTCAAGACACATTTGTTCAATTAAATTTTCCTTATGAAATTAAAACGCAACTACTTTGTTTGTGCATTCATTAGGTTTGGTTTCAAAATCAACGCGCCAAAGTGAAAAAAATTCAAAAGAAAGCGAAACAGGACCATACAAAAGGAGCAAGCGACTCACAGGATTCCCAAGAATCAGACAACAGCAATTTGGCGAAGATCAAGGATGAAGCGCACAGCGATAGTGAATCTTTGTTGGAATCACCGTTTTCCGGGTGTGCAGGGAGTGTTGGCGATGGTGGTGGCAGTGTGTCCTCTTGTGCGGATGGCGTGGTAAAAATGCGTTCCATCAAAGATGAAAATGAGAATACGTCATTTAATTGCATGGAAACCAATAAAGGTGCGTTGCTAGCCATTTCAAAATAAAGTAGACAACTGTCTTGTGCTCTTGCTTAAGTGTCAATACTTTAAAAGCTCAACTAACGCACACTCAAATATACAAAGCAATATTTGTTGCATATCAAAGCACGAGCACAAGCTAACTTTCTTTCCATTCATATTTTTTCGTAACCGCTCTTCAAGTCAAAATGCCACCTATTCTCCTAATTCAAAAGGGCTTCTAACAGCATTTATAGTCTGCTTTATAAATCGTTCTCATCATTTTCCTCCATCAATGTTTTTCGGGTTAACTTTTCCCCTCTTTCCGTTATATCTCATTCTCCCTCTTTCTTGTTCTTGTTGCAGATTCAGCAGGGTTGTGCTAAAAAGCCCTTTTTTGGTGCGGTGTGTGCACCTAGCTGTAGGGGGAGTCCCTCATATCTCTCTCATAATCTTCCAATAGCATATCTCCTCTTCTTCTTATCTTCCACAGCATTTCGCTATACCAGTATTGCCCCCACTATACTCCCATTAACCGCCTTCTCACTCTTTGTCAGAGTCTCTTCCTATGTCTTCCATTGCGTCTCTACTTCATTTCATTTTGTTTCGTTAAGAAGGGAAATTTAGTTAAGATGTAACCCGGCTTCGGCTTTATGTATGCTTCTGCGTAATTTTTTTTTCGAGAAAATATTTTTTGTTTACCGAATTTCACTAGGCTCCCATAAAAGCTGAAGTAAAACTTGATATCGCTTTCGGTGCACTTTCGGCTTCAGTTAGGCTATAGTGGCAGACCATGAACAAAATTTTGTGCGCTCGGCTACCGTCCAATTTAACCCACTTTCAATTTTGATATATTCTCAGTGCAGATTCAGATACAGTGAGTGGCACTTAAAATGGCCCAGTTGGTTCCTGTAATCAGGAATGGGCATTCTGAAAAATTTGAGTGACGAGCGAAATATTATTTGTTATTCAAAATATCTTAAATAAAGAATAAAATTTCAATTTTTATTAAAGCTTTTTAAAATAAAAAATAAGCACAACGAGATACAGCAAAATTATACCCATATGTGCCTATAGATATAATGTGTGTTTATGTAGATTTTTTGGATAATTCTGTGTGGGGTTATTTGATTCAAGTTCGGGATCATTGCTGGACAAAATAAGGTTTTAGGCGGGACTATTTGCTTCCTTTCGGGGTAATTTTGGGATAGTTCTGGGATCTTTTCAGGACCATATTAAAACTTTTTGGAAACATTTTGGATTTGTTTTAGTGGTCATTTTGGGACTTTTCTTAAAAGCCTTATTTTGTCGAGAAATTGTCCCGAACTGGAATAAAATGAACCCAGTGAATGTCAATTTATATAGAACCAACCGAAAAAATCTTTATAAATACACATTTTGTCTATAGCACATATGGGTATAATTTTGCTGTATCTCTTTGTACTTATATATTATTTTTTTTAAAAGCTTGCATACAAATTTAAATTCTTTTCTTTATTCAAATTAGGAAGTGTTTTATTAAAAGTAACCCAACCCTGCCTGTAATATATTACGAAAACTTCTACAGCTAAAACGCATTTGTTACTTTCATATAAAAATATAGATTTTTCTGCCATAGAAACTTTTTGAATGTGTGCTCATGCAAAAATTCCGAAAATTTTTTGAAAATTCAAAAAAAGTGGTGAGGAGCTTCAAACTAGAGACAAGCGTTTAAAAATCATTTCTGAGTATTCAGCTTTGTAGCCTGTAAAATTCAAAGTGCAAGTCTCACAAAAAAATTTGCCAAAAATTAACCATTTTTCAAGAGCCTTGAGATTTGCTCTTCACATGCTTTCCATGATTGAAACTGTTGAGCCACAAAAAATAATAAACTATCAAAATTATTTTTAAAAATATTATTGTTAGTTTTGCTGGCCTTATTTAATTATATTTAAGTTATATGTTGGTGAGCTCAAGGCCAAAATTGAAATAAAACACGGTGTTTTTATTCTTAAAATTTTTAATGGTCGGTCGATATTTCGACTTCAATCTGAAGTCATTATCAAGATTGCATGAATATGCTTTGTCGACCGACCATTAAAAATTTTAAAAATAAAAACACCGTGTTTTATTTCAATTTTGGCCTTGAGCTCACCAACATATAACTTAAATATAATTAAAAATAATACAAAAATTATTATAAGTGAAATCAATTTTCTGTATGCATATATTTTCAGAAAACTGCAATAAGACGAACGAACCATTTCTGAGCACAGTGCTTGGCTTGAGCTATTCCACGTTTCAACAGTTGATGGGCCCGTTAACGCAATCCACAATGGTCAATCCCATCGATCGACTGTACAGCATGCAGAACTCTTACTTTCGACCAGAAGAGCTAGGCTACGGTGGTTGCTCTAAGGATTTGGTTCAGCCTTAAATATTTTTTTAAATATTCCGATATTTAAAAATTATTAAATAAATAAATAATATGAATTTTAGTAATACAAATTGTGTAGTTTGTAAATAAATAAAATTAAATGTTCGAAACTAATACAAAATTAACAAAAACAAAAATGAGCAAATATGTTTTAAGCCTATTACTTTATAAATGTAAGCGAGAAAGCCGAGTAGAAAATGGAAAATTTTTTGTTTACTGACTTTAAGGCTGCGAAATCTGAAATCTATTAAAACTTCTAAGGCTAAGGTCAGTATTTTATAGAAGCTGTAGAGTACAATCAGTTTGGCGCCCAATACTACAGCAATGCAAAGCTCTATGGGCAATAAGCATCGGAGGGATAGCTAAAACCTCCATGTCTGGAATTCCATGCCTACGCAGTACGCGAGGTTTTCCCGCCCAAGCGCTCTTTTTAGTGTAACTCTGGTTAATCCGCATCTATTAGGTTACTTGTCGTCAAAGCATGGCTAAGCAATATAAACACATTTTAAGATGAGCTGAGGGGTGGTCACACTTCATCGAATATCCCTCCAGTCTATTCTGTACACTTCAGATTTCAGTCAAAGATCTTGCATTTTTCTTGCCAAGTTTCGTGTTACGCTGCGGGCTTGTCACACACACCCCGCTACAAACACATTCACTACCTAGGAAACATACAAACCCACATACCTACGTAGGCTACACATGCAGATTCCAATTGACAAAACTCCCCCAGATAATCACGCGTGTCATCCAATGTTCCATTTCGTTTGAGTCATTTCTGCTTTTTGTATTGATGCAGGTGCAGGTGAAGAATGTGTTCCGCATAGTTGACTAAGGCGCACTATAACAACCACTCCCATTCAAAACCTCTTACCACGCCAACTTCCTTGCTTGTTATGTCATAGGACGCACATACATACATACCTACATACCCGAATGGCATCTACATAGAACTAAAGAGATTCGTCGCCAGCTCGTATTGAAATAAAAGTGCGCAGTGACGCGAGCATGAAATTAGTCACATTTGACAATATCGAGAGTGTTCCTTTAGCCATGCACCATGTTGTGCTGACTGACGGCAAAGAAGCTAAACTGCACACGCACTGACATGCATACATACATACATACACGGTAGATGGCTAAATGGCGCGCTGAATGGACGGACGAATGGTAGTAAAATGTATAAAATAGCTAAAATGGATGAGATGGATGAGATGGTTGAAATTGATTAAATACGCAGAAAATCAAAATTTGTCATGCATTCTTCGCAGGCGACAAATGTTCTATGAACGAACGAACGTGCAAGGACATCTTTCCTTACAATACTTGATATTGTGTGACTAACAAAAATCGCTGGAAATTCCTCGTCTCATTGGAAATGTAACAATGGCAACACTTGTATTTGAATTGTAAAATATATATATATATACATACATAGTGGAAATCCCGAACTGTTTTAATTGCTGACAATCCCGGGACTAATTTCTTGCATTCCCCGGATTTTTGGGTTAGGAAATATGTTACTATAACCTGAATATGTGAGATTTATTTATGAGAAACCCCGAAATTTCAACACCCTAACCTACTCACACAGCTGTAGATTCCTCATTTGAAGCCTCTCCACTTTACTCGAACTCTTTTTTTCTAACCCTCCGTATTTTCCTCATAATCACCCCTCAACTCTATTGGCAATTCGGTTGTCTTGATGTAGTGTTACTACACCCTTAATACTCTGCAAGGTGTTTCATTAAACCAGTTTCCTTTTACCTTCCCTCTCCTTCTCACTCTACGGTTCTCTTTCCTCTTACCTTTTCATCTCAATTTCCTTCCCCTACCGTCGATCTTTACCTCTACCTCTACAAAATTTTTCCCCTTCCCTCTATCTTTATCTACGTTATTCCTATCGCAATGCCAGCTTTGCCTATAATCACTTTTAGGACAATATCTTCCAAAGAAATTGAGATGCAGAAGTGAGTGTTTGATACCCCTGCCATAAAAATAAATTCTGGGTCACCTCTGGTCCGCATTTTGGTGTGTGTTTCGGTTATTAACAGCTTCGATTTGAAACCCATATTGTACAAAAATGTCTTAAAACTATCAAGAGCCATATTTTGGTTCATATCTCGAAACCTGCGCAAGTTTCTTCATTTTTTAAAGTAATTTTTTGGAGAATAGAGAATACCGGAGTCCGAAATCTTGAAATTGTAAAAATTCATAAAATGTGCATCCCTAATGCATAAATGCACGTGTGGTCTTGTTATGAGTTTTGTCATAAATATGTGATCAGACACTTACGTACTCATTCAATAAGTTTCTGTCAGGGGCTGGATGTTAGCCGTAAGTTTAGTCTGCATGATCGTTGTAGTATTTCCACAGCGGATGTCGTTGCAATCAAGAATGCAGTGGCCGGGATGATATGCAGGAAAACCACAGTTAACTCTGATATGTTGTTGTTGTTGTTGTTGTTGTAACGACAAAAACATTCCCCGAAGGTTTTGGGGGTTGCTGTCGAACTGACAGTCCTTGGCCGGATATGAATCCGGTACGCTCCGGTACTCCCATGCGGTACTGCCCGACTGTCGTGGTAGCGATTTGGTATGACCAATGGAACCTTCTAGGTCATGTCATCCCTCCTTCCGTAAGGAAGGTGAGATGGGTAATGAGAGGTGAGAGGCATCATATCCGTAGATCAACCATCGAGTTGCACGTCATTACCTTTGTGCATATTAGTCGCTTCTTACGACCGGTATGTCTACCTCGGGCATATTCTAAACCCCTAACCCGCATCATGAGATCATTTAGTTCACTTGGACTCATTTATCCCTGGTGAACGGCATTCTATGAGGAGCAATGTCCAATAGGAGTACATGTGGCGCGTTTCAACATATTGAAAAGCGCTTCCTGTGGCAGTTGAATGGAGGATGCCGAGGTGGAATTATCGTGTCGTTCCTTAAGTAATCAAAGTAGTAGACCTATATACTGTGCAAAGGAGCTTGTTCTATAAGGGATGGCTGCCACTCACCCTAACCTAACCGAATTATACAGTTACAAATTTGAACCTGAATGTGAAACGTGTTTTGAACAAATATGATGATGAAAGGGGTTTTATTTGAAAACCACAAATATCCACACTCCGCATCAATTCGGCTGCCCTTCCCACTGACTTACGACATATTTAGACAAAAATGTTTTGAGCAAAAATGCAACGACTTATAAATTTTGTTACAAATAAAATATTATTTATTCAGCTCGTTTCTTCAGCACTTTGAAACTTTCTTGTTTAGTTTTAGAATCATTTTAGGACTTTAGACTTCTCAAACCGAAAAAATTTTGAAACCCGGAGTAGTAGTTTTACTTTACTACAAAAAATTTCAAAAATTGCTTAAACGGTTGAATGGTTTCGAGATTTAAGCCCAAAGAATTTCTTACTTCTTATGATTTGCCTTTGGCCTATACCGTTTAGAGTGGCGGTCATGTTGTTGTTGTTGTTGTAACGATGCTTCGTCCTGCTTAATCATCACAGTTTTTACATAGCATTGTCAACAACGTCTACTAACGGAAGTCCAAGGAACCTAGCGGCTTCAATAGGGTTGGAAGAGTCTACTAAGTTAAGCAGATGAATGGATGGTTGGTGTCATGGGGAGACACACCGCCTGAATGACGGCGTTCACCGCCGTCATATCAGGTTCAAATGTTTCTCAACACGCGGCTCTACTAGAAAAAAATTGTTTGCGAAAACTTTTAGTCCGATGTAATATACACTGCTACAAATGAAATTGAACATTCACATTTTCTCAAAGTTTTTTTGATTATATCTAACCAGAATATGCGGAATAGCAGTTTCCAAACCAGCAACGGCATGCACACAAACCGAGTTCCACTCAGCGGCGCACATTTTCAGAATCAACGACGTTCCTGTCATTTGTCGCAATATGCGTCACATTAGCCACAGTTGTTAATTGTTTGTATGGTATCTTTGCGACGATTATCTAAGCGGACGGTAACAAGATTGTACCCAAATCCCAGGCGCGCTTTACACAGTGCAAAAGTTGAGGGAAGGAAGAGTCGTAATGTCATTGTTAAAGACAACACAAATTTCGTTTTGTATTCATTTAATGTGTCTCTCGTGCAAAGCGGTTTCCAGTGATTTGGCGATTACACGGCAATCTCCCTTGAATTTGCCACCACCATTTGATGAGGGCAACGTCACTGTGTAAACTCGCTTTAGTGGTTGGAATAAACAAAAACACACAACAACAACAACAAAACTAGGAAATAGTGGTTGTCGTTTGTTGTTGCGAACAAGGCGTAACATCCTTTGCACAGATCATTAATCAATTTTGAACAGTGCAAACGATATTAAAACGAGCAAAAAATCAACATAAAAACGCGCTCAAACACAGCCACACGCACACCCTAACTTACATACATACACACCCAAATGCACGTGATAGATGTTCAAACAAAAAGTGAAAGTAGCAAGTGAATAATGCATGCCATACAACAAAAACAAAACACGAATATCAAAATAGAAAAGAAAGAACAAAGTTACGCAACCGCAAAACCTTCGTTTTCATCCTGCCCTGAATCAACACCGTTGCTCGTACATACTTTTTACAAAAGTTTTTTGTTTTTGGTTAGGCATTCGGTTTTCGTTTGCGTTGTTGGATGGCCATGTCATCACGTCCAGGCACAGTTTCGTAGTTGTCCAGGCGCAACTCGTTTTTTCAACATTGATCTCTTTTTTCAAGCTGTTTCCGTTTTGATGCTGTTTGATCAACTCCGCCTACCTCACAGCGAGCGCTATGACTTGGTGCCAATGGTCGACATATTCAGTTGCTCGTAAATGTGTAAATTACGCAATTAATTACCATTTCATCGTCGCATTTAAATGCATATCACGCTTGTGAGCCGACATCTTTGACGTGCGACCTCATAGGGCCCTACGAGTGACAAGTGAGTAACTAGTGTGTGAATGTTTGGTGTGCACAAGTTGCTGATTTGGTACCCGGATGCGGTCAATAACCGTAACCAATACTATGTGCGCATTGCCTTTATTTGGAGCCCATTCTTGATTTCGAAGGAATCATGCTGAAAACAAGTAATTTCGGCTGTAAAATCTATCACCTAAAACATACAAAAAACGCTTATCGCAAATCAAAATCGATGTCGATGAACTTCTGGTTGTAAACATCTACATAGTTTTTTCTCTTAATGACTCATATAAAATTATAGAACATAACAGAAACACAAATTGTATACCTCCACATGGTTCTAGATCGCTGTCACGTACAATTAAGAGTCATACGTATATTTTTTATGTAAAATGATTATGATATGAAATTAAGTATTTTCGGGTGCAGTGTGTACATAGTTTAAATTTAATTTTTCTTCTTCAGCAGTGATCCAAAAACCGACAATTTAACACTTTACTTCTAAATCCAGAGTAAAATTCTTTGAAACGTCTGACTTTTCAGTGTTCTGACATAGTTATCGTCATTGCTCTGATTCACAACCACAATTTCAGTTTAAGCTAAACTTTCAATTTCATTACAACTCTCTTACTACAAATTGTAGTTAATTACACTTTTGTCTCTGCAGAAGGTAGAAAATAATCGACGACACCATCGTTATATCGATACTACTATGGAATTTTAATGACTATCGATAGTATCGGTTTCAGATTCCCTATAGCTTTAAATTAACAATTATGTATATCTGCAAAATTTGAATCAAACCACGTGAGTGCTTTATGGATATTTGATAAAACGAGATTTTTCTCTGGTAATATGGTAGCACTGAACTCCTACATAAATCTGAGATTTGACCTAGTTTATCTCTAGAATACCCAAATGTCAAAAGTATCGATTTATCGATAATATGCAACGATTACTATCGGTATGACGACTACACCCTTTCCAAGCATGCTTTAGAAATTATAAGTTGTTCTTCAGAAACTGTTAAATGCTTCAGAATAATCAATTGTATTTCAGAGACCATAAATTAAAATAATTTTAAAGTGCATTTCATCGTTTCTGAACAATTTACGGTTTCTGAACTACAATTATTTATTCTGAAAATTATTTTACGATTTCTGAAGTACATTTGATGAGTTCTGAAGCACACCTGCAAAAGGTGAATCTAAATATTTATCTTTTTTCGAAATTTTTCGAAAAATTATTATTGCAGGAGCTTTTTAGTGTTTTCCAGCGCAAAAATTTGGAGTACCGATAATATAGATACTTGTGCAGCATTACATATATAAAACATACTTTATAATAATGATTACTTAAACAAAAGTTTTATTAAATTTCCAAGTCAGAAGGAGAAAGTACTCGGTATCAAAAGTGCAACATCGATAGATCGAAGTATAATATCGATATTTAAAACGATATTCTTGCAGTTCTAAGCTGAAGGATTTTTAGGTAATTTATAGTTAAGGCAAAGAACACTGAGGTGATTTTCCTAGCTGTGCCATTTGTAACATAAGAATAGAAAAATAATATAATTATTCGTTAACCGGTTAAGAACTAACCTAAATTTGTATGCAACACTAACCGCTTACCTGCATTACACTTTGAAAGGCAAAATAGCCTGTTTGTTTACAGAAGCCACCTGCAGATGAAAAAGCAAAGTTGTATGGGTAGCGCACGTGTCATTCTGTTCATGCGAGTTTTCCTTTTTTATGCAACCACCATTAAATGGTAACTCATTTATGATCTATGTAGGCGCCAGAGAACGGCGCGAGTGTTTAATATACCAAGTACACTTTCGCAACAAGCTGTTTAGTTCATTATAACACAGATAGAGTTTTAACAGGTGCAGGAATAAAAACTTGAGCACGTGGGGGAGAATGCTCAAATTTACATTAGATACAAATTAATGAAAATTTCCGGAATTTTCCCAGTCTGTGCACAGTGTTAGTTTTTATGACTTAAAATGTTCGCTCTTCCCTCTTATTGTTTAATATACCTTTTAAGGTCGGATTCGATCCCTGGCAGTTGAAGTTCATAAACTTGAACTTATAATCCATAAACTCTATCTCTCGCCATAACTATCAACTATTCTATAATAGCTGAAATGCTCATCAATATTTTGAGTATCATCTAGTGCTGTCGAGCATAGTAAAGCATCAAGACTGCTCTAGCAGGGTCTAGCACGAGTATGCTCTAGCGACAGTTGAAGTTTTTGTGATTCTCATAGTGCTCACTGCATCATCGAAGCTTGGGTATTTCTGGTACTTTAGAAATAAACTTAAAAAGGGTATATGCGATGAACTTGTAGTTGTGGTGCAGTCCTGCATTTCTCTGGTGTAAATAAACTTACCATTACGTGTATATGTGGTACTGGAAGTGATTTGTATACCTTTCATGAACAAGGACTAATGCTATATCAGCTATCGGCGGGGCGAAAGTTTTTAAGTGCAGAAGGACGGAAGATAGGCCAAGATCATTCTGTCTGCTTGATGACCAAATTCTCTACCACTTTCTGAAGTTTGGTAATCGTTTCTATTTTTTTCGTTAAGCATTTGTCGGAACTGATCTGATCAAACCTCTACAGCAAATATCTTCATGCGGCTAGTTGTTCAGGTAAGCGACTTCTCGTCATAACTTTCTCATTTAGTGAGATATAATCATGGGCTTAAGGATATCTACATTTCAGGCATGCAGAATTTTCTGATAAATAACCAAAATCGGTGATACACATTGGTCTTTCTATGTAAAATCGTCACATAGTTGGAACCCCTTCCGATTTGAATAAAATTTGGGGAAGAGTTTCCTTTTATCATAAAATAAAGTTTTGCATAGAAAAATTTTTTTTAATTTCTTTTCAAAAAGATATGCAAATTCAAATATTTCACATTTCTTTCGGGTCTGGTACGATAAGTCAAAAATTGAAATGTCGAAACCTAAAATGTCGAAAAAAAAATTTAGAAAACCGAGAATGCAACAAAAAACCAACTCGAGAAAAAATATGTGGAAAAATAAAACTCGAAAAAAGACGTCGAAAAAAAAATATCGAATTAACTTGGGATTCGTACGATAAGTCAAAAATAAAAATGTCGAAATTTGAAAATTTTCATAATATCGAAATCATATTTTGTCAAAACGAAAAATGTCGAAAACGTCGAACACAAATTGTAATAATTATGAAATTTTTTCTTCAAGCACAAGGTTGAATGTCGTGTAAAATTTTTAAAAGTAGCAGGCAGCGAAAAAAAAATTTATTTTTAAACCTCTTAGCAGAGTTTTTTTTTTAAATCAGTTAGTTTTTGAATTTTTGATGCTTAATTTTTTAGATTGCAATTGTCTCATGTAATTTTTTTTCGACTTCTTTTTTTCGAGTTTTTTTCCACATATTTTTTTCGAATTTTTTTTTTCGGGTGTCTACATTTTTTTTCGGCATTTTAGGTTTCGACATTTTAATTTTCGACTTATTGTACCAGACCCGATCCAACTTTAAGAAGCAAAGTTTTATTAATAGTATTGGGTCTGGTACGATATGTCGAAAAAAAAAATGTCGTATCTTAAAAGACCGAAAAAAATCCCGAAAAGTAAATCGCAGAAAACACAAAATGTCGAAAAATAAAATACCGAATACAAAAATGTTGAATGAAAAAATGTCGAAAACTTAGTGCAAAATAAAAAGAAAAAGAATAATTCTCAACATTCGCGCGAATTTTGTACATCATTCATTACATTGTTTCTTCATGTTACTCGTATATATTGATGTTGAGTATTATTTTTTTTTTCTATTTTGCACTAAGTTTTCTTAGTAAATATGCAATCTAACGGTAAACTTAACAAACAAACTATCCGAAATTAATGTGTGGTTTAAAGATGTCAGAAGAATTAAACATGTAAGCACTGAAGAAAAGAATGCGGATGTCCTTACAATAGCACTTGCACAATTCATCTAATGTCTGAACAAATTTGGTGTGAAGAACTTCAATTCTAGTTGGGGTGATGTATTAGAGACTTGAAGTACTTGTTACTTATCTTCTAGTATATAAATGTTTAAGTTATGTTCATATTGAATTAATTGTCAAAATTTTTTTAAAACATTTTCATTCACTAAATAGTTTTTAGTTCGAAAATGTCACAAAATATTGCTGTTGTTACCTCTAATAAGGGGAAAAATAAGCTAGTGATTGACGGTTATATTTATCATTTGGAAAAAGAATATGAAGGTGTTTTTACTGGAGGTGTGAAAAAAATGGAAAATTACAATGTAAAGCACGAGTAACTACAGAGATACGAGGTGTGTTCAAAAAGCATCGCGAATTTTGAATTTTCGCTGATTACGTATATTCGAATGTCGAATTTTTTGTGGCGTTATGTTGGTACTCATGTCTCTCACTTATGCCGACAAGCTCGGCCATTTTGAATGTTCAGTTAATTGTTGACAGCTGCTTTGCTTGCACGTGTTTTGGATCGTCTTCGATTTTTACGCGAAATTCGTACCAAAATTGCTCAATTGTGACCAAAAACAGCATCGCATGAACATTGCTAATGAGATGTTAAACTCTGTCCGCGACGACCCAAATTTGCTCCAGAGGGTCATAACTGGTGACGAATCGTAGGTTTATGGTTATGACGTGGAAAGCAAAGCTCAATCCTCTCAATGAAAGCTGCCGCACGAACCAAGACCGAAAAAAGCGCGCCAAGTTCGGTCGAATGTGAAAGTATTTGCTGACAGTTTTCTTCGATTGCAGGGGCGTGGTGCATCATGAGTTCTTGCCACAGGGAAGAACGGTCAATAAGGAATATTACCTGGAAGTTATGCGCAATTTGCGCTAAGCAATCCGCCAGAAACGCCCGGATTTGTGGAAGAACAAAAATTGGCTTTTGCACCACGATAACGCCCCTGCTCACGCATCGTTGCTTGTGCGCGACTTTTTGGCCAAAAACAACACACTAATGATGCCGCAGCCACCGTATTCCCCAGATCTGGCCCCCTGTGACTTTTTCTTGTTCCCTAAACTGAAGAGGCCCATGAAAGGACGACGTTACGCTTCTCTTGACGAGATAAAGACGGCATCGAAGGAGGAGCTGAACAAGATACAAAAAAATGATTTTTTGAAGTGCTTCGATGATTGGAAAAACCGTTGGCACAAGTGTATAATATCTCATGGGGATTACTTTGAAGGGGACAAAATAGATATTCATGAATAAATAAATAATTTTTGAAAAAACACAAAATTCGCGATACTTTTTGAACACACCTCGTATGTGACAACAATCACCAATTGAAGAAGTTTTATTTTAATCACTCTCATGATTCTCTTGCTTTTGATCGCCATGTTTACGAAACCAACGGAAATCTTAAACTTCATGCTGCCATCTCAAATAATAAACTCCTCAATAGTGCGGTGTAAGCAAGAGTGTAGAGCATATTTGCCAAAGCATAGAAATTGTTTGCAGAAGATAAAAAGGATGAGAAATAATTTATCAAAGGAACCTAAAAGTTTGAGTGAAGTAAATGTTCCAGAAACGCTTCAAAATGTTGAAGGTGGACGTTTTTTGCTATGCGATAAAAGCTTTCAAAATGAGAAGATTTGGGAGTATATCAAACTTAAAAATACTAGAAAAATCACGCGTATGGCTTATGGACGGTACATTTAAAGTAAATAATGCGACAGCTTTTTACCATCCATGCATTTATAAATGAACAAGTTGTCCCTGTCATTTATTGTTTAATGAGCAGCAAGGCAAAAAAGTGTAACAACGAAGTATTTTACGAAATCCATCGAGTTGCGTGTGATCATAATGCAAATCTCAACCCTGACATTATCATTAGCTATTTCGAAAAAGCATTATATCGGTAACAAAATCATCCTTGCCTAATGTTGCTAATAAAGGACGTTTCTTCCACTTTGGCCAAATTTTGTGGCGTAAGATTCAAAACGAGAAACTTGCTTCGAAATACGGTAAAAATTAAAGGTTTACCTTCAGCTACGAATATTAAAAAGTTTAGCATTTTTGAGCCCAGGCGAAATATTGGTATACTAGTATAATGAACTCAAACCCCAAATGGATAATGACTGCTCTGAAATTTTAAGATGGTTCCAAAAAAATTATCTTTTTGGAACCTCGAAAAAACGAAAATCAAGTGGTGTAATGTACCCTATCCTCCTTCGTTTTGGTCAATATCTGAACAAATGGACACTAATTTTACAACAACTCAGAAGTCAGTAGAGGCATGGCACAGAAGGTTACAAATATTAATTGATAAGTCTCACGTGGGTGTATATAAATTAGTAGATTATTTAAAAGATGGGTATATTGTTGTTAAAAATAAAATTAATTTAGTTAGTTCTAACGAGCTAACCAAGCCTAAAAAGACATGCAAAAAAAGAAGGAAGCACATTGAACATATCCTCAATAAAAGAGAGGAATATTCAATGATTGAAGTTTTGAGAAATTTAGCATATTCTACTGCGTTATGCTAATTCTTGCGTCCTTTTTGCGTAGTAGGTATTTAAAATCATATGACACTACAGCCTTATACTAATCTTTCTTTATATATAACTTTGAAATACGTTTAATTTACTTATTCTTTTTTGAAGTTGTGGCTCTTTCTAGCATGATTTATAAATAAAACTGAAATATTTATTACAATAAATGTTATATGAACAGTAATATTCAGCGATTTTACAATTTATTATGATAAAATTTAATGGGAAAAATTCAAAAGTTCTTAAAAATTTGAAAGGGTTGATTATTATTTCAATACTATCGTAAAATTCGTTGTTAAACTGAAATTCCCAAGTCTTACCTTAGGTTCACCAATTTCGACGAATTTCGACATTTTCGGTCATTTTCCTTTTTTCGACATTTTTTAGTTCGATCAAAAATGTGTTCTGTATAATGAAGCTTTTAACATTTCGGTCTTTTGAGATTCGACATTTTTTTTTTCGGCTTATCGTACTTATCGTAGTAGAAGAGTTATTATTTTAATTATAGTTTATTTTTATTTGTATTATTTTTTCATATGTATATACTATTATTATTAATTTTTAACCTACCCGCTTAGTGTCCTATTAAATAAATATGCAATTATAATTCGAAATTCATATATTTTCGCGGAAATCATTTTACTGCGCTTTAAATTCAAAAGGATATTAAAATTAGCATAGAGATATTTAGGTTAGGGAGAAACTATTAAATAAAAGATATATATGCTAAACAAAAGAAGTATTTAGTATATTTAAAAAACTCTACTAAGAAGTTTAAAAATTAAATTTTTTTTTTCGTTCCATGCTACATTTCAAAATTTTACACGGCATTCAACCTTGTGCTTGAAGAAAAGATTTCATAATTATTAGGTACAATTTGTTTTCGACATTTTCGAAAACTTTTCGACTTTTTTATTTCGGCAAAAAGAATTTTCGACATTTTTGATTTCGGTAAAATAATTTTCCACATTTTTCGTTTTGACAAAATATGATTTCGATATTACGAAAATTTTCAAATTTCGACATTTGTGTTTCGACATTGTTATTTTCGACTAATCGTACGGATCCCTTTTCTTTCATTTTTTTTTACTGCTCAGTAACGTTTATTTTTAAAGGTAACCCCTTAGAGATATAACAAAAATATTAAGAAAAAAAATTCTAAATTACTCACTTGCTTATAATAATGTTTTTTTGATTTTTGTTCTTACATCGCACTAGCACCAAAGTGATCCAAATTGAGTAATTTTTTGAACTAATTGAACTCGACAAAAAAGATAAAAAAATTCAAAAAAAAAAATATTGAAAAAAAATTCAAAAATTCATATTTTTGAAAAAACAAAAAACACTGTTCTAAAAATTTCAGGATATCTTGAGATATATCGAAGATACAGCGCAAAAAATTTGAGTCAAAAATTGTATGGCAAACTTTAATTTTTACGATTTCAAAAATGGAAAGTTTTCTAAAATTAGAAATTTTGCGCTTTTTTTTTTGTTCAAATATTTTTGAAAGTGCCAAAGCTTATTTTTTTCGAATTCATTTACATATGTGACGATTTGACATGGAAATACCCATCTTCGTCTTCAATACACCCTCATTTTTATGGCTAAAATGTGAACTTTTGCAGTATATTTACTAGCCGATTGTGTTAAATCTTCTGAGAGTATTACTTTTCGTTATTGATATTAGAGAAAACGGAAAATGTTTAAATGCGTTGGCTTCAGTGAAATACTTAAAGGTTTCCAAAATGTCCCCTCAAATTGCTTCTCTGGTTGTGAAGCTTTATAAAAAACCAATGCTTTAATTCTTATAATATAGAAATCTTGGTATGAGCTCATTCAAGAGCTCCAAATGAATGTGCTTCCCTTCTTACGAGGGTTTTCCGATTTTCGTACATTATATGAGTCTGAGCTGGAGTCCAAAATTACTCTCATACTCTCTCTCCTCATATTTTTAATGTTATATCCCTATCTGGGAAAAGCACGAATTCTTGTTCTGAAGTTGATTTTTGAGGCTAATATTTCTCACATTCCGGCTCATATCGAACTCTTATATTATGAGCGCTTCGATATATCTCTAAGTAATTGAAAATAAAAAAAGCCAGTTGAAAGACACCAAGAGATCCCTGCATATTTTCTGACCATAAGCCCAATTATTTTCTATTTCTTCTAGAAAGTGTAGGAAAAGTTTCAAATGTTTAAAATGTACCCGCAACTGAATCAGGCATTTATATGCTGAAACGGAAACATAAAATATTATGATCTTATTATCACCCAAATTTCCAATGCAAATTACACTGCAAATATATCCAACTTCTTCCATTAGAATTCAAAAGCAAACAAATCGTAGGAGGGAGGAAATCATTTTTGTATAGTCGAAAATCAAAATCAACTTAAGTTGGAAACAATAACGCAACATTTTAATTCAACAAGTGGCGGTGAATATTTCCAAAATTTCTGTTGTTCACTTGGTCCTATACTCGCATGTTGGTGCGCCTGTAAGTATGCTTTGTTTTCATGATGGTTAACGAAAAAACAATAGCACTTTGTGAATGCATCAAAATACAATACAAAAATCAATCCAGAAACAGATCAAATTGTCATCTATACGTATTTTAGAGTACTCAAACTGCATTGAAAATGTTTTCAAATGAGTTTATATTTGCATAAAGTTTTAGTCTTTTTGATGTCACATATTTCTAGGAATTGGAAAGTGGAAAAAATATTAAAAGTCTGTGCTTGGAATCGCGAATGTTTTTTTGCTATTTTATGTGGTTTTCACAGTTATTAATTTACTTTCAGTGTGTGCTTTTTTGTTGTGTTTCTCATTGTTGTGCTGATTATTTTGTCAGTTTATTCTAAAATCTTTCTATATCAACAGCGATGCTATGAGATTTTGTACCAAATCCTTTTCTGGGGGTATTATGCTTCCGTATCTATTATACCCCTCTACTAGTTACTGGAGCTCTCCCCACTACTTGGAATAGGCTACCGCTTTGTGAATTGGTTGTTGTAATTTAAAAACACTTTCCTAAGATTAAGATGAGTGTTACCGATGCGGACCGTCGGACCTTGAATGTTAGTTGCCGCTTACTACCGGCATACCTTACAGTTAGTATATTTCCAGCGCTCTAACCCGCATACCAGTGTATTGGTAATTCTCAATGTCTGGAAACTCGGAGTACATTCTTGGAGAATTTGGGTTATTGATAGTTCAACTTATAAAATATTCCAAAGCATTTTTGTCCATAGCCAGCAACAAAATATTAGCCGATTTTTTTTTGTAAGCACTTAGCGACTTATGAATAAAATAGCCAGATTAGATATTTTCTCCAAATTTGAAATTTCCTTTCTTTTGTCGCTTATGAGCTAGGAACCAAAATTGTCAGCGCTTTCTTGTTATTTTTGGTGTTTTCAATGCAAACATTTGTTTAGACAAGCAAAATAAGAATTTATCTAGCATTGAAATCGCCAATAAAAACGGTCAGTATAACTTTATTTTTTATTCTAGGAAATTTAATATTTAAATTGATGTCAGGGTCATAACTCTAAAATGCACATATTTCTAATCGTAATTATATATTTTCGTTTATTAAAAATAAACTCTCGCAGGGTGTTGAGTTCCTTTGAAAATTCATTATTTTTAACTAAAACAGGCGTAACTTATTCAAATTTCGAGGATTTTCATTAAGCTGTTGAGGGAGTTGGACATTTGATGGTGAATAACCGAAATATCTGAGACTTCAGATAGCGTAGTTTATGGCTAGAACATGAGCCACCATGAACATTAAAAATTAAAAATGTATAAACCTGCGCCATCAATGAATGTGGATGGTACTACACATAATCAGCGTGAGAACTACCCTGGTAATGAACTCATCAGCTTATGAGTTTATACCCGAGCTCAGGCCTTACCTGGTAAGCCATGTGGCAAGTATGCCTTAGCTCACAGCATACCAAGTAGGAGAAAATGTATGGTTTCCATTGGAATGCCGCACTTTCGGCTTGCAATGGAATTTCGTTTTTACTTGGTAGGTACTTTGAGATTTAGAGATCTTTTCTAACGATTCAACAGACGATCCAAGGCTGAAATAAACTGGTCGGACTTTTTGTCGGTGTGTTTATTATTGGAAGTTAAAAGGACTGAACAGACCATGGCCTGCAAGAGTTGAGCATGCAATGATATTATATTTATACTTTTAAACTCAGAATGTGGAAATGTGGTTGAAGATTAGGACCATTTTCGTAATATTTTAGAATTATCCTAAATTTTTCAGAATAAAAGCATGTTTTACATAATTGGGACTTAAAAGTGCCTTTCTGGACTTTTATTAATCAAGAAATTTGACACTTGGTATAGGAGAATATGAAAGTTTAAACATTTCCGTTTCCACATGTGAAAACATATTCTGTAAGATCTTATAAACAGAATGGGTCTCTCTTATTTTACCCGCCGAGAGAGTTCGGACCTTTATTTAGATATAAACCCGTCTTATTCCTAAACATTTATGAAAAGCTGATTATTCAAGGCATTTTGAAAAACCTTCTCAAATTTTGAAGGTTCAGTTTCCTTACTATCTTTTGTCCCTTCTTACTAGCTTCTACTGCCACACATTTTTTAGGTTTTCAAATTGGCCCAGCTCACGTAATCTGGACATCTTTCGATAAAATTTAATGGGACAATAAAATTTACTGAATCTTAATATTCCGATAGAAAGGCACTCATAATCTTGTAATCGGGTTTAAGCATTATTAAGTCATGATTTTTATGCAAATTTTCAGATATTAAAGCATATCTGCCGATATCTTTGTGCTTTAAAGCTTGCAATAAGCATGGCCAAAATCAAAGCCAGTCAATGGCTTGGTACTTTCACTGTAATATTTGCAACACACGTTTTCACATAGCAATACAAAGACAACTCATACTTACATACATACGCAGTAAGACACAAACGTACCGCCTGCGACGAAATGAAGGCGCATCCGCATTGAGTTATTTATTTTTTGGATAGGTCCAAGTTTCAAACATTTAAGGATAAATTTTAGCGCAAGGAAATATTTTACTTCCTTACAGGACAGATATTACGTAAAAATGCATATGGATAGTCTTAACTAGAGCAAAATAACCACGGCAATAATTATTTTAATTTCTGCCTGTCTTTTGGTAACTACTATGTGACGATAAACAGACCGAACGCGTCGTCCTTTAATTTTGTCGCGAACTGTACTTGCGTAAGTGTGTCTGAAACTATGGATGCAAGCGTATTACGGAACGCGTAGTGCAAACACCTCATTCTTAATAGAAAGTGTTGAATTGAATTCATAGATGTGCTAGCAGGCGCCAAAGAACCAAAGGATTCTAAGTAAAATCCTTGATAGCTTCATTTGAAATTGTTTCAGGGATTTCGAGAATACATGAAGTGGGATCCTTTCATTGGCTTATGAGAGTAGCGTAGCATATGGACGCTGCCACATTTATGGTTATGCATCCCCATAGGCAAGAGTTTATATTTTCCCTTTCGAAACGATTTTCAGGGACTGCTGTCAATTCTGATGGTAAACCGATTTGAAATTCGTATGAAACAAACCCTTTGGCCGAATCGTTCCGTAATCGAAACCCCATTATTGCATGAAAAATCGCTTTGAAATAGGGGGCCTGATTAACTGCGTTTATGAACCAATGCCTAATCAAAATAGGACGCCTTTATTTGGGCCATCAGCATTAAAAATAAAGAGGTAAGTGCGTAGGTGATGAGAAAGTCAAAAACTTCCCAGCACTGGACAGCATGAGTGGTTTCCTAGATTCTGAGCTTTTCACTTAATATTTCACCACAACAATAATTTCCTACTGGGACTCTTCTCACAAGACTCTATCTTGCTGAAGCATTTTGCTTCACTTCGTTGACGCCAGCATTGGTTTTACTTAACACAGGCATGCATACATACATACAAACATATGAGCATACATATCTACAGACAATTTCGAGCCTGTTTGCATTTGAGTGCACGTACTACATAGAATATATTGGCGTTTGCTGGCGCATGTAAATATTCATATTTGCAATAGTGTAACGTGTTGAAATTAGCATTTATGAATTCCATCCAAATGTCGAAGTCGATGTCGATACAGGCATCTAACTGCTACTGATGTACTGCTATTTTTGCTCTATATTGCCAATATCTAAAGATGATATAATCTACTATTCTAAATACTTTCATACATATATATACGTAAAACACCGATATATAAATGAATGTATATATACGACTTTAACATTGAAACGGTTCTTGCAATATGGTCGTAAAGCTAATTTGCATTTAAACTCGATTTTAAAGCCTAAAGGTGATCAATATTTCATGAAAATTTATACACTTGCGTACGTATATATGTGTGTTGTTGTTGTTGTTGTTGTTAACAGTGCTTCGCCCTGCCCCAGATTGGACAGGGTTACACTGAAATAACAGCCCTTGGCCGGGTGAAAAAACCCGGGTCATTCCGGTGCGATAGATTCGGCTGTTGTGGGAATATAATATATATGTGTGTGTATGTATTTAATTAAAAGACCTTAAATGTTGTGTACGATATAGAAGCTTTCCGACGGCTTCGAAATGAGCACAGTTTTCATAATCAGGTTGAACGAAAATTCGAATGTTACGTATACGCCATGCCCAACAGTGCACTTGATACACTTGAAGAAACTGCCTGAGAGTTTTAGGAACGGGCAAACTTGTCTCGTTAGAAGATATATAGGATAATTATATGTTTAAGAAATGATCTTCAAATCTCTGCAAGGTAGACTGATAAATAATTTCTTTTCAAAACTCGGTGAAAGTAGCGAATGGGGCAAATAGTATAAGGTGTATTCGGCGAGAAAATATGCAAGAGTTGTAAGTAAAGAGATAATTGCCTAAAACTCTTTCGAATCCACAAAAAGTAAAAAGTTTCCGACGAACAAAAATTTGTAACAACTGAAGCAAATCTTACTGAGTGAAATTCCCCGCAGCGGAAACTTGCACCTTCCTCTCCCAATGAAATGTCAAAATGCACTGTCTACCGGCACTACAGTATTCAGTAAAAATTTTATAAAATTTTTAAAAATTGTATGCTTGCCGAACAGAGCTATAGTCGTTAACTCAGTAAAAGCTGGTAACTCCCTCCAACAAAAATTTACGTTAAATGAAAAACTTCAATGAAAACAACGCATATCCTTCGAAATTCATAAATGTGAGGAGAAAGCCGTGGCTGCATCCTCACATTCGGTGATAGCAACTAATTTTTTGTGTCCCAATAAATATTAAGCAATGAACTCGTTACAAAAAAACCATAATTAAGTATTATATCAACTCGACTAACCCTTTCACAGCAGTTAACAGGTTTAATCGACCAATCGATGAAAAAAGTTTTTGCTGGAAAAAACCAAATATCATTATTGGACTTACAATCTCTACACATAAAAAATTTTAACAGTTCGATATACTTACATTGCAGGTGTTCAAAAAAAATTTTAATTTATTTATTTATAAATTTATTACGGCTCTATTGAACCTAGATCATTACAATTGTAATTTTATTCTGACTACTAATTACTAAAAAGCTTAATATAAGACTTAAGCCTATAGGAACTCTATGGCTACATTAAATTCATTATCTTATATATAAATAGACAAGATGAATGCAATGTAGAACCGTTTTCTGCTAAACTATAATTCTAAGGTATACAAATTATATATGTATAGATAGGAAATTTTGAGTTGTACTCTTATTCGTAAATAAAAAAAATTTTTTAAATCATTTTAATATAAAAACTTTAACATAAAAGTCACACCACTACACATTTACTTATTCACACTATAGACACGCTGTGTGTGTGTACTTGCTTTTTGTGTACTATGCTGAATCGTGAGCATGGCCGAGGAGTTGCTTTGTAGGAAAAAATTAAGAGCCGTAGTAGTGTGAGTAGACTTGCCATGCATGTTTTTGTGTTATTCGTGTGGTCGGCTCTCACTGTGAGTGCGAAGAGTTGGTAGTGGACCAATGAAAAATAAGTATTCGCACTATAGATACTAGGCCCGATCACATTCAAGACGGCGACTGCAAAGCGCCATCTGTCATATTATTTGTACACACGTTCTTATGTAAAGCATTATTTTAAGCGCGTCATAGCTACATGGCTACAAACCACGAATGCCGCTGTCGCCAGATTAAATCTATTTCTATTTTTACAAGCGACAGATCGTGGCGTTGTTTTCTTTTGGTCAATAAAAACGAAAGGAAAAGTGAATAACTTGTAATATAAGTTTCATTTATTCAGGTATATGTATCTTTCACACAATTTGTACTTTTTCTATAATTCTTTGCTACTTTTTAAGATAATTCACACCTGTCGCTGCTGCTTTCATTGTAATCAAGTAGCCAATGCTTGACTACAGTTGTCGCATAAATTTGCTTTATTGTAGCTGTGGTTCGTAGCCACCGTATTCAATGTGTTCAGCCCTACTCTGTTGTGTCGTGCATTTTTGCTTTAGTTGTTGTTATTGTATTGATTACTGGCTACGATGCCCAGTGTCAGCTGCTCTCCTGAGAGCACGAAAAGTTGCTTTGTTGGATACATTAAAAAATCAATGTAAAATATGAGCAAATATGTAAAATTCATTGCTGATACCTACAAACAGGGTTTACAAAAATAAAATAAATGATTACTCATAAAGAGTATTAAACACCGAAGAAAATTAAAGGAAAATAGAGGAAAAGAAAAGAAAGGAAAGAAAAGGAAAGGAAAGGAAGGAAAGGGAAGGGAATGGAAATGAAAGGAAGGGAAGGAAAAGGGAATTAAAGGAAAGGTAAGAAAACGAAGGGGAAAGCAAGAAAACAAAAGGAAGGGAAGGGAAAGGAAAAGAAGTTTGAGGAAAGTAAAAAATAAAATAAGAGAGTAAAAAAAGAAATCAAGGAAAATAAAAATATGTTAGAGGAAAGGAACGACATAGAAAGGAAGAAAAAAAGGCGGATAAAATATACCTACAGCAAAAAAATAAAATAAAATAAAGTTTATTGGTTGAATTTCAACCACTGGGCGAACTCTAGTTTAAAATAAAAGCTAAAAATGAAATAAAAATAAAAATAAAAATGAAAAATAAAATAAAAGAAAAAGAACGGAACAAAAGCAAACACAGAAGCAGAATTGTTAGCTTTGTTTTCTTAACAATGTTTTAAGCTATTTGCATAGACTTACAATATTCGAAAAGTGCTCTTTTGAATTTAGACGTGCTTTTACTTTGCTTAATATTAAGAGGTAAGTCATTATAACATTTTAAACCTTTATAGAAAATATTACATTTATTTGCCTCACATCTGAATGCAGGTAGCTTAAAATCGGTCTTTCTACGGGTATCTATAATCTGAATATCATTGCCAAACTTTATGTTAACTTTTAGGTACTCTGGTAAGTTATCGACTTTAATACTTTTAACGAATTTCATTTTATAATAAAAGTGTTGTTGTTTAACACTAAACCAATTGAGAGGCGATACATGTCTCGATAACATTAAGAGGCGGTAACATCATTAGGCCAATAGAATCCAAAGCAAGAGGTTTTAGGATTTTTCTTTGTCTGTATGCTCGGGAGCGTGTCGTCACTCAAAGACTTCTAAATAGAAATGAAAGCAACTTGCACCGTTGTATTAATAAATTTAAGATACTTCCTATTTCGATAACGCGACCGGTTTCTGAGTTATCTGCCAATAAGTTGACCTGGGTGACCCAAAAAGTCTTGTACCTAGTCGATTATAAGTTCTGAAACTACCTGACAAATGGAATTTCCGAAAAGTTTGATATAAAAACTATTCTGCTTTACGACAATGAATGCAATAAATTGGGCTTCCCTTTTGGACTAAAGACTTCTATCCTAACAAGTAAAAACCTTTTGTATTATTGTTGCTTCCTCAACAAGTTTTAAAATGGCGTCTTCCGCACAATTGTAAACAGCTGCACGCTTCGACTGGAACGCGAACTACTGACAGACACGAATCACCCTGGCCCAACTACGGTGTAGATATTGTAGTATATTGAATCTCGCTCTATATTGAATCTCGATCTTACTTAAAACTCGATCTGGCATCTCAAAGTGTTGAGTGCAAAATACTCAAAAAGAAATTTAAATTTAATTTTTTCCACAAACCAGAAGGGGTGTCTCCTTTTGGATCTAGCAATTGCAATTACAGACAGCAAAATTGAAAAAATTTCAGAAATAAAATTAAAAAGTAGTTAATTATGGTACTATTCGAACAAGTTCAAATTGGGTAATATTTCAAATCTAATCAAAATGAAGTTGAAAAACACAATATTAAGTTAAGTTTGAAAATTGTGGTAAATAGACTGTTAGGCAATAAACTGTTAACTAAACCATGCGATGCCACTAAACCAGAGTTAAGAATAAATGCGCTGATACCCACACCCAACTTACGCTGAACATTTGGGTTATGTTTTCGGCCTCTTGCCCAATTTAGTAAATATCCTTACAGCGCAGACATTTTTCTTGTTAAATAATATATTATCTAGAAATTATCTGTCGAAAATCAGAACAGCGTTAAATTAAAATATTTTCCATTCCAGCGCGCATGCCGCAGTAATAATAAATATAAACCGTTAAAAAAGGTGCCAGAACAAAGAAAATGGCATTTCAGGTATTTTTTTCATATTCGTAAAAACTTTTTTATGCTGCACTTTTCGTGCTTACATATTGCTTAGATGTATGTATATATAAATATATTTTTTTTCTTATTTTGATATTTTGCTTTGCATTGTTGCATTTTTGGTGCTGCAATATCTACAGTTGGCGTGAAAATATTTTCAAATAAACAAATCAAGTTACATAATTATACAAACTTAACCAAAGCTTTTTTTGTGTTTAAACCATCTAAAAGTAAATAAAGAAAAAATTCCTAAATATGATGAAAGAGGCATATATTGCTAGGCAAGTACTCTCCTCATGCGTAAACTCAAGGCACAGTCTCCTAGAGATCTACCCAGCCACATACCTGAAGTGCATAGAAGAAAGTAATGCGATAACCAAACAAAGAAGAAAAATACAATCAAAAGAAAAACATTTAAGCAAAAAATTTCATAAAAATGTTTTTATTACATTTCACGCGCAGGCTTGAGTCGCGAAAAAAACTGCTTATGCGAGTGCAAGTACTCGTCGTATTCGCACAATAGGAAAGATTTAGCCATGGTTGCTGGTAGATGGCTTACGCTTCGCTGGAAGTACAATGGTTGGCAAAGGAGGTAGACAGCGTTAGAACTTCGCTGTGATGGTAGGAAATTTATTACATTTTTTTGGTTTTAATTTTATAAATCTACCCTGCCACTACGTTTTTGACATGACCGTGTACGATCTTCTATGTCGTCTAATAATATTAATTTGATTGTTATTTTCTGTTATTTTTACGGTTTACTAGGACCAAAAAAGGAGCGCATGATACCAAAAACGTTTATGCCAATTTAGGGTGTCTGGGATACCAACCATTCCGCCAAATGAATTTGAAAAATCTACTACTTAAATTTGGGTTTACTGCGATTTACTCGATTGTGCTCTTTGCTAGTTCTAAACCTGTAGGTGAAGACGGCTAAAATATATACACATGTGTATGTATGTACGCGTTTGCTTCTGCACCCACACTAAACAATAAGATATCATACAAGAAAAAAATTAGCTCTGTCACAGTCGCACGAGTCTCTGTGAGCTACATGCTCGCTGCCAAGCGGGGTTGGGGGCATATCCTGAAGTACTTCAAAGCGAAATTCACAAGTGGTACTTTGCATTTTACTTACTTACTGTAAGACCAAAAGGATATCGTCAACGTCTTGCTTTTGACTTCTTGCCGCTTAGCGTTTACATTTTTTATTAGTATTTATTTTTATCTTGTTCAGCTAAAAAAAAACAAGAATCGAGTACAACTACTACATGTTGCCCGAGAAGCAGTTGTCTTGGAAACTGTTCATGCGAATGCTTGAAAATTTAAATTTCTTCTTTTTTTCTGCGTTCATTTTAGTCTTGGCAACGTGTTTTGGTACTGAGGGTTATATGACGCAAACAGGTGTGGAAGGAGGCAGTTGCACCGCGTGCGACCGCCCATCCTCCTCCTCTTAGCACTGAAAAATATTAAATATTTATTGAAAGAAACTAAGTCAAATGCAAAATTGGTGAATTGGATTCTCGCAGTACGCAGGGTTATGGAAAACTTTTACTGAAGTACGCCGTGATTTGAACCTGGTCACTGCAGTATTGTATGTACCACCACAGCGGTCACCAGCATTCCCTGAAAATTGCACGAGTCTCTGTGAGCTAAACACATGTGAAGAGCTCTCTGCTTTGAGAAAACTCCGCTTTGGATCAGCATCATTATTTGGTCATGTCGATGGCTCGGTTGATTTTTATACCTAGTAGTGCTACGCACACAAGGTATATTAACTTTAGTAACGATAGATATTGACTTATATGTATCAAAATGTTCAGGAGGAAGAAAGAAATTGATTAAGTCATGTCCATCCGTTCGTCCGTCCGTCTGTTAACACGATAACATGAGTAGATTTTGAAATATCTTAACGAAATTTGGTATGCAGGTTTCTTGGCACTCATCTCCGAGCGCTATGTAAAATGGGCGCAATCGGATGATAGCCACGCCCACTTTTTATATGTAGAATATTTTCTTATATTATTCAGTACTTATAAGGATAAGATTTAGTGTGTACATTAACGTTAGGGCAAAAAATAAATTTCTAAAGAAATTTTTGAAAATGGGAGGGGCACCGCCCACTTTTGATTAAGTCAAATTTAGAAATTTTATTAATCATAAATCAAATACCGTTCAAGATATCGAAACGAAATCCAGTACACATATTTATATTAATACAAGGAATGTTCCGAAAAAAATGGGCGACATCGGTTAAGGTCCACGCCCAATTTTGTACGAAAGATTTTGGAAAGGATCATAGATATATTGAATAGGCAATAACTATGCGTAAAATAGCGCAGAACGCAGATAGTCGACAAATATAAATTTTCGAAAATGGGCGTGGCCCCGCCCTTTTTATAGTGGGTTATTCCACAAAACTTTTTATGCCATAACTCCAGCAAAAATTGATTTATCGAACCGATATTTGGCGAAAATATTGAATATATAAAGGTTTGTTGTAAAAACGGGCCCAGTTTTTTAACACAGTTCTGAAAAATTTCTTTGTAAAACGCGATATTTCAATAACTATGCAAGGTATATCAATAAGATCTTGGAAACATATTAAAATGTTTAAATGTTAATGCGAAAATTTTTTGTGGATTTTGGGAGGTAGGTGTGGTGCCGCCCACTTTTCAGCATAAAAATTCTGCTATTTTCAAAGGCGATTGCTTGCAGTTTAAATTAGATATTTCAATGAAAATAGGTCAGCTGCTTCTCAATAGTATGAGATATACTCCTGCCAAAATTAGGCAAATCGGATAACAAACAAGTAAAATATCCGGGCAAGTTGTTATTACCCCACTGCAATAGGAAAGTTATATACCGTTTTTGATTTGCATACCTTTAATGAACATGAAATGCTTGTAAGTATGAGAAGAAGAAGATATGGGCCCATCAATAAGTATACGGAAATAATCAGGACGATGAGCTGAGTTCATTTAGCCATGTTCATCTGTCTGTCCGTCTGTCTATCTGAACGCAAAATTTTTCAAACATAAAATGTGCATGTATTGGTATTTTGAAAAAATGTGGTTAGCAGTTATTGGTAGGGAAGCTATTTATAACTATACAAATAAATTAATTTACCCCTCAAAACTCATAACAGAAGTGTATTTATTGAAAACAATCAGCTGGCTTTATAATACGAACTGAAAAGTATTAAAATAAACCTACGTAAATTGGTATGCTATAATAGATCACTGCTAGGTATATAATGTTCGGTTCCACCCGAACTTAGACTTCCTTACTTGTTATTTTTGAGCCGTCCTCAGGGATTGGGATATCGGGCTCATTACCTCCCCGTAAGGGATCAAAGAGGTCCCCATTAATGTCGCTGGAGTATTTCGTCAGGATTTTAAAATCGTTGTCATCATCCTGTTCTTTTTTGAACATTTTTCCTCTCAACCAGCAACTCAGGCTCCTCAGTTAGCGGCTTTCTAACTCACTTCTCGTTTATAAAAAGGTGTATCTCCTCCTGATTCGCCTCACGATAGCGCTTCACAATTTGGCCTCGTGGGAGCAACTTCCGCATCTGCTTTAGATCAGAACATTACCATGATGCATTCCTCAGCTGCCAGCATTGGGTCAGAAAAACTCCCTTCGTGGAAAGTCCTGCGCATTTTTGATTCCGTCAACGTGCTCTGGACTGATCCTAGACTAATCCACTTTTTTGCAGGATTAAATGATATGTGGAAATCATACATACCAACATTCCTTCATAATTATCTGTGTATTTGTAGTGCTAAAACTGATGCTCGATTGCCATATTAGACTTTTGTACTTACACTTATGCCCGAATGAGCAATACTTGTTCAAAAACTCTAGCCAACAGACAGACTTATGTACTAAGTATATACGCATTCATGTAGGATCCCCACAATTCAACGCCCAACTTGTCGTAAAAAGACTATTTTATACCCATGATACACATGTGGTATGGATACGACAGTATCGATACTGTAGATTAGAGTATACTACAAACAATCTACAACTACTCTTGGTATGAAGGTGATACATATGTGGTACAGATCGTGGTATTGATACTGTACTACAATGTGTGTCCCTACTATTACAGCTGGGATTTTCTTACAGATTTGTGGCCACTTCAGACCCAAATCATTAAAGAAGGCAGAAGCCAACCGGCTGAGCAAGCTAAAGGCAGTTTACCTAAGTTCAAAGGGATGCTACGAGGTCTACACTGATTACTTGGCAGCCACGTCACTGTTGATCGTTAGAAATTTGCAAAGGTCTTCGTCTAAATGATAAACAGAGAAAATAGTACCAGCAATGAAATTCTCTAACAAATGCTACTTTCGATTGAGTTGGCAACTAAGAAGTATATTTCTCTGTCTACGAACAAAGATCTGTAAGCGCCTCATTATCTCACTATATATGGCTCTTAATCATCGGCAGAAAAAAGATGCGATAGCTCTTTGTGTTTTCGAGGAAACAGGTTCTCCGGAAGAGCTATGGACCCCTGCGGGTTAGGGGTCTATAATATGCCCGAGGTAGGCATACCGGTCGTAAGAAGCGACTAATATGCACCAAGGTAAAGACGTGTAACTCGATGGTTGATCTACGGATATCATGCCTCTCACCTCTCACTACCCCTTTTCTCCTTCCTTGCAAAAGGAGGTTTGACAACGACGTAGAAGGAAATTTAAATATGGACTGTATCAGTTTTAAGTAGATGTGACCTCATCGAAGCAAAGGCCTAGGGGTTTCTAGCCTGCTATGCGAATGAAGAAAGGCGCTTCGGTTCAGAAGGTTTTCCTGTGCACACTCGATTTTGGCAGCAGGGAAAGGTGGAGGCCCCGACTGAAACAGAAAAGACAGGAGAGGACGACTCAATTTACACTGGTGTTTTGAATTGGCGTCTGTATCGCTGAAAATAGATGACTGCAGAGCTCTGATACGCAACGACCCCTATTGGTAAGATGATTACAACCCCACCTTTGCAGTTCTTTTGAAATAAGAAGCCTTCTGAATATTTTCTTGTCCATAAAGTCTCTATCATCAAATCCGTCAAGAGTTTTACAATACGTTTTCCTCAAAAGTTTTTCCAAATTAGGCTTCTGCCCAGTCTCTCTTATTTTATCGCAAATAGACAGTTAAGTGGCCAGTTGAGATTGGGATTTATACTAACTGCTTTGTCTGCAGGGTTTTTGTATAAGTCTGTATTCTCATCAACGAAAAATATATTTCATGACTGCAAGCCAAACAAATAAATGTTCCAAGTGGTTGTTGTTGCCAAAAGAGTTGCCATTGTGAAGCAGCAATCAAAACAATTGTTACAGCAAAAAATGAGCAAACTTCAATTGTTCACCACTGAATGGCTAACGGCAAGGTGCTGATACACACATACATGGCTAGTCCACATGGTACACATGAAAACGGGACCGAGGCACACAAATAAATAAAGTTCGCATTCCAATCAACTGAGCAGTTGGTCGCAAATATGTGGTTGGTGGCCAACCAGTGTGGAACAAAAAGTGGCTACAAGAACAACAGCAACACTGCACATAGCTCTTTACCGCACTTACCGTGTGCATACGTACATACATACATACATACATATGAAGAGGTGTATGTGTATTATGGTTGAAACATAAGTGAACGTAGGTTAATAGCGAAATGGCTAATATGCGCCCCTTACCCCCATCGTGCTCATCGTTCACCGCCTACGAATAAGAGTGCTTACAAATGGGCATTCATACTTTTCTATTTAGTCAAAAGCATGCATAAGCGCCTACTGGTGATATGCGGTTCCTAGAATTCTGAAACTGGCTCTTTAGAGACTGACTCCAAGAGCTACCTGGTATTTGGTGAGGTTCTGGATCTTTGTAAGAATTTTCCTGACAAGCCGCCTAGGCGAATATCGGTGTTGCGTTTTAGAGCACGCTAGTCATGTCGCTCAGTTTCCTTCACTACTTACCTTTAGCATCGAAGGACCATCCTATTTTTCCTTAAAGCTGTACATGAATTATCTTCTCCCGTACCAGGTTAAACACATCGCACTATAGGGTGTCATCTTGACTGAGGTTTTGTTTGGATTCGAATGGCTCAGGGAGGTCACTCCCTATCGACTTTTCCAGGTGGACTTCAGAAATCATCAAATGTACTTCAGAATAGTCTGATGTACTTCAGAAAGAGGAAAAACAATTTCAGAAGCTGTAAAATGTACTTTAGAAACCATTAATTGATCTGAAATACATTTTACGGTTTCTGAAGTACATTTTGCATAGTCTTACCTATAGCTTTTCGCAGTGTATTTATATACATCCAGATCTCTTTCCGGGTTTTTTAAAGTTGGTTTAAAATCGACATAGAAAGTTGTTCGTGGCGATTATCTTAAAAACGGTTTCACTGTTTCGCTCAATATAAATGGCATTTCGGTGGGTAAGGTACGGTTTTCGAACCGTAGAAGAGCCTGATGACAATTTTGAGTGATCGAGCCCATTGGGCAGGGCGAAGCACTGTTAACAACAACAACAACGGTCGCCTCATTAAAGAACCAGATAGATGATTCGATTCCTCAGTTATGGACATCTCCCATATACACACATATACACATGTGTTGTTTTTGTAGTGCAAAGTGCAGGGGGGTGGCCAGAAATTTTAAACTTTTGACCAATTTCAACTTTGGCTTGGCTTGAAGCATCCGATGGCTACTGTATGCGTGCATCCGCCTTCAGCACTTTGCAACCTTCACAATTTATTGCTATGGCAATCTGCCGCCACTCATACTTTTTATTGTGGACTATTGGACACACATACAAACATACTGCATAAAGACATATCATTTTCATATTCGTATGTTGGGCGTATTTTTATTGCACTTAGGGATCCAGTCCATTTATAATTGTTGCTTAACGGTATATATGTAAGTACAAAGATGACCACAAAAAAATTATTTCATTAGTCTCTCGCTGTTGCTCCTTTGAGAAATTTACACCAAACTTCTCTTGCAATCTGTGGTGTGCTACGTTTTTAATATTTAGTTTTCCCCACAAATCCGGCTGTTTGTAGCGTTCAGTCGAGTAAAATCGTTGTCATTCCGGTACTTAGAACCGGATTGGTGGAAATGAAACTCGGAAGGTTGCCGACCACTGACGAAGTATTTTTGAAGTTACCTCTCCTTAAATGTGGACTTGGAATGTTGGGTTTGGTACGTCGCGCTACTAATTGCCCTTTCATAGGATTTGTCGTTTGCAATCATCCCAGCCGCTACGTTTTTATTTGTTGGGCATATGATGTTCGAATTCCAATTCGTTAGTGCATACAAAAATAAATATACTGGCAACTGGAAATGTGGCTTACTCCACAATTCATTTAGGCTTTTTCATTTGGTTATACATTTGCATTTCGTTCCGTTGCTCCATATCCCAAACGCTCTGTAGGACCCCTTTTAACCAAAACCATGTTTCAAAGTATCGAAAGGATTCGCGGATGGAAATGCACAAACACTACTCTCATACAGTGTATGGACCGATTTAGATTTATGATTATGGCAAAACACTTCAAAAGCTCGAAGAAACTATTTGAACATTTGAACCTAAAAATTACAAAATCTCTACACTCTACTCAATATCTGATAAGAAAATGTCGAAGCTGGTTAATATCTACGCAGCGCTTACGCCACTCATCCCGATCTGTCGCTGCCTGACTACAAAACCAAAGGCAAATAATGTCAATCAAGAAAATGCAGCAGTATTGCAGGCTTAAATTTATTAAAGCATTCTGAATGAGAGAAAAAATCACAATTGTTAATATATTTAACCAAATATCAACAAAATTATAAATAGTCACTATATAATGCTATAAAGCAAGCACATAAATATATTTTAACTATATATCGTACGCAGTGCTATAAAAAAATAGAACGAAATTTAAAAATGATATTGTTTGCAACTTTTAGTTTTACTCGCGTACCCAGTAAGATCCTGAAACAAATTTTTGAGGTCTTTTTTAAGTTTTTTTTAATTAAACGTTGTGCAAACTTTAAAGATTCTTTTTATAAAAAATTAAAAAAAAAAAGAGAAAAATAGTTGTAGAAAAAATACCATTCGAATTTCGATACTATTTTTTTTCGCAGCTGTAAATACTCTTGCTTGGATGTCTCTTGTTGCTAGTATTGCTTATACATACTTTTTTTGTAATATCTGTGCAAACTTTGCAATTTTCATAATTCGAAAAAAAAAAATACATGAGTCCAAGCGAGATAGACGCCGGATTGAGGAAGTTTTTCGGACCATTCGTTACTTTTGTTGATGGTCCTTTCTAGAGTAGACTTCGATAAACGAAAAAAAAAACGGATAGTTCGAAAAACTTCCTCAAAATCCTATCTCGACTGAGCTATTTGGAGAGAGTTTAAAGTTTTAAATTTCCAAATAAACGTATGGGCTTTAACAAAAAATGTCAAATTAATATTACTGTAATCGTCATCCTAGGTACTTGAATTAACGATTGCTGCAATCTTAACACTTGATTGCACATATATCTAATCCATATCGCCCAGCTCTGGTAGATATATTTTACAAGGTTCATAAAAATTGTTTGTTTATGTCTAAGGAATCAGTTCTTACATCTATGAACGGTCTCAACTATACTTTAGCCCCCTTTTATTTGTTAACTGACAGAAAATGTGCAATTCCCTTGAAATCCTGATGGGCAAATAAGCGGTCTTAGTTTTCTCTACTTTCTAGCTTACTAAGCAGGGAAAATGTTAGCCAGTGGCAAATAAAAAGGGCCCATTAACTGGCTTATCTTTAATATCTACAATTTCTTGCTATATTAATATTTTCTGTACATATACAGCTTAACAAATTATAGTTGGGTATATGTAAAATACAAGTTAACAATTTAAATAGCTAAACAAACTTAGAGAGTGAGTATATTTTTAAATTGACTAGAATATTGAATGGCTTGCATTTATGTTTCTTAAAGCTGAAATTTTAATGCAGATGTAAGTAGAGTGAAAGTCTAAGTTTTGAGTATTATAACTTGTTTATATTAGATAACTTACATTCAAAAGTTAACAATCTTTACGCAATTTAATTTTATCTATTTTGCTAAATGTTGACTGCACAACGCACACTAGATAATCTTATGATTTCCAACTAGAGTTAAACTAACCAATATTAGGCGGTTAAACTGTAGTTAACTAAGCATCAAACTTTGAAATCGAGAGTTGAATGTAAGTTAACTCCGCACTGTGAAAATGTCCCTAAGTCGCCTAACCAAATTAACATTAATAGATTTTGATTGGTAAGCCAAATTACTACTTTTCCTTAAGTCGACTTATGCTACCTTAACAGATTGTCACAGACTAGTGTTTTATACGCTGAAAATTTACCTAGAAAATGTATGGTACATTTTAAACTAAAAGTAAGCTTGTATCTATCTCTACTTATGCATATGAGACTGAGTATGAAACGTTTCAAAAGGTACTAATATTTCTTAATTATTACCAAACATCATGAACTCTACTTTTTTAAAACTAAATATTTATTCCTAATGTTTGAGCTTATTTTTACACAGCATTTTTGAGAAAATCATATTAATAAGTATATGTACAACTTTATAAATACTTACTAATATTGTATTTTTATGTCAATAAACATGGTTTGTGCTAACTTTAACCTCTTCTTTAAGGAATTTTTATTACAAACTTCAAACCGTTGACCTTAACTATGGCTTCAAAGAAAACATATACCCCCATATTCATAAAAAATAAAATTTGTTTACAAAGCTTGACATTGCGCCCTCCTACTTTTGGTATAATTGTGGATTGCTTCACTTTTTGAGTTAATCGGGTCACTGATTACCCATTGAATGTTCGTAGGCATTCATTTTTACACATGGATGTTTCCGGGCAAAAGCCAGCAAAGTCGCTCGACACTGTTCGTTCCAATTTTAACCCCTTTTAAATTGCCATTGACAAATTAAAGCATCTAAAGATAAACCACATTATTGTATAGCACATACGGCAGATGAACCAGAGTACTGATTGTTTAAGCGTCGTTTCATGCCTTCCAAATAAATATCGCGGTTGAACAATCCAGCTGCTAGTGGAATCCTTTAAAGATTGTTTTTGTTATTAATTATTATTCAAATATATTAAGGCATGCAATTTAGAGAACTCAGTTATTTTCCAAATTTAATATTATTCTCTAAAGTTAAGCATTCCCCACTTTCCCACTGAGTATATGAATGTATAGATATACTTACGAGTCAGTGCCTGCACGAATTTTAGTTTTGAATAACGCCCAAACTGGTTTGTGATCCGATGTAGTAATAGAAGGAACTGAATCATATAGTAGACATTGCACATAAGGCTGAGCCAAAGTAGCATTGGGCGGCAAAGTACTATCCCTTCTAATACCTAAACCTTGGGATTGTCGATATTTATACAGAATACGATCGGTGTAAGCAGGCGCACGTTGTTTTGACGATGTATCAAAATGTTGGGTTCCAGGATCATACTAATGTTAAAAATTAAAGGCATTCGTTATGTTTAAAATACAATCGAAGAAGTATATTTAGGTATATATTTATACCTTTCATGAGCATGTAATGGTATAACTTTGGTTGATTCAGCCATGTCCGTCTGTCCGTCCGTCTGTTTGTTTGAACGCAAACTAGTCCCTCAGTTTTAGAGATATCTCGCTGGAATTTGGTGTGTGCCGCCATTTTGTATTATATTAATCATTTGTCGGAACCAACAAAATCGGACCAATACAACACATATCTTTAAATTGACAGGTTGAGACCGTCAAACTTTGCATAGTTTTTACTTATTTTAAGTAAGGATCGGACACTAAAGGGAGTGATGCGTATTCATGAAAGGCATAAAGCCTTCGGCACAGCCGAAGACAGAGCTTTCCTTACTTGTTTTCATTTACCTTATAAGTTGGCGGAAAAGTTATATTAGCTTCCATAAAACCTCGAAAAGCAGCTCCATCCGCCAAAACTGAGGATAATTGATCCGTATGCATATAACCATGTGGTAAATGGGATGGTAATGGGAATTTGGTATTTTGAATCCATTCCAAAAGTTTTTCACGCGGTTCACCGAGACGAAAATTAAGATCACCACACCAAAAAACGTTATCGAAGTTCTGTGTGACATCCTTATTCTTGTGTCGTAAGTTTAAGTTTTTCGGCAAATCCAATGCATGGATAATACGTTTGACATCAGAAACTCGTTCTTTGACTTTTTGTTGGTGTGCTGTCAAATGCGATGTAACAAATAGCATTGACGTTCCAAATACACAAAATGATATTGCGATCGCTCCTTTCGTTCGAAACGCAGATCCTGTACGAACTGAAAAAGACGCATCTTCTGGAGCTGAACAATACCAAATAAGATCTCTTCGCATGTAGATAGCCAAATGAAGTGTACCCAAATTGGTTGAATGGAAGAGGACATGCGATGGGCCAAGCGTCTCTTGTATTGTCACTTCCCATTCAAAACGGTCGGGACTTGATTCCTGCGTTCCCATAGCAACAACATCGGGAACATGTTCTATAGTCGTGGGCAAGACGAAATCATTCATCTGTCTGAAATTTCAAAATTAGATTAAAACATATTTTTTAATAAATGTGCCTTGTTTTTACTTTGGAGGATTTTGGCCATTCATATTCCATGTTCCAACGAAAATGGTAATTTCTTTATTTGGCAAAACGCGGTCCAACTCTGCGGGCCCAAGTAATGCTGAGGATCCCATGTGTCCGTCCAAAAAACTTCTGTTGATGTTGTAATACAAGAGTTTAATATTTTTTATTATGGCTATAAATTCAACAATAATTTGCATTTAGAGTAGTGTGTGTTTATTTCAGAGAAAACTTGCTTAATATGAAATTCCATTAATTATTTTTTAACTTAAGTGCTTAACAATTACCTTTCACGCGCTTTATCAGTCGGTATTAAACTAAGGACTTGAGCACTAAGTAAAGCACGCCGTGCTAGTCCTACATTAGAAGATTGTAAACGTGTAGTTTGTATATTTTCATGGGAACTAAAGCGTATATTTTCTGCATCATGTGTTTCCACTTCTTTGGTTATTTCAGGCTCTATTGCAATATTAGGCGAGGACATGTGTTGGGGTGTTGTAGCTCTTTTTATAACATTCTCCGCCAAATCAGTGGGTTCTCTCTCTACCGATGGCAACTCCTTTCCGGGCGGATACAGCTTCAAACGAAGACGAGAACGACAAGCAGATACTGCCAACGGTCTTATCGGCCCTGTACAACTCGTTTCCATTTTAATTGGCGTCGACACTTGATTATTAAGTCTACTTTTGAAAGATACATTTGATGGACTACTATGCGATGATGTAAACATGAATTTACTAGTAACCGGAGACTCCGGGGCACTTGAGCATTCTATGACGTTTGATCTTGCAATTTCGTTTAGATTTTTAAAATATTCACTACCTCTTGGTATTTGTGTAGATGAATTTCCATCGGACGACTGTAGAGAAACTGAGGTATTGTCTATAAAGCTCCAACATAAATTTTGAGTACTACGTTTAAGTAATGTATTGGCTTGATCGGCTATAGAATTGTATCGTACCGTTACCGGTGGTGTCATCGGTTTCTTCTCGGCCTTACAGCATAAACTAAATTGGTGACTAAATCGGTTGTGATTTGGGGAACGATATTTAGCTGTTTTACGTAACACAACTTCAGCAGCACCCCCATCACTTTGGGAGCCATCAGTACTTCGACGACGAACGTATAAATCAGACTTCTTTCCATTACCGCCATTGGCATTGCTTGCTAATTTAGAATTCGGAAGTGTATGACCAGCTGATAAGTTATTAATGCCATTATGTGTTATTGGAGAATTTGCCGTACGTTGACGATCAGCCGAACACTTTGCAAAGGATACATCATGACTATTGGTACCGAAGTAACTTCCACATGCTGATGATGGGCGATCAGATTTATGATATTTTTTTGAGTCCTTTTGCCGTGGATGTGGCTCTATTTTACTCGAGCGTTTTGTTAAGAATCCCAATAATGATAGGTGCTTATGAGGTAACCGCGGACTAGAATTTGCGCTATCAATGCGCTCTTCGCTACTACATTTTTGCATTGTTAGCTTATTAAATCTTCTTCCTAGTTGAAGAGTCGTAATTACACTACCTATCCATGTACATTTCTGCTACATATTTGTCTATGCACTTATGTATTTAAAGTATTTCTTTGTGTGTCCACATTTTATTGCATATGAACTTACATACGTTCGTATTTATTTACTAATTGTGCTACAGATGACACCATAAATCAAGTTAGTTTCTCAAAGTTTATTTTTATTGTAATCAAGGCATTGGCAGATCCGATTTTCGTCGCTACGAGCTTAGATGAGATGAATATAGAAGTTTTGAGTACTTTTGGCTGATAGCTACTGATGTGTACCGAAACCTAGTAAATATGTACCTGGGAGTCAAAACAGTTCAATTCTCTTTGGACTAAGTTGGAAAATATAAAATACAAATATATTTACTACATTTAATTTCGGCAAGTTTTTTGAATCTCTTAAAACTTCAGCTTTGACGCAAACGTTCCATTTTGTTATTGGAGGGGCTTTCACAACATGCCATTTTAAAATCAATATCATTGTGCATTACAATTGTTAACAGATAATACAACGGATGGTGCCATCATAGTCATAGCGATAAAATCCAAGGTGTCTTGATATTCAAATATGTGTTATGCCCACTCCATTTACTTTTTATAGGCAATGTTGATGCAGTATTTTATCAGATTTGCCTTAGATTTTCTTGGTACCATCTGGATTTCAATTTTTTTTATGTAAGCTCCCAACAATCCTGAACAAATCTTCAATTTAATAACAACAAACTTTTGGGGCTACCAGACCGGTATTTTTTTCAAACGACTGACCCAAGGCGAATCTATAGATGGTGATAGCCATGGTTCAATAATTGGGTTGTGTCATTTCATCAGCTGATTGAATATTTTTTAACGCACTAGCGTATACATTGTCAGAACGAAATGCAAACAGAGGAATCTAAACCAGCAAAATGTAAACAAGCGTGATTTGCATTTTCAATTTTGTGGTTTTTCTAACGCTTATATTAAAAACAATTGCAAATATGGCGGCATTATTCAATAATAATCACTTTTCAACCATGCTTGCACCACATAATTTCTCACAAATTAAAATTTTTCTGGTTTCTATTCCCTTCATTCGCTAACACCAGACAGTTGATTTTGACAATCGATTTACGCCAGTATATTGTTGCTTTAGAGTTGACTTTACCTTCTTATTGTACCATGGGTGATAGCAAAGCGAATTCAATAATCAATAAAAATGTTGTTTCAGTGAAAAATTATTGGCAAAAAACGTTTATTTCGTTTATTTACTTTTCGTTTGCTTATGTGCTTTTCTTCGCGCTTGTTTCACTATTCACCACGGATTTTTCGCCGTCAAAATTACTTGCCTACTACTATTTTTCACGCAAGAAACATAGCTAAACTTTTTTTTAGATACAACAACAAGTAAGAATAAAGTAATAAAAGTAAAGGAAAGGGAAAACATATAACAAAAAAATAGTTAACATACATAACACATCAATATCTGTCTATACTACAGGAAATATGTATGTGAGCTCAGTTGCGGAAGAACGAATATATAACCTTCTTAAAGTTACCTTTACTTATGCTAGTGAATAGAATTTGGTATAGATTTCCATATGCGGATTCTTTTCAGAAATCTAGATTTTAAGCTCTCGTAAAAATATCGCCATTCCTGAATGGCAGTACGGAATGAGAATGTGGGAAGTATTCCTAATTTCATATGATTGTAAAATTAAGAGGAATGCACACTCTTTTACGGTTCACTAATAAAATTTTTCTTTCAGGGTATATATTTTTTAAACTCAGTAGCTAAAACAAAAGAGTCAGCAGAGGGACAGGAAGAGAAAAAGGGCGAAAAAGAATGGAAATTTATATAATTTCCCTTAATATTGGAAAAAATAAAATGTTTGATAACACTTATAAAATTAACACAAGCAAATGCGTTTAATTTCAGTAACGTAGAAAGTATAATAATCTCAAGTAGAAAAAAAATTTTGAAATCCCAGTTATGAGGTGCAACTTAAAGTTTTAATTGTGTTCCCTACTAGACAGGTACCAGTTAAATGGTTGGTCATATAACCTTTCGGCCTGACTTGCGTTTGCGTTATTTTTGCTTATTTTTCTCAATTAGTTTCTGAAGATCAGTGTGCCAAATCTAACCATTCCTTGGCTCGTCCACTTGAAAATATGAAATTTTTGGTGCATAAATATATAAACCAGGACTTGAGTTGTTTAATAACAATAATTAGCACTATATACTTGCCTTATCTAGGCGTATTAGTTGCAATTTCTCGGCAAAACTCCTTATTAAATATTTTATAAATTTTTCAACGACGCACTAACATTTCGCTCACAATACCAAAGATCATATATAGATATTTGCTTGATTAGTAACAGCTCAGCTGATACTCAGGTCTTAGGTAGATCGGCATAAAAAACAAAAGCTGCATTCAATTGAATTCTTATTCCGTCTTAAAAGTAGTTTCTTCATAAATCTAACTTTCAATTGAATTTTATAATCCCAATAGTTCTAAACGACCATACGTAACTGCTAATATACGTCCAAAAATATCGGAAAGGTATCAAACGAGCATCAAATATTGATGGATCGCGAAAAATATCGCAAGATGTTTAGAAATCCAGAAATCCGCGATCCAGACGAAAATACTGTCAATAAATATTTAATAAATTTTCTACTATACGTCAATGCGGTTTGGTTTTGTGGTAGAACGCTTTTTTGAAAAGAAAAAGCTATTAATATAGCTAATCACGCCCGTTTTGTATTTTCTTGCTCCATTCTTTACGAACCGCTTAGCATGAATATTACGGAAGTACTGACGATAAGTATTGAACGTGTAGCGTCAGTTCGCGATCCATCAATCCATCAGTATTTATCTTGATCATTGTTTACCCGTACTAGTTTGGCATCTTCTTTTGCGAATCGGAGTGGAAGGCAGTGGATGAATGTACTCCGAGAGAGTGGAATGAAGGAAATCGCGTTCAGAGTTGCTTTAAAGTAAAAATTACAACTAAAAATTTCAATTTAAACTGAAACTTACATTCTGTAGGAACTGATAAGGTGTTATAAGTGCTTTATATTCAATAATTTGGGAGTTTCAAGTCTTCATGTTCAATATTGCAGCATTTAAATTTGATTGTTTTATTACTGCATACAACGCACCCTGTGTGGTTTGTGTGTGTGTGCATATTCGGAGTAAGTTGCGCTACTAGTAGACATATACTATGATCTTGATCCAAATATCGTGTGGTTGTAGATTGTAGATTCATCCCCATTGTAAATGTTCATTCCTTTACTTGTGAAAAATCTTGAAATATGGGCCCACCGAAGAAATCAAAGAAAGATCGTTCTGCAGGAGATAAATTTGGTAAATAATACTTTATGTGATGTGTACATATAATTTTAGTTTTGGCTATAGGTAAGAAACGTCGTGCGGAAGACGAAGCTTACACTCAGCTAGTTGAAGATGGCGATTCATTGGCCTCTGATGGAGCTACTGAATTAGATGGTGTACCTGTAGCTGCTTCTAAAAATGTTGAAACCAATGATGATGGCATCATGACAGACGAGTACGGAGCAAAGGATTATCGTGGACAAATGGAACTAAAGCAAGATCATGGAAATCGGCCATTGTGGGTTGCTCCAAATGGACATATATTCCTGGAATCATTTTCACCAGTTTATAAGCATGCACATGATTTCTTAATAGCTATCTCAGAACCGGTGTGCCGACCAGAACATATTCATGAATATAAACTAACCGCCTACAGTCTTTATGCTGCAGTTTCTGTTGGATTACAAACTCTTGATATTATTGAGTATCTGAAACGTTTAAGTAAAACGTCCATACCTGAAGGTATTATTGAATTTATAAAGCTATGCACACTATCCTATGGTAAAGTGAAATTAGTGCTAAAGCACAACAAGTAAGTTAGGAATTTTAATTAAAGTGGGTAAACTAACATGTGTTAATAATTATTTAATAAAGATATTTCATTGAATCACCACATCCTGAAATACTACAGAAACTTCTTAAAGATCCTGTAATTCAGCATTGTCGGTTGAAACGCGAAGAAGGGGAAGGTTTTATTCAAGGAACTCTCGAAGGTAAAGCCATCACTCAATTTGGAACGAAATTACCTGCTGGAAGTGATAAGCCTGCCGCTGGGTCTACTATTAACAACGAATCTTCTAGTACTTCTACGGCTGCAAATGCCAATCCTGATGGCGGCACTGCAGTACCAGAAGATATAACAAATTTTTATGATAAAATAGACAACGAAGAAGAAGATGAAGACGAAGCCAATTTAAAGACAGTATCATTCGAGGTAAATCAAGAAAAGATTGAAGTAATTCAAAAACGTTGCATTGAAATTGAGCATCCGTTGTTGGCAGAGTATGACTTTCGCAACGACACTCATAATCCTGACATAAATATAGATTTAAAACCTGCTGCGGTTTTACGACCCTATCAAGAGAAAAGTTTACGAAAAATGTTCGGAAATGGACGAGCTCGGTCGGGAGTTATTGTGCTACCTTGTGGTGCTGGTAAATCGCTGGTAGGTGTAACAGCTTGTTGCACAGTTCGAAAGCGAGCTTTAATTCTTTGTAACAGTGGTGTTTCTGTAGAACAATGGAAACAACAATTCAAAATGTGGTCCACAGCTGATGACAGCATGATTTGCCGATTTACATCAGAAGCTAAAGATAAACCCATGGGATGTGGTATATTAGTAACAACTTATTCAATGATTACACATACTCAAAAACGATCCTGGGAAGCAGAGCAAACTATGCGCTGGTTACAAGAGCAAGAATGGGGTATTATGGTGCTCGACGAGGTCCATACTATACCTGCAAAAATGTTCAGACGTGTATTAACTATTGTACAGTCACATTGTAAATTGGGTCTGACCGCCACCTTATTGCGTGAGGATGATAAAATTGCCGATCTTAACTTTCTTATTGGTCCGAAATTATATGAAGCCAATTGGCTGGAACTACAAAAAAAGGGTTTCATTGCAAGAGTTCAATGTGCCGAGGTATGGTGTCCAATGTCACCTGAATTTTACCGCGAATATCTTACTACTAAAACTTCAAAGAAAATGCTTTTATATGTTATGAATCCTTCCAAATTTCGCAGTTGCCAATTTCTTATAAAATATCACGAAAAGAGAGGAGATAAAACAATTGTATTCTCAGATAACGTTTTCGCTTTGAAACACTATGCGATCAAGATGAACAAACCTTTCATCTACGGCCCAACGTCACAAAATGAAAGAATTCAAATTCTTCAAAACTTTAAATTCAATCAAAAGGTATAGAACGGTTAAGTTTTTAATCGCATGCTTTTTTAACATTACTTTTATATCTTTATATATATAAATATATATTTTTATAGGTGAACACTATATTTGTATCAAAAGTTGCCGATACCAGTTTTGACTTGCCTGAGGCAAATGTACTCATTCAAATATCTTCTCATGGTGGTTCTCGTCGACAGGAAGCGCAGCGTCTTGGCCGTATATTGCGTGCTAAAAAGGGCGCAATCGCCGAGGAATATAATGCATTCTTTTATACCCTGGTTTCACAAGACACACTGGAAATGGGTTATTCGCGCAAGCGGCAGCGTTTTTTGGTCAACCAAGGTTACAGCTATAAAGTAATTACACACTTAACTGGCATGGACAATGATGCGGATCTAATGTATAAAACGCGCGAAGAGCAATCACAGCTTTTGCAACAAGTTTTATCGGCCTCAGACTTAGATTGTGAAGATGAAAAAGTGCCTGGGGAGCCCGGCTATCGTCCCAGTGGTGCAACGGCATCCAAACGTTCAGGAGGTCTTAGCTCTATGTCTGGTGGTGATGATGCAATCTACTATGAACAGCGGCGACGAAATGCAGGCATAATTCATCCACTGTTCAAGAAATTTAGAGGTTAGCTATTGGGGTTTCAAAATAAAAATACAGATACTACTATTTAAAATATTACATTTGACGTTTTTATTAAGAAACTCAAAGTTTGAGAAGAAATTACCACAAAGATTTGGAAGGTTAATAAAATATTAATATATATTAAAATACACATCGACTGCGATCCGGTGCCAACGAAATCGCAATGTGCTTCTACCTGATTCATACCTGGCAAAGGACTCTCAATATAAGAATAACCCTGGTTGGGCCGTCACGACAATTTGTTTTTGTTATGCTTTAAACCTTTTTGAGAATTTCGTATACATGAAATTCATGATTAGGCGCTATATTTCTTAGGATAATACTTCTTGGCTGGAGAAACTGAATTATTTGTGTTATAATTGTTCGACTAGCATTATAAAATCATGTTAGAGTCTACTAACAGCCAACGTTCTGCCGTTTTCTATGGGCGTGGGTTGTCCTGATGTATGATGGTTGTTGTTGTAGCAGCAGTACTTCGTCCTTTTTAGCCGTAATGACCACTGAGGATGCGAATTAAATAGGGTCATGACGAATTAACGACCCTTGGTCGGGTAAAGCACAGGTTAATCCCGGGAAATGTGTGATAGTAATATAATGTATTGCAGCGTGGTTTAGAATCGATAATAGGCTTTAAAGAGATTATCATTCAAAAAAAATTATAGATAGAAGAAATTAAGTCAAAACATTTCTTTAAATATATTAATTTGGTATACCTTGTATTAGGTTTTTATTAGTATTTTAAATTCATATTATTGGCATATATTTAGACATATATTTATTAAAAAGAGAGAATTCTGTCAGATATCTTAATTTAACGCTGCTGTTGTCTTTGCGCTTTCATGTCGGATAGCATTTATTAGTTCATAATTTACCAGAAAAACGAATCGTAAACTGCAAATCTGCAAAAGATTTTTTTACGCCCATCGAAACTTTGTTTTATTTATTTACAAAACAAACTTACCTCAACAACACAGTTATTGGCCAGCCGAGTTTTGTTTCCGCTTAGCAAAGGTACACCATCTATGAATATAGGTCGCTTGCCCTCATTTGCTATAAAGAAATCCCCATTACTTCTAAGCTTTATTGTTCCCTGGCGTCTTGATATTTTGCAGGCTGGCCCTTCTAGTGATAGATCAACATCGACATGAGCATCTTCAACATAACGACCAAACGTAATTTCTTTTGATCGCATTAAATAACGAACTAGTCGTCCACGAAGAACTGCTAAAGTCTGCCCATCGAATTCTGGTGGAGAAACACCTGTCACAGAATCGACCAAAACATTCCACCGACTTAACTCATTCTCTAAAAGACGTATTTCACGTTTATGTTGACGATCAGTCAATGCGAGTTCGATCTCCAATGCCTCGTCGCGCTGATCATTAAGCTCTGCATCAAGTATAAGATCTTCAGCGTCAGAAAAACTTAATGGTTGATCACTCATATGAAGTGGCTTCACAACTTGATCTGCCAGCAATTGATATTGCTTCATCATTTGCCAATGATTTTGTAAGGATTTAGCTGTACGTGCACCATAAAATACAGAGGCATTTTTGTCCAACAATTCTTGGAACTGTTCCAGTTTAGGACTGTCAGACTAATAAAGTAAAATTAATGTATATTTCAGTCGACCAAAACTACGTTTTTAATTAATGCTTACACTTTTAAAAGTTCCTAAAAGTTCTTCCTCTTGAACGCTATAAAGTGCTTTGCTTTGTACAGATTCCACCAGCTCTGGATGTAGATTACGCATAGCAGCCACAGCAATCCGTGATATTGCGGGTTCGTACAACAAAGAGAACCAACGGGACTGCAATTCCTGTAAAGTAAATTTGCATGAAAACTTAACACCACGATGCACCATGCGCAAATCGTTTGTCTGTTGTATTCCGATTATTAGTGCTAAATCATCAATTGGCTTCCAACGACCCAAGTCTTTTGTTGTTATTTGACTGGGTGGCCGACCAGATTTCTTCGTTTTTTTGTTATTAGCACGAGGTGGTCGCCTTTTATCTGCTGCATGCGAAGTTGATGAACGCTCCATTGGGGGTGAAGTTTTCGTTACTATTGTTGGATGGGTTGGCGGTAACGTCGGGGGAGTAGCACCAAATGTCGTATTCCCGTTGCCAGTGTTCGGTGGTGGCACTATGGAAGGTGCATCTCTAGCTAATGGAGATTGATTTTCGACGTTGTTGCCTGTAATAGGTATACTTGTTTGTATTATTGCTGGTGTCAACGATTGTGTTTGAGCGGATGTTTGCGAAACAGTGCGCTGCCGACCAGATTTAGTGTCACCTCGAGACTGCGGGAATCCAATGCTGTATTCTACAATTTCGTCATCAAATCTCTTACGTTTTATTGATCGAGAAGAGCTATATAAATAGTATTATAAAGTTAAAATAATTTACTTTAACCGAATTCACATACCTTCTACGTTTTTGATCGTTCTGTAATTCTATTGGCAAATTGTGCAATGTTGTTGTAATTGGCGTAGAATCAAAAAAATCCGACTTTTCTTGTGGTTTTTGAATACCTAGCTCGGCAGGCGGTGCATTTGTATCCATGGTGACCAATGATTTGAAAACGATAGCCTTTTTAGTTTTTTACAGATAAATTATGAGAACTCTGTGCACCAACAAATATTTTTGTCATCTCCAGCAGGAAAGAAATTGTAAAGCCAAAGGCAAACAACAAAATGAAACGTCAAAGAATAGTGATGCCATTTCATGAAAACCCTTTAGTCCGACAACGCATACACGTACGCGATGCACATCGAATGTCGAATCGACTATTTCCTCCGCCAGCTCCTATCTTCTCTATCGCGCGTCACAAAGGTTGCGATGTAAATTTAATAGCTGTGTTCGGTAAGTTTGTCTCACCCCAAGTCACTAAATTTGAGATTTTTCATTAGAGACAATTATTGTGACTTCAGTAGGTCGATTCTGTAACTATTTTAACGCCAGGTGTTAGCGTTAACTTCGCTTAACACCATTTTTAACGCTTTTCCCTATTCGCTAACACTTTTCGTGTGGTTAGCTGTCGCGAATTATTTTCGAGGTGTTAACATTCGCGTTAATATATTTACAAGTGTTTTAGCGTTTGGAAAAAGTAAAAAAATTAGTTTTGAGTTTTTTGCATGTAATTTAGGGCTAAATACGTCTGAACAACCAGTATTTCCATATTTTATCACTATCAAGAGTCAGCTGTTTAGCGGCGTTGAAGGAGAGTTACAGAATCGCATTTTCGTTAAGAACAAATGCCAAAATTTGGCGATAAGCTTAACGCTCGGCGAGTGGTTAAAAGTTACAGAATCGGGCTACAGATGATTTCGGTATTCTGTAAGAGAAATCACAAAAAGTTCACCAAAGATATGTGGTGAAAACACACTTGCATACATCTCAAGTACAGCAGTTGAGAGTGGATGTATAGATATCGCGATAGCCCAGGTAGTAAGCGTATCGAATAGAAAGTGAGCGACGCAAGCTCGAGCCCAGGATCGCGCATAACTTATTATTTTTATTTTTTATCTTATTTTTTGTAGTTAAATATTATTTTTTTAAATATATTAATGTTTCTACACTTAAAATTTATTATTTTTTTAATTTCTTTAATTTTTAACCCAATATTTTACTGTTTGTGACCTGCCTAGAAACAGCTGACAAATTAGTGACTATTTTTTTGAGACTAGAGATGTGAGACAGCTTACTCAATAGCAAATTGTATCAAAATTGAAATTGACCACAAAATGTCTCTATTACGACCTGTTTTTCAGTACAAGTTCAACTAAATTTTGCAGTTAAACTAAGCTTAAACTTATTACGCAGTTTTACAGTCAACTTTAAACGTAGTTTAACCGGCCAATTTGGCAGGGTTAAACTCTAGCTAACCTGTCAGCTGTTTGCTGAACGCAATTAAAAAAGGACGACATTTTTATATTCAATTAAATACTGCATATATCATCTGACGAAAGTGATTATAGAGATTAGCGAAATCCTAACTATTACAATACTGAAGAGAAGCAATGGCGTTTAATATGTAAACAAATGTCATCTGTTGCCGTGTCTAGATAAAATAATAAAACCAATGTTGCCGTATAAAAAGCAAATCTTAAAAGCGGCCTTAAACTCTTACTGAAAATCCGCTCTGCAGTTTAAATGGAGTTTAAATTTATGCCGAGTTTAAGCAAACTTAGTTTAAACTGAGCTTAACCAAGGACTGAAAAACCGGGCCTTAGTGACTAGATACTAGTTACAGAATTCACCTATAAATCTCTGGCGCTTACAGCTCAACCATATATAAAGACACGGGCGAAGGCTACACGTAAATATATGTGCAACCCACATTTAAGGATGTGCCTGAAATTTAGCCCCTAAATCTGAAAATCACCTAAACTGCACTAGTACCAATGTTGAAAAACAAAACACATATTTTTCGATCTTTGGAAATGCAGCATGAACGCCTTTCGAAAATCTATGTCAAAAACTCAAATAGTTGCAAGATTACAAGAGTTATGTGCCAAGCAGATATAATTCGGCAATACGTTGAAAAAGCAGACAGCTAAGTAGGATGCGAGTGTTGTCGTGCGTAACAACAGATTCGCTCATTCCCACAACAGCCGGTTCTATCGCACCGGAATGACCCGGGTTTTCCCACCCGGCCAAGGGCTGTTATTTCAGTGTAACCCTGTCCAATCTGTCCCGTCCCACCCTTAAATAGTCGTCCTCGGAGCAAACCCTGGACCAAGAGACTGGATCTGCTGCGTTTGCTGGAAGAAAATTTATATTAAACGGTCGTATTCGGTACAATGCGCCAAGTGTAAGAGATGGTTACATAAATCTGGATGTTCAGGGCTTAACCCTGCCATCCACAGACCCCGTACTTTCTTTAGTACTTTTGAGGCACCTTGCTGTACACGTCATAGGACGTCCCGCGGTAGCCGCGGCTCTGGCACTCCCTTACCGCCTCTAACTACCCCCAATAGTCACAATAGTGGCTCAGTCTACACGACTGGCAGCACCGCTGCCATCCCTGCCTCACCCACTCCCGACTGTCGCTCACACACGCCAGCGTCTCCATCTCACACGGCCGCTCAACACTCCTATCCCCCCCGGAATAGGTCAGATATGAGCATCGCCGAGCGTCAGTCCCCTCTGTCTCTGCCCCTAATGCCCCCCCTGCTTCCAGCCTGCACGTGGGTCAGGAACACCACCTCCTAGTACCTTTCACTACGTGCACCGTTTGTCGGCAAAGATTGTATATGCCTGCGACATCGGTCAAGTGCAACAGTTGCCTTGGCCTGTGTCACACCCTTATGTGCTCTGGGCTCGCAAACGGCAACCTTTGGACGGATTCGTTCATAGCCCCCTGTTGCAGTACGCAGCCGCCCTCCACGCCAGACAACATCGGCCATGGCGCTGTCAACTCTAGACTGCGACATAGGTTAGGCCGTAGCCTACCTCCACCTAGGCCAACGCATCCGTCCCTCACGCCTAGTATGTCCCCCGCCTCCCCTCCTACACACTTCAAAATTCTGCAGCTGAACTGTAACGGATTAGCTGGAAAGATCGCGGAGATAACTGACTTTATGAAGACGCACAACATCAAAATCGCCGCGATACAAGAGACAAAACTGAACACGAGATCGGACTTACGAACTTGTGATGGGTATAATGTACATCGTAAAGACCGTCCCAGCCGTCTTGGGGGTGGCCTTGCGTTCATTACACATCACTCTGTACAATACAATCTATTTTCCCCTGACGTCGACCCCAGGGACTCTACCTTAGAATGCCAAGGCATAGCAGTCCGGTCAGGAGACGCCGACCTGCAAATCATAAACATCTATATTCCTCCTGTCACGTGTTGTCCTAGAGATTATCATCCCGACATTAGTGCGTTGCTAAGGGGCGATAACCGCCTAATCCTAGGCGACTTCAACGCACATCACGATCTCTGGCACTCCAACTTGCCAGCAGACAGTAGAGGACAGGCAATTGCAGACCAAATAGATAACTCAGCATTCTGTACAGTCAATGGAGATGCCCCCACCAGGGTGGCAGGTAACTGTCACAGCTCGCCAGACATCTCCATAACGAGCGCGGGCCTTATTAACTTTGTCATCTGGCGACCGATGCTTACATTAGCTTCAGACCACCTACCCATCTTACTCTCTGTTGAACGACCGACCGACTTCATAACGACTGATAAAATAACATACATCAACTTCACCAAAGCGGACTGGGACCGCTTTACTGAATATACAGAGCGCTCCTTCGCTGCCTTACCCACTCCTACGGACGTACGCAAAGGCGAACGAGAGTTTCGCAAGATCATCGATTCAGCCTCATGCCGCTTTATTCCTGCTGGCAGAATACCAGAAATTCGTCCGAATTTCCCGGCAGAAGCTGCGGCGATGGCAAGAGAACGTGACCAAGTGAGACTTATCAATCCCGCAGATCCCAGAATAAAAGATCTCAATGCGGAAATCCGTAGGATTGTCAACGAACACAAGCTGACCAAGTGGAAACAACACCTTGAGACATGCAACCTCTCCGGCGGAGTCGGCAAACTATGGTCGACTGTCAAGGCCCTATCCAATCCGACCAAACACAAAGACAAGGTCGCCATTGCTTTCGGCGACAGAGTCAAATCGGACGCCAGGAAATGCGCGAGCTCCTTTTGCCGCCTGTTTATAATGCATCCACCTGCGGATAGGACTAAGAGAAGAGCCTTCCGACGTGCGCGCAAACACAAACACTCTACTGCGCCCATTGCCGTCTCAGCCGCAGAGGTTAAGGAAGCCATAATGAAGGCCAAACCCTCAAAATCCATCGGACCCGACGGAATTGCCATGAAGATGATCAAACACCTTGGCCATGAAGGACAGAATTATTTAGCGGCTCTCTTCAATCTCTCTCTAACTACCTTCGTTATACCTGAGATATGGAAACAAGCGATTGTAGTTCCCCTATTAAAACCAGGGAAGCCGGCGAACCTAGGAGAGTCCTATCGTCCGATATCCCTCCTTTCGCCGGTAGCGAAATTGCTAGAGTCCATTCTGCTTCCTTACTTCGTTACAAATCTAAAATTGGCCGATCATCAACATGGTTTTCGTAAAAATCACAGCACGACATCCGCTTTGAACGCCATTACAACGCAGATTAACAACGGTTTGAATCAAAATCCACCAAACCATAGGACGGTTCTCGTGGCACTTGATCTGTCAAATGCATTCGACACGGTCAATCACGCCACTCTCCTCCGAGACCTGGATGAGACACCGCTCCCTGCCGGCCTTAAGAGGTGGACCGCTAATTACCTCAATGGTCGACAGGCAACAGTCAAATTTAGGAACAAGAAATCTAGACCACGAAGAATAAAACAAGGGGTGCCGCAAGGTGGTGTTCTCTCTCCCCTCTTGTTTAATTTCTATATTTCGAGACTTCCCCCCCACCAGAGGGAGTCTCTATTGTTTCCTACGCTGACGACTGCACGATAATGGCCTCGGGTAAGGGTCCCTCCATTGATGAACTCTGTATAAGAATCAACAGTTACCTCCATGACCTTTCCAGCTTCTTCACCGAGCGTAATCTGACCCTGTCTCCGACTAAATCTACGGCGACCCTGTTTACTACATGGAATGCGCAGATGGGGCAAGAGTTAAATGTCCACGTAGATGGAGCACCTCTACCTACTGTCAACCACCCAAAAATCTTGGGCGTGACATTTGACAACGGCCTCACCTTCGCTGGTCATGCCACCGCAATAGCCTCAAAGGTACAGAGCCGCAATAAGATCCTCAAGTCACTGGCCGGCAGTACTTGGGGAAAAGACAAAGAAACATTGCTTGCTACATATAAGGCTATTGGCCGGCCGGTTATTGACTATGCTGCCTATATTTTTTTTTTATTTTTATTTTTTTTTTTGGGTATGGTCGCCCAACCTTTCTGACACCAATTGGAGGAAATTGCAAGTCTGCCAAAACACCGCCATCAGAACCGCTACGGGATGCCTGCTTATGTCATCTGAGTCTCACCTCCATCAAGAGGCGAAATTGCTCAATGTTCAAGAGCACGCGGAACTCTTGAGTAGACAGTTCCTTCTGAACTGTCACAAACCTAGTCATCCAAACCGACATCTTTTGGATGTAGCACCGCCCCCCAGAGACATAAGGAGACATCTCCGTAAGCATTACGATGAGATCCGGCATCATATCTCTCTGCCGTTTGATCTGCGGAACCATAGACGGGCTCTAAATGACCTCCACACAGAGTCGGTAGACAGAACCCTCAGATCTCGGCCGGTGAATCCCGTTATTAATACTCAACCACCTAAATTGGCTGAAGAGGAGCGTGTACTTCCGAGGGAGACTAGAGTCATACTAGCACAACTTCGCTCTGGATATTGTAATAGGTTAAACTCTTACTTATGCAGACTGAACCCCAACATACCAAATACATGCCCTGCATGTGGTATGACCCCTCATGATACCATACATCTCTTTTCCTGTTCAGTTGAACCCACTCTTCTAACACCCACATCACTCTGGTCCAACCCTGTGGAAACTGCGCATTTCCTCGGACTTCCGTTAGAAGAGCCTGATGACAATTTAGAGTGATCGAGCCCATTGGGCAGGGCGAAGCACTGTTAACAACAACAACAACAGATTCGCTGGATACAGCAAAGTAGATTTTGCTCTAAATTATGACGGATACGTCGACGGTGAAGTACTGTATCTGGTTGGCGCATCATAACGGGGTATAGAATCGATAACAAGCCATCAGAAGCTATCGTTAGTGTTGATATTCGCAACGAAAGTTCTGAAATTTCTTCATGTACACCTCTCGATGACCGTGAGAAATATAAATGTTTTATTTATTTTTGTGTGCAAATTGCAATTGTAAGGTTAAAAAGTATATATGACTTAAATTTGATCTGAGCAGATCGCCAGCTAATTAAGAAAAACAGTTTTGTTTCTTAACTAACTAGTGAAATGAGGTGAGCAGGGCGAAAAATATTTTTACAATGTGTGTGTACACATAATAACTCAACGCTGATTAATCGATTGAGAATGCGAAAATTGTAATTTATTTTTATTTAGTAAATATCTAAGAGATTGCTTTATTTATAGTTTACAAATGGAGAGTCCACTTACGGACAGCAAAATGGACATATCTGATACTACAACATCACAAGGCTCAGCAGTCGTATCTCCGCTGGGTGAAGACGATGAGCATGATGTCGCTCAATCCCCAACGCACAACAATCACATAGTACATCAAGCAATCATAAAACAATCTAATTTGATCTCGAATAGCACAATTAAGGACCAAGATCCGAAAACAACTAATCTAGACAATAGATTTGTTCGGCCAGATGCTTTGCCGTTGGAATTGGTTCCACAACGGCAGAACATTGAACGTACACTTACAGATAGCCATCCGTTAATGTCTCCTACAGGATCGGAAAACGATCAAAGTTCAGGAAGTTCAACCACAACAAACAACGATTTGAAACGTCATAATTTTCCTGACGTTGTACCGCATTATGAACATGTGCAGCCGCCCATACAGTCGAATCCAATTGTAGAACGTAATGCATTAAACAATATTCGTGGCAAAACTTTGGTTTCTGCTCCAGCGCATAATAAGCTATCTTATTTACGTTCCCATAGTCCTGACCTTTTGAGTAGTGAATCTGAAGCAGATATATCTCAATATCATGCTGCTGTTGAATCCAATTTTCAAACAGTGGCACTTATCCCAACTATTACTAATGATACTCAGAAACATGTCCGCCTTGTGGGAAAATGTGCTAAAAATCGTGCCGATGATATCTCATCACTAGACTCAATCTCAAATCACAGTTTTGACGATGATGAAGATATTGAACATAACTTAGCTTCCCTAAGCCCGTCAAGCTCATTGATTGATGGGCTAGACGATGATGAAAGTGATGATGGCGATGATGGTGGCGATATTGGTTGTATAGATGACGATGAGGATTTTCCAGAAGCTGTTACCCCAACACCACAAACAAATTCGTTGACGTTAAATTGCAACATAGAAGTGGAATCGGGGCAGTTGCCTCAATATTCTGCTGCTGAAGAAAGACGTGATTCCCGTAATTGGCAAAAGATAACATTGCCCGATGGACGTACCAGAGAAATTGATATGCGCGTAATTGAGCCTTATAAACGTGTCCTCTCTCACGGTGGCTATTTGCAGGCGGGGTGTCATAATGCTATTGTAATTTTTTGTGCCTGCCACTTGCCGGATCGTTCACGTGCTGATTACAGCTATGTTATGGATAATTTGTTTCTCTACGTTATCAAGACACTGGAACAATTAGTCACAGAGGATTATGTGCTTATTTACTTACATGGTGGCACCAGTCGACGTAATGTTCCTCCATTTCCATGGTTGAAAAAGTACTAAACTAGTATACATATGTCTTTAAATAGTTTATTTAAAATTACGATTCTTTTGTAATTACATTAGGTGCTATCAACTATTGGATAGACGCTTAAGGAAAAGTCTGAAAAATATGTATTTAGTGCATCCCACGTTCTGGATAAAATCTTTAGTATGGATGACTAGACCATTTGTTAGGTAAATATAAAAATTCTTAACTCCTATATGTATTATGTATGTTTATAACAACAAAATAATATTGCAGCGCAAAGTTCTGGAGGAAGTTAGTGTATGTGAAATCATTGGATGAGCTCGCCAAACATGTTGTTGTGGAGAAAGCTGCCATACCGGAGAAAGTGAAACAATATGATGCGAGACATAACTAAACACAATAGGATAGGTGCAATGTGCAGAAGTACAGCGAAGTTGATATGCACTTATTTTAGCAAATGCGCACTTTTAAAATTCACTCTTGCATCGCATTCGTGCAGGATTTATGCTTTTACTTTAAAACTGCATAAAACACGAGATAATTTTGCATGTAATAGTTATTTATTTATATTTTATAATAAATACTTTGTTTATTGCACATATTCCTCATTACCAGTGCCTATTTACATACATCAAACTAAAAATATTTTAGCACTTAAAACCTTGCACCAATATTTTGATTACTCATCTCGCGTTCTCAAATTTCATTGCTCTGTTATTGTGATATTTTCGCATTTATTCCTCAGTTTATATAATCATCTATGCTGTATATCATTTAAAAGCAATAAGTATAATGACAATAGTGGTAGTTAAGGTAATTAAAACTCTTAACGAAATCTTAAATTAACTACCTAATATTGTTTGGCTCTTTAAGATAGTAAAAATTTAAATATACGAACTATTTAATAAATAATATTCGTATGATTAAAAAGTGTACATCGAATATTTTGTAGACTTCTATACATATATGTACTGTATATATGTTTGTATGTACTGTACTGAACAAAAATGTTTGTCTTTGGTTTCTATAGGGTTTAATTGATAACTTTTATGCTAATGTTTCCGACGGGGTAAAGAATTGAATCATTTTGGAACGATTTTCTTTTTCGAAAATTGATTGAGAATGGCGCATCGCCGAAACCAAGTTTATTTCGAAAATTTGGAAATGCAACCAAAGATGGTTCCAACATAATTCTACTCTTTTTAACACCAACCCCTTTTATACGTAAAACACTTTTACCACTATTACATACATAATTGCAAAATACTAAGCAGAAAGAATTCATGCTCTTGTCATTCAAAATTGCATATTAAGTTTCAAATGATATAATTAAGACGGATTGATAATTGGTTGACCCTTTAGTTTACTAAATGTATTTAATTACACTTGAGTCTATAGGTATATTGTATTCCTCAGTAATTTTGCTAACGCATAATCACACACGTTTGTAAATGCAAGAATGTAACTTACGCGGATGCTAGAAAAATGGAAGTTTTTTTATTGAGTATGCAAAAATCAAAAATTTTGATAGTGGGAAAGACAAATGTTATATCGTCGTTCAGGGGGTAGAATAAAAGGACATGTTCAATGCCCAAAATCGGTAAAACTTACTGAAAAGAAACTGATTAATCCGAACAAAATATGAACAATTTTTCTAAATGGAGTCGATTTTACCGCCGGGACGACGATGAATGATTAAATTACTTCCGCATTTATAGTTTCGAGGTGGCATAAAACTGCACTAACTAGCAAAATAGCTTAATTTAGTATTATTTATAAGTGTTAGATTACAGGTGCAGGGTTCATTCTTCCGTTTATAATTTTTCCACTAATTTCTTAGCAAGAAATTTAACAAAACATGTCATGACATAACATATCACAACAAAACCTAGCTTACCTTATACCTCCCTTAGTATTTATTATTCCGTTCTTCTTCATATTCGTCTTCGGATGGATTGTTCTGTGTTTTATATTGCAATTGTATTTTTTGACTTGATTTTAACATCAACTTTATCATTACCATAACCACATATTGTTGTTGTAGCAGCACTTCGGCGGCATAGAAATGGAAATCACATTGTCTCGTCAAGCGTTCGAATTGAAGTAGCGAGACGGTGTGTGTTGGCTATCGAATTATGGAAAGCCCTCTTGAAAATTTGGGAGCTCAACTCACTAAGTATCCAGCTCAAAGTTGTGTCAGAGTGACTAGTCTTCCGAGCTCTTCTTCAGATGATGATTGAGCCCTGCTTACAGTATTTTTTGGGCGGATGTCTACAAAGCAACACAACTCTCCAGGCAGAACTTAAGACAACTTGTATAGAGGTTATTTTGATAGCTATCGACTTTGATAAATAATAACAAACAAGTTCTGGCAAAGCTCGCAAACATAATATCTATAATCAAATCTACATTAATTAGCGCAACTTCATACCACCAACTTAATAACATAAACCCTCTACTTGTTACCTAAGCCCACGTATTTTCTAGTTCTTAAAAGGAAATTAAAAAAGAAACCAATGGAAAACAAAAACTTATGCGAAAAAGTAATGTAACGCTTTAGATAATTTTTAAACTATGTATTTTCTGTACTGCATAGCTATATATGTACATAGATACATATAGTTACTATATATATATATATGGATACTAAATACATAAATGTACATGTATGCATTCCCAAACTTATTTGATATACAAACCTAAAATTCACCTAAAATAAAATGAAAGTAATACCTATATGTATAGTAGCAGTTAAAACTATTTAAATAAACCTATAGTTACCATATTGATATTATGATACACAATATTGAAATATAACAAAATGTGTATGTTTAAATTTTTTTTACTATCCTCCTCACAATATTTAAAACAGTACAGTCACCGTACTAAAATGAACCTTATTCACATCCTACCAAGGACGGTAACTTCTTCTGCGGATTACGGGTTTGAATATCCCCGAGGTAGGCATACATACCGGTCGTTGGAGGCCTCTAAAATGCACAAAGGTAATGACGTGCAATTCCATGGTTGATCTACGGATATGATGCCTCTTACCTCATTACCCATCCTCTCCGTCCTTTAGGAACGAGGGTTACATGACCTAGTTGTTGTTGTTGTGGTAACGACAAAAACACCCCTTCTAGGCCATGTCACCCCTCCTTCCGTAAGGAAGAATAAGATGGGTAGTGAGAGGTGAGAGGCATCATATCCGTAAATCAACCATCGAGTTGCACATCATTACCTTTGTGCATATTAGTCGCCTCTTACGACCGGTATGCCTACCTCGGGCATATTCCCCCTAACCCGCAGGGGGTGTGACATGACCTAGTCTCGGACTTCCGTTAGAAGAGCCTGATGGAAATTTAGAGTGATCGTGCCCATTAGGCAGGGCGAAGCACTGTTAACAACAACATGACCTAGTTGATTGGTACCGGAGCGCACCAATGTAGCCTTATTTATTTATAGAAGTATTAAACATATAAAATATGGGCAACATTTAAACATGGATCTATCAAGCGCGTGAATCAAACCGAATTGGAAAATTTATAAAACTAATGGAATTTTAAAGTTTTAATTTTATTTTGATTAAAGTAATAGAATATTTAAATCACATCAAATTTTATTTAGAAGGATATTTGTTGAAATTTTAAGTAAGTGGTATAAATGCAGGAAGGGCTCCTACTTTGGGGCGAACTTGCACTGAGTGCATATCATTGTCTGAGTCGCATAAATCTACAAGACTGGTCGGGTCGTTCTCTTGGTTATTGTCTTGTATTTCTTCTTTGCTTGTGGTGGTAGAATCAGTTTCTTTATCAATGAAATATCTATGCATCGCTAAATTTATCTCTTCATTGGCTTCAGCCGAAACTTCTTTTCCCGTATTTTTCAGCAAACTTCCGGCTTTCTGTGGTTTCGATTGTTCGCTTAGATATTTCCTTTTACGACTTTTACAGTACATGCAATTTATAAGCTCACACTTCCCATGGCGTTCATATTCTGGACATAAGAACTCGTGCCGTTTGTTACACAACTCCGCCAACTTACAATAGCCTCGCAAAAAGTCTGGGCAGATATCAGTATTTACGCTCAGTTTTTTGTGTAGATATGGACAATCCGGACGTACGCATACACCTTGTAGATAAAATCTGCATACTGGCATCTTTGCAAGTGACACATTATGCGAGAGTAAGCATGTTGGATTGTGGCATAAGCCCCGCAAAAATCTATTAAAAATTGAATTACCGATTTGAGATTACATTTAATTGTGCTAAATACCGCTAATACAAACCTGTTACATATAGTGACCTGTTTTTTGTCATGTACTTTATTGCATTTTCCTCGTTCGTGTGCGCTGCATTTGCCTATCCGTTGAAATATGGCACATGGTATATTTGTTTTGACAAATCGCCTTGTCAGGAATTGTAAGCTGCGGTTCTTCGCCATGTTCAAATGTGCTAAGGCCAAGTGATTGCGTGTTCGTATAAAGACATCCAGAGTGGTAGAAGCAATGTAAGTCAAGCCACCAATATCTATACGCCGCCGTTGTCTCCTTGGTGTGTTACTATTATCTTGAGAACTGATTTTACTAGTCGGGTATCCAGATGTCATACGAGTCAATTTGTAGCCACTTTTATCTAAAACAAATTTCGTTCCATGAACAAACAAAACATGACCATTTAAGGTTTTTCTGGGTTTTAGGTCTGAGTTCTTATTGGAGTTTGATTGAATGTTCATTGCCGGAATTCTCATTGAACCTGATGTCTTTGGGTGGTTGTTTGCATCTTTTCTCTGCAATTTGTTACGAGTTGACCTGTACAGAACACCATTGATATTAAGCATTTGTATTTTCTTGTTGATAGACATGGACCGACGTTCAAAAGATCTGAAATTGTTAAGGATTGTGCAATGAAAGAATTACAAATTTGGAAATAAGTTACCTTGGCACGGTTTTAAGTTTTAAATTGGAGCGTTGCAATGCATAACGTGCAACAAAAGTTTTGCGTTTAAATTTAACTCCTGATGATAAGCGTATCTTATTATCTGTTACCATGGGAGCACGAACTCTTCGATCCAGTTTATATTTTTCAACCATAATGTTCGTTTTGGCTGGCGTAATATTATTAAAGGCCCGTGCTGCTAGTCCCGGGGAGAGATGTGTACGTCTAACCAATTTTCTACTACTTAGGCGAATTAATGGTGCTGAAGGGGATTGAGGTACTGCAATGGGGTTAACCTTATTTATTGTTGCTGGTTCGCGCACAATTTTTGTACGAGATTTACTAATGATTTTTTGTGCCGTCACTTTTGGTGTTAACGATTCCTCTCGTTTTGGGTTTACAATTAAGTTTTCAAGAAACTTAGGTGGCTTTAGACTATTTGATGGAACATCCGTAGGCTTACCAAAACTTGTGGAACTAACAGCTAATGAAGCTAAAAGTTTTTTTTCACTGTCCCTGTTATGCTGTGGGAGTATTACTTTGCTCTTCAAAAAGTTGGGGTTCATATGTATAGTTGGTGGACGATTACCACTTAAAAACAATGGATTAATATGAGCACCAGTTAAAATAATTTTTGGATCAATAATATTTGTTGCACGACCTAACACATCTGGTTTTTTAAAGTTTGGATTGATATGGGTACCACTTAATATTATTTGCGGAGCATTTGTTGCGTTATTTACCACTTTCGAGTTTGGTTTTTTGTAAAATGGATTAATAAAGATAGTTCTCGAAGGTGCACCTCCACTTTCTGGTCTATTCTGCGACATGGTGAATGTTTTATTATTGTTTAAATAAAATGAATAATAAATTTGTTCTTAATAGGACAAAAGTCAATATCAGATATTAACAAAATTAGCGATACGAAAGTGGACACCGATAAAAGTATCAAAATGACAATAGACTTCAAGGCGAATTAATTTATATATAATTGTGTATAATTGGATCATGATAGACTTCAATAGGTATTTGTTTTCCTTAGGTATACAAACGGACGTGATTCTTCCTCATCCACACCTTATGTCAAACTATCATATCTTTGTTTTTTGTTTACATTCTTTGTTTACAGTTCTTGGAAAAGCTATTGAGTTCGCTTCGTGTTTTATTTATTTTTAATAAAAATTCGCTGTGAATTGATGTTTAACGAGTGCTTTGTGATAACATTTTAAGGAAATGTGTGATTTATGTGTATTATACGTGAAAAGCTTAGAAAATAGGCGAATCGTTTTTGCGCGTTCCCTCTCACATGTGCATTTTGACATAAGAATTAAACGACGTCGAACGGTAATTTCGTGTTGTTGGCCGATTGCGACGACCATATAAGTTATTGGATCATGGTGACAGTGACAAAACTTGCAAACCCTTGCAAAGAACTGTCAGTAAAGTGAGAATGACATAAAACTGTCTCTAAACGCCAAAAGTAAAAAGTTTTCGCCTAACAGGCGTCATTAAAAACTTGCAAACAAAACAGCTGTTGCTTTTTTGATTGGTTAGTAGCTCAAATTTTTAAATTATTGTGACGAATTCGATGATTCCTTGATTATCAATCCTGGGTTCGATCACTATAAAGTCGAATAAACACACGCTTCACTATTCACTATTCTTTTCTCTCTTTATGGCGCGATATACAACAGGTATATCATCATAAACCTCCTAAGAGATTTCTGCGCCAAGCTTCTCTTCCAATTTGTGGTGTGCCGATTTGAATTTGCCCTACAAATTGGTTGGACCTACAGTTTTTTTGCCGACTCCGAACGGCATCTACAAAGGAGACGAATTTTTGCTGAGAAGCCTGTCATGGCAGAAATACACTCGGAGAGTTTGCCAAGCCACTGCCGAGGGGCGACCCCGTTTTGAAAAACTTTTTTCAAATCACTTTTGATGTTACCTGTACCAGGGCTCGAACCATGGACCTTCGGTGTGGTAGGCCGGCAACACTACCTCCACACCACGGCGGCCGCCAACTTCACTATTGAACGCTTGAAAATAAACTGATCAACCTGCCTTGCTTGGTCGCCAACTTATATAGTCCAACAGGGTGCTTGCCTACGCACCGAGAACTTTCTTGGTTGTTCGCTTTTCGTGTTCTGGAAGGGTCGGTGTTATTTATTGGCATCTCCTCTTTGCATCGTATTCGCAAACACTCGCGCCATCTCTCTTCCTCTTCCTAGTTATACGCTTGCATGCATAAGCGTAGCCATCATTATCTCGGTTGTGTTAACTAGTGGTGGGAGTGTTATTGAGTTAGGGATGGTACATGCTTGAGAATAATCGCCACACTGCCCTCCACCTAAGTCTGATCGTCCCGATCAGACACATTTCCCCGAACCAATCGGTGCTAGACACTCAATGGTTGGCACTGCTTTATTAAACCTCATTTCCTCCAGATATTGAAGCTCCGACATCAATCCTCTCCTGCAGATATTCCCACAATGCATTGTAGTGTCACATATACCAACCATTTTGTCCGTTCTTAATCTCGAATGGATTTGTGCCTTCACTTTCATTCCCAGTGGTACCCGGCAAACATTCCTGCAACTAGTTTTTTCAGGATTCAGTTCCGTTCTCTCATGCCCATTGCACTGTTTCCCATTATCCACTAAGCTGCGTTGCCTCCTCGGAATATGACCACCAGATGTTCGTCTTTTATTCTCAGCACACTTAGTAATCCATTTCCTCACAGTTTGTTTGCAACCGATCCAATAGAACCGCCGCTTTACCTCTTGCAGCGTTTTCTTTATTCCCATGTGCCTTCCATCTGGGCACCTATGCGACACTTTGATAATATCTGGAATTCTTGCCTTGGGAACAACAATAACTGCTCGATGATTCTGGCCATCTTCACTTTCCCATATCCGATGCAAACAACCAGATATTAGCTTCAAACTACTCCATTGTGCCCAGTATGCTTTTGCAATACGACTCTCTGCTACCATCTCCTCTCTTCCTGGCTGTTTGTTTTCCTTTATTCCTTTCAACACACGTGCCAAATCTGGATCTTCCTCCTGGTCTTGCCGCATCTTCTTCAGGAGGTACTTGTCCGCGAAAGCCTTTGGTCGAGGAGCTACCTCTGCTTTACGAGGCTCCTGTTGCTTCATCTTCAAGATCACTCCCTTGGTAGTATAGCCACTATTGTGTCCAAAGACCAGAGGAACTTCTTGGCCGTTGTAAGTCATAACCCTGTTCCTTACGTTGATGTGAATGTCTCTCTCAGCCAAGAAATCGACGCCAATGATGACTTCGTCGACAATATTCGCTACCAAGAAGTTGTGATACGTGGCCACATTCCCAATCACAACCTTGCATGTCACTTCTCCCAGGACTTGCTTGCTGTCACCAGTTACTGTCCACAACTTAGCTTTCCGCAATGGTCTCACCTTTCCGCTGACCAAGTCACTCCGGATGATAGAATGTGATGCACCAGTATCGACAGTCAGCAAGCGCTCTCTCCCGTCCACGTAGCCTTCAACAGTAACAGTTCTCGCTTTCCGTTCGAGTTGTGACACAGAGATTATGGGACATTCATCTTGCTCATCTTCTCCAGCTTTGCGTTTACGTCCACTTAAATTGCCAGGATTACTGGACCCAGTGCCGCAATAACGTGCTATATGACCAGATTTTCCACACCTAAAGCATTTAATGGCACCATCACTTTTTTTCTGTACTCCGTTCAACGCTTCCAAAATTTTGTCAACCCAAGCCGTTTCCACTTCTACACGATGAGCCTTGTATGCAGGTTTACTTAATAGCGAGGCTGTTTCCTGCGTTAGAGCATGTGATACCGTTTCAGAGAATGTCCGTTTGGGGTTTGCATATGTGGCCCGCTTCGTCTCTACATCGCGTATTCCATTTATAAAACTTTGGATTTTTACCCTCTCAGTGCACTCCACGGGTGCGTCCGCATTTGCTAGATGGGCCAACCTCCCGATGTCCGATGCAAATTCCTGCAAAGTCTCATTAGGTTTCTGGGATCGATTCTGTAGCTCTATTTGGTATATCTGCTTTCGATGTTCGCTACCATAGCTTCTCTCAACCGCACCCATCAATGCATCATAACTGTTCCGTTCTCCGTCAGGAATAGTCAGCAAAATTTCGGCTGCAGGTCCCTTCAATGCCACGAATAATGCAGCAACTTTGTCTTCCATGCCCCAATTATTCACAGCTGCCGTCTTCTCAAACTGTAGCTTAAATACCTGGAAAGGAACAGAACCATCAAATGACGGGGATTTTACCTTGGGAGTATTCGCTGAAGCAGATGGACGGTTCAGTTGCAACTCCTGGATACGGCCCCTTAACGCATCTACCTCGGTCTCTATTTTATCTTGAAATTGTGCAATTTTTGCATCTTGTGCTTCCAACTGCGATGACATATACACCTTTTGTTCTTCCAGTTAAGCGGAGAGCTGTGATGAAATATTGGCCGAAATTTGAGACGACATTTCTATAATACGAGTCTCTTGGGCCTCCATTCGACATGCAATGTGTGTTTTCTGTTCTTCCAGCTGAGATGCCATGCAAGTTTTCTGTTCTTCGAGCTGAGATGCCATTCGAGATGTAATACGCATCTCTTGTTCTTCCATTTTAGTCGACATCTGAGTTAATACAGCCAATATCATGTTTGTGTCCACAGTTGCTCCTGGATTCGGAGACTCCTTTTTTTCTTCCATTTTTGTCGGTGCGTCCTCCACAAGATGAAAACCATAATCATCAACGTTGATTCCTTCTGCTTCCATAGCCTCCCGCAATCGTGACTGTAACTCTGATTTATTGCCTGTAGTGTTTAGTCCGCGCTGTTCCAACTCATTTTTGAGTTGCTGAATCTTTAATTCATTCAGCTTCGCCATGTCCTTGTTATCCTTGTAATCACTGGTATTTATTCAACAATCCCACTTCTGACACCAATTGTGACGAATTCGATGATTCCTTGATTATCAATCCTGGGTTCGATCACTATAAAGTCGAATAAACACACGCACAGATAACGTAAGTAATAGCTAGTTTTATTTACTAGTAATAAACGCAAAACAATTTTAAGAGTTTGATAACTTTACAGTAGTTCACTATTGAACGCTTGAAAATAAACTGATCAACCTGCCTTGCTTGGTCGCCACCTTATATAGTCCAACAGGGTGCTTGCCTACGCACCGAGAACTTTCTTGGTTGTTCGCTTTTCGTGTTCTGGAAGGGTCGGTGTTATTTATTGGCATCTCCTCTTTGCATCGTATTCGCAAACACTCGCGCCATCTCTCTTCCTCTTCCTAGTTATACGCTTGCATGCATAAGCGTAGCCATCGTTATCTCGGTTGTGTTAACTAGTGGTGGGAGTGTTATTGAGTTAGGGATGGTAGGCTTGAGAATAATCGCCACATTATTTTTGTTGCTTTTCTTTGTAACGATAAGCTGTTTTTCACTTACAAGTTTTACCGAGTGAAATTCCCCCAGCAGAAACTTGCAACTCTCTCTCTCAATGAAATGTCAAAATACGCTCCCTCGCTGCAAATGTTTTGTGTCATCGAACACCTTCCAGTAAAAATTTTATGAAATTTTATAAAATTTTTAAAAATTTTATCTTCACCGAACACAACTTCTATCAACCATGAACTCTTAACTCATAAACTTGACTTATTCGATTTTCCGGATTAAAGCAGGTTTGTGGTATGCCTCAAGGTAGTCACTAGGGACCTTTACTTTTTACCCTGTTCCTCATTCCCGAACTCTTATATATGCGGATGACGTGAAACTCTGTTTCCCATTTACGCCGTGGAACCATCCAGTTGGGATCTTGTTCAGGCCGACTTGGACTCATTTCAGGGCTGGTGTGCAGCCAATTTATTTATTTTAAATTGCGCTAAATGCAAACTTATGACTTTCCATCGAGTGACCCTGTTTTGGCTTCTTATTCACTAAACTGTACCCGTTTGGAACGTATGTTTGTTGTAATTGATCTGGGTGTTCTTTTTTATTTTAAACTAAGTTTTAATATTCACATATTCCATCGCCAATCAATTCATTCTGTTAGATTGTTAAGTTTATTTATTTTGTTAGTTGTACTTTTGCTATATTTTATATATGTGTAATACTATCTTCACTTAGTCGACCGCTTTGTGTTAGTGTCGACTTAAAATAAAAATAAAATGAAATACCTTGTATCACGCTCCTAATTTTGGATCGGACCTGTGTTATTTTCTGTTTTTTTGCCAATAACTTTTCACTGAAACAAAAAATTTAAAATTCCCTTTCGGATTTTTGATACCGAGGTCAAAACGCGTCTTTTGATACAAGTATTCATGAAACGAGCTCAAGGCCTTTTGATACCTCTTTCGACATTTTTGGACGTGTTTTAGCAGTTGTCTCTTAAAGGAAACAAATACCCTATTATATTATTACTTGAAGCACATATTTAATTTAAATAACGTCAAAACAGAAAGATTATCCGCCATATTGCTGTAAATAAACGAATAAACAAAAGGCATATTAAAAAAAGCCCGAAGAGCAGAACAAAAATTTATATAGGAATCGATGCTGTATTCTTGATGGTTTGAACCGTGTAATTTTTTTTTGGTGCAAATAAAATCTCTTGGGGTTATTCCATGTCAAAAGGTAAATTTCCAATTTTTTCAAATCAAAATATTTTGTAAACTAATAGGAGGATTTAAAATTAAATTTTAATTGTTAATGCCGATAGGTTAGGTTGCAAGGGCTGAGCTGAAACGCTAAGGTAACAGCCCGACACTTAGGCTACCAATGGGCCCGTTGTAATACCCTATACGGTCTTAAATAAACCCCTTCCATGTCTAAGGCGGAGGGTCGAACCACTTCGTGGAATTAATAAATAACTAGGTAATATGATGTGCATAACTTGTATCTGAACGTTAAATATTTATGGAAAAAATGAAATGAAAAATAAAAAACTGTTTATACAGAAAAATATGCCATATTTACGGTATTATTAAACAGTAAAATATTGTAGACGATATAATTAGCCTTAATTGATATCCATATTTCTATATGGAAATTTGGCCATTCCACAATTAAACGGTAAGTAAATTTTTTGTTACGAATACTGTGTACTGTGGATGGTGCTATTTTTTTTAAGCGTGTCCGAAGGCCCCCCACGCAGGATGTTCTGTGCAGCAGCAAAGAGCATATATGAATACGAGGAGTCAGTTCTCTCATTTGAAAATCCGCAGAATCTTTACTCGTATGTTAGATGCTACTCGATGTTTTCTATATATTAGCAAAGAGCATGTATCAATAAGAGGCACATACACACATGCTATTTGATTGAATCATTTTCAAATCTCTGTTGCTCGATTATAACATTACCGAGTTGTTGGTGTAATAGCTATTGTGACGATTTCGATGATTACTTGATTATCAATCCTGGGTTCGATCACTAGAAAGTCAAATAAACACACGCACAGATATTGTAAGTAATAGCTAGTTTTATTTACTAGTAATAAACGCAATACAAATTTAAGAGTTTGGTAACTTCGTAAAGTTCACTATTCAACGCTTGAAAATAAACTGATCAACCTGCCTTGCTTGGTCACCGCCTTATATAGTCCGACAGGGTGCTTGCCTACGCACCGAGAACTTTCTTGGCTATTCGCTCTTCGTGTTCTCGAAGGATCGGTGTTATTTATTGGCATCTCCTCTTTGCATCGTATGCGCAAGCACCCGCGCGATCTCTCTTCCTCTTGCTTGGTACATGCTTGCATGCATAAGCGTAGAAATCGTTATCTCTGTTGTGTTTAACTAGTGGTGGGAGTGTTATTGAGTTAGGGATGGTACATGCTTGAGAATAATCGCCACATTGCCGGAACCAAACGCAGCTAGCCTTTCTAAATGTACCACCTTCATCTTATTCCTTGGCCTTCCCATAGTTTGTATGCGATATACCACATAGTTGATCCGTTTTATGACTTTGTATGGGCCTTCCCAGTTACATTGTAGTTTCGGGGACAAACCTTTCCTACGCTGTGGGTTGTATAGCAGCACTAAATCTACTTCTATAAAACCTTCCGAACTCATTGCTTTGTCGTACCTGGCCTTCATTTCATCGCCCATGATCTTAGTCCGTTGTCTCACAAGGTCGTGAATTTCTCTCATTTCTCCTTTAAATACGCTAGTAGATTTCCGAGCATTTACTCCTGCATCAGCGTTTATCCCAAACTTCAAGTCAACTGGCAATCGAAGATCATTCCCGAAAATTACCTTTGCAGGAGTATGACCAGTTGTTTCATGTACTGCAGAGCGATATGCCATTAGGAATAAGGAACCTATCCACTACTTTCCTCAGGTGCTCTTCCAAGGTTCTATTGAATCGGCCCACCATGCCATCTGACTGAGGATGTAGTGCAGTTGTTCGAGTTTTCCGAATGCCCACTGTCTTGCATATTTCCTGGAACACAGCTGATTCGAAATTTCTGCCTTGCTCAGAATGTATCTCCATCGGTGCACCAAACCGAGCTACCCAATTGTTAGTAAACACTTCTGCTATGGTTTCTGCCTCTTGATTTGGAATAGGGTACACTTCTGGCCATTCGCTGAAATAGTCCATAACTACTAGTACATATTTGTTTCCGAGTTTGCTAGTAGGAAATGGACCAGCTACATCCATGGTTATCCTCTCAAATGGCGCACCTGAGTTATACTGTTTCATTTGGCCATGGTTCCTTGATTTCGGTCCTTTAGCTTTGATGCATACTTCACAGATGGCAATCCACTCCGCGACCGATTGACGGCAACCAACCCAATAGAATCTTTGCTTGACTTTCTCTAAGGTTTTGGTGACTCCAAGATGACCTCCGCTTGGACCGTTATGTAATTCATTGAGTACATCAGGGATTTTCGTCCTTGGGACGACTATCAGCTTTCGAACACATTGACCATCCTCACTGTCCCATATTCGATGCAAACAACCAAATTCTAATTGCAAACTATTCCATTGTGCCCAATATGACTTGGCAACAGGCCTTTCTGCTGACATCTCCTCTCATGATGGTCGCTCGTTTCGTTCGATTCCTTGCATTACACGTGTAAGATCTGGATCTTCGTGCTGAAACCTCCTTAATTGATCCATGTCCCATTCGTCCGTAGATGTTATAGTCATGAGCCGCACATCTATAATGTCTTCCTTGGCCTCAGCTTTGGAACAATGCTTGCATTCCAAGTTACATGGTCTTCGTGACATTGCATCAGCATTTCCGTGGGTGCTACCTTTGCGATGCTCTATGAAAAAGTCATAACTTAGCAGTCGCTCTATCCACCGTGCCAATTGACCTTCCGGATTACGGAACTGTAAAAGCCATTTCAACGCTGCGTGGTCTGTCCTGACGTGGAATCGCTGCCCATAGAGATACTTGTGGAAATGCTTAACGCACTCTACCAATGCCAACAGTTCTCTCCGGGTTACACAATAGTTCCTTTCAGGCTTCCCAATTGTTCGGCTATAGTATGCAACTACCTTCTCCTGTCCATCAACAATCTGGGACAAAACACCTCCTATAGCATAACCACTCGCATCTGTATCCAGAATAAACTTTGAACCTGGAATTGGATATGCTAACATCGGGGCAGTGCATAGTCGTTCCTTCAATGTTTGAAAATCCACCTCCTGTTCCTTCTTCCATTCAAAACTCATATTCTTCATTGTAAGGTCATGGAGACTACTAGCTACGCTGGAAAAATTCGGTACAAATCGGCGATAATACGTGCACAGCCCAAGTAAGCTCCGTAATTCATGCAAATTTCTCGGTCTTGGCCAATCCTTTACGGCTTCGATCTTTTCCTTAGCAGTGCAGGTTCCCTTCGTAGTTACCTTGTGACCCAAATAACTTACTTCCTTTTTAAACAAGGAACACTTCTTGGGACTTAGTTTCAGACCAGCACGAGCTATTCTTTGGAAAACTTCCTCCAAGTTCTTTAGGTGTTCCTCAAAGCTTTTTCCCAGCACGATGATGTCGTCGACGTACACCAAACATGTTTGCCAGTGCAATCCTTTTAGTATCTGATCCATGAGTCTCTCAAAAGTAGCTGGAGCATTGCATAGCCCGATGGGCATTACCGTAAATTGCCAAAGCCCTTCTCCAACGCTGAAGGCCGTCTTCTCTTTATCTTCATCCTTTACCTCCACTTGCCAGTAGCCGCTTTTCAAGTCCAGTGTGGAAAACCATTTCGTGCCAGATAACGAGTCCGGAGTATCGTCGATTCTTGGCAATGGATAACTGTCCTTCTTCGTTACGTCGTTCAATTTCCGTTAATCCACACAGAACCTCATTTTTCCATCCTTCTTTTTCACTAGTACTACCGGTGAGCTCCATGGACTAGCTGATGGTTCCATCACGCCGCTGTCACTCATTTCCTGTATAATTTCTCTTACTACTTGGCGTTTGGCCAATGGAATACTACGAGGAGCTTGGCGGATTGGCCTTGCATCACCAGTATCAATTTGATGCTTCACAACTTTGGTCCGACCTGGTTTGGAACCATCCTTGTCAAATATGCTCGAGTACTTTGATAGATGTTCCTTTGCCTTTTCTCTGATGATCTTTTTCGAGGCCTGCCGTCCACGACGTGATATCATCTGAAAGGCTAATCTTGATGGTAGAATCATTTTCCTGAAGCTGTTCACAATTGATAACTACCTCGACCTCTTGGCATTGTCCCAATATTGCTCCTTTGGAAAGTTTAATCGGCGATTTGAACTCATTAAGTACTCTTACCGGTACACGTCCATCTTGTTTTGTCATGGCCAGGGGTTTTCCTACTAATATGTTCGTCCTTGATTTGTTTGCTGCCTCGACAACCCACAATTTGTTTGTCGCATAATCTCCATCAATCTTTGCCCATATGACTGCTTCCGACATCGGTGGAATTTTTTGGCTCTCCTCCACAAGCACTCGCTTACTAACGTATTTGTTTTCGTAACCAAAATTTAACGGCACATCCATGTTCTGGTAATTCATAATCCTGTTTTGCATGTCGATCTATTGCCTTGCTCGCTTAAGAAGTCCACACCAACTATGATTGCGTCAACAATATCTGCTACTATAAAACTGTGTAGAACGGCCACGTTCCCAATTGCGATTGCACATGTTACTTCCCCTAGGACATGGGTGTCCTCACCAATGGTCTCACCTCCTTGTTGACTAAATCAGATCGAATTATGGAATGCGATGCGCCTGTATCCACAGTTAGTAAGTTCTCTCTTCCATACACATATGCAACAACGGTAACATTACTAGCTTTCCTTCCGATCTGTGAGACAGAGATTATGGGGCATTCAGTTGCGGGAGCCAGTCCACGTCCCTTTCGGCTGGCTCGAATTAGTTTAACGATTGATTTGATTGGGAGATTTGCTCATCTCCTTCATCTTTACGTTTTCGTCCACCTGAATTGCTGGGGCTACTGGAGCCAGTGCCGCAATAACGTGCTATGTGACCTGGTTTTCCGCACTTAAAGCATTTAATGGCACCATCACTTTTTTTTGTACTCCGTTCAACGCTTCCAAAATTTTGTCTACCCAAGCCGGAGTGTCCACTTCTACGCGATGAGCCTTGTATGCAGGTTTACTCAAAAGCGAGGCTGTTTCCTGCGTCAGAGCATGCGATACCGTTTCAGCGAATGTCCTTTTGGGGTTTGCATATGTGGCCCGCTTCGTCTCCACATCGCGTATTCCATTTATGAAACACTGGATTTTCACCCTCTCCGTATATTCTACAGGTGCGTCCGCATTTGCTAGATGGGCCAAGGCCAACCTCTCGATGTCCGATGCAAATTCCTGCAATGTCCCTTCTGAAAGCGATTCTGTAGTTCTATTTGGTATATCTGTTTTCGATGTTCGCTACCATAGCGTCTCTCAACTGCACCCATCAATGCCTCATAATTGTTTCGTTCGCCTTCAGGAATTGTATGTAAGATTTCGGCTGCAGGTCCCTTCAATGTCACGAATAAAGCAGCAACTTTGTCTTCCATGCCCCAATTATTCACAGCTGCCGTCTTCTCAAACGGTAGCTTGAATACCTGAAAAGGAACAGAACCATCAAAGGATGGGGTTTTTACCTTCGGGACACTCGTTGAAGCAGTTGGATGATTCAGTTGTAACTCCTGGATACGACCTCTCAGTGCATCTACTTCAGCATCGATTTTATTCTGTAGCTGTGCAATTTTAGCATCCTGCTCTTCTAGCTGCGAAGACATTCGTGCCACCTGCATGGATATACGCTCCTCTTGTGCTTCCAATTTTGATGTTATGCGTGTCTCCTGTTTATCCATCTGAGCACTCATGTATGCCTTCTGTTCGTCTAGTTGAACTGAAATCTGAGATGCCATGCTAGTCTTCTGTTCTTCCAACTGAGATGCCATGTGTGTCTTTTGTTCTTCCAACTGAGATGCCATGTGTGTCCTTTGTTCTTCCAACTGAGATGCCATGTGTGTCTTTTGTTCTTGCAACTGAGATGCCATGTGTGTCTTTTGTTCTTCCAGCTGTGTTGAAATGCTAGATGACATCTGAGTCAATACAGTCAACAACGCGCTAGTGTCCACACTTGCGGCTGGAATTGTAGACTCCTTCTCTTCCATTTTTGTCGATGCTTCTTCCACAAGATGAAACAAATGATCGTCAACGTTAATTCCTTCAGCTTCCATAGCCTCTCGCAATCGTGACTGTAGCTCGGATTTATTGCCTGTTGTATTCAATCCACGCTGTTGCAGCTCATTTTTGACTTGCTGGATCTTCAGCTCATTCAACTTTGCCATACATTTGTTATCCTTGAAAACTCTCGGTATTTATTTAACAATATCACTTCTGAAACCAATTGTAACGATTTCGATGATTATCAATCCTGGGTTCGATCACTATAAAGTCAAATAAACACACGCACATATATTGTAAGTAATAGCTAGTTTTATTTACTAGTAATAAACGCAATACAAATTTAAGAGTTTGGTAACTTCGCAGTAGTTCACTATTCAACGCTTGAAAATTAACTGATCAACCTGCCTTTCTTGGTCACTGCCTTATATAGTCCGACAGGGTGCTTGCCTACGCACCGAGAACTTTCTTGGTTATTCGCTCTTCTCTCCTCTTTGCATCGTATTCGCAAACACTCGCGCGATCTCTCTTCCTCTTGCTTGGTACATGCTTGCATGCATAAGCGTAGCCAGGAAGTAACAATAATTGTAAATATTCAATTAAACACAACTAGTCAAGAGTTTTCATGTCTGCCTCGGCTGACGGTTGTCTTTCCAAAATCGTCGTTAATATGATTTTCTGTCAGATCTTGCGCTTTGTTGACAGCGTTGCCAGTATCAATTATTATTGGATAACCTCCAGTGTATCCAACATCTCCCCTTTTAGCTAGACTGTGTATTGCTGAAGCCAGGCTGGTGGACGCCTACTACGATTTGAGCGTCGAACGTTTGCGTTTGTTGTATCAGCATCATTATAATCTTGCTGTCCCGGGTCTGCACTTTCCGGCGGTGTTGACCGTTGAAATGATGGATTCATGTCAGGTTCGGACTGATCAATATCAAAACTGCGCTGACGAGTTCGATCATCTACAGTAACTTCAACGCAGTAATTCACATTTCCAATCTTTTCTAATACTATGCCAGGTTGCCACATCATTTTGTTGTTTTTAAATATTTTTACAAAAACTTCCTGGTTCACCTGGAATTGTCGAAGTTTACTACCATGTATCGAATTGTTGTTCCATTTTCGTTTCTTTGTACATTAACAAATTTTGGTTTCTTTAAAAAATCGATTTCTGTGCGAAGCTTTCTACCCAGGAATAATTCCGCTGGTGTTTTTCCCTCCGGGCGTTGACCGATATTGTAGTAAAAATTCTTGTAGATTTGAGTTGTCCTTTGTTTCTTCTGTAAAACATTTTTCTAACGCTCGCTTTACTGTATCGACATATCTTTCTGCTTAACCTTGCTTTGCGAATGGTATGGAGCTGTTTGAAAATGCTTTATATTACGTTCGTCACAAAATTGCTCAAACTCTGCACTGACAAATTGAGTACCAGACAATGGATACGATGCATTCCAGATAACCGAAACGGTTGAAAAAATCCGATAGAATTTCTTTGACCTTAACTGTTGAAATTGTTGTACACTGATATGCTTCAGGCCATTTAGAAAATGAATCGACTATAATGAGAAAATATTTTGAACGAATAGGGCCTGCGAAATCAATGTCAACGCGCTGCATTGCTCTATCTGCAATTAGCCATGAACTTAAGGGGGATTTCGTAGAAACTTTTGCATTGAGCTGACATTTTTCACAAGTGCGCACATAGTCTTCAATATTTTTATCTATGTTCGGCCAGTACACATGGCTGCGTGCAATAGCTTTCATTCGCTGTTGTCCTTGATGCCCTTTATGTATTGTTTTCAGAATGCGATTTCAGTATGTCTATGAAATAACTAAACGTTCACCCTGTAATAATACAACTGAAAGTGATTCCCTGCGATTTAAATATGGGACCAGTTCGTTGTTTTGCAAAGATTTTGTGTCTTTTGGCCAGGATGTCTGGACATGAAACATTACTTGTTGTAAAAGCGCATCTTTACATGTAGATTCTTCAATCATATGGTGAGTAATTGGTATTGTATTCATGTTGTCATGTACGATGGACCTGATACTATATTCTAATGTGCCACAAGTCTTCATCATCAACTTGATTTAATGGTATCAATTTTGACAGGATGTCCACATTTACAAAATTTTCCGTTTTTACGTGTTCAATTGTGAAGTTATACGACATTAAGGTGAGAGCCCACCTCTGTAGTCTACTTGATGAATGTACAGGAATGTCCTTTTTTGATCCAAAAGTTGCAAGTAATGGCTTATGGTCAGTGCGCAATATAAATTGTTGATTATATACCATGCGGTGAAAATTTTTTACTGCAAAAACTAAAGCTAGTGCTTTTTTTCCACTTGGCTATAGTTTTTCTCTGCTGGAGTCAGAGATCTCGATGCGTGCGCTACAGCTTTTTCTATAACATTTGGCATGACATGAGAAATTTGTGCTCCAAGACCCTGCATAGAAGCATCTGCTGCCACTATAATTGGTAACTGTGGGTTAAAATGTGTTAGCATTAAGTCTGATGTTAAAATATTTTTGAACTTTTGAAAAGATTCTTCGCGTTTTGTTGACCAATCCCATTTCTTTTGTATTTGTAGCAATTCATCCAGTGATGCTCGAATCGATCTCATAGCTGGAATGAATTTGCCATACAAATTTACTGAACCGAGAAATGCCCTAAGTTCACTAACATTGGATGGTCTTGGAAAATTTATGATATCCATTATTTTATTACGGTCTGGACGAATACCTTCTGCATCATCAATGTGACCTAAGTATTTAATCTTGTTTTGGAAAAATTCACATTTTTCAAAGTTCACAGTAATGTTATATTCTGTAAGACGTTGTAGTACTTGTGTAATCGATTTTATATGTTTGCTGAAATTATTGCTTGCGACAATAACGTCGTCTAAATATGGAGATGCTTCTTGAACACCTGTTAAAACTTTTTCAATCGCTTGTTGGAATGCACCTGGTGCTGATTTAATTCCAGGTACAAGCCTGTTCAATTTATATAATCCACGATGTGTATTTATGGTCAAAATAGTTTTAGTTGCTTCGTCAACAACAAATTGCATATATGCGTCATTAAAATCAAAACGTGTAATGGATGAAAATGTGGCTCTACACATGCGTTGAGACCGGTTGAGTAGTCTGCACAAATTCTGATTTTACCATTTAGACATTTTACAATTACAATTAGTGCAGCCCAATCTGTAAAGTTTGTTGGTGTGATGACGCCTGCATCCTGAAGTCGGTTTAACTCTGCTTCTACCACTGATGTACGGGACTGGACGTTTTGGACAGAATTTTGGTACCACATTTTGGTTCAATGGTAGATGAATTTTAATTTTATCGCAGTGACCAAGCTCTTTCCGAAAAACTGATGGAAATTCTGACTTGAATTTGCTTATTTGTTCTACTTCATTCTCTGAGAGTTGTACCTTCATGCAAAATGCATTTATAGGTATATCCCAAAGACCAAACTCTTCAAAGAAATCCGCGCCGGCTATATTGAGTCCATCAACCAATGTGACTAAAACCTTCATTTTATTGTTTCACCTTGGTGTGTGATATTTGGAAAAAATTCGCCTTTGAAACTAATTTTGTTGCAATTAGCGTCACATGGCGTTGGCATGTTTATATTTTTCCATACGTCATGGGAAGTCATAGTGCAATCTGAAGCTGTGTCCAACTGTAATTGAGTTTTTACACCATTTATTAAAATTTGTATATTCTTAGCTGTGAGAAGTCGGTTATCGTTCTCGTTTGTGCGGCTGCTTAAGTTGACTTTGATTTTTGATGTGTTTGCTGTGCTACTGCGAACTTTTGAATGTTTTTTTTCTTTGCAGAGCAATATCCTTCTTTATGGCGAGTGGTTCCACATTGTGTACACTTGTGACTCGTATACGAGCAGAAACGAGCATAATGCATTCCTCCGCGGAACCAACATGGAGAAGGTGGTGCTTTTGTAACATCTTTTTAAACTGTTTTATCTGTGCGTGTGTAATCGATGTTGTACAAGGTGGCGCAAAAGTTATCCTCCTATCAGAAAATGCTATAAATTTTGCGATTGGCCCCTAAAGTCAGTTCTGTGTTGACATTTGTGTAGTAAACACATGCGAAATACACGTTAATAAACAATGTTACGCTACACTGCTCCAGAACGCGGAATATTGCTGACTATTTATTTCGGTCGGTGAAAAACGGTTACTGCGCAAAAGTAATCCTCCTATCAGAAAATGCTATAAATTTTGCGATTGGCCCCTAAAGTCAGTTCTGTGTTGACATTTGTGTAGTAAACACATGCGAAATACACGTTAATAAACAATGTTACGCTACACTGCTCCAGAACGCGGAATATTGCTGACTATTTATTTCGGTCGGTGAAAAACGGTTACTGCGCAAAAGTAATCCTTTTATCAGAAAATGCTATAAATTTTGCGATTGGCCCATAAAGTCAGTTCTGTTTTGACATTTGTGTAGTAAACACATGCGAAATACACGTTAATAAACAATGTTACGCTACACTGCTCCAGAACGCGGAATATTGCTGACTATTTATTTGACCAATAATCGGTCGGGGCCAAACGGTTACTGTGAATGGTGAGCGCTACAGAGCAATGATCAACGAGTTCTTTTTGCCGCAACTTGATGAATTGGGATTGGAAAACATGTTGTTCCAACAAGACGGTGCAACAGTACACACTGCACGTGCCACAACCGATATGCTGAACATCGGTAGCTTACTTTTGCGCCACCTTGTATTTCCAAGGATCTTATTGTCTTGTTAGCGTTGCAGTATACGTTGAATCTCAGCATTGATTAAGTCTAAAGTAACTGGTTTACTAGGCTTTTCTTCATCCAACATCTTAAGGATTTCATTTCGAAATACTCCATCTTTTGTAGCTTGTAGCCCGCTGACAAGCATTAAACACTTTAAATTATCACTGCTGCAATCTTGCAGCTTGAATTTTTCACATTGTCTAATTACTCTTGCTATATACGCCGTATAGTCTTCCAAATAATTTTTGGTTATTTGGAAACATTTATAGCGAGTGCTGAGAAGTGATTGTTTTTCACCAAACATAGAAGTTAGCTTACTTAAAGTGGTTTTAAAATCAATCACGTTTGGTTTGGTAGGCAATATTATTGTGCATATTGTTGGTACACTACGGAACTGACCTTACGCAGCAAAAGCCTTGTTTTATCTGCATCGCATAGCTGGCTAGCATCTTCTTCGAAAATATCCTGGTACCTTGTATACCAAGCTTCGAATGTGTGATCCTCTTCGGGTGCGTGAACAAATTCCTGTATTTGTTTTGACAGAATGTAAATTAATAGGGCTTTTGGCGATGAAGCTACATTTGTTGATTGACTGTTTGAAATTTGTGTCACCACATTTCGAAGTAGCTCCTGTGTAGCTTGTTGTGTCTCCGTCACTTGTTCAATTGCATTTGCAATTTTTTTTTTTATATAGATGTCCGCAATTTATTATTTTTTTTTTTTACTCTCGTCGCCAAGTTTTGTAATGGATTTACACGCGTTTTAGTTTATGCGAAAAATATAATTTTACGTTTATTTTAATAAAAGATAGTGAAGTAACAATAATTGTAATTATTCAATTAAACACAACTAGTCAAGAGTTTTCATGTCTGCCTCGGCTGACGGTTGTCTTTCTAAAATCGTCGTTAATATGATTTTTTTTCAGATCTTGCGCTTTGTTGACAGCGTTGCCAATATCAATTATTATAGGATAACCTCCAGTGTATCCAACAATTACAATTAAATTGTATTATGTATTAATTTCCCAAAAGGGGAATATGATTCCTTTGACCGGGAAGCACCTTTCGGTACCCTCTCGACATTTTGTGACGCCTTGACAATTGAATGCTACTATCTACATATTCATATATTTATGTCCTATTATTTGTTATGTTAAAACGAAGGTTCAAGTACCGGACAGGTAACATCAAAAGTGGTTTAGAAAAGTTTTTTCTCTCGGCAGTGGCTTGCCAAATTCTCTGAATCTATTTTCTGCTTTGCAGATGACGTTCGTAGTCCGCAAAAATACAAACAGGAAAAGATCAGCGCATGAATCTCCTTGTGGTGATTTAGCATCACTTAGTTTTATTTACATGTCTGCCTTTAATGGCTGCTTTCATTAAATCCAGTTAGCACAAGCCAGCGATTTACGTTCATTGCTATGTAGGCAGCACCAACTACGAAATTGGCTGAGAAGCGCACCTTCACTAACTTCAACAAAGCTGACTGGGTTGGTTTTCTTGGTTTCACTGAGAGCACCTTCGCTGCTCTTCCCATCCCGTCTGATGTACGAGAAGGGGAAAAAGCGTTTCGCATGGTCATAGCTTCAGCCTCCAATCAATACATTCCGTCAGGCAGAATTAAGGAGATACGTCCGTACTTCCCCGCAGAGGCAGCGGCCCTGGCTAATGAACGTGACCACGTGCGACGCTTGAACCCTACGGATCCCCAAATTCAAGATCTCAATGCGGAGATCAGACGGCTAGTCGATCAACACAAACGCGCCAAATGGGAGGAGCACCTAAGGTCCTGCAGCCTCTCTGCTGGTGTTGGCAAATTATGGTCCACTGTCAAGTCCTTGTCTAATCCGACCAAACCTAACGACAAAATATCCATCACCTTTGGTGATAAGGTACAGTCGAAACCAAAGAGATGCGCGAGCGCTTTCTGCCGGCAATTCGTACTGCATCCTCCGGTTGACAAGGAAATCAGGCGCGCCATCAGGGAAGCGCACAAACGCAAAAACTACCAAGCGCCCATTGTCATCACCACCACAGAGGTTCGGGAGGCCATACGGAGGTCCAAAAATTCTAAATCCATTGGGCCAGACGGTATATCCATGCTGATGCTAAAACATCTCGGCGATGAGGGAGTAAGGTACCTGACAACCGTCTTCAATCTGTCCATGACCACCTTTGTCATTCCAGAAAGATGGAAACAGGCAAAGGTGGTGCCACTACTAGCAAGCCGGCTAACGTGGGGGAGTCATATCGACCGATATCACTCCTCTCGCCAGTAGTGAAGACCTTGGAGGCGGTCTTGCTCCCTTATTATACCGCTAACCTGCGATTAGCCGAACATCAGCATGGTTTCCGCAAAATGCATAGCACTACCACCGCGCTAAACGCCATCACCACACAGATAGGTGACGGTCTCAACCAATCTCGCCCAAATGACAGGACCGTGCTAGTTGCGCTTGATCTGTCGAAAGCTTTAGACACTGTTAATCACGCACAACTCATTAACGACCTGGAAGATTCAAACCTTCCCCCCTGTCTAAAGCGTTGGACCGCCAACTATCTGAGTGGCCGGCAGTCATCGGTTGAATTTAGAGGCGAAAGATCAAAACCACGTATAATTAAGCAGGGGGTGCCACAGGGTGGTGTCCTATCCCCGCTTCTGTTTAATTACTACATATCGAGGCTCCCTTCCCCACCAGAAGGCGTCTCGATCGTCTCCTACGCCGATGACTGCACGATCCTGGTGACTGGACCCTCCGTTGATGGGCTCTGCTCGAGACTAAATTCATACCTTCCAACCCTTTCCAGTTTCTTCGCTGCACGGAACCTGACACTGTCACCGACCAAATCCTCGGCCACCCTATTTACGACGTGGACAGCGCAGGCGAATATGGAATTAAACGTCTACGTCGACGGCATCAAGCTTCCGACTGTCACACACCCCAAAATCTTAGGGGTCACGTTTGATAACATGTTCAAATACGGTGCTCATGTAGCCGCGATTGCCACCAAAGTACAAAGCCGTAACAAAATCCTCAAGTCACTAGCTGGCAGTACTTGGGGGAAAGACAAAGAAACGTTACTGGCAACGTACAAGGCAATCGGCCAGCCGGTTCTGAGCTACGCGACGCCAATATGGTCGCCGGGGTTAGCAGACACACATTGGAGGAGGTTGCAGGCCTGCCAAAACACCGCACTCAGAACCGCCACGGGGTGCCTCCTTATGTCTCCTGAGCATCACCTTCATAATGAGGCAAAAATGCTCAATGTCAAAGAGCATTGCGAGATGTTGTCCAGACAATTCCTGTTCAACTGCCATAATCAGCAGCATCCGAACAGGAACCTGCTCAACGAAAATCCGCCTCCCAGGAGAATAAGGAGTCACCTCCGTAAGCACTATGATGAGATCCGGCATCACATCTCCTCGCCGTTTGATCCAGAGGTGCACCGGCGGGCCCTCAACCTCATCCACACGGAGTCGGTAAACTCCTTTGTCAGGTCTCGTCCAGTGAATGTGGTCCTACAGGCACAAGCTCCACCTGTTGCCGCCGAGGAACGCGAACTGCCCAGGGAGACAAGAGTCACGCTGGCTCAACTTCGTTCTGGATATTGTAACAGACTAAACTCTTACTTATCCAGACTGAACCCCGACATGCCAAATGTCTGCCCGGCATGCGGCGTGTCTCCCCACGATACTAACCATCTGTTCCTCTGCTCAACCGAGCCCACTCTTCTAACTCCAATCTCACTCTGGTCCACCCCTGTTGAAGCCGCGAGGTTTCTTGGACTTCCGTTAGAAGAGCCTGATGACAATGTTGGTTGGGGGTGACACCCTGGACAGGTTAAGTAGTCGCTACAATAACAACAACAACGAAATTGTCGTAAGTGGTGGAAGCATGTTTTGAAACTGCGTGACTGCGGATTTTTTAGCTTCGGGAGCTCCTCTTGAACTCCTGATAGACCCCGAAAAAATAATTTGTTTTAAAATTCACGTTCCAGGATTAACATTTTAAATTTAAATGAATGTATCAGCGCCGGTAGGGCCAGTATCGATACCAAAGCAATAACGCAAAGCCGCGCAGCATTACACAGCTTTAACGTTGACGAAAATGTAATATTAGTAACAAACTTTTTTTTTTAGCAAATTTTAATGAGTTTGCGCGTTCGGCGGTTACTTTTAGAACTGTGGCGGTAAAGTATTAACTACAAAGCTGTGATATCTCAAATGCCTCATCAAAATCGGGAGCCTGTCAGTTACAATTTCAACACTCAACGATACAAGCTTTATCTCAATTGTGCTTCTTTCTGGGATATTTGGGAAATGTAAAAAAACTATCAGCGGCTCTCCATACTTGTATTACACCTTTCCATCGTTTAACAAACGATTTTACAAATGTTTTCTATTTTAAAAAACAAGAAAACCATAAATTAGAAAAATACTGCGCAATGTAAACAAAACAAGAATGTAAACAAAACCGAAAATGTAAACAAAGTTTGGCACTTAACATGATCCAATAATACAGGTCGTGTTAATAGCTGATTTTTACTTTTGGCTCGAATTTTGACATTACACTTATTTCTCAGTACGATTTTGACGTTAAACTCACAAATTACAAAAACAAAATACGTGGAAAATTTTTGTATGTTTGTCGAGCTACTACGACTTGTTGTAGTTGGATCATGGCGCTTAGGAAACCACTTCGAGTAAAAAAAATAAAAAAAGCAACTCTGGTTCTTCTACATGTCATTTGTACCATGGTTTGAACCAGTGGCGGAATTACGACGTACGTTCCGTGATCGTATTCTGTTTTTTTAGTCACAATAACGTTGAAACTGTCCAACTTTTTAAAAGAGTAATAATGCATAGTAGAACCGACCGGTACTTTCAACCAATTGCTCACGTATGCTGTCATTCTGAATTATGGGCTTCGAGATATTGTGATTTAAAAATTCGCATTCGATCACGGAACGTAAAACGTTATTCGACCCCAGAGCTGTAAAAGTGTGCAATCTTGTGGGATTTTAATTCATCATATTAGGATTGGTGTTTTTTAATTAAAATTTCCCTATTGAAGAATGTAACTTAAAATCTCCCCACCTCTTAATTCCCGAGTGCGAAATAAGACTGCACAGATTTAGATTTTGAAAGAAAGATTGAAAATACTGAATGAAAAAGGAATAACTTTTAACCATAGTATATGTCTACTAGTAGCGCAACTTACTCCGAATCTGCACACACACACAAACCACACAGGGTGAATTGTATGCAATAATAAAACAATGAAATTTAAATGCTGCAATATTGAACGTGAAGACTTAAAACACCCAAATTATTGAATATAAAGCAGTTATAACACCTTATCAGTTCCTGCAGAATGTAAATTTCCGTTTAAATTGAAGTTTTTAGTTGTACTTTTTACTTTAAAGCAACTCTGAACGCGATTTCCTTCATTACACTCTCTCGGAGTACATTCATATACTGCCTTTCACTCCGATTCGCAAAAGAAGATGCCAAACTAGTAGGGGTAAACAATGGTGTGCACACACTTATTTAGTACCAATCCATCGACACAAATATGCTTTAGGCACGGAACCCTCTCAAATATGCACATGTTTGCTTTTTGTTAAAGACATTTCAAAACAGTTAATTTGGCTTTATACACCTTTTAATAGTTAATTTATTTATCATGAACCACAAAAATATTAACTGAAACAATATTTACTTTTTGAAAATGTAATAATAAAATATGCAAATGTCAAATATTCTAACATCTCTGCTTTGAAAATTATCAGTTATCTAAAAAAATATTGCCCTTGTATCATTAAATTCTCTTTCCTCTTTATGGCGCGATATACAACAGGTATATCATCATAAACCTCCTAAGAGATTTTTGCGCCAAGCTTCTCTTCCAATTTGTGGTGTGCTGATTTTGAATTTTCCCTACAAATTGGTGGGACCTACAGTTTTTTGCCGACTCCGAACGGCATCTACAAAGGAGACGAATGTTTGCTGAGAAGCCTGTCATGGCAGAAATACACTCGGAGAGTTTGCCAAACCACTGCCGAGGGGCGACCCCGTTTTGAAAAACTTTTTTTTTTTTTTTTTTTTTTTTTCAAATCACTTTTGATGTTACCTGTACCAGGGCTCGAACCATGGACCTTCGGTGTGGTAGGCCGGCAACACTACCTTCACACCACGGCGGCCGCCATTAAATTGGTATGTGTTAAAAACGTACTCATATACATATCTTCTTATACTATAGACCCGGCAGACGTTGTCCTGTCCCTCAAAGTTTAGCAATCAATAGAGGCGAAAACGACTACTGCAAATATATTGCAGATCCAAATACGAATATCGAAATTATTCATAAGTATCCGGGATTAAAAGAGTGCTATTTAAAATTCAATACACCTTTACCCTCATCAGCATCTGTGGAAAGAATGTTTTCTGCAACCACTGTTTTAAATGCCCCTCGGCGTAGATCTCTATCTAAAGACAACTTCGAAATGCTGCTGGTAATGAAAGTTCTTTCTTTTTAGCATGGTTTTGACTTTTTATTGATTGATTTGATGGAAGCTTTTTACATATTCCATATGTTTGTTCACAACTTTATTATGTAAACTTAAATTACACTTGAGATTGTAATTAAATTTGTGTCATATGACAGGCTTGAAGCAGTGTTTTAATGGAATGTCAGGATTTGATGAAATACATTTAAATTATTTGGATTTTATGTGAAACTACCGTGCCGACGCTGTTCTTTCCTTGAAGTTGATTGGATCTACCCCGTTTTCTTTAAATTTCCTTCAATGCCCCTGTATCCAACTTTAATTATTCTTCTACCTTGAACAAAATCAGTCAACCCGTTTAGGAGGCATTTAAAAAAAGAAGAATTATATACGAGGTGTGTTCAAAAAGTATCGCGAATTTTGTGTTTTTTCAAAAATTATTTATTTATTCATGAATATCTATTTTGTCCCCTTCAAAGTAATCCCCATGAGATATTATATACTTGTGCCAACGGGTTTTCCAATCTTCGAAGCACTTCAAAAAAGAATTTTTTTGTATCTTGTTCAGCTCCTCCTTCGATGCCGTCTTTATCTCGTCAAGAGAAGCGTAACGTCGTCCTTTCATGGGCCTCTTCAGTTTTGGGAACAAGAAAAAGTCACAGGGGGCCAGATCTGGGGAATACGGTGGCTGCGGCATCATTAGTGTGTTGTTTTTGGCCAAAAAGTCGCGCACAAGCAACGATGCGTGAGCAGGGGCGTTATCGTGGTGCAAAAGCCAATTTTTGTTCTTCCACAAATCCTGGCGTTTCTGGCGGATTGCTTCGCGCAAATTGCGCATAACTTGCAGGTAATATTCCTTATTGACCGTTCTTCTATGTGGCAAGAACTCATGATGCACCACGCCCCTGCAATCGAAGAAAACTGTAAGCAAAACTTTCACATTCGACCGAACTTTCCGCGCTTTTTTCGGTCTTGGTTCGTGCGGCAACTTCCATTGAGATGATTGAGCTTTGGTTTCCACGTCATAACCATAAACCCACGATTCGTCACCAGTTATGACCCTCTGGAGCAATTTGGGTCGTCGCGGACAGAGTTTAACATCTCATTAGCAATGTTCATGCGATGCTGTTTTTGGTCACAATTGAGCAATTTTGGTACGAATTTCGCGTAAAAATCGAAGACGATCCAAAACACGTGCAAGCAAAGCAGCTGTCAACAATTAACTGAACATTCAAAATGGCCGAGCTTGTCGGCATAAGTGAGAGACATGAGTACCAACATAACACCACAAAAAATTCGAAATTCGAATATACGTAACCAGCGAAAATTCAAAATTCGCGATACTTTTTGAACACACCTCGTATATAAGCTAAACAAATTATTTTTCACTTTGTAGAACTGGCTGTAAATCACCCAAGCAAAATTAAATTTTGTACTCGTTGATTTATTAACTTTTAAGGAAAACAATCTTTTTAACATATCTGGACAGCTAAGAAATTCAAAAAATATCTACGCTGAAAAAAAAAGTATTAGTAGTGGATAGTAAAAGAGTGTGCATTCCTAAAAATTTTACAATCACATGAGAATGGGAATACCTCGTCATTCCCATTCTGTACTGAATTAAACTCGAGCATTCAATAACACACACACTTTTGGTTTGGCTTAAAATTTTTTAAGCCATTAATTCGGGAATGCATGTTATTTTATGTAAGCAAAAAATCAAAATTTCGAAAAGAATGTCGACGGAATGCACACTGAATTGATTGAATTTCGCCTGGTGTTTAGAGTTAAATAAATAACTCTTTACCATAAGCAAATTGTCGGAGACAATATCAAAGCAAAAAAAAAAAAAAGAATTGATTGAATCTTTTTACAGCTGTGGTTTGAACAACATGAGCAACAGCAAAAAAGAACTGCCGATAGTAGCAACCCTGAGTTTGGAAACGGATTTTCTCCAGTTACTGTTCAGTGTATCGCTATCATTCAAGCTGTCAAATATTTGCAACTGCAGCTAAGTTTCTTTCTTTCCTGTTAACCATGGTAAGGGGATATCAAAATTTCTGTATTCACAAAATGTTATTAAAAAAGTGTTAATTTAGTGTTAGATGCAAAGGAGTACATTAACTTTTATAGTGTGATAAATTGTAAATAAATATTCTGAATAGTTTCAATTATTGAGGTGTTAAATAAGCTGAAAAACTTCACGTGTCAGTGGTGGTGTCTACTTCAGATGACGCTGTCATTTCGAAACGTGGAGCTTCTAAATATTTAAAGAACTTTTACTGGAAAACTTAACTCATTTGAAGTTTTTTTCTTTTTTCAGCCTTTCCAAAGGTTTGTACAGACTGGCCGCATAGCCAAATGTTCAGCAGGCCCGTTGAAGGGTCGACTTGTTGCCGTTGTTGATGTTATTGATCAGACCCGGGTAAGTGCAAATTCGACGTCGTAATGTATTGAAGGTTGCATTAATGATGAAATGGTTGACGATAGGAAGTGCCAACTGATACACAACTGAAGCTATTCACAACCACAACTGATGGTGCAAACTAATATAGATTTCGATTAGAAGCTTTATAAACTTTTCCTGTGCTTCTTCTATCTTTGTATCTCTAAATTTCTAGGTCCTGGTTGATGGTCCATTGACTGGTGTACCGCGTCAGGAATACAGATTGAATAATCTGCATTTGACTAAATACCGCATTAAGTTTCCTTTCACCGCTCCCACACGTATTGTGCGCAAAGCCTGGAAGGATAGCGACTTAAAAGCACAATGGAAGACTAGCCAATGGTCGGCAAGGTCACAAAATATTTGCAAGGTACAGTAACTGATTTCGTATTCAAAATCATAATTTTTTGGCATTTGTGATGATAATTTAAGTTCTTGATAGGAATTGCCGGCTGATACATATATGAAGCTATTATATATTTCTACTGATATACAATTTTATAAAATTTTCCGAAGTATCTCATTGCTATTTCACTATATCGAGGGTTTTATTTTTATTTATAGCGTTCACATTTAAATGATTATGATCGCTTCAAGCTGCGGTATGCCAAACGTCAACGAAACAAGTTACTCACTATTGCCTTCAATACGCTAAAGAAGCGCACCAAATCTGATGGTACAGAACGAAAACTTAAAAAGGATAGACGCGAACGCATTCGAGAATTGAAAGCGAAAGGAGTGAAGAAGGGCGCTGCAAAAAAATAGAATGCTCTTGCATCTTTACACCTAGTATGAACTTGTGCTAACTGAATATTTTTTCGGAGAAAAATATAGTTATTTTGTAGGAATAAAGAAAGGTTCGTTTAGTTCGTGTTTTTCAGGTATTAAGACTATTTAGATTTAAAACGATTAGAAACTCTTCCACATCTACACCGATGAGCTATTGCTATTGTTGCCGATATAAAGAGTGCATCGCGTAGACTTAAATCCGGTACTAGATCGAATCTCGCATTCACGATTTTTTTGGCCTCTTCGAACCTAGAGTCATCTCATTTTTGTTATCAAAATAGCATACATACTCGAAAGGATTTCCTCTCAAATACTTTTATTTCTATTAGAAAAACACATCAGGTGGCATAATAATAACTCTTGATTAGCCCTATAGAATATGTATATGTATGAAGGCTCTACAATTATCGATTCTGTCATTTTCACATATGCAATACGAATTTACACCTCAAATATTCGCGGAGCATTCATAATTTAATAGTCTGAAATGAGTGCCAAATATGAAGAAAATGTGAGCCACAGAAATTTGATCGTATAGGTGTCTTTTATGAGCTATTTAACAAATACTCATTTTTTTTGGAAATTTTTTTATTTGAATGAAAACTGAATTACATCATCGAATCTGTTCCCGATTTGCATTGTTCTGAGCTTCGTTATATTATTGTTGCTGGTTGCCTTTTGTTTTTTCGATGGATTGCCTCATCGATAGATATTCCCTACTTATGAAGAAGCATCCCTCGACGTTTATGTATGTATGTACACTGATTTCTTCACAAAAATCGATTAAAAGAGCATTTCTTTTTCAAACCAAGGTTCATGTATCTTTCCCCAATTCTAGAGTCGCGATATCAATGCCAAAAAGGCGAAATTCAAGATCCCAAAATATGCATTTCATGAATTTTCTTATAGTAATAAATTACACTAAATAGGTGTCATATATGAGTCGTATTCAGGCGCCCCTGCGGGTTAGGGGCTTAGAATATGCCCGAGGTAGGCATATTTCGGATTATTGATACAGAGATCAAACTGCGTCGTTTGATACCTTTCCCGATATTTTTGGACGTATATTAGCAGTTACGTACGGTCGTATAGAATTACCGAAAGGTGTTCTGCACATAAATACCTTGGATCAACCCCCCAATTCGGGATCGGACCTGGGTCATTTTTGGGTTTTTTTCGAATAACTTTTCACTAAAACAAAAAATTGATAATTGAAAATTGATACCGAAGTCAAAACGCGTTGTTTGATACCTCTCCCGATATTTTTGGACGTGTTTTAGTAGTTGTCTCCTAAAGGAAACAATTACCCAACAAATTAAACCGAAAGCCAACAGGATAGCACTTTTTCTAAAAAATAAAAATCCATTAAATAGTTTGACGAAGAGGATTAAACACCTAGGCCACGAGGGACAAGCTATTTAGCGGCTCTTTTCAACCTCTCTCTAACTACTTTCGTCATACCTGAGATATGGAAACGGGCGATTGTAGTTCCCCTACTAAAACTAGGGAAGCCGGCGAACCAAGGAGATTCTTATCGTCCGATATGCCTCCTTTCGCCGGTTGCGAAATTACTAGATACCATTCTGCTTCCTTACTTTATTGCAAATCTGAAATTGGCCGATCACCAGCATGGTTTCCGCAAAATCTCACAGCACTACATCGGCTTTGAATGCCATTACAACATACATAGATAAATCATGGTTTGAATCAACACCCACCAAACCATAGGACGGTTCTCGTGGCACTGGACCTATCAAATGCATTTGATACGGTCCACCACGCCACACTCCTTCGAGACCTAGAACCTACCCCCCTGTCTAAAACGTTGGACCGCCAACTACCTGAGTGGCCGGCAGTCATCGGTGGAATTTAGAGGCGAAAGATCAAAACCACGTATAATTAAGCAAGGGGTGCCACAGGGTGGTGTCCTATCCCCGCTTCTGTTTAATTATTACATATCGAGGCTCCCTCCCCCACCAGAAGGCGTCTCGATCGTCTCCTACGCCGATGACTGCACGATCCTGGCGACTGGACCCTCCGTCGATGAGCTCTGCTCGAGAATTAATTCTTACCTGCCAACCCTTTCCAGTTTCTTCGCTGCACGGAACCTGACATTGTCACCGACCAAATCCTCGGCCACCTTATTTACGACGTGGACAGCGCAGGCGAACATGGAATTAGACGTCTACGTCGACGGCATTAAGCTTCCGACTGTCACACACCCCAAAATCTTAGGGGTCACGTTTGATAACATGTTCAAATACGGTGCTCATGTAACCGCGATTGCCACCAAAGTACAAAGCCGTAACAAAATCCTCAAGTCACTAGCTGGCAGTACTTGGGGGAAAGACAAAGAAACGTTACTGGCAACGTACAAGGCAATCGGCCAGCCGGTTCTGAGCTACGCGACGCCAATATGGTCGCCGGGGTTAGCAGACACACATTGGAGGAGGTTGCAGGCCTGCCAAAACACCGCACTCAGAACTGCCACGGGGTGCTTCCTTATGTCTCCTGAACACCATCTTCATAATGAGGCAAAAATGCTCGATGTCAAAGAGCATTGCGAGATGTTGACCAGACAATTCCTGTTCAACTGCTATAAACCGCAGCACCCGAACAGGGGAATAAGGAGTCACCTCCGTAAGCACTATGACGAGATCCGGCATCACATCTTCTCGCCGTTTGATCCAAAGGTGCACCGGCGGGCCCTCAACCTCATCCACACGGAGTCGGTAAACTCCTTTGTCAGGTCACGCCCAGTGAATGCAGGCACAATCTCCACCTGTTGCCGACGAGGAACGCGAACTGCCCAGGGAGATAAGAGTCGCGCTGGACCAACTTCGTTCTGGATACTGTAACAGACTAAACTCTTACCTATCCAGACTGAACCCTGACATGCCAAATGTCTGCCCGGCATGAGGCGTGTCTCCCCACGATACTAACCATCTGCTCAACTGAGCCCACTCTTCTAACACCAATTTCACTCTGGTCCAACCCTGCTGAAGCCGCGAGGTTTCTTGGACTTCCGTTAGAAGAGCCTGATGACAATGTTGGATGGGGGGTGACATCCTAGGCAGGTTAAGTAGTCGCTACAACAACAACAACAACAACAGACCTGGAAGAGACACCGTTCCCTGCCGGCCTTAAAAGGTGGACCGCTAATTACCTCAATGGTCGACAGGCATTAGTCAAACTCAGGAACAAGAAATCTAGGCCACGAAGAATAAAACCAGGGGTGCCGCAAGGTGGTGTTCTCTCTCCCCTTTTGTTTAATTTCTATATTTCGAGACTTCCTCCCCCACCAGAGGGAGTCTCCATTGACGAACTCTGTACTAGAATCAACAGTTACCTCCGTGACCTTTCCAGCTTCTTCACCGAGCGAAATCTGACCCTATCTCCGACTAAATCGACGGCGACCCTGTTTACGACGCGGAATGCGCAGATGGGGCAAGAGTTAATGTCCACGTAGACTGAGACCTCTACCTAATGTCAACTTGGGTGTGACGTTTGACACTGGAAGGCAGTACTTGGGGGAAGGACAAGAAACATTGCTTGCTATATATAAGGTTATTGGCCGACCGGTTATTGACTACGCTGCGCCCATATGGTCCCCCAACCTTGCTGACACCAAGTGGAGGAAATTGCAAGTCTGCCAAAACACCGCCATCAGAACTGCTAAGGGATGTCTGCTTATGTCATCTGAGTCTCACCTCCAACAAGAGGCAAAATTGCTCAACGTTCAAGAGCACGCGGAACTCTTGAGTAGACAGTTCCTTCTGAACTGTCATAAACCCAGTCATCCAAATCGACATCTATTGGATGTAGCCCTGCCCCCCCAGAGACATCTTCGTAAGCACTACGATGGGATTCGGCACCACATCTCTTTGCCGTTTGATCTGCGGAACCATAGGCGGGCTCTAAATGACCTCCACACTTAGTCGGTAGACAGACTAGAGTCATGCTAGCACAACTTCGCTCTGGATATTGTAATAGGTCAAACTCTTACTTATCCAGACTGAACCCCAACATACCAAATACATGCCCTGCATGTGGTATGACCCCTCATGATACCATACATCTCTTTTCCTGTTCAGTCGAACCTACTCTTCTACCACCTACATCACTCTGGTCCAACCCTGTGGAAACTGCGCGTTTCCTCGGACTTCCCTTAGAAAAGCCTGATGACAATTTAGAGTAACCGAGCCCATTGGGCAGGGCGAAGCACTGTTAACAACAACACACAAATCTAAGTTCACAGCATGCATTGACTTCATTTGAGTATATACTACTGCCAAAAATAATTAAAATTTCCTAAGATTAAACACAATCAAAAGCGTTATACAATTTTTCCAATAATTTCAGTTTTCACCAATTTTCAATTGGTTTTAAATCACTGTTTGGTTGTATTTAGCTAAATATCTATTTAATGTCATAAATTAATGCCCAATTATTTGGATGATTGTAACCTAATAAAACTGGCAGATACAGGAACATGCTTATGTGTTGTTCTTCGAGCGCTGTCGAAATTCGAATCCAATTACGAAGCCAATTTATCATTTCGTCATTCCTGAGGTTTGTCGGATTTAAACCACGAATATAACAGGATCGGCGTATACCTTCGGGATGCATATTATGAACATGCCCCTCGCGCACAATAGCCAAATCCATATGATGTACCAGAAAAGCATGCTCCGATAAATGAAAACGCTTAAATAAGACAGTCGGGACCCCATGCAGCTGGCACAATTGATTCTATTGAAAATTCAAAATGTTAGAATGGATTTAGTATGATGTAAAAATAGTACAACTCGCTTACAATATGATTCCTACTTAGTGAGAGCAAATCATATGGTGGATTTGCAAAAATGTCTTTCACGTTAAGCAGTGATTCAACACTGGGATGAAAACCACTGCCTAACATGCCCAAAATTTTCTGAAGCTCGGCATGATTTTCGTGCTTCTTAGCAGCCTTAAGCTTTGATTGTAATATTCTTAAAACTGGTTTGTTATTTTTGAGACGCTTTTGCAGAGTAGCTTGTTGGAAGTCCGTACGCTGTTGTAGCGTCCAAAAATGCGAACAAAGACATTGTTGTGGAAACGCAAAACTGGAACCCAGAAAGATATCAAATCAATTAAACTATAAATATGCAGTTTAAAGCGGTTGAATACGAAAAGCTTACTAACATTAATGGCAACACCACATAACCGACAAGCGGAAGTGCAGCACCAAATAAAGCCGGTGCTACTTTCACCATATCTCGAGGCATTTGCATATAAAGTTCAAGTTCTTTACGATTTAATGCTTTTAGACCCATTGGGGAGTTATTTACAATTCGTAGTACTTTTAGATATGCTTTCATATCATTGTAGAAATCCATTACACCATCAGCAAATGTGCGGTAAACTTTCATGGCGGATGGAAAGTTTTTCTCCAATAATTTTTCATAGTTCGTGATGTAATCAAAAAAATGCCTAAACATGTAGCCTTCGACATTTGCACGCGACAATCTTTGGGTCGAAATTTTTTTGTCGTCCTTTGTTGGGGGTGGCCATTTAGACCAACTTTGTACATCTGTCGAATCTTCAATTTTGCTAAGTTCAGATTTTGGTACAGTGGCATTATCTTTTGGTGGCATAGCAGTGGTCAGTTCGGGCTTCTTATCCTTTGGCCGACTTGCCGTAGCCGTACTGAAACATTTCCAATTTCATTAAAAATGTAAATTACAATGGGTAATACTTTACATCCAACGTCAACCGCACTAAAAAGGTCGATATTGGTACCCAACGACGCGTTTCGGTACCAGGAACCCTAATCCGGTGGGGAAACCCATTGGTACCAATATCGACTTTTATTGCAGTTTTTACAGTTGACGTTGGATGTAAAGTATTACCTTACAATGGTGTTTTTAAGAAACTCGTAAACACTCAAATTCGCCATAAGTTTACCTTCTTTGGCGTATGGGAATTGATAGGGAGGGTGCATACTCTTGACGCAGGAAGCTAAATGGACCATTGTTGCATAGGTGAGCCGGTCGGCGTAGTATTCGTAACACAAGTGTCATTCCTTTGGTTTTAATGTTCCGATTGATTGAACGGTTTCATATGGCGAGTTCGTGATGTGGCCCCGCCACTTTAATTAAATCCCTTTATGTGAGGTGTATTTTCAGACTGAATGCCTCAATTAACAAAAATATTGTCTTATTATTATTTAATAAGCAAAATGTCAAAACAAAAAATCACAAAAACAAAGAACAGGAAAAGAAAAAATTGATAACACTTACAGTCAAGGCGAATTTGTAGAGCTCGACCTGCTTACAATTAGAGTTGAGTCGTTCTATTCTGAACTTGTTCAATCGACCGGGTTTTTAAACTGAAAAGTGAACTTATTCTTTGATTTTTGTTCTTTTTGCTCTTTTAATTCTATCGATAGTTTTTGTTCACCTTCTACCTATTTGATTATTTTGATATATGATCTTAATTAATCACATTGCTCGTAAACACCAGCAGCTGTGAACAAGAATACATTAAAAAAAAGGAGCAAAAAAAGAACTAGTGAACAAAAAGAACGATTTGTTCGTTCATTAGAAAAAGAACAGAATCCTCGAAAAGAACAAAAATGCCCAACTCTACCATAGTAAATATATGTCTACTAGTAGCGCAACTTACTCCGAATCTGCACACACACACAAACCACACAGGGTGAATTGTATGCAATAATAAAACAATGAAATTTAAATGCTGCAATATTCAACGTGAAGACTTTAAACACCCAAATTATTGAATATAAAGCAGTTATAACACCTTATCAGTTCCTGCAGAATGTAAATTTCAGTTTAACCAAAGAGAGTAGATATATAAGAGGCGTCAGTTCGTTTTTGCGGGCAGAATTCTCATTTCACGTAAACTCGCTGAAAATATCACTCGCTAACATGCCGGCAGCTCCCAGACCCCTTAGCAATCTAAGGCGCCTAATTGCGTTTTGACTTCTGTATCAATAATCCGAAAGCGAAAAATAGATATTTTATGTCTGTTCAGAGATATTTGCAATTAAAGTTGAAAATTTGAACTGAAACAAATTATTTAATTTCCGCTTTCGGGTTATTGATACAGAGATCAAAACGCGTCGGTTGATACCTTTCCCGATATTTTTGGACGCATATTAGCAGTTACGTCCGGTCGTATAGAATTACCATTTTCAACTTTGATTGCAAATACTCTACACTGAAATAAAAACTCGAAAATCCGCTTCCGGATTATTGTTACCGAGGTCAAAACGCGTCTGTTGATACCTTTCCCGATAATTTCGGCCGTGATTTAGCAGTTGCCTCCTAAAGGAAACAATTACCGATTTCAATCGCATGCACCTGTTGTAAACAAAACATATATGCATACATATATAATTGCAGAGATTTTTAGCATCACAACTGCAATGTATACATGTGATGTATATTGGTTTTGTAATAAATCACTTCATTTCACTTTTATAATATAATTAACACTTCACAATAACCACAATTAAACACTTGGCACAATATATTTGCACTTGGACAACTTTGACAATTTGCAAACGCACACACAAAACTCACTTGCATACACAACACAGTTCTTTTACACAGTTTTCACTAATAAATCTTCACAACACTTCACTTTCCTTGTTTTAAAGTTTTGGTAATTGTTTCCTTTAGGAGACAACTGCTAAAACACGTCGGAAATTATCGGGAAAGGTATCAAAAGACGCGTTTTGACCTCGGTAACAATAATCCGGAAGCGAATTTTAGAGTTTTTGTTTCAGTGAAGAGATATTTGCCATCAAAGTTGAAAATTTTCTGTCATTTTCATGTGGTTGTTGTAATCACAGATTAGGGTGGATCAAAAAGTGCAAAAAGTGTGTTCTGCGCAGAAATACTGTGGACCGCGTAGCCGGTGTTGGACCGACTAAGGGTTATTTTTTTGAAGCGCGGCCGAAGGCCGCCTACGCAGAAAGGTGTTCTGCACATAGATACCTTGGATCAAGCCCCCTATTTGGGATCGGACCCGGGTCATTTTTGGGTTTTTTGCGAATAACTTTTCACTGAAACAAAAAATTGAAAATCCGCTTCCGGATTGTTGATACCGAAGTCAAAACGCGTTGTTTGATACCTCTCCCGATATTTTCCGACGTGTTTTAGCAGTTGTCTCCTAAAGGAAACAATTACCAAAGTTTTTAATTTACTTTTATTACACTTTTATTTCAATTTTGCACTAAATTAACATATTTTTTCACTTATCACTTTAAATCACAACACATTTTCATATTTTGGCACATAAACTTTCCTCTTTTTGACACATTTTGCTAAACACTCATTCTATTTGATGAAACTCAATTTTGCTTTTGCAGCTGCTGTCAAATCGCAAAATAACTCAATTTGGCAGTTGCCCATATGCGGACAAGAACAAAGCAAATTGATGGAACGCCTGGGACGTGCCAGCGAGTAAATGTCATTTCGAGCGGACAAAAGCTCTAAATTTCGCGTGAGAGGACTGACGCCTCTTATATATCTACTCTCTTTGGTCAAAGAAAGTAGATACTCTCTTTGATATGGTTGACGCGAACGGCCAACAACACGAAATTACCGTTTGACGTCGGTGAATTCTTATGTCAAAATGCACATGTGAGAGGTAACGCGCAAAAACGATTCGCCTATTTTCTAAGCTTTTGACATAAGGTGGGGATGAGGAAGAAGAAGACGCTATGTCATTTGAAGCGACCATATAAATTATTGGATCATGTTAACAACCAATTGAACTTATGCGCTGCGGGACAACAAGTCAGTTTCCTCGAAGACGTTCGCAGCTTCAGAGCGCGAAGAAAAATGTTGACATCCGTGCGCTTCATAACGGGTGCATCGCTGCGAATCTTAAATGCGGACCGTCAGCTGCTAAAGTTATTAGTTTTTAATGATTGTTGTTAAGCCATTGTTAGATTGATTTCACATTATTTAAAAAGAAATTCAAACAAGTAATTGTGGCTACAAATTAACAAAATAAGTGCACATTTCTGCGTTAATAGAAGCATACATATAGGCGCGTTGTGGAAAATCTAGTGAAAATGTGGAAATGTGAAGTTGGTGATATTCTGTTAGACTATGCTTTGTTGTGGTGTTTTCTTCCTTATTTTTCCATTCGACTTATGTTAGTGCATGTGTAGATATGTACATATGTATGTCAGATGCGTGTCAACACAAGTGCACATATGGCTATGACTTTCTTTGTGTACATTTGTGCGTAGGTATGTGTGTGTGCATACCCATCTGCATACATATGTATGTTCACCTTGAATATGCAAAGTGTAACATATATTTTTTTAGAGCAAAAGTAGAAATTTTAATTCACTTCAGAGAGTATGTATCCTTGAAACCGCGAGAAGTAAATACGTGCACATTGCTCTTATACATTTACAAATATTATACCATATTAGTTACACATGCCACATTCATATATCTGTATGTACACATTCGCCTGCAAATAAATATTATGCATTGACAATATGCATGCGTTAATAATATATGTAAATAAAGATTTCAACAATATTGTGTGTGCCTGTATGTACTTATGTTTGTACTCGAGGCAGCCACTGCGAGTGCAACGTTGGGGCCAAAAACTCAGAAACGCGTGGGAACGAGTGAACTGTCAAATGTTGAGTTTTCTGTATTACATTTCTTAGTAACGTACATATGTATGCGAACATTATCGTCTAATACATATCATACCCGCGTACAAACAGGTAGAATTTACGTATTTTTTCGTGCTGGACGAACATATACATACATACTTATGCAAAAATATATCAATAAGAAAATATATTTTTAAACAAAAACCTACGTTGCATGGCTCATTAGCTTGTTTCAGCTATTCCTTTTGTTTTGAACTACTCTTGTCTATATACATATGTATATGTATAGTCTTAGGGGGTTAATAAAAGTTCGTCTGGTTGTCCAGAAAAATTATTTTCGTACTATAATAAAATCTAATTACTTCTGCAGTGAAATCAGGAGCGAATTTTGTTGAGTAAGCTTTGTGGTATACTTCTTCTAACCTTTCCATCGAATCGGCTGGACCTACATGTCTTGTGCCTACTCAAAACGGCATCTGCCAATACAGCAAAATTTTTCTAAACCACTTTTGTGCAACAGCACACTTCCACAATACCACGGCGGCCGTCAAGCATGACTGGAGGTAGTTTTCCTATTAGCACCCCAGAGACACAATCATCTATGGAACACCATTTTAGTTGTGAGTTCTTATTCTGGACTGACAGCCAAATGGCTAAATGCAACGAACTTTTGCTAAGCGAACTTGTCGTGCATATATATACATGTATGTATGTAGATGTGTATGTATGCAAATACGAGTAGTATGCCCGTTGGAAGGCAGGAGAACGGTAAAAACACCTGTTCGTGTGGAAAACATTTCTGTCAAACAATTTTCAAAGGCTCTCGATATGAGTTAGCGTATTTGAATAAATATAAGACACATATATGTATGTATATAAATATATATATGTATACATGGCGTGCTTTTTGACTTATTGCATTGTAAGCAGCTGTTTTAAAAAGTAATGCCACTTTTTCCCAACGGAAATGTCACTCTTGCATCGTCACTTAAATAATTGACATTATTAATAAATATGTACAACCATTTATAAATGTGTACGTTTATATGTAAACATCCAGCTAAAAGAAAGAAAATAGTACCAAGAAGTTTTGAAGTTATTTCCTTAAATTTCCTTTTAATACCTTTATATCCATTTGTATGTAAGTAGGTAATTTATAGAAGCGCTTTTATCAATTTGGAAATTGTGCTTTCTTCGTTATAAACCGGCAGCTAACTATGTGACTGTCATTGTTTGAATGCTCCACAAAACTAGGCACGTATAGGCCCCATACGCCTTACTATTGCACGCGATAGTTCACTGAAGTTACTCATACGTCACGTCCCACAAGTCTTTTGCATGGTAATTATTGCATTCCATTTCATATTTGCCAGAAAGCAGACAATGGTCTGGGCGGTATACTATTCAAGGCCAAGACTTTGGTGATGATTTGTTTGTTAAGGGAAAAACATAAAAGGGCAGCCAAACAGTCATTTACGATTTACTTAATAGGATTTGTAGATATACATGTATAGGTACATAATTATTGTTTGTATGCAAACTTAAAATCGAATATAATGAAAATCATAAAAATAAAGTCAATATACTAACCCAAACAAAAACAATTCAAACTGTTTGAATTTAATTTTGTCAAATTAACACATTTTTTTTAAGTATTAAATCTCGGTGGCGCCTCATGCTTGAAGCAGGGTCGTCTCAACTTTTGTAAGGGTCAAAACAGAATTAAAAAACACATACCGAAATTATATTCAGTCTGGGCGGGCACCCTGCATAACGACCCCTGCAGAAGTTGTAAAGACATATGTACATATCAGTGAGACTATGAAGCATTTTATATGTAAATGCCCAGCAATATTTGAAGCGCAGCTAATGTTCTTTCCAAGGTCCTTTTTAGATCTGTAAATTTCATTTGAGACCGGAATTTCAAAGTTGTGGCATACACTCTTTGAAACTCAATAGATTTAAACGAGATTTATAGCATCACAACGGTGTGGGCATCTTTCGTTTTTGAAAGCGTTATCATGTAACCCAGAATCGCAGTTATTTTGCTTACGGTTTTTTGTTTTCATAATCACCAAGTTACAAAATACCTAAACTCACGTGCATTGACCTCGCGTTTCAATTTGGGCAATCCAAACCATATTCGGTAATAGGTTACTCATACGCCCAGGCATTCAAACATTTTTGATGGCTTTTGATGTTTGAACTGATGTTATCCCTGGACCTTCGGCGTGGTCTTCCATCCCATACGAATTCATCATCCGTACAGTTAACTAATAAATCTGCGAGAAATTGTGTTTCGGTGGATTAGTCTTTAACTAGCACATTATTATTTATACAAATTTCGACTAACTCGATAAATGTTTTACCCGATTTCAGCTACCATTGATCGATATAGTGATTTTTTATAAGCGAAACGTTAGTTAATAGCACCACTGATTTATTGGTTAAAAAAAAGAGTGTAATCGTACTCAACATTTGACATACCAATGGTCCTACAGGCAATTTCAAACTTGTATCTTTGTGGAAGCTTCCTTCTATTCGATTATTGGGTACGTACATAATAACATGACTGATGAATTTTCGCTGCATACCATTGCTTGTCACTTGCCCTTGCTGCTACCTTTGTATTATAGAAAAAAACATTTTATAACTAGCGCACAAGTCAGCTAACTACAAAGCTATAAGCAAACACAATGCAATGTAGAAACCATGAAACCATTAAATGGAATGCCTTTGTTTCTTAAAATTTTCGATATCAAGCGAATATTTATATGTTCTATCAGGGAACGCAGGGGGTTGTGATGCAAGAATGCGTCCGGCCACTAACTTACCATGGTTTTATTTCTTGTTGGATCGCACAAAGAAGTAGAGTGAGAGGATCTACAGAGTACGACGTGTGCAAATCAAATCCTCCGAACGACAGTGGGGTTAGTAGGTGAAACCTTCGGAGTGCGTTTTTAGGCTAAAACAACAACAACAGAATATGTCATGCATTTGTTACTAGTTTCGTTTTTCTTTTAGAATAATTTTTGAATAAGATAAGACATAATCTGCATGCAATAAGAATAAATATTTTTTTTATTATAAAGAAAGTGAAAGAAAATAAATAATTTAATGAAAAATAATAATATTAATTTCTTCGAACAAATTTATCGTGCTAAAGTGGGTTTATAATGTAATGATTTTCCCAACAGCTCACAACCGCTATATGAATATGTAGTTTAGATTATAATAGTAAATAAATAAAAATACAAATGAAAAACTACAGTCGTACAAAAATGAAAATTGTACCTGATTATTTACGAAAATGAATGTTGAATGTATTTAGCAGCATAGCGACAAGAAGGACGAGGCGGCATTGCTGCTATGCAAGAATTAGTGTTTAATTTGTTAATGCAACTTTATTATCAAAAATATGCCCATCAACATATTGGATTATGACCATTACGCAATCAGTGCGATTGTCACTGTCAGCATGCAGATCTTATTTTTCCTGATTAACTCCATTTTGCATATGGATAAGTTGACGGATTTTGCTGGCGGTGTTAATTTTATTATAATCTCGTTGCTCACTTTCTTTTTGGGACAGATTGATAGGCCATCAAAGGTAAGTAAATTTAATTGAATTATTATATGCATCATTCACAATTAGCTTTCATTACAGACTCTTGATAGAAAAATAAATGCTTTTGCTTAGTATCTTTTATAAAATAAAAGGAATTTGCTTTAGTTCTCTAACCATCCCCGATCCGACTACTATGATATAAGGCAACCAATATTTCTCTAATGTTAGGGGCTGTGTTTTTATACCCATCGTGTACTAGTACACAGGGTATTCTAGTTTTGTCCATGTAACGGTGGTTTGTAACGGTACAAAATAATGGAGATGGATATAGAGTTCCATATGTCAAAGTTCTTAGAATGGACAGAGGAATCAATTAAGACATGTCCCTCCGTCCGTCCGTCCATGGACACGATAACTCAAGTAAAAATTGAGATATTTGAATTTGGCACACATGTTGCTTTCTGGTGAAGTCAAGGTAGGTTGCTATTTAAAATGGGCGAAATCGATACATAACCACGCCCCTTTTTTCGATATCGAAAATTTCGAAAAATGTTTAAAATAGGATAATTCAATAATAAAAGCTGCTGCAATAATGAAATTTGGTAGGTTTCTCAAGTTGGTCGTCTTAGTGACGATTTTTACCAAATTTTTTGAAAAGGGATGTAGCACCGCCTAGTTATGAGTGAACAAATTTTCAAACTTCGACTGTTAATAACTATATAACCTCTTCCTTTTTATTGTTGCTGTTTCCGACTACATAACCATTTATGCTAGAATAAAGAAATTTGATGTGAGCTATACTATTGTTGTTGTACACACAGCAATAGAAAATAAGCGAAATCGCTTTTCGATCGCCCCTACTTTTTCATAAAAGTTATCTGAAAAGGAGTTAGAATTCTGAACTAGCCATATCTCATTGAATGATACATGTAGAATGATATAATTTGGCAGTTACATACATTTTCTTATTCTTTATACGATTTTTGCAAAATTTTTGAAAGTGGGCGTGGCATCGCGCAGTGAACCGGAGAATCTACCGTGAAAATTTTATACCGATCGGTTGATTACTTTGGTAGTCGAAAAAATTTAAAACCTCTACAGGTCATAACGTCACAACAGTTTACCAATTTATCACGAACGCTATTACACAGCTGGAGATTTAATGTTGGGTTAACACCGAACTTGGATCTTCTTACATGTTGTAAATAAATATGTTTACTTGAAAAGATATTTAAAAAGCCGATTTACTTGTTAAACATGCTCTTCATTGGCAAGAAAATCGACTATCATAAGAAATCTTAAACAATAGATAGTTAAGTTTCAAAAGTGAACGTTAGATGGTCAAGTTCAAAACTTTTGCGCACAAAACACAAAGAATTAAGAGCAAATCTAAAATCGAGCACAATACAATACTTATAACTATGAAGGCTTGTATACACGAATGACAGCCGGAAGCGAGCCTCCATAAATGTACAAATGCACTAACGTCCTCTTCCTCGTTAAGCCGCTGCAGGTACATGCCTCTGACATTAAGTTATTGAGATGCATATTGTTTGGTTGTGGGGTGTAATGCTTCGAACAACTTTGAGGGCGTCTCTTGAGTCAAGTGAGCTGACAGTTTTTATCTGCACTAGGAGCAATGGATGCCAGCACGTTTGCAAAACTGCCACAGTGCACAATTAAAGGACGAGCAATGAACCCCCTATAGGAAACGAATGCCACTACAGAATCTGTAAAAACTAATACACAGGTTTTTCGGAACACGATTTCCGAAGTATTGTTCCTTTCGGGTACTTTTTTAGGGTTAAACACGAAGGTATTTATGTTTCCAAATTCTTGTCATTCGCACAGAAATGACACAAAGCGTTCAAATGCATATGATATGTATACCTATGATGCAAGTATATAAGGCCTGCAAACATACCCTGTGGGGAAACCCTCTGGTTCTAAGCTTGTCCGCTTCTGCTAGTTGTCTTCAATCTCTTTTACATGTAATAAACTGACGAAATTGTGGCTGTGGAAATTGTCCCCCCCTGCATTACCCTTTCAATAGTTCCGAACTAGTTAAACATTTGAAAGTTTGGATGTAGTTCGTTTATGGCTATTTTTTGTTGGTTCCAAAACAGACCAAATCTCCAATACCAGTACGATTTTACCCCGTTTTTCGAAGACTAAGAAATACTAAATATAAGTATAGCGAATATTCGGCGAAACTCTGGGCCGAAGCGCATAATATTCGGCAGCACTTAGTATTTTTCACGGGTCATAAGTTACAGCTCGTCATCCCTACATATAATAAAATTGTAACAGATCGATGTCCGTACTCTGCAGGTATTTAAGAAAAAATTATAGGAATTCACAACTGCATTACTTTACGTCTAACTTGAAATTTAAAATATCCCTTGTTTCGATAACTCGACCGGTTTCAAAATTCGAAGTTATCGACCAATGTGTGGACCAGGGGTGACCCAAAATGTGTTAGTACAATATGGGTATCAAACGAAAGGTGCTAATGAGTGCTGCAATAATAAATTCGATTGATTCCAATATCTCCACTGGTTTCATATCTGTTTTTTGAAACTTCGAGCGAAAATGGCGAAATTGGACGACATTTCAAAAATTCCAAAAAATTGTATCTAACCTTTTATAAAATTTTGACGATTGCGGATTTTTAAGGGATACAAAATGCAAGTATGTAATCGGAAGGAGTCGGTGGTTGGTTTTTAGCAAAGTTTCACATTTTCGAGAAATGTTGTCAAATCCTAGCGATATCAAACTATTTTATTTTATACTCAAAAAGTATCACCTAGAAAACTGCAAGCTTAAAAATTTTATAAAATGTTGGATAAAAGGTTTAAAACAGTTTTCTAGATTTTCGCATAAAGTTTAAAAATGTTTGTTCATTTGCAATTGAAAATCTAGATACTATCGGACTAGTTCTTAATAGCCACTTTATATCTAGTTTTGAACTAGAAATAATGGTTCTCACTAGTTACCGACTTCCTCGCAGGCTCATAGGGTATGTGCGTCCATATAAACACATATCTAAACACATGTAGTTGCGTGCACCGGTTTGTCTTTGTCGAATTTATTCAAACTAAGTACTGGTAATCAATAAATACTTATACAAACACATTGCCTCGCAGTGAAAAAGGTAGGATTGAAAACAAATTACGGAAACTATAGACAGATTTCCCAGCTGTAAGACTTCGCCAGTTATTTTTTTATTGGAAACAAAAACGACTGCAAACCATTGACTTTTACCTTTCAGGAGCAATCTTTAAAGAATTAATTACTTGTTATGAGAAAATTACTTAAAACTTCCGAATAGTTTATTAGTTAAAAAATCGAGGTATCATATTTGAAAGCAGTCAATACGTCACTATCCACTCAAAATTTACTGATGGCAAAATTCTATTTAAAACAATTTGAGTGGGCCTAAATTTGTATTAACAATTTTATTTTAGTGCAAAAAAAAATTATTCATTCATTCCACTTCATTCATTTACATTCTTGAGCACTGAAATTTATTTTTAATGCCACTTCAACTTCATTATTATTGAGATAATGTTTATTAAAGATTTGCCTGTACTAGCAAATTTCAATTCAAACTTCTTTTATTGGATTTCAGATTTCGAATCATAAAAAGAAGTAACCAAGAAGTTTTCACCGCTTCCCTTGATTTTTTCAGCTTATATGTAAAAATCGGCATTTGTCTGTTTCTACGTGTTTAAAAGCAGCCAAACTATTTATCGAATTGTAATAGAACTTTGTCAACTTATTCTTTACACTTTCAGGAAGGATATAGGCATAGTAAAGCTTTATTTAAATAAGGAGGCTGCATAGGAAGAGGAAGTAGAGAAGGGAGTTGAAGGTGAAGTGATGGATTGGGGAGCGAGAGATGATTTAGGAAGAGAGTACAATTGATTAAATGTAAACAAGTTAGTTTTCGGGCAGTATAACGCTGGGCGAGTCGGCTATTTGAAAATATAAAAAAACATCATTATATGTCGACCTGCCCTGCCTGTGAGAGTATAGAAAATAGATTTCTAGGCGAAAGTGTCCCTTTCTTTGATATGGTCCATAGACTTTATGGAGCTGCTGCAATACCTGCTCACAGACCTCGCACAGCACTTCCTGTGTAGTGTTGTTGACACTTGATGGGAATAGCTGAACAAGTCTAATCTGGGCTAAGTTTGCTCACATACCTACAGATACGCAACTTATACATTCAATAAAAGTTCTTTGAATGAAAATCTAAAGGCAAAAGGGGGAGATGAACACCAGAAACGTTTTTAGATATTGAACATTTGTGGAATTTCGTTTGTTGTTGTGTACCACTTAATTTATACATACACACATTTACCATATGCATGTTCGAATGTAAGTACATATGTGCATACCTATGTATATATTTACCTATGTACATATGTATAGCTAAAAGTGTGGAAGAAGTGCATTCATTGTTATTTGTGCACTTGGTGCAGAGGAAGTGAGCATATTTTGATGTTACAAACAATGCGAAATTGTAACGATTTACAATGTTGACTCAACTAGCAATTAAACCCTTGCTCAAGGTTTCTCTAGTGTCACAGTTTCCTTCGGTAATGTCAGGGTCACAACCTCAAAACGACAGGAGAGTGACAAATATTCGAAAAAGATTTATAAAAGCGCTTAGGTGCTTTGATTTATGAGCAAAAGATTAATGCCTTTTGAATTTAGAAACAATCAGTTTCATTTGGATTTTCTGCTATTCTTCTTTGCTTATGGAATACTCGTATTTTAAACAAATTAATAAAAAGCAATAGAATGTCAGCATATACTACCTTTAGCTTCACGAGATTTATTACATCCATAAGGGCAGTATCGGGCAATTCAAAAGCACCGATATTCGCTTCAGAGCTTGTTATAAGAAATTCGAATTAATTAAAACAAGTAAGGAAGTCTAAGTTGGAGTGGAACCGAACATTATATACCTAGTAGTGATCTATCATGGCATACCAATTTACGGAAGTCTATTTTAATACATTTCAGTTCGTATTATAAAGCCAGCTGATTGTTTTCAATTAAAACACTTTTGTTATGAGTTTTGAGGGGTAGGTTAATTTAAAAAAAAATGTATGTCGCGATATACAAGAGGTATATCATCATAAACCTCCTAAGAGATTTTTTCGCCGAGCTTCCCTTCCAATTTGTTGTGTGCCGTTTTGCATTTTTTCCTACAAATTGGTGGGACCTACAGATTTTTGCCGACTTCGAACGGCATCTACAAAGAATTTTTGCTGAGAAGCCTCCTATAACAGAAAGACACTGGGAGAGTTTGCCAAACCACTGCCGAGGGGCGACCCCGTTTTGAAAAACTTTTTCAAAACACATTTGCTGTAAAAGCATAGAAAGAGCTAAAAAAAAAACCATAACAAGAAGAACCCGTAACCCGGAACTAGTGAAGAAGAATAACCCAGGATTGTCAGACAATGATCGCGCGAAAAAATTTGGTACCAGTATAAGTACAGCCAGACGTATACGATTAGATGCGGGCCTTAAGACTTACCGTGCAGTAAAATATCCAAATAGGTCAGATAAGCAGAACATTTTAGCGAAAAGACGTATGCGATTGCTATATGATAAAGTTTTGACAAAATTTAAAGGCTGTATTATTATGGATCATTAAACTTATGTCAAACTTGACTGCACTCATCTACCTGGTCAAAAGTTTTACGTGGTAAATAAGCGGGGGAATGTCGTGTCAAACAACAAGTATAAGAAAGTAGATAAATTTGCGAAAAAGATTATGATTTGGCAAGCAATATGTTCCTGTGGCCTCAAAAGTCGTGCATTTGCAAGAAAGAATGCCTTGAGAAAAGATTATATCCATTCATTAGACATCACAACTCTCCTACTATATTCTGGCCAGACTTAGCCAGCATTCACTACTCCACCTTTGCCATTAATTGGTATCAAAACAAGGGAGTGAATGTTATTTCAAAAATCATGAATCCACCTAATTGCCCCAGCTCCGACCAAGAGAAAAATTTTGGGCCATGGTCAATTACAGTTTGAGGAGAAGTGGCAAGGCTACCTTTGCCATTAATTGGTATCAAAACAAGGGAGTGAATGTTATTTCAAAAATCATGAATCCACCTAATTGCCCCAGCTCCGACCAAGAGAAAAATTTTGGGCCATGGTCAATTACAGTTTGAGGAGAAGTGGCAAGGCTATAGAAAAATATGAACTAATGTTACGTCTTTGGAATCAACATGCAGCTAAAGTGACCAGAAAGACTGTTCAAAAAATTATGTCTTCTATTAAAAATAATGCTCGTGGGTTCTTATATACCAAAGATTTTTAATATTATTGTAAATAAAATTAATAACCTAATAAATGGTCTTTAGTAACACGTTTAAACATTTAGCGTTTAATAGGTTAATACGGAATTGCGGTATACTTTCAGCGTACAGATTTAGAGTAAAAGATGCTTTACCTGCCCCAGGACTCGAACCTTGGACGTTCGGTGTGGTAGGCCGAAAACACTACCGCCACACCACGGCGACTGCCATTAATTTATTTGAATATAAATAGCTTCCCTACCAGCAGCTGGTAAATACCAATACATGCACATTTTATATTTGAAAAATTTGTGTTCAAATAGACAGACGGACAGACAGACAGACGGACGGAAAGACGGACATTGCTAAATCGACTCAGCTCATCGTCCTTATTATTTCAGTTTTCTTATTAATGGGCCCATCTCTTCTTCTTTTCATACTTACAAACATTTCATGTTCATGAAAGGTATACAAATTAAAAAAGATACATAACTTATCTATTGCAGTGGGGTATTAACTATTTGCCCGGATATTTTGCTTGTATGTTATCCGATTTGCCAGTATACTACATACCATTTAAAAGCAGCTGACCAATTTTGATTGAAATATCTAGTTCAAAGTACAAGCAATCGCCTTTGAAATAGCAGAATTTTTATGCCGAAAAGTGAGCGGTGCCACGCCTACTTCCACAAAATTTATTGTGGTCTTATGTGTGCAAGATTTTATATATACAGCTTGCATGGTTATAAAAATATCGCGTTTTACATTTTACAAACAAATTTTTCAGAACTATGTTAAAAAACTGAGCGTGGCTTTGACCGATTTTGTTCATTTTTACAACAAACATTTCCCTTTACATATTCAACATTTTCGGCAAATATGGTTTCGATAAATCAATTTTTGCCGGAGTTATGGCATAAAAAGTTTTGTGGAATAATTCACATTGGCCACGCCCAATTTTCAAAAATTTATATTTTTCGACTTTCGACAGTGATTGCCTATTAAATATATCTATGATCCTTTTCAAAATCTTTCGTATAATAGTGGGCGTGGATCCTTATTTTTTTCGGAATATACCTTGTGTTAAAATAAATATGTGTGCTGAATTTTGTTTCGATATCTTGAACGGTTTTTGATTTATGATTATTATTATTTCAAAATTTTACTTAATCAAAAGTGGGCGGTGCCACACCCATTTTCAAAAATTTCTTGAACAATTTATTTTCTACCTTAACATTAATGGACACACCAAATGTGATCCTTATAAGAGTATTATGTACTGAATAGTCACTTTTTTGTGTTTTCGAAAATATTCTATATGTAAAAAGGTTTCGCCCATTTTAAATAGCGCTGGAAGATGAGTGCCAAGAAACCTGAATACCAAATTTCATTAAGATATCTCAAAATCTACTCAAGTTATCGTGCTCAAAGACGGACGGACGGATGGACGGACCTGCCTTAATCAATTTCTTTTTTCTTCCTGAACATATAAGTCAATATCTATCTCGATCCGTTTATGCCGTTACATACCACCGTTACGCGACTAAAGTTAATATACCTTGTGTGCGTAGGCACTACTAGGTATAAAAAGTGTCATAGCAAGTATACAAAGTCCTGGATAAACTTAAACAGAAAACGATAAGACGTCTTAAATTATTTACTAGACAAAAAGCATAAATTGTATATTTTGTGAAATATTTTGGGTAAAATATCTTCATCTGCATAGTTGGTTATAGGGGTTGTTATTTTGGCAAATCTTTTCTTATGATTGGTCAATAAACAACGAATTTTGAATTCAGAACGACTTGAGCACAGAATCAAAAATAAATTTAACTCATTACTATATTTTAACATAAACCTTCGGCAACACATTTGTGAAAAAAAAAACTTTAAGAAGAAACCAAAGAATTTTGTATTTAGATGCTTTTGCCCTAATGTATTTTAACGTAACATCTGTGAAATACAGACATCGGCTTGCTCCCGTTTTACTAAAATTACCTTTCGAATGCAAGCACAATGCAAAGAAATAAGTAGGGGATAATTTTGTCTTTAAAACCGTACTTGTCTACAAAAATCAACAGACTTCTGAGTCAAGTTATGTACGTTCAAGTGTCGGATAATCGATTGCAAGCGAAACAAATTTCACAAAAAATTTAAGTGACTGCCTCAAGCCAAGTCAACTGTATGCGAGCTAAGTATAACAGGGTCCTTCACTGACCGTGATTTTACATAAGAATCTAAAACGTACAATAAAAATTTAGTAGAAGAGGCAGATACAAAAGAAATGCCAAATGCCTTCCTTCTATACCAGCAGCGGCTATTTTCTAGACTACTTCGTTCTTAGGCAGCAGGGTTTAGTTCTCACCCAGCGATTATTTCTTACAATTTTGTGTTTAAGTGCCGGGTATTACGTCTGTATGTGAGCAGGTTTGATTGGTGGTGTTACAAACAAAGCTGACTCGATATTGGACAACATTGTGGTTTGTTGCGCATGCATTACGTAAATATGTACTAGTATAAGTACATAAGACTACACATAGCCCCGGGGAAACTAGTTACGTTTAAGTCTGATATCGGGTTAAGCCAACATAAATACATGAGGTAAAACTAAGTAAATTTTGAAGTGTTTAAAATTTTCTAACCTTTTTTGTTTCTGTGAAAACCTACACTTTTTTTTGGCATTTGCACGCTAATGAATGTATCGTCGTGCCGGCGGAATAAAAAAACTCAATTAATGAAATGCGCTCGGATGTTTGCCCACCGCTGCCGAGAAACAACCTCGTTTTTTTAATCTTTGTTTTTAAGAATTATCTTCCCTGAGACTTGAAACTGGGACCTTCGGTATGGTAGGCAAGTAAACTACCCACTATACGATGGCTGTAAAACTAGTTTACATCCGCCAGTAGGCGCATCCATATAAGTAAAAAATAACAAAAATATAATCCTTACATAACTCATATCAATGGCCCTGTGCCAATCGGTTGAAAAATGTTAATTTTGAAAGAAAATTCTGACATATATCGCGGTGAGTATGAACGTCAGAATTTACCCTAGCACATGGGGCTAGGTAAAATTTTGACAACTACGAATGTGTACAAATTTATGCATTCGGTATTGCCAATCAAATGAATTTATATGCCAACACCTTATTAAACGATAAATAATGATTCAGAATACGTACATTTAAAATTTATTCACAGACTATTTGCTTTCGCACGTAATTTTTTCAGATGTCAAAAATTATAACTGTCAAAATTTACCATTTCATTTGGCACAGCGAAATGGAAAATATTTTTACACCATAGAAAATTTATACACCCCATTTGTCCTCTGAGTAAAATGTTTCCGATTAGCACACGGCCAATATCGCTAAATGTGTGCATACCACAGGACACGAAATAGAGCGATGAAAAACCACCCTGTACCGCTATTGTTGATAATATTAATTATGTAGGGCAACATTTGTCGGATAAAAGCGCTCAGCCCTCTTTGGCAAAGCAAAAACAATAATATTTACGTCAATAGAAAATAACTGTAAGTTTGTTAACATGAAAATTGTGGAATGAGTTCCGTTTACCGTGCTTCTATAATGCATACAATTCGATGAAGTTGCTTGCAGGAAAAATTATAAAAGCTTTGTGTATCCATTTTATAGTGCACATGAGAGGGGCCCTAGTTTTGCAACATTGCAAATTTACAAGTTTTTCCCCCCGCTTACAATATTGAATTTTTGGCAGATCACACTTTTATGATCTGACGAGTACTTCTAGGGAGAGTCTTGATTTATAGGTCGAAAACTTTTGGTTTCCATGCACCGAATAGGAGTGATTATGAATGTGAAATTTGTAAATTCTTTAGTGATTGGTGATACAAATGGAACACCCAGCAACAAATTTGAGACTTATTTATACGTGGATGATAACAATGAGTACAATTTTAACAGGCTCCAAAAACCAAGGCAGAAAGATAGCCGGAGTATTCTACCAATCAGATTATTGTACTTGTTTGTAGTTTAAGACTTCAGCCAAAGCACCTACATTAATACTTCGGCGATTTTTTAAGCTTATAGTGACAGTTGATTCTACGTCAGGAATGTCTCGAGATCTATCCGACCAAGGACTGTTACTTCCATATAACCCTATATAATTTGTATCAATGGACAATAGTGCGGGAGGAAACATCGAATTAATATCGATATATCAATGTTATTGAAGATTTTTCCGATATTTGTTGTTCTTGTTATTTTGCTGGTAAAAACCTTCCAGTTACCTAGAATATATTTTAAATTATAATAATTTCCAATTCTGGCGTTGTGAGTCCATGTGTTGTTGTGCAAACATATGTAGAAGTACAAACATTTTTATATACATATGTACGAGTATATCCAATTTTTTCTTTCGATTTCATAACTACATACCTTTCACTTATATCAACTCATGCTTACTTGCAGGCGTACGATAGCCGTCAGCTGATGGTCACTTTATTTGTATGTCTTTGGGGTGCACGTCTTTCTGGCTATTTGCTATATCGGATAGTAAAATTAGGACGTGATAAGCAGTTCGAGGACACACGACGTAACATCATCAGATATGCCGTTTTCTGGACATTTCAGGTGAGTGAAAAACTATGTAAATTTCCTTAGTTTAACAGAAAATTTTTGCACCTAATATATATGTATGTATGCGTGTATCTACGTCTGTATGGGAGTGTGTGCGCTAGCGTGCATGCATGGCGTAGTTGCTGCGTTTGGTTTCAACCTTCACCAAACTTAACGTTCCGCATTCGATTTAAAGTTCCATGCCAAAGTTAATTTTAACTAAATAAAATGTTAGGCCAAAATTATTAGTTTGATTGAAGAGCGATTTCCAGGCTGTATTTATGGGCGAATATACGAAAGTGTGAGTATGTATTCGTGACAATGTTGTATACGACAAAAATAAACATCATACTATCGGCCATATCCGAGATTCGCAGGCTTCAATAATGAAAAGTTAAAATATCGCTTACTTGTTCAATTATTTCCATTTCATTCAGTGGTAGTAGTGTTGCTGGTGTACCACACCGAAGGTCCCGCTTACAACAAATTGGTAGACAAGCACGTGCTTAATTTCCTCAGAGGTATATCGAACAAAGCTATTATTAATACACTTCGGTAGGGTGTTTCAAGCAGGAAATAGCCCGGGCATAGCTTATACGTTTTGTATGTATCCAACTGACTACAGAGGGCGGAAATATACCAGTCGCGAACTAGTTCAATATATACCAAGAAAATCATGCTACATAGGGGCTTAAATCTCCTTTATTGCTATATTCACAGGGGGTTATTTTTCCTTTATGGAACAGAAATGAATTCCGCGAGCGTTTTTAGTTACCATTTTAAATGCATCCAAGGCCGCTTGTTGTTTTCAAGCGTTGATAGGACGCCAGACCACAGTAAGAAAATCAGACTCAATTTGTTGGGCTCCAGACAGAATTAAAGTCTCTCACAAAAACGAAAAGCCAAGTGGAATTTCACGAAATTGGGAAAGGTTTTTGGAAGGAAGGAGAGATGGGGGATAGGCCAGGGCACCTTCTGTTGGGTCTGCTAATAGGTTCACCACATTTCAAAAACATAATTTATTTTTGCCAAGAGGTTGCTCATACGCCCTGGCATCCGAAAACGTAATACTACAGGGTGGCGCAAAAGTAATCCTCCTATCAGAAAATGCTATAAATTTTGCGATTGGCCCCTAAAGTCAGTTCTGTTTTGACATTTGTGTAGTAAACACATGCGAAATACACGTTAATAAACAATGTTACGCTACACTGCTGCAGAACGCGGAATATTGCTGACTATTTATTTGACCAATAATCGGTCGGGGCCAAACGGTTACTGTGAATGGTGAGCGCTACAGAGCAATGATCAACGAGTTCTTTTTGCCGCAACTTGATGAATTGGGATTGGAAAACATGTGGTTCCAACAAGACGGTGCAACAGCACACACTGCACGTGCCACAACCGATATGCTGAACATCGGAAGCTTACTTTTTCGCCACCCTTTATCAGGTTCCACGAATGTTCAGCAATTTACTAGAATCCAACCCATACCAATTAAGACAGGGTAAACCGTTGTAATCGGAAAGATAGTCATTAGGGAGGGCGCATTTACATTCCAAATACTTCGAGTGCTGAATCTGGTGCACACTCGAATAAAAGAATTAAATCCTTTTTTATGTTGATTTGTTTCATATATCGAAGACTGAGTGGAAGATCTGTCTGTCTCAGCAAACAAACGATTGAAACAAATAATAAATAAATTCAATACATTTTCAGCTGCCTTAAAACGTTTTTGAAAGATACCGGCAACTGAGATAAGATGATGACCCACTCAAATATCGATATATAGTATGATTTATAAATGAAAATATTGCTATAAAAAACTTAAGGAAACATTTATTTGTCTTAGCCAATATTTAGAAGTAATTGTTTATTTAGGCCGTTTGGGTTTATGTCGTTTCCTTGCCAGTGATAATCATCAACTCGCCCCGTCATTCACAGCCGAATGCGCCAAAAACTATGACTACGTTGGATTCTACTGGCACAGGAATGTTCATTGTGGGATTGTTGGCGGAAACGTATGCGGATCTCCAAAAGTTTTCTTTTCGACAGGACCCAGGAAATCAAGGGAAGTTTTGCAATGATGGTGAGCATTATGTGATATTATTTACGGATTCGAATGTGTTGAATATCATTTTTGTGTAGGTCTGTGGAATCTATCGCGTCATCCAAATTATTTCGGAGAGGTGGTTATTTGGTGGGGGATTTTCGCTATTTCATTAAATGTTATCTCAGGCCATGAGTGGATCGCCATTGCTTCACCCATCTTCACCACATTTATAATACTATTCCTATCGGGCATACCATTGCGCGAACGCTCAGCCGATGAAAAATATAAAGAGTGAGTAAAGTTTTAAATAGTATTGGTTCTTGCTTTTCGTTAACATCCTACCAATTGTTCACATGAATTATAGCCAACTGGAATATCGCAAATATAAGGCTTCAACATCACCGCTAATACCAATACCACCATCCGTGTACGTTGAAGTGCCGAGCGCCTTGAAATTCATTCTATGCTGTGAGTTTCCAATCTATGACACGATGAGAATCCAAAAGGACATTAGCCCCTACTCATTGTCCATTGCACGTTCACACTCACACATATAGCAATCAGTTGCCCACTCTGGTAGTGGGCAACAAGGTGCTGTAGGACATTCATTACAAAGGCATGGTACTGATTTGAGCTCGGGGCATCGTGGTCAGTGCTATGGGGCAAATGGTGGCGATGCTGAAAGTCACCACAATTGTGGTGGAACCTGTAGAACTACACATATAAAATCCAATCCATATCAAAGCGAGTCCGGTTATGGTGGATATACTGGATATAATGCAAACAGCACCGCAACTCAACAGCGGCATAGCAACGTCCCTGCTACCAACACCACCGATGATGATGATGATACCGATGATGGTATTATTTATATGCCAGGACCGTCTTCGTCCAAAAAGCAACCGCATTATTTCCATGCGCCCTTGGTGAATGCAGCCGAACAGAAGCAACAACGTATTGAACAATCGGATGGTGACGAACAAATCGAGCAAGAACACGAAGAAGATTATGATGAGGATATACCGCCAATTGATTTGAGTAAAGCGCCGAGCATTGAAAGTTTCGTCACAAAAGTGCAAACCGAAAAGGGTGTGGATGCTGATGGTGCACCTTTTACGGTAACAACAATACTGTGATCTGTCAGCAAACGGAGTGAAGATTTACTGTGTAATTCGGATTTTCATAAGGAAATATCAAGTCAGCTCAGTTATGTCTTTTGCATATTTAAACTATAAGACACTTTTGGTTTATTGGTGCTATTTAACATGATTTTCGATACGCTGTGCATGATGTGCCAAAAATTTAATTTTTATTTCAAAAAACAGCTAGCTCGTATGTGTTACAGAAATACATTGCAGTTCACAATTATAAGACCACGACCAAACAAGTATTCCGATTGTATTTAGAATGAAATAACTGTCATAACTTGTTACAAACACTGTTCGAATATACTTTTTGCAGGTTTTAGAATGTTGAATAGGCCCTTAAAATCTGTACTTAAGGACTAAAAAACCTCTTTCCCATTTCCCGCTAACTTTATTTCTGTTCACTCAATGAATATTCTGTAATACTCCTTTACCATTTCTAAAAATAAATTGACAATTCCTTTACCGTTTTAATCAGGAAAATGTTTCTGCCAACTTGTTAATTGGGTAAAAAATGTGAAGTTACGTGCCAATATTTCTTTAAGGGGTTCTCGTCCCTAAATCCAGATATTAAGGGTCTACTCCAACTGATAAGTATCCAAATATTGTATGCTTGACCGTACCTACGACTTGGGCTGGATCTCTTAAATAGTATATAGTAATAAAATATTTCCACGGCTGAGTTGAAGATCACTATATTTCAACTTCTTTTTGAAAAAGGAACTACTTCAGGAATTTTTTCTCAGAAACGTCCAAACTGAGCTGAATAGGTATGTCTTGAATTTTCATTTAGGTGTGGCGTTTTTGAAACAAATTTTGAAAAATAGGACGATCTTCCACTCAGACTCTGATTTAGAAAGCACGTGCAATTTGGCGTGGTTATAAGATGTTACCACCTATTTTGGTGGCGAAGATACTTTTCGGCAACTTTTGCCAGCAGAATACCAAAAGTTATATAAGTTGTCACACTAGAATAGGGCCGAATATATCAACTCGATTGGTGTTGAGCTTTTAGATGATTTCTTTTTACAGTTATGCAGCGATTGTGAAAATGTTATATTTTTGTTAAACAGTAACAGCAACAAAAACAAAATAATTTACATAAATACAGACATATGTATGCATGTTTGTTTGTATATGTATATATTAATTGTACAACTGTAACAATATACTCTGCAAATGTGCCTGTCATTTGTTGCACTCTTTCAAAGTCTATAAATTATTATACAATTATCTACTATTATTAAAATGAGAATTAAATGTAAATAAATATTATCTACATGTGTACATAAATATGTACCTTCAAGTGAAACAAAATACTGATAGATGTCTTGACAGTAATTTAAGCTTCTATTTACTAAACATATTGTTTGTTTTTTACCTTTAAGCTTTATTACAGTTTCATTTCCATACCATCACATAGATATTTTTTACATCTTAGCTCTCCGAAATATTCCAACCGCCACATTATGGTAACGCCTCCTTTAGTCAAATCTAAAAAAAGTTCAACATGCAGTTTTATGAGCACAAAAATCATGCAAATAAGGTTTACCGGTTTTCGATAACTAGATACTGAGAATAACGGTGTCGTATTTTGGATGAATACCACATTTTGCGAATACCCTTTAAAAACTCGAAGATATGGGGAATTGAAGTAAATAAATAAAAAAACGCCAGGCTAGTAAAATTTTCACATAGGTTTTGTAGGGCGTCCAAGTCAAGAGCCAAATTGGATGTTCCAGTGAATAAACGTATGTGTTAAGTTCCTGTTAGTCTTACATAGCAAAGACTTGACTTGTCTTGGACAACTTAGTCGTGATTATACTTTACATAGGGCATAGAATCTGGAACCATACTTAGATAATTATTCGACCAAGGGCTGTTATTTCAGTATATCCCTTAACAATCATTATCCTTGTTTGACTGTTAAAGCAACAAGTTTGGAGAAAACGTTTTAAAGCGAAAAAGGCTTCACTGAGACTTTGAAAAACCTCTCACATGAAATTTCTCGCGAAAGCAATACCAAAGTTAAGGAGGTAAAACTTTGAAGAATTTTGATACTTCTTTTCAAAGAATTGTTTATTTTTAAAGCTTTTAGTATTTATATTTTGAAAGGGATTACAATATTGTAATTTAATTATAGTTGTGTTCGGTGAAGATAAAATTTTTTAAAATTTTATAAAATTTTTACTGGAAAGTGTTCGGTGACACAAAACATTTGCAGCGAGAGATCGCGTTTTGACATTTCATTGAGAGAGAGAGTTGCAAGTTTCTGCTGGCGGAGTTTCACTCAGTAAAATTTGCAAGCGAAAAACAGTAGATCGTGAAATCGCAAAGCAACAACAAAAACTTAAAAATTTAAGCTATTAACCAATGAAAAAGCAACAGCTGTTTTGTTTGCAAGTTTTGACTTACTCTTGTTGTTTACTTTTGACTTTTCGAGAGACTTTTACGTCAATCTCACTTTTCTGACACTTCTTTCCAAGTTTTGCCACCGAACACATATTTGTGCAATAGGGTGCCTCAACAAAAAGGATTTCAACTTATCGGAATGTCAAAGTTTAGTATTTTTCAGACTCAAAAAACTAATTTTAACTTATTCAATGCAGGCTCAAGAACTAAGTTTTTTGATCGATAGCCAAGTTTCTAGGGTTCTATCAAGCGACCTGTTTTCTTCGGATAGTTATTTTAAAAAATGGATTTTATTCACAATAAATTCAAATTCAGTATTTTCTAACTGAACTGCAATTTTAGCTAACCAACAAATTTCTAAAAATCCGTATTTTGACAGATATCAATAATTCTGTTTACTTTTAACCATCTCACAAAATATTTCAACTCTAATATGTACCATTAAAAAAATAAAGCAAAGGCAATTATCAGAGCTCGGAATTTTATGTTTTTTTAATATGCTAAAAATAAAAAAAAATATGACAAAAGTATGTAAAAAATATGTAAAAAATATCCGAAATTTATGATCGTAAGAAACTGTAGGAAGATTTTTGTAACATCTTACCATGTCAATTTGAACCAGGATATCGCTTAGCCACCGGGAAGGCTAGCTACCGTTCTTATCATGCTACCTACTGGAAAGCCAACGTTGTGTCATTTATATTGGGGCGAAATCAAAGGGTTTTCTTACCAATCCTGAGATGTTAAGGCTATTTTTAGGTGGCGACCTCTCTGCACAGCCGAAAGGCACACTTATTCCGAATGGCCTTTTGTGATAAAACTGAATAAAGGCTAAGTCCCATCCTCCTTAAGACATTCAGGAAGTTGAACGCTTATGTCGGCTGAATCTAGCGCAGAATGTCTCCAATTCCAGCAGAGCCTAGCTCGGCTAAAATAACGAATAAGCACTTGTTTATTCACTCTAAACGAGTCCCAGGCAGCGCGGGGCAACTGCAGAGGAAGTATGCAACTCCTTCTATTTCCCTCGTCCCTGCCACATAATTCATTCGATGAGACCCCCATGCGTTCACCATGTATTCCTATTAGACAATGTCCCGTGAGTATCCCAATCAAGGGGCCTAGGGAGGGCCGCTTGAGGTTGAGTATGGACTCGGTCCGTTTCCCACAGATGCGGGCTCAAGTTTGGCTGGACAGCTCATATGTAGTTCCCACTGTCTATCTAGAATTAGCACTTTCGAATTCGCGTGGGATCCAGTGCTTAGACGTAGCAAGAGAGGGGGCATTGCTCTTTCTCTTCAAGCTTAGAGCCATCCGTGAAAATGCAAGTTTGACTGAGGGCTTAGAATATGGACGTCCTCCTGTTCGTGGCTCTCAGGGATTCTAGAGGAGTACTTGTTGTTAGAGAAGGTCGGTGTAATGTAGTCTACAACCTGAAGATTTCTAGGTATGCTCTCCAGGATGCTTGAACTTCCAAATCTGGTGTCGCTCTAGCGCTAAATGGCATTCATTCGTACTGCGCTATAGCTTGCCTGGAGTTTTCCGCTGACCGCTGTACTCTGCTCATCCTGCCGATGTTATGGGTTCGCTCAACCGCAGGCCACCACATGCCAATACCCTAGAAGAAGATGGGTCTTACTACAGCGGTGTACAACCAGTGCATAACTCAGGGGTTCAAGCGCTATCTTTTACCTACGGCTGCTTTGGATGCATATAGGGCTGTGATTTCCTTCTTGGATATGTCCTCAGCATGCTAGTTCCAGTTGAGTTTGAGAAAATGAGAGCCTCACTCCATTTAGAATTGGTGGTATAAGTGCAAGGCAGTTGAACTTTCTGGTGAAAAGAACCATTTCCGTTTTAGAGGAATTCCCCTTTAGGCCACTTTTCAGTGACCAGACCTCCACGAGGTTGAATGCCGATTGAAGTAGTTCGCCTAGGGTCTGCAGATGGTTACAAGTCGCCGTAAGAGCGATTTCGTCGGCATAGGCAATGACTTGGCAATCGGTATTTTCCAGTTTCAGAAGTAGGGTGTTAACTTTTAGATTCCACAACAGAGGGATAGGATATGGAATACCCCTGGATGCGCATCGCACTATTGAGGCCTCTCCCAGAATTCTTCGGTATTTCTCTTTGTCAGGAGTTGTCTCACGAGTTCCACCAGCGGGGGTTCCAGTCCCATTCGTAGAAGAGTTTAAGGTTATTCAATATCCAAATCGAAGTTTGCCGAAGTTGATTAAAGTTTAACAAAAGAATTTCCTTTTTTTTTGTGGATTTTTTTCGTTGCTGTTCAGTAAGCTCGGATCAAACGGTGTCTAGTATTGAGCCTTTTTTCCTCGCAGTATAAGTTATATATAGGAGTCGTAAGCATAGCTGTTCCTGGGAGAGTGTTTTACAGACCCGCGTTACTCGTGACCGACTGGACGACTGCTTTATGCGTTTTTATGACAGTTTTCTTATTTCTTCCCCAAGAAAAGCCACCTGGTGACTTGAAGATGCATCAAGGCTTTGAGCTTTAGTGACAGTCGTGTTATCCCGCCTTACTTAATATTTTAGGATGTAGGACAGTTTTGAAAACGACGTGGATGTATGTTAGTTCTATTACTTGGTCTTTCAGGTGCTGACCTAGGCATGGGAATTTGCCTTTTGTAGTGCCCCTGCGGATACTTCCTTGATCTTTTATAATAACAACCACTCCTCTTTGGTACCCATCCAATAAACTCAATAGATTTTGCCAGGCTAGATCGGTGAGTCCGAATTCTCATGCGAATTATTTATCTCTAGCAATTTGCCAAATTTCTCTTGGATCGTTTGCGATTTCATCTAGGCTTTAGCTTCTTCGAGAAGGCGAAAGTATGTAGTTCTAAGCGAAAATATTGCAATTATGGAAGTACGATATGCTAAAATATTCACAAAATATGCTAAAATATGAGAAATTCTATGTAAATATTCATAAAATCTGAAAATATATAAAACATAGTAGCGATATATTTAATCCTTGCTTTACATAACCAGCATAAACCTTGGTCCGGGGTTTCTATGATGTCAAATAAAAATATGCACTTGCATACAATTCCGAGCTCTGGCAATTATGATGTAAGCCACATTTTGCTTTAAAATTTTTTATATTTATAAACTAAAAAACATTCTCGTGTAAAATTTTATTTTTGTTGGTTACACTAAAACGGCTGTTCGGGCCCGATATCTTTGAGGGAAACACAACAACAATTCTTAATTTCGATTATGTTATTATTGTATATCTATAAATTTAAAGGTAAAATTTCTCTTCCTCTCGATTACATATCAACAAAATAGAAATAAATGAGAAAAGTTTGTCCATCCAAATGCACTTTTGTGTATGTATATATGTATGCACATACATATAAACAACTGTAATTTATACACTTAGCCAACAGAAATATCACAAATAAATACCCACCATCACAGCAGACGCATCAAACATATCCAATAACAAACCCAACAACAGTTTTAGCTTTGGACTCAAGGTACCAATAACCACATTTTTAAACTAAATACTATTAATAATTCATATTGATTAAAACGAATTATAAATCTTAATGTGCTACAAAAAATAAATTAACCATGCAAAAATTCTGTCTACAAAATGTTTGTAAATATTTCAACATATCCGTATATGCCTGTAAATGTATTGCGCACGCTGTATACGAAAAAAGAATGATAATTAATTGATTAGAAGTTAAAAAAGATTTAATATTTTCAAAAGAATCTAAATTTTGAACTAAAAGAAAACTAAAACAAACTATCGTTTATTGAAGTATTTTTATTTTAATTTATATGCGATTCAGCTCGATATTAATGAAGTAAATATTTATTGATGCATGTAATCGAATACTTGCCAAGTCTTAAAGTCTGATACAGAGTTCGTAATCGCTCAGTTTTACTCAACCCTTGAGCACCATAAATGCTCAAACTGCACATTTACAGAGTTAGAAATTATGAAATCTGATTCAACAGCCGGGCATTATTGAAATAACAAAGCATTCTATAGCACTTATGGGTTTTTACTGTTATTTTTTCTATGTTACATTAGACCGTTTCGGAAATAATGATGGCAATATTAAAGTGTCATGTAGAGAGTATTGTATACTATCTCAATAACTACATTTATTCGGATAAAATTTCCCCTAAATGTTAACATTAAGCACTGCCTCATGAGGAATATGTGCAGGGTAATGTTAACAAAACTAAAAATGGATACATTTTTACATCTAACAGCTATTAAGTTAGAAGGACATACGAGGTGTGTTCAAAAAGTATTGCGAATTTTGTGTTTTTTCAAAAATTATTTATTTATTCATGAATATTTATTTTGTCCCCTTCAAAGTAATCCCCATGAGATATTATACACTTGTGCCAACGGTTTTTCCAATCTTCGAAGCACTTCAAAAAATCATTTTTTTGTATCTTGTTCAGCTCCTCCTTCGATGCCGTGTTTATCTCGTCAAGAGAAGCGTAACGTCGTCCTTTCATGTGCCTCTTCAGTTTAGGGAACAAGAAAAAGTCACAGGGGGCCAGATCTGGGGAATACGGTGGCTGCGGCATCATTAGTGTGTTGTTTTTGGCCAAAAAGTCGCGCACAGGCAACGATGCGTGAGCAGGGGTGTTATCGTGGTGCAAAAGCCAATTTTTGTTCTTCTTTGCACATCTTCTCGGCCTTCTGAGAACATTTTGTACCACCGATAAACGTTGCTTCGGTCCAAGGTAGCTTCTCCGTATGCCACAGTCAACATTCGGAATGCATCCGCGCACTTAATTTCGTTTTTCACACAAAATTTGATACAGGTTCTTTGATCCATTTTTTTGAATAGGTAAAAATCGAAGACGATCCAAAACACGTGCAAGCAAAGCAGCTGTCAACAATTAACTGAACATTCAAAATGGCCGAGCTTGTCGGCATAAGTGAGAGACATGAGTACCAACATAACGCCACAAAAAATTCGAAATTCGCGATACGTTTTGAACACACCTCGTATGCAAGTTGAAAAAAAAACTGACATGTTTACTCTCTGTCAGTGGGATTTTATAAATTATAATGCTTTTTATCTTGGCGTTGCGCTTAAAACGTTTGGCCATGGTCGCTTTGACAGGCCTTAAATAAAATGATCCTTAAAGAACGTCATTAGACCAACCCAGATGGTTTTAGCTAAACGTTGATCAAAGGGCAGCAGTTTCCTAAAAATTTTACCAGCTGCAAGTGTAGAATTCTTCCACCAGAATATTAGACTGAAGAATCTACGAATGTTTTTTATTTCAAAGGGCAAAATAATTTGCGAACATAGATGTTTTAATATCGTTCAATTAGAATACCCCAAACGTAGAGAAATTGGAGCACATTTCTTACACTCGAAGGAAATTGTTAAGTATATTCTAAGATAATGTTTTCTGAAACGGGCTAATGATCGAACAAAGCACGTGCCTATTACACCAAAGGAATAAATAAGAAAATAATCTCAAAATTTATTATTTCGACGTGCCATACGAAAATTAGCACCAGCAAACTAGCATCGAAAATATTCGTATCATAAGACTTTATTTAAAGGGATTACCACAGATTCGGGGCTCATTTAAAATGGCAGGGATTGCGCAATAATAAAGTAAATATGATAATAAAAATCCTACCAGTCAATAAAAGAAATAAAAAGAATATAGTCGTGGCGATAAAAGTTGCATAGGAGCAAATTTATTTCTTCGTAACGTATTCCTATAATGAAAAGTGCATACATAGAGTATATGTAGAAATATTAATATATAAACTATACATTCACGGCTAAAAAACTTTAGCAGCTTTTCCGTAATTGTCCTCAAGTCCTTTTTCTTTTTCTCGCTCATTTAATATCATTTCTATAGGCCTTTTCACGAGCAAATTCTATTACATTATTAATAGATACGAGAATATCTGAATATTGTTTTTTATATTGAACAATTTGTCTGCCATTGACTGAAAGTCTAAAATCTCCTGACGCGATACTTGTTCAGCTATGTATGGTTTACTGGATTTTGCCGGATCGACTTTTGGATAATAAGTTGATAGTTTCGCTAATGTATATGTCGCCACTGTCGACATTTCGATACTCATATATACAAAAAAAAATATTAATGGGCGAGTAAACCGCCAAGGAGATTTAGAACGAGCTTATCTACCAATTTTTGATGTGCTGCTTCAAGTTTTTATTCTACAAATTGGAGGACCCTACATATTCTATGGCATTTACTAAGGCAGATGATATTTACCAAAACGCTTTTTCATGGCAGGAATACACTTGCAGGGTTGCCGACGACTGCCGAAGGGCGACCTTCTTATATTAAAACCCGAAACCTCTTTAACGAATCTAGACCCTGTAAATAAACAGAAAAACCACAAGTCGAAAGTGTGAAATTTTGAAACTGTTAGTTTTCTTATGGCACGTTGTTTTGTATTTAATTTTATGTCGGTATATTTGATACTCCTAAATATGGATAGAATATGCCTAAAAGTATTGCAACAATTACACAGTATAACGTCATCTTTGAATGATCCCAACTCAGGATGAAGACCAAAACCCGCATACTTGGCAAACCCTCAAAACCGTTTTACATTCCTAGATAACGTTTTTTTTTTTTTGTGTGATGTATACTTAACACTCACATCTATTATTGAAATTCATATCGGAGAGAAATATATATTAATGGGCTTATTATGTAAAACACAACGCGACGCAACGAGTCACTTCTTCTCGTTTAAAGAAAAATTCTTATTAATAAAGCCGTTCACTCTCTTCATTGACTGTTAGTAAATGGGAGTTGATATAGGAATTTGTTTAGTATTACATATAGGTGAAGGTGAATGTAAGTGACTGCGATGCAAAGTGTCATAATCAGTCCCTTAGATTCATTTAGTGAAATTTCAAGAGCAATCATTTCATAGAGCTTTTTTAGCTATTCACTCTGAGGAAAAAGTTGGTTTTAGAGTTATTTTTGAAGTCGGAAAAAAATTGTATGTTAGACTTTGAAAATCTTCCCGTTCTAGAGTTCAAGAAAATTATTCGGCAGAATTTGACTTTCTGTTTTTCCGACAGGGTGGATATTAGATGTATATTGGAACGATTTTTCGTCATCCCTTGTCAATTTTTGTTTTATTACAAACCGGTTTCGGCGATCCGCCATCTTCAGTGAGAACGAAAACATACACTGAAGATGGCGGATGGCCGAAACCGGTTTGTAACAAAACAAAAATTGACAAGGGATGATAAAAAATCGTTCCAATATACATCTAATTCGGCAGAAAATTTTATTTCAGAACTTAAAAGACTACAAAGAAGAAAACGGGCAAATTTTCTTCATGAAACACTCAACATTTTTTATCTTTGATATGGGCGTGAGTCTTTCATTCCGAGTTGGAACCAATATGCCCCCAAATAATGACGCTGTGGCTGTTGCACAGTGTTTTATACCGAATAACTTATAAAGCCAATGCAAAATGGGGTAAAACAACTTAAAGATGGATAACTGTAAAATATTTAAATATATGAACAATAAGTAATGACTTTGCAGATAAAATTTATTAAATTTGCTCGTAAAAAATACACCATCTCTAAATAAAAAAGTTTTAAGAAACTTAATAGTTTATTTTACTAAATTAAGAAGCGCCATTTACTCGTACAGTATTTATTAGAATATTAGAAACAAGATGACACACACACACACACAAATATAATAATGTAGATAAAATACAAATAAGACTATAAAATATTATCTTATTATAATTAAGTACATATGTATGTAGCTACGATTTTTTAATTGGAATTGTATAAAAAAAATTCAAATACTCTCAATTTCGAATGCTGTGGAAACTTAATACATAAGTACTTGTCGGATGTGAAAGATTCTCCTTTAAGATTTGAACTACATACTACATAAACAAATAGCTCGATTTCTAAAAGTTAAGTAGAAGTGAAGTGTTTTTGTGCAAAATCTTTTTTGAAAAATCTTAACTAATAGATTATTTAGATAATATTAAAAAAGAAATACAAATATAGGATAAGGTAGTTCCAAATGTAATTATGGGCGTAAAAGCTTAACATTATCTGTATTTTAGTAAAAGACATGACAAAAAATAAAATATACATCCATACATACAAACCTACAAAATAATTAAAAACTCTGTCCAAAAATAATTTTTTATCAAAGTTTGTTTTGGGAAATAGTAAACACGAACTGAACGGGTGCAGCAGAGAGCATTCAAATAAATCCTTTAGACGTCTGGCGCAGTTTGACTGCCACTGTCGCATATTCCCTACAATGTAGGTTAAGAGCCGCGGAAACGTGAGCTTAAAAATCGAGTGATGGGTTAACAAAGAAATCTACATTTCTCACGCTCCTTGCAAGAAACATGAATGTTTATCTTTAATATACATATATTGGAAAGATTTACCGTCATCTCTTGGTTGGGGTTGTGTTATTTTCGATGTAAATTTTAATTCTTTAATCTTTATGATAAACATCGCCACTTTCTTACACTCACATTTCTAAACACGCATGCCAATCGGAATTTCAACCACAGAGGTAGATGAAACTTGTTTAGAATAGGTAGTAATTGTTCATTGAACTCGTTAGAAAACCCTTCTGGACTTAAGGTTTTTTGCTCATTTGCATAACATGACCCAGCCATCAGCGTCTTTTCAGATAACTTTTCTCTCGAACGATGCAAGGGCCATTTGATCTTCTTTTGACACTTTCCATGATTCCAAGCCGTACGACAGGTGTGATGAGAGACTTGTGGAGTAACATCTTTGTTCGCCGAGAAAGGACTTTAGATATCAGTTGTGTGCTCAGTCCAAGGTAGCTCTTGTGATTTTCCGTCGAATTTCTCTGCTGACATTATTTTCGGTGTTAACTGTGGCTCTCAAATAGACTAAGTCCCTCACAGCTTCAAATTTGTTGGGATGGTCTGGAGGTAAGACGTGGTCATATCAAATCGTTCACACAACAGTCGGAGTGTTATCTAAAGATGCTAGTTCCGGATTGTATCGGATTGATATCTGGAAAAAGACTGGTAAAACCTTCCGGAGTGTTTCCGTCGCTGCTTAAGCGATTTTGGCTCGTTCAACACAGCTCGCCAGTTATTCCTCTCTTGCGACAGCTGCATCCAGTTAGAAACACCAAGTTTTATGCCTTTTCAAAGAAGCAAATGATTTGACTTCTTTTTCGATAGCAGTGAGTGCTTTTTCCTGTTTGCGTCCACCGCTAGACCTTTTTATTAAGCTCTTTTCTAATCGCGAGATCTTTATACCAAGCCTAGCACGATCTTAATATCAATGTTGTTTGAGAGGTTGAGCTCCGCCTCTGGATATAGGTACATAATTTATTTAGTAAGATATAATTTTTATTTTAGTAAACTATGTCTTCCCCCTTCTCAGCTTAGTCTACATTTATTAGCAGAACGAGTTGTGTGGTCATGTCCCCATCATAGACTTTTGACTTCCGTACTTTATCTCTTGAAGTGATTTAAAACTCAACTTAACAGTAATCCGAAATATTTCACATCATCTATACATTGAGAAAATAAACTCAAAACTTTTCTGCCCAAAATACAAATCAATCGATATAAATAGCATATTATTTACATACATATATATATTTTATAAGCAGTTGAAAATGTTTGCTCTTAAGCATTACAAGTCATTTGGCAATATTTGCAAAGTAACCCGGCGCATGTTGCCTCAAGTTCGCACAGCCATATCGCCGGCCTTAAACCAAATGTTACAACTCCAGCAAACCGATATATGTGCAGATCCACCGACAAGAGGACTCGTTTTGGGAATATATTCGGATGAAGAGGATAAAACAGATGGCGGTATTTTAACATCATCTGCTTGGCGTTACAATGTTCAAAAGACGGGTGGTCGGTTGTTGGAAGTGTTGCGTCTATCGGGCCCTAATCCAAAACGGGGTGAGGTGCGTCTTTTATTTGCTATCGAGCCAGAAAAGGTTCCCTACTATACGGCTGTGGCTATTGTGGGCTTAGGTAAGGAATGTTTGGGATATAATTCATATGAGGTGCTTGATGAGCAAAAAGAGGCTATACGGCGATCTGTTGCTAGAGCTTGTATGGAGTTGGCTTATTTGGATACCGACAAAATTGAAATTGAAAACTGCGGCCACGCTGAGTCAGCAGCAGAGGGCGCAGCACTGGGTATATGGGCTTATCAAGAACTGAGGGAGTCCAAGAAACGCATTACAGTTCCCTCCATTGACTTGTTCACTCACAAAGATGAGATATGCGACATTGAAGGTTGGCGTATAGGTTTGCAGAAGGCTGCGGCACAAAACCTTACTAGACAGCTACAGGAAATGGCCTCTAACCTTTTAACTCCAACTGCATTTGCACAAATTGTAGTAGAAGTTTTATGTAAGTCAGGCGTGAATGTGGAAGTTAAAGTTGAGGGTTGGGCAGAGTCTCAATCAATGCACGCATTCTTGTCGGTGGGAAAGGCGTCTTGTGAACCACCGATATTTTTGGAGCTGAGCTATTATGGCGCTTCTTCTGAAGAAAGACCAATCGTTTTAGTGGGTCAGGGCGTCACCTATGACACTGGTGGGCTTTGTGTAAAGGACCTAAAGGAGTTGTACCACATGCGTGGAGATATGACTGGAGCGGCGGTGGTAGTGGCTGCATGCAGAGCTATTGCTGGATTGCGTTTACCGGTAAGTTACTACTACTTATACCTAAAACTTCTGATACCGGTTCACAATTTTCAGTGCAAGTTTAATCTACAAAGAATGAAAGTTAGCTGCCGCTTTGGCCGTTTAAGCTAAAATGCGCAGGCAATATAACAACCAAATTGGCGAGCTTAAAACTCTGGTTCACATAACTGTAGCTTAAACTTGCTCTGCAAAAGTGATAATAAGCTCCGAGTTCTATGTAAAACTTAACCGTGTCAAACATTAGGTGAATATACGTGGTCTAATTCCACTTTGTGAAAACTCAATCGGTTGCAATTCCTTCCGCCCCGGCGACGTTACAAAATCCCTGAATGGCAAGGCAATCAAAATTCAAGGCACTGATCATGAGGATGTGCTTGTGTTGGCCGACGCACTATTGTACGCGCAAAATTTCTGTCCGAAGTTTATTGTAGATGTTGGAACCACTTCAGGAATGATGCGGAGCGCTCTAGACGAAGCTGCTTGTGGTATTTTCACAAACTCTGAGATTCTGTGGCAGCAAATCAAGCACGCCAGTATGCATACAGGGGATCGAGTGTGGCGTTTTCCATTATGGAAGTATTATACGAAGCTAGTAACCAGTGGCGGTTCCAGTGATGTGCAAAACTATGGTATAGCCCGAGGTGGTCGTCCATGTAAGGCAGCTGCTTTCTTGCGGGAGTTCGTTCCTTGTGGCCAATGGATGCATATCGTAAGTAAAGAAATCTCGGTGTGCCTCTTAATAAGTTTCAGGCTAATTATTCATATCGACGTAATCATATATTTAGGAAGCTACTAGTGTTATGACAACCGATGGCAAGAACTTTGAATACCTTCGCAAAGGCATGGCTGGTAGGCCAACAAGAACATTAATTGAATTTATCGCACAAACTATCTGTAAGGATACAGGCCCGAAACTACACAAGAAGTAAACGACAATTAGAGGAAACCTGAAAACATTTTAATGTTTTTTTTTTAATATTTTAAGTCGTCCTATTTAAAGAGGACCTTTTTTTAATGTAATGAAGTTTTCTGTAAGCTGTAGTGGCGGACTGACTTCATCCGGGGAGACCGGTTTAAAAGGGTTTTGGATTTCGTAATTGCTACCGTTATAGACTTCTAAGAGAGTGGCAACTTGACCGTTCCGCTGCGGCGTTACCAACATTTGGACCGAGCTCTCGGTCAAAAGAAATACACTCTCGCAAACTAATGATAGCCAAAAACTCAAAACAGCCCAAATAAGTATAAATTATCTTGTAACAGTATTACACTATTTGTGAAAATGAATAATACAAATACTCATATTGTTTTAATAAATTTATTATCAAATATCTGATAGCTGATGTCTGACCAATCAAGAGCTAACGTACATATAACACAAATAAAACCTTCTACAAAAAACAAAGTATTATTTTTAATTTATTATTTCATTTACAGTTAGAGTTCAAGCTTTTCTCCCCGACCGTTTACATAACTTTATCCTCCATCTTAGTTTTAAAGGCCGAAGTGACAGCGTGTAACGGTTAACTTTGATTTTGACTGTAGTTCAAACTGCGGCGAGGTGCAATAGGTGTGTTCGTTTAAAACTTTCACTCAAATGGCTTTTAGCACGGCAGTCGTTTCTTCGATCTGCCAACTAGTGCCAACTGGAAACACCACAATCAAAGTGGTGGTCTCCCACCGGAGTAGCTTCACTTATTCCCATAACATGGCCTAGCAAACGAAACCGCTGGGTTTTAATTCGTTTACCAACCCTACAGCTGACCTTCACAAGAGCCTTCATTTAAAAGGAATCGCTGAAGGGGTAATCAGGGCGTAGAACAAATCGGCCATCAGATTTGTAGCAACAATTTGAAAAATCAGTTGCATCTATCCGCAGCGTCTTGTAGGCAATGTAGATGGCTGCATACAGTTCTAGTAAGAATTATTGAACGAGGTTTCCATAGCGATGTTTTGGCAAAATTTGTACGGGAACGCAACATTTTCAGAAAGCTGATTACCCAGGTTGTGTGACAAAAGTACACAAGAGCAGTTATTTTGACAACTGCATGTAATTTAAACAAATTTTATAAAATTTTTACTGAAATGTGTTGGGTGACACAAAACATTTGCAGGGAGAGAGTGCATTTTGTCATTTCATTGGGAGAGAAAGTTGCAAGTTTCTGTTGGAAAAATTTCATTCAGTAAAACTTGCAAGTGAAAAACCGAACAAAAACTTAAAAATTTGAGCATTAACCAATCAAAAAAGCAACAGCTGTTTTGCTTGCAAGATTTTACGAACTCCCCTTCGTTGGAAACTTTTTACATTTCGAGAGAGTTTTACGTCATTTTATCTTTACTGACAGTTATTTGCTAATTTTTCTCGCCGAACACATCAAGTAGTGTCAAAGTTTCAGATGTTAATATATATTTTTAGAGGAATGATCCCATTTTTGCTTGAAAGCTGTCAAACTATGGAAGAATGAAAATTTTCGTCAGATTCCTAAAGGATTTCAATGCTGCTCTGTTCTCTCAAAGATGTTGGGGCTTAACTAACGGGACGAAAAGCAGACGGGACGAATAGCAAACTGTCCTCGTTGACCCTTATAACCATTTTTTCGCATGCTTTGGCAGACAAAGATCTTTTCTTTAGTTATTGTGCAATTTTTTCCTTCCTAATACAGTTTTTTACCTTACCAACCGATTACTTACGTCATGAACCAATGTAAAACTTCACTAGCCACCACTCCACCCGAAATATTTCCGATCAACTAAACATAGAGAAAATTGATTTGTAGAATTTGGTTTTTTGACTTCAAATTTTCCTGCTCAAAATATAAACCAATCGAAATAAAAATAATTCGGGGTTATATTTTATAGGATTTTTATTTTTTATACTTTTTTATGTTAAGTCCGATCAAAATGTTTGGTATTTTACGCTCCAAATCGTTCGGCAATATTTTCAAAACGGTACACCGTGTCCTACCGCAGCTCCGCGCATATGTCTCGCCGGCACTAAATCAAATGTTGCAACTCCAGCAAACTGAGATATGTGCGGATCCACCATCTCGAGGATTAGTTTTGGGCGTTTACTCTGACGAGGAAGATAAAAATGATCCTGGTATATTAACGCCGTCTGCATGGCGTTACAATGTCCAGAAGACGGCTGGCCGCATGTTGGAGGTGTTGCGCATGTCAGGACCCATGCCCAGGAGGGGTGAATCTCGTATTCTATTCGCTGTTGAGCCCGAAAAAATACCCTACTATTCCGCTGTTGCGGTTGTGGGCTTAGGTAAGGAATGCTTGGGCTATAATTCTTACGAGGTGCTTGATGAGCAAAAAGAGGCTATACGTCGATCTGTAGCAAGAGCTTGCATGGAGCTAGCATATTTGGATACCGACAAAATTGAGGTTGAAAATTGCGGTCACGCTGAATCAGCAGCAGAGGGCGCTGCACTAGGAATATGGGCTTATCAAGAGCTAAAAGAAAATAAACGTCGCATAACTGTACCCACCATTGACTTGTACACACACAGAGACGAGTTATGTGATATTGAGGGTTGGCGTATAGGCCTACAGAAAGCGGCTGCGCAAAATCTAACTCGTCAATTACAAGAAATGCCCTCTAACCTCCTAACACCCACTGCATTTGCTCAAACTGTGGTCGAGGTTTTATGTAAATCTGGCGTGAATGTTGAAGTGAAAGTTGAGGGTTGGGCTGAAGCCCAGTCTATGCACGCTTTCTTATCGGTGGGTAAGGCCTCTTGTGAGCAACCGATATTTCTGGAGCTAAGCTACTACGGAACTTCAGCTGAGGATCGGCCAATAGTTTTAGTGGGTCAGGGTGTTACCTATGACTGTGGCGGTCTATGCTTGAAAGACCTTAAAGAACTGTATCATATGCGTGGTGACATGACGGGGGCGGCAGTGGTAGTGGCAGCATGCAGAGCTATTGCTGGATTGCGTTTACCGGTAAGTTTCATAGTTGGCTTTAGATTTTTTATGTTATATGTGATAAATTTTAGGTGAATATTCGTGGTCTGATTCCACTTTGCGAAAACGTGATCGGTTGCAACTCTTTCCGCCCCGGCGACGTTACAAAATCTATGAATGGCAAGACTATCAAGGTTGAAGGCACTGATCATGAAGATGTGCTTGTGTTGGCGGATGCACTATTGTACGCTCAAAACTTCTGTCCGAAATTTATTGTGGATATTGGAACCACTTCAGGAATGATGCGGAATGCTCTAGATGAAGCTGCTTGTGGTGTCTTCACAAACTCTGAGATTCTATGGCAGCAAATCAAGCACGCCAGTATGCATACCGGGGACCGAGTGTGGCGTTTTCCATTATGGAAGTATTATACGAAGCAAGTAACTCATGGGGGTTCCAGTGATGTACAAAACTATGGGATAGGACGAGGTGGTCGTCCATGTAAGGCAGCTGCTTTCTTGCGGGAGTTCGTTCCTTGTGGCCAATGGATGCATATCGTAAGTAAAGAAATCTCGGTGTGCCTCTTAATAAGTTTCAGGCTAATTATTCACATCGACATATTGATATACTTAGGATGCCACTAGTGTTATGACAACCGATGGCAAGAACTTTGAATATATTCGCAAAGGCATGGCTGGCAGGCCCACTAGAACATTGGTTGAATTTATTGCACAAACCATCTGTAAGGACACCGCGCCAAAATTGAACCCTAAGAAGTGATGGGTAGATAAGAACAGTGCTTTAAACTGGGTGTGGACTGGATAACGTTTGGTTGTTTTTCAAAAATGTATTTGTGTGTTCCCCGCGTGTTCGTATATATTTTAAAGAATTGGAAATTGCTTGTATGTAAAACTTATATTTGTAAACCCTTTGTGAATAAAAACGAGGTGCAGTTCCAGTTATTGAGCTTAGAATGCATATCTCATTATTGCTGGGAGTGTTGTTATTACTGTAGCAGCAGTATTCCGCCACGTTATTCAGGCACAAGCTCCACCTGTTGCCGAAGAGGAACGCGAGCTGCCTAGGGAAACTGGGGGAATGCTGGCCCAACTTCGTTCAGGATACTGTAACAGGCTAAAATCTTACCAAATGTCTGCCCGGCATGCGGCGTGTCTTCCCATAATACTAACCATCTTTTCATCTGCCCAACTGAGCCTACTCTTCTCACAGCAATCTCACTATGGTCGAACCCTGTTGAAGCCGCGAGATTTCTAAGACTCCCGTTAGAAGAGCTCGATGACAATGTTAGGTAAGGAAGGCTAACTATCGCTACAATAGCAACAACGCTTAGTCGGGGGATCATTTCATGGAATAGGACGTGACCGACCAAACAGGGTGGAACGATTTCGTTGACCCCGGAAGCAACTTCCACTGCCGAGAGGCGACCCCGTTCGGAATAAACTTTTTTTTTTAAGTTACCTGTTCGGGTACTTAGATCTTGAAACTTCGGTGGGGTAGGCTAATACACTACCACGGTGGCGGCCAAAGAATACGGCTGAACGAAACTTCCAGCGACAACGACGTGGTATATCATCCCTATTGATTTTAAAATTTTTTTCTTTTTTTAGCAAAAGTTGCGAACTTTCTAAATTTGAAGATTATTAGATTTACATGAGCCTGACAGTCTGGAATTCGGTGATCTAGCAGGTGTACTTTCGCCAATGCTTATCTATTAAGATCCGCAACCGTATTGCTCATTAGCGGTCGGTTGACTGCCTCATACGCTGCCCCATTCGTATCTTTGTCTTTTTCTCAAGAACTACGAGAACGTGACATAAGGCTTTTCTTGCACCTTTACTTTAATGCGGAGGAGGTGAGTATTAGCAAACATAAACTCCATCTTAAAGCAACCAAGCTGCATTTTCCAGTCTCAGCAGTCCTCTTTTCTCTTTCAACATTTGGCGGTTGGCAAGATTTGACATATAGTTTGGGGACCTTTTTTTTGTTGTTGTTTGTAACGACATCATATCCGTAGATCAACCATCGAGTTGACCGTTATTACCTTTGTGCATTTTAGTCGCCTCTTACGACCGGTATGCCTACCTCGGCCATATTCTAACCCCATAACCTGCAGGGGTTTGGAGACCTTCTTCAGTGGCGCTATGGAGAGACTCTGGTCCAACCCTATTAAAACTAGATTTCTCTCTAGAAGAAATGGATGACAATACTAGGTAAGGAGAGTGCTGACTAGACAGCCCGGTGACATTATTGGTGCTAATCAATTAAGCAGTCGATTGGTCGACATTACCGTCCAAGAACTTTTACTGTGGCAAGAGTCCCAACATTTTTCGCGTTCGATTTGGGTTCAAAATTACAAAAACCATATGCTATTATTCACCGCCTGATACTCCAAGTAGACAGTCACTTCCATATTCGAAAAAACTTTAATCTTGATAGGATAGAATATTTCAAGTCGTAACCCATTTCTCTCCCTACCTACATTTAACAGCGGAAGCCTCCCCCTAACTTCTCTGAGTTATTAAAAATATTTGGAGGATGACTTGGTATCAATTACACAGGTCAACAAAAAAAATTTTTTTTTTTTACGAATCAAAATTATTTGGTTTTGTAGAAGTTATAGCGATTTGAAAATTTTGCATTTCTGCACCAGGCTAATGTAGGTCTTTCGCGCTATTTCGGTCGATAGAGGGCGGCGGGTAGCTACCTGATGCGAAAAACGATCTACTTAAAGCACAACATCTATCTCTATGGCGCGATATACAACAGGTATATCATCATAAACCTCCTAAGAGATTTTTGCGACAAGCTTCTCTTCCAATTTGTGGTGTGCCGATTTGAATTTTCCCTACAAATTGGTGGGACCTACAGTTTTTTGCCGACTCCGAACGGCATCTACAAAGGAGACGAATTTTTGCTGAGAAGCCTGTCATGGCAGAAATACACTCGGAGAGTTTGCCAAACCACTGCCGAGGGGCGACCCCGTTTTGAAAAACTTTTTCAAATCACTTTTGATGTTACCTGTACCAGGGCTCGAACCATGGACCTTCGGTGTGGTAGGCCGGCAACACTACCTTCACACCACGGCGGCCGCACAAAGCACAACATACTCATCTTAAAAAAAAACCAAAAAAATGTGGCTGCGAAACAGTAAAAAGGAGATAAAAGGTCCCAGATACACATGATTTTAGGTAGATTTGGCAATTCGTTAAGTACATATTAAGAAACTCATCGAAACTTTTACTGACGGATTAGCAGGCCTAGCAATAGAGCATGCCAGCTACCTGATAGCGTTTTTGTAAGTAAAATTTTTTTTAAGAAGCTGCAGTTTCTTGGGTCACTCGTTGTGGGCGACACTATGTTTTTGCATATCACAGAGGAATGATGTCTTCGAGAAGTTGTAAACGAGCGGCTAATTCGTTTTGCTATATATGTGGCGAATGTATTAAAAGAAGACAAAAAAAGTTTGATTTAACTAAAAACACAAGGATTTGCGAGACCTATCTAGCCTACTTCGGTCTACCTGTTAAATTGGGCCTTATTAAACAATTTGTGAAATATTTGCAGACTTTTTTCCAAAAGCTTTGTTGGCCCTCAAACAAAAAAAATTATGTACTGCGATATTTTCCCGGACCTACTTAGCAATGAGGAGAAACTAGCGTGGAACAGTTTTAAGGCAGTAGTTAATGGCTTTCTTGGAAATCATAGGGATGAAAATTATGAAGAGCTGATAACTGGCATGATTACGAATTTTTCCCCCATCGGATGTAGAATGTCGCTAAAGATGCACATGTTACATTCACATCTGGATAAATTCAAAGATAATATGGGAGCTTATTCAGAAGAACACGGGGAGCGATTCCATCAAGATATAATGGAGTTTGAGAAACGCTACCAAGACTAGTATACCGAAAGCATGATGGGGAACTATATTTGGACGTTAATAAGAGAAAATGTTACCGAATATGGCAGGAAAGCAGGAAAAAGCATTTTTAAACATTTAAACTGTATTCTAAAACTAAATTTATAAGAATAAATCTTAAATTGATTTTTACTATACTAGAATGTCAAATTTTGATAAATTTTCATGTTTTTCGTTTTTCTCATTTTTTTCAAACAAAACCAAATCAAAAACTTTTTTATGTTCATATTTTTATTTCTGGGTGCAAAAGCAATAAAAAAAATATACGCACGACCCATGTACAAAAATGTTGTTGACCAGTGTTATTGTTTCCATTTTCTAAATAATCAAGTTTGGGCGTTACATATAACTATTCCGAGAAGATTTTGTCAGATTAAAATGCATAAGCAACAATTCCGAATCACAGAAATGCTAACAGCAAATGGCGAATAGTATTATCAACTTTAAGGCTGAATGCTGTGAACTATAACCAATTTTCGAGTTTTATATATTACGAAAAGTATTAGAAAGCATATAAAATAATTTATTAGTAAGAATAATTTTAAACCTTTCGAATAAAATATTTGATTTTGTTTTAACACAGTAAGGACATTCTGTGCAGTATAAAAGCAGGAAATGTTGGTACTTAGAAATTAATAATGTAGATATAATTTTATCAAAATATTCACTTGATTAACTACACATGTCCATGTGTAGATTTCGAATACTAAAAAGAGTATTAAAATTGGCTTGGGATGTGTGTATTGCTCATTTGTTGTATTTAAAGGCATCCTATTAATATCCTTATAATGCTACGGCATGCGATAACACTATATTAATATCAATGGGCGGATAGTTTTGTAACAGTTTGACATTCGACGCAAAATCATTTTGAAGAATTATATCACGTTGAATCCTGAAATTGATGAGGAATAAATAAATGCCCCTGATTCGTTATTTTGAAGCTTACAAAATCATTGCACAGCATATTCGTATTAAAAACCCAAATCGGTGTTCATCCGAGAAAATTGAGTCCCAAATCCGAACAACATCCGGCAGTGGGAATTCCTGTGACAGCAATAGCGTTATCCATCTTAAATATTTTAAAACATTAGATATAGCTAATTTATTGCTATCACATGTGAGTTTAAATGTATACCTAAAGCTGTAATATTGTGGATGCAGCTCCTGCTCTTTTAACCTATCATAAACTTCTGGATCCTTTTCCTTCAGCATTTTTGCCAACTTTGCCATCATAAATTTAATACCGCCTTCTGAATCGTCGAGAGTTTTTATGAAAAAGTCTCGAATTTCACTCATTAATGCTGTAAAACAGAAAAAACAATCTGCCTCTGCGTGTTCTGAGCACAAAGAGATTTAGTGTCAAAAATCATTAATAAATCTGTACCAACTCAATATATTACTTCTATATTCAAGATCTGGATCGGATGCCATAATATAGTAGATCGGACCTACAATTTCATTCATTCCTTGAACATATCCTTGCCCGGGATTCAATTTCGCATAAAGAAACAGTATACGTTCTACGACCTCCCAATGCGCCTCTTGTCCTTCATCCATTGCGGCATAGTTTTCGTTGGAGCGCTTTGTAATAAGATTTATCTATCAAAATAAAAATTAATGCAGCCATTCAAATCTCTATATGTACCACATTGTGCATGGGATATATATGTATACAATGAGGTTTACCTGCTACTTTGGCATATTGAAAGACATGTACATACAGATAAATATAACATCTTATAATTATCTTACAGCGTTTAAAAATTATATCAAGTATATTCTTAATTAAAAGAATATTTATTTTTATATGATTTAAATTTATATGCATAGATTACCTTTGTCATTCCTAAGCCCTTGCGTTCGACATTTGCCGAACTCAGTACAGTGGGCACAACACGTTGATGTAATCTTCGTTCTCCTTTGCTATGCACAACAATATCGCAAGGGTATTCGGTAGCTTGTTGAAAGAATGATATATCTGGACATAAACGGCGAACATCTTTATCAATTTGTAGTAAAAATTCGTTGTCCTGAAAGAATGTGTTCCAAGCACTTTCGGGCCCTTCACTTAAGGGATGGTCACTAAGTCCGGCATTTGTATCATCTTGCTCACCGGCACCATTTAAACCTGGTGGTAACACTAGTTCTTCTATGAATTGACGGTACAGTGCTCGTTTTTTATTGAGAGTTTCAGTCCATGTACATTGCTTGGAGCCTAAGTAACCAAGAAGAAACTTCCAGCATATTGCTCGAAAACTACCCACGTCAGGAATGCCTACGGAATAAAAGTATTTTAGGCATATTTCCGCTTACATTGCAGGTCTTACCATGAAAACAGAGATTTCTAAGTCTATTTACGTCGATTTCGTCCATTTCCAGCGCATCCTCAAATTCTTTTACTCTGTAGCAATATATTTGTATGTAATTCTAATTGCTATATTACCATTTGGCGTACATACCGTGCTTTAAAAATCGACATCGAATCCCCGAGATTTCATAAACAAACTTCTTTACTTTCACTTATTATTTATTTCTTATTGGGGGGAGGCGTTGTTTATCACTTTGATAAATTCCAATTTTATTCTTCTTTGTTTGACAGCGAGCGAAAATGTAAACGAAAACATATGGGACAACACTACAAATATTGCCACATCAAAATAATTGGGTTTGTTATAAAAACGGGTGAGTAAATTTGAGAGTCGGTAGTATTAACTATTGAGTAGTTCCAATAGTCCTGTATCATATTCCATCTAACTGATTACGAAATTATAGAGTTTCTTTTATAGGGAATATTCTAGTTTCGATTTCCTTAATATTATTTTAACACTTATGAGCTCTTTAATTGGCATAAAAAATGGCTGAGCAATAATTGAATACTGTGACGAATTCGTCGATTCCTTGATTATCAATCCTGGGTTCGATCACTATAAAGTCAAGTAAACACACGCACAGATATTGTAACTAATAGCTAGTTTTATTTACTAGTAATAAACGCAATACAAATTTAAGAGTTTGGTAACTTCACAGTACTTCACTGTTCAACGCTTGAGAATAAACTGATCCACCTGCCTTGCTTGGTCACTGCCTTATATAGTCCGACAGGATGCTTGCATACGCACCGAGAACTTTTTGGTTTTTCCATAGTTAAATAATAAGGTTGTGTCATTTCGTCAGTTGATTGAATATTTTTGAACACACTGGCGTATACATTGTCAGAAGGAGATGCTAACAGCAGAATCTAAACCAACAAAATGTAAACAAGCTTGGTTTGCATTTGCAAACTTTGTGGTTTTTCTAACACTTATATTGAAAATAATAGCAAATATGGCGACATTATTCAATAATAATCACAACCAAGCTTGCACCACATAATTTCTCACAAATAAAAATTTTTCTGGTTTCTCTTCCCTTCATTCGCTAACACCAGGCAGTTGCTTTCGACAATCTTTACGCCCATATGTTGTTGCTTTAGTGTTGACTTTACCTTCTAATTGTACCATGGGTTATTCGCTCTTCGTGTTCTCGAAGGATCGGTGTTATTTATTGGCATCTCCTCTTTGCATCGTATTCGCAAACACTCGCGCGATCTCTCTTCCTCTTGCTTGATACATGCTTGCATGCATAAGCGCAGCCATCGTTATCTCTGTTGTGTCGAACTAGTGGTGGGAATGCCACCGAGCTAGCGATAGCACACGCCTGAGAATAATCGCCACAATACATATATAAAACTAAATACCACCAACGGAAAATATTCATAGTCTGAATTAGGTATAATTTGAATCTAGTAGCAGCCCTTTGACATAATAAAGTCATACTTAATTTTTACTATGACTTATTTGTTTTCATAATTTTACATGATAGAAATACATTCGGATTGTTGCGGGACACTGCAGTGGGTAGACTCCGCTTTGGAAAATATTTCTAAAACATTTCGTTGCTACGGATATGATGCCTCTCACCTCTCATTACCCATCTTATTCGACAACACTCCCCAAAACCTTCGGGGAGTGTTTTTGTCGTTACCACAACAACATCAACCTGGGGTGTGGTGGGCCAGCACACTACCCTAAAAGAGTCACTAAATATTTGACTTCTTCCCATGTGAGTCATTTGAAATCTCACTGTGAAATTCATTTCATATATTTAGGGCCATTTGCTCAATGTCTGTTTAATGCCAGTATAATTAACTGGAATTGGTTGTCTGTCCCTAATCCACAGTGCCGTCTAGCGTTGATTAGACAACGCGATAATATTATTAATGACTTTTGTCATTCTAGGAAGAAGAAAAATTAAAAATGAACCAAAGCTGCTGAGTTCCTATTCGAAAATCTTGTGAAAATGTGAACCTTTGTACCTCTTTTATGTTGCTCAGGAACTTATGCTTCATTTACACTGCACCGCGTTTGGAAAATTCAAATGAGTCATTTTAAAACCATTCTCTACTACAGCCTTTTCAGTTTATATTCAGAAAGTTGCAATTCATATTCAAAAAGTTACAATTCTTATTCAGAAAGTTACAATTCATATTCAGAAAGTTTCAAAAGAAAATGAATTGAACTTTTCTGGATATGAATTGTAGTTTTCTGAATATTAACTGTAACGTTCTGAATATAAACTGAAAAAGGTGTAGACAGCTGACCCTTTTATAAGTACATATAAAAACATTTTCATTAATACGAATACCCAACATTGCCATATTCCAACAATAAAATATTGACATTTCTTTTTTATTTCAATACTTCATTTTAATTCTTTCAATTTATAAATATGAATATGTATGTATGTATTTAGTATACTTATAAATTATTCTAATATTATTCTACTTAATTACATAAAGCCTACTAAATTAGACTCTAAATTTCAAATACCGGAACGCATTATCTCCTGTTTTTAGTTTTTCCTTTCGTATTGGCTGCCACATCTTGAGCCTTGCGAAACAATTAATATTTCTGGTCTCCCATCGCTTGGCTAACGCACAACGCCCAACACCGCCGATGAAAAGAGTGGTACATATCATGTCTTTTGATCGATTTCAAAAAGCGTTCTTGAATTACACACCTTTCTTATTTTTGTGAACAAAAAAATGTTGATGACAATCTGTCAAGTTCGATAGTCTATCAAATAGCCATGACATATAAAGATACGTACATCTCTTCGTCCTAACTTATGAATTTTTGAATGATATGATAATGGCCTGCATTACCATATTTTCTCTTTTGTACATAAAAAGAGTTCCACAAACAAAATTTATTTGGAAATGTGAATGTGTTCCAAAATATGAGGGGTTTGCACAAATGACTCACTATTTTTGACGAAAGTACTCAGCATTGTCTAGTATATAGAATTAGCATTAGGGGGATTCATTTAACCTTATAAAGCGTGTAACCGTATAATTTTATCAAGTGTGTAAATGAACTATAATTTTTTGTATGAAAAAATTGTTTACACAAGCGCTTTTCAGTGTGTAAACCCTGTAAAATGAAAAAATGCAACCATGTGCGCACGACAGCTGTTCACCGTTTGTGATTTATATTTCTATTACTTGGCGCAGATTTTGAGAAAACCAACAAAATGTTCGAAATTCATGCAATTTTATGTATAATTTGTTGTGTTTTAGATAATTGAAACGAAGTGCAAGCGTAGGAGGGTCAATCCATCACATAGATGGACAGAGGCAGAGGCAACTCATCTGCTAGAAGCGGTGCGGCTATAATTTGTTGACAAATAATCAGCTGACCGATAAATTTATCAAATAAGATAGCCAGGTGCGTTCATATAACAGTGTGTGTAAACAGATACAAATTTACACTTTATAAATTTATATGCTTCAATGAATCCCCTTATTAGCTCATTTGCATTTTGTTTGACATTTCCTCTATCCAAAACTTCAAACGCAATGCGTTCGAAAAAAATGTCATGTTAAAGCGGCCCAAATGCGAGCAAATACAATGAAATCAGTCATTTTGGAAATGCGACGCATTTGGATTTTTTCGCCCAAAATTACTCATTTGGTACAGTGTAAATGTAGTATTACACCAGGGAATTTGCGATGCGTACATATGTCGTAGTTTCAAATCGTTTTGTTTCGTTTGGACTGGGCCTTTACTCAGTAGTTCTATTCGAAGGCTGTTCTACTCGAAAGCAAAAAGCGATTCTAATACACATAGGCACTCTGTAGCTCGTTAGAATTTCCTTTAAGAAATATTCCATTATAGTAGGCATCACTGTTTCCGACATTTCAAGCGCAAAGCAAAATACAAAAAGACATTGCGTAAGTCTTAGGTGCAGTATTAGGCAGCGCAGCTTTACATGTCACAGTAGCGCAGGTGATAGAATCTCGACTACCACGCGTGTGGTCGCAAGTTCGAACGTGAGTGCTTTTTCACGTAATTTCTATTTTTTGATTTATTTTTATTAAATAAAATTTAATTTTTCTAAATACATAAATACTAAAAATATTTCTTTTGTACAACTTTTCCATTTTTTTGCCTAGAATTCTTCAATTGTTTGCTGTCAACAGTGATTGCTTAAATCCTTCTGCGATAAAAATGATTTCTTGATGAAAAAAAAGACTAATTGTTTTATTATAATCATAAGAAAATACATTTTGATGGATTTCCGTTTGCTAAATTGTTGTCGAATAGAATTTTGTAACTTTTGACTATTTTGGCATATGCTTTCGAAATACTGAGTACCAAATTTTCTACAATCGAAAGGGGAATAAATCAAATCCGAAGGCAACAGAATGGAACTCGAACAACGAATGCGTTCTAATCGAAAATTTCTTACAGAGTATGAAACACTCGAAAGCGAACAAATTTTCTTTCGAATAGAACTACAGAGTAAGTGCCAAGAATTGAACAAAATGGAGCTCGAAATTTTTGTTCTTGTTATTTGCATCTGGCAGCACCACGTACTTATATAAAACAGCTGATAACGGCTCATCACTGATGGTCCTAGTATATGTCTACTAGGAGCGCAACTTACTACGAATCTGCACACACACACAAACCACACAGGGTGAATTGTATGCAATAATAAAACAATGAAATTTAAATGCTGCAATATTGAACGTGAAGACTTAAAACACCCAAATTATTGAATATAAAGCAGTTATAACACCTTATCAGTTCCTGCAGAATGTAAATTTCAGTTTAAATTGAAGTTTTTAGTTGTAGTTTTTACTTTAAAGCAACTCTTAACGCGATTTCCTTCATTCCACTCTCTCGGAGTACCTTCATCCACTACCTTCCACTCCGATTCGCAAATGAAGATACCTAACTAGTAGAGGTAAACAATGCTGATGGTGCGTGTCACAATTTATTAGCAATTTTAAATAACTTAGGAAGGATTTATTTACTGCTATAAATAGCCAGCAATTGGAACAATGAAAACGCGTTTTAACACCTATGATATAGTTTGTGGTGTTGCAGAGTTGCAGCGGTAAGTAGAATATAAGAAAGTTGTGACTTGGAACTAAATTTGAGTATTTTAGTTTGGTCGGTCAACGCGTAAATCAAATATATGACATCGACAACAAAACCTATTTGATACGTTTCCAAGGCGGTGAAAGTAAGACAGTACTTCTAATTGAGTCTGGAATACGTTTTCACACAACAGTCTTCGAATGGCCTAAAAATATGGCACCGTCGGGTTTCAGCATGAAGCTCAGGAAACATCTAAAGAACAAACGTTTGGAAAAGTTGGAACAACTCGGCTTGGATCGTATAATTGATTTGCAATTTGGTACTGGCGAAGCTGCATATCACGTTATCGTTGAGCTATACGACCGTGGCAATATAATACTAACCGATCACGAACTTACAATTTTATATATACTGCGTCCCCACTATGAAGGTGAAGAAGTACGATTTGCTGTACGTGAAAAGTACCCCTCGAATCGCGCAAAAGAACAGGCTAATGAGTTAACTGAAGCTGATATTGCTACAATGGTTGATAGTGCAACAGGAGGGGACAATTTACGACGGTTGTTAATGCCCAAAGTAGATTTTGGGCCAGCAATAATTGATCATGTGCTTTATAAATACAAACTAGATAATTGTATGATTGAAAAGAAGGAATATCCTTGCCCTGATGAAAATGAAAATCAACAAGCCGAAAGTGGTAAAGGAAAAAAATATAGAAAACAAAAAAAGAAAGAAGGAAAGTCAACAAATATGCGAAACTTTGATAAGGATGCAGATATTTGCGTGCTAATGCAAGCTTTAAAGGTATGTAATTTAAAGAATGAAATGAAAAAAATATTTTCACTTCTATATATAATTAATTGTTTTCCAGGAAGCGGCCGTTATATTTGCACAGGGTCGGAAATCTGTGGCAAAAGGTTATATCATACAAAAACGGGAAGAGAAACCATCTGCGGAAGGTGGTGAATCCAAAGAGGGGTTTTACCAAAACATCGAGTATCATCCATATTTATTCGCTCAGTTTGAGGGTCAGCCGGTATCTGAATTTGAGACTTTCATGTTAGCTGTGGATGAATTCTATTCTAAAATGGAAGCGCAGAGAATTGATTTAAAAACATTACAACAAGAGCGCGATGCATTGAAAAAACTATTAAATGTAAAAAAGGATCATGCGCATCGTTTAGAAAATTTAAGCAAATCACAAGAAGTTGATAAACAGAAAGCAGAATTAATAACATGTAATCAAGAATTAGTTGATCATGCAATAACTGCCGTTCAAACACTTATTGCAAGTCAAATGTCATGGCCAGACATAGATAAAGTTGTGAAAGAAGCTCAGGCCGATAATGATCCAATAGCAAGTGCTATCAAACAACTGAAATTGGAAATCAATCATATTACCTTACGACTCTCTGATCCATACAAAGACCTAGAGCAGGATTCTGATGATTCTGAAAACGATACCTATGAGGGGTTGCCAACGATGATTGTAGATGTGGATTTGTCACTTTCAGCTTGGGCTAATGCACGAAAATACTACGATTTGAAGCGCTATGCTGCAAAAAAAGAACAAAAAACTATAGATGCATCTCAGAAAGCTCTAAAATCAGCTGAACGCAAGACTCAGCAAACATTGAAAGAAGTTCGTATTATATCTAGTATAACGAAAGCCAGAAAAGTATATTGGTTTGAAAAGTTCTATTGGTTCATTAGTTCTGAAAATTATTTAGTTATTGGCGGTAGAGATGCCCAACAAAACGAACTTATCGTCAAACGGTAAATATTTTATTTTTATAAAAGTTTACATAATACCAATTATTATTATTATTACAAATCCTGATTTCTCATCCTCACATGTTTTGCAGTTATATGCGACCATCTGATATATATGTGCATGCTGAAATACAAGGCGCATCGAGTGTTGTTATACGGAATCCATCTGGAGAAGAGGTGCCACCAAAAACATTGTTAGAGGCGGGCACAATGGCTATATCCTACAGCGTGGCATGGGATGCCAAAGTTGTTACAAACGCATATTGGGTTCGTAGCGATCAAGTCACTAAGACTGCGCCTTCTGGTGAATACCTAGGAACGGGTAGCTTTATGATACGTGGAAAGAAGAACTTTTTACCATCTTGCCATTTAATAATGGGCCTTAGCCTACTATTTAAATTGGAAGATAGTTTTGTGGAACGCCACCGTGGTGAGCGTAAATTGCGCACATATGAGGAGGAACAACAAGATCTGGAAGAACAAGAGCAGCGCATGAAGAAATTAGGCTTAGAAGATGTAGAAGTTGACTTGGAAGCAACAGAGCATCATGATGAGGATTCCGAAGAGAAATCTGCAAAGGAGCCAGGCTCCAATCAACTAGAAAAAGTAGACGAAGCCGATGAAGATTCCGATTCACAAGAGAATGAATCTATCTTCCCAGATACTCAAGTAAAAATTGAACATGATACTGGCCGTGTTACGGTACGCACCAATTCAATTGTGGAATCATCTGAAAACGCTAGCGAACTGCTGCAGGAAACTGCTAGCAAAGTTGACGCACCAAAATCAAATGAAGAAGAGGAAGCTACAATTATACCTGCAGCCCCATCCCGCAAGAAACAACAACAAAATGCAAAAAAGAGGAAAGAGGAGAAAGAGCGGAAAACGCAACAGGAATTGAGACAACAACAGCAAAATGCAGCCGAAAAAGAAACAAATAATGCATCGCACATGAAACGAGGACAACGCGGTAAACTAAAGAAAATGAGAGCTAAATACAAAGATCAGGATGATGAGGAACGCAAACTACGAATGATGATACTTAACTCAGCCGGCAAAGACAAAATAAATGTAGCGGACAAGAAAATTGAGGAGAAAATTGAGGAGAATAAAATACAGTCAGCAAACAAACAAAAAATGAGTAACAACCAGAAAGTTGAACAACTTCCAGCTGGAGCTGAGATCGACGACGGTGATGATTTGCCTTATGGCGCTGATGTTGCCATGCTAGACTCACTCACTGGACAGCCGCTTGAAGACGATGAATTGTTATTTGTTGTTCCATTGGTGGCACCATATCAAGCGCTTCAAAACTACAAGTAAGAAAGGTCATATTTACAAACAAATTGCAATTCTTTTAATTGTAAGCTATCTTCACAGGTTTCGTGTTAAACTAACACCGGGTACGGGTAAACGGGGACGAGCCGCTAAAACCGCTTTAACCATGTTTTCGAAAGATAAAAGCTGCAGCTCGCGCGAGAAAGATTTGCTGAAAAGCATCAAAGAAGAAGCCTTGGCTAGAAATATACCCGGAAAGGTCAAATTATCCGGTCCACAGTTGCAAAAGTTTAAAAAGTAACCCCGAGTCGTTATTTGTAAATGATGTTACCCTTTTTTTTCAACATATTAAACTATATGGATGTACATATGTAACTATGTGCGCTATAGAATAAACAAATATTTGAATAGATTATGTTAATAATTTTGGTGAAATTTGTATATACTTCAGGATTTTGCCTTTTCTTATTATAGTCTACAACGAAACAATATATGCGTAGGTATATATGTAAGTAAACCTAAAATGATTAATGCAACATACATATACATGTACTCACAAGCTTCAAGCAGCCACTTGAAGTATTAAGCAGCAATAAAAAAAGCACATGTTCAGATATTAGTACATTAAAGGTCACGGTAATGTATAAATGCGGAATGTAAAGGCACTTGTATCGATGATGGAAATAATTTTTTTACTTAAAAGTAGCGCAATCATCGACTTATTTACCATTTGGCTTTGATTTCAACTAAACGCCAATCATTCATAATGTCGTTTTTCCATTTTTCCATTTCCACATACATAAAATGGCATAAATATATGTATATGTAATATGTGCTTGGAAGGAGTGCGCTGATCTTTTCTCATTTCTCAATTATGAATTTCTCAAAACTCTCCCACACTGAGTAAATTAAGCAACAAAAATATGTTTATAAAGTCTCATTTAGTTTGCTTCGGATCTGATAGAATTGAAGGTGAGCGTCTGGTCAGTTTTTTGACTAGTAGTTGGCAAAATGAGCACATCATATCAACGTCCAGCATTCTGGCGCGTGCCGGACTACATACAAGATGAGGAATATTTCGAACGTTATGCAGGTGGACGAAGAAAGAGTTCGCTTATCTCCGGATCCAACCGTCGAAATAGCATGAAGAAACGTGTACATTTTAAAGATGATCCACTGCAGGTTAATACATCATTACCATCATCCTCACCAATATTATCACCTGAGGTAAGACAGAAAGTGTAATTAAAAAAGTGTTTCAGCGATTGTGGGTGTGTTAGTGTGTTTGCTTATTTTGTGCATACGTTGAGAAGACGTACATATGTATGATAAAAGCCACGGACATAATGGCCCTGCAAAAAAGATGCGGGTAAAATTATAAGTCAATTTACCCGGAGCCATACCGAAAGTTTCCGTATTTCTCTCATCACGTTTTTAAGAGCATTGGTAAACTTTTTGACTGTTTCTTTGCTCGCGTTCCTGTGTGTGCGGTTTAGCATCTCGCTCTTTCTCTTCTTTCGGTGTCACAGCTACTAGTCATTTGACTCGTATATAACACGTAACATTACGGGATATTTTACCGACATGAATGCCAATTGTAGTTTCAGTCATTCAATTTTTGCAGGGGGCTTATCTGTACATTAGACCGTTTCAAAAATACTTTTTTGTTTTAAATGTGGATAGTGGACTACGCTCTGAGGCTTTCTACTTAGGTGTTACTACTAAGGATGTTTGCACCATACAACTAGGCTACCTCAGCTCTAAACCGTTGCGGATATAATCCATATTGTGCCAAGCAGATACAGTACGCCACCGCCGATGTATCCGTCATATGTCAAAATTTAGAGCAAAATCCACTTTGACGTATCCGTCGAATCTGTGGTTAAGCACAGCTGTCAGTTTTTCCAACGTTTTACCGTATTTTATTTGCTTAGCGCATATTAATGTTAGAAGTTGATATTAAAAATATTTTTTTTTCTTGAACGGTCTACTGTAAATGTATCTACCTATGCTCGTAAATTGCCATACGTACTGATATGCACAAATCAACAATTGTTAGAACTTTGATTTTTATAAATACTCTACATTCAACACAAAATCTAAGATAAAAACTTGACAAAAACCCTGCTAAGTTTGATACAAGCAAAACAAAAACGACTATCGTAACTGGAAAATGGCAAGTTTTTCTATTCCAAAAGTGTTTATAAATAAAGGCTATAACAAAAATCGTACGATCCTGAGATAATAATAACAATGATTTGGTGCGATATACCTACGAGATTTAGTTCGAGCAGCTCTTCCAATTTGCGATGCTCTGTTTCTAACATTTACCAAAACATTGGCGTAATATGAATATTCCAGGGCGGTTCAGTGCAAGCTAAACGTTTTATTGGCGGTTTATTTGCAAAACCGTTCATCCAAAAACTTCAAGGCAAGCGAACGTGAGGTTCTATCGAAGTGACTCGGCCTAGATCCGACTCGTTTGGGAATATTTCTGCTACCATTGTTGAATACCGCTAACTTTAAGCTTCGTCAAATAAACAATTTTTTTTGAAGTTTCTCATAGAAAAAGTGAATTTTAAGATGAAAAAAATTTGAGGGCTTGAACTGATTATAACATGCCTATACTAAGGGCAAGCCGAAGGACACGGCCCTGCATTCACTGGTATTTGTTATCGAAAGGTCACTTGACCTCAAGGAATACACACTGGTGGCGTTCCTAGATATAGCGGGTGCCTTCAACAACGTTCCCCAGAAGCCATCACCTCGGCGCTAACGGGTCTGCGGGTTGACGCGTGCCTGGTGGAGTTTATTAAAAATCTGCTTACACAAAGGCAGATTAAAACGGAACTAGGTGGTACCGTGATTCACAGACCCGTAAACAGAGGCACCCCACAGGGAGGTGTTCTCTCTCCTCTTTTATGGGTGGTTACCGTAAACCAACTACTACGCCTCATGGAATCAGAGGGCCGCCAAGTGATTGCGTATGCAGATGACATCTGTGTCGTTATGCGGGGGAAATTCCCGCAAACTCTTTGCAACTTGATGGAAGGGGCACTATCCAAAATTTCACACTTGGCCACAGACGCAGGTGTGGAAGTTAGCCCGGATAAAACCGAGCTAATTCTTTTCACGAGGAGGTACAAGGTACCAAATCTAACACCGCCCAGAATTGGGGATACGTCCTTAGTTTGAAGCGATAAAGTCAAGTATTTAGGAGTCATTCTAGATAGAAAGCTGCTCTGGAGTGACAACATAATGGAGCGAGCCAAGAAGGCAGCAGCAGCGCTGTCCACCTGCAAGAGGGTCATTGGCACCTCCTGGGGGTTCTCCCCTAAGGTGGTCTACTGGATTTACACAGCCAAGATTGGCATTTTAGGCAGCATACGGTCCCAGGCGCCACCAACATATTCACAGATGGCTGTAACCTTGTTGGGAAGGTGAGAGCGGGCATCTTTTCACCGGATATGGGATTATAAGTCTCTTTCCGCCTTCATGATCACTGTAGTGTGTACCAAGCGGAAATGCTGACAATACACAGGGCTGTGAACCATCTTGTGTCTATGCCTAAGGATAGCAAACGGGGGTTTACTTTCTCAGACAGTCGGGCTGCATTAAAGGCCCTGGACTCTTTCGTCGACAATACAAAGTCGGTCACTGAATGCCGCAGATCTCTTAACGAGATGGCTCAGCACTTCAGTGTCAGCCTTATATGGGTACCTGGGCACAGGGATATTGAGGGCAGCTGCAGAGCGGACGAGCTGGCCAGGAGAGGCACCACCGACCATATCCTTTCGGGAAACGATTCGGTAGGCATACCTATGGCCACTTTCAAGTTTCATGTAAACACAAGCACTATTACAAACACAAACGGACTATGGTCAGTCATCTCATCGTGCGAGACATCCAGGCTGACATGACCGTCATATGATAAGGGACTTCTGACTCTGCACAAATCAGTTTTAGTATCCCTTATAAGGGTCCTAACAGGTCATTGCTTGATAGGCACGCATGGTGCGAGAATGGGGGTTACAGCCTTCGAGTACTGTCGCAGCTGCAGATGTACCGAAGAAGAAGAGAGCATCCAGCATGTCCTCTGTCAGTGTCCAGCACTCAGTAGACGGCGGTTGGCCATCCTAGGCAAACCTTTTCATTGCGACCTTGCTGAGGTCTCTAGATGTGAAGTCAAGGCTTAGGCAAAATTTAATAACTACACGAAGTGGTTTGACCCACCTTAGGCATTGAAGGAGTATTTTATAGGGTATCACAACGGGCCCACTTGACGGCCTATGTGTCGGGCAGTTACCTTAGAGTTTCAGCTCAGCCCTTGCAACCTTACCTAACCTAAAAGATTATGATTCAAAGAAGAAAAAATCGACTTAATTTTCTTGAAAGTTTTCTAAAATTCCCACATTTTTTGTTTAATCAATCAGTGTACATATGTATGTTTGTGTATGTTCTTAATAGGGATGTTACGGATGTGAGTTTATCGGAGTTGGAATCAGAATCAGACTCAGAATTCAGAATTGATTCGTCAGAACCGAAAATGAAATCAGAACGGAAAGTGAAGATCAGGTTACATAAATGTTATTATTATGTTAATAAAACAATCGTAACCGAAATTGAATCAGAAGTCTTCATCAATCGGAAGTTCAGATCTAGCGGAATCGGAATCGAAGCTCCGTAACATGCCCATTATCTACATATTTAAGCGTTGGATACGCAACCAATTAATACTTTTTTTGTATATACGAGGTGTGTTCAAAACGTATCGCGAATTTTGAATTTTCACTGGTTACGTATATTCGAATTTCGAATTTTTTGTGGCGTTATGTTGGTACTCATGTCTCTCACTTATGCCGACAAGCTCGGCCATTTTGAATGTTCAGTTAATTGTTGACAGATGCTTTGCTTGCACGTGTTTTGAATCGTCTTCGATTTTTACCTATTCAAAAAAATGGATCAAAGAACCTGTATCAAATTTTGTGTGAAAAACGAAATTAAGTGCGCGGATGCAATCCGAATGTTGACTGTGGCATACGGAGAAGCTACCTTGGACCGAAGCAACGTTTATCGGTGGTACAAAATGTTCTCAGAAGGCCGAGAAGATGTGCAAAGAAGAACAAAAATTGGCTTTTGCACCACGATAACGCCACTGCTCACGCATCGATGGTTGTGCGCGACTTTTTGGCCAAAAACAACACACTAATGATGCCGCAGCCACCGTATTCCCCCGATCTGGCCCCCTGTGACTTTTTATTGTTCCCTAAACTGAAGAGTACCATGAAAGGACGACGTTACGCTTCTCTTGACGAGATAAAGACGGCATCCAAGGAGGAGCTGAACAAGATACAAAAAAATGATTTTTTGAAGTGCTTCGAAGATTGGAAATACCGTTGGCACAAGTGTATAATATCTCATGGGGATTACTTTGAAGGGGACAAAATAGATATTCATGAATAAATAAATAATTTTTGAAAAAACACAAAATTCGCGATACTTTTTGAACACACCTCGTATGTACGCATTTAAATATAAAAAATAGGTTATTAGTCAGCTGTTGGTTTGCGAATATGCCAAGATTTGGGCCACCGTATTGGAATGCAAAGAGACATGCGAAGAAAAAAAATGTAAGAACTTAATTTATATGCACACTTACCCCCTAGATAAAATAATTATATACATACAAACATACATATATATACAAGTATATAAGAGAATGCATTTAATGATGCAATTGGATGGATATTTTCGGCTACTGGCATTTTATTGTGTTGTTTCGCGCTTGATTTTTTAATTTTATTTGTTTTTTTTTTTTTATTTACTTATTTATTTAACATGTTGTATTTTTAGCTGTTTGGGCCGATTAGTATTTCGTCGCCATTAGCAAATTTGTTGTTGGTCCAGTGCCACAAAAATAGAAATAAATTACTATGAATTTAATTGAAATGCAATACAAATCCAATTTGTTGGTCTCTTATTGAACCTCACAATAAAGTAAACATACGTAAATATGTATGTGTGGCCATTGCTAAGCATTTGCTCATTTATGAATGCATGTATTTGGGATATCACGGAGATCAATCTGGCGAAACCGAAATCGGATTGCTCAAATGCGCTCTTTCAGAGTCGGAAGTCGAACCATGGAATAAGGGAGGATTATCTAGGTAAATGAAAGGAGGACAATAAAATAATACAAATAAAGCAATGTCAAACGTTTTTCTGTCCAATGAAAAATCAGTTGACAAATCGACAAAAAATTCGATTCCTGAAAAAAAAACTTCGTCTAAAGATCGATTTACCATCTACCATTCAATGATGGATACAGGTCCATCCTAATTGCAAGGTGGCGGTACAGAAATTGAAATTCATCGGAAGTTCAGACTTTTTGGAATCAGAATCGAATAGCATCCCTAGCGTGTACATATGGAAATAATTAAGCATTTTGCTACGAATGTATGATGTCCAACATTTCAAATCGCTAATATTCCTGCAGAAAATTGTACTAGCTCAGAACTATCCCTGATCTAAACCGTTTGACAACACCACTAGTTCTAGTTCAATACCCAAGCAATGCTTTCAACTGTCCACTTTCAACTGTCTAGTTCAAAACCGAAGCAAAGCTTTCAACTGTCCACTTTTACTTACATGCCGATGTCATTGGCGGTGACAATTACCGCCAGTGCATTACTCTGCTACTCGTTTTTAACCGGTTTCCATTCCGAGAGTTCTAAGATAGTTTGGCTTTGGCTAGTTCTCAACCTGTGACATTTCGGAAAGTTTGGGGGTAGTTTTGGTTGTGGATGAGTGATTATCGATATCCGATATTCCAAACTATCTTGACACTATCTCTGTTGCAAACGGCACGAAACGATTCACAAAGTGTGTTTTTCCGTCATCCCTTGTCAAATTTGGTTTTGTAACAAACCGGTTTCGACATTCCCCCATTCTCAGTGTTTAGTTTCATCATGTTGTTGTTGTTGTTTGTAACGACAAAAACACTTTCCGAAGGTTTTAGGGAGTGTTGTCGAAAGTAACAGCCCTTTGTCGGATATGAACCCGGTACGCTCCGGTACTCCCTTGCGGTAGCTCCTCGACTGTCGCTGGAGCAATTTGGTATGACCAGTGCAAGATGGGTAATGAGAGGTGAGAGGCATCATATCCGTAGATCAACCATCTAGTTGCACGTTATTACCTTTGTGCATTTTAGTCACCTCTTACGACCGGTATGCCTACCTCGGGCATATTCTAAGCTTCTAACCCGCAGGGGTGTGACTTTTTTCTAGTGTTTCCCTGGTTTGGTTAACTTGGTTCTTCCTTTCCCGTCTCTGTAAGGGCATTTCTAATTTAATATTTTTTTCTTCTTCAACCCGCGGCTGATACTCTGCAAAATCCGAAGCTCATGCCACTGTGGGTGTTACGCATTTAAAATTTCTTCTAGCAACAGATCCTTTAGGTGTTTTTCGAGGTACACAACTGGTGTGGGTTAGAAATCTCACATAAAAAGTAAGAGCAAACTATTGGGATGTATTTTGCAGTTATATATACAATTAACAAATGTTCACGGAGCACTGAAATGTTGTCATTATGAAAAATAGCTTACGATCAAGTTTTGAAGGCTGAAGAACATAAACTGGACTCCTTAACACTTTACTGAAGGCGATCCCTTACGTGAGGATCATTTTCCGAGCTGGCTTTACATTAAATAGGTTTCAAATTTAAAATTAGTATAGCATCAATTAATATTCCCCAAAAATCTAACTTTATTATGAAATTTTAAATTTTAAAGAAAACTCACCTAGTTAGTTCCATTCCTATTTGAATGAAAAAATCAAAATACCACGAAATATTATTTTATGTTTTAAAACTAATATACTCTGTGAGATCAGCATTTTGTAAGGTTAATGGTCAATTTGGTGCTCTTTTTAAATCTACTTTCTTTGCTTTTTGGGTGTGTACCTACATTATAGAAATAAAAAAAACTTATAATATTGCAACCATCGGCAACTTGCTGCCACAATTTTACCCTTGAGACAATACTACTCCAAGTCGAATAGAATAATTAACTTTTTTTGTGAAAGGACACACTTTCAATTCAACAACCCAACAAATTTTCTTGAAAGCGAGAAACGAAAAGGTCAGATTGGGTTTATTGATGGCCAGTCTAATATACATTTTGCACATCTTCTTAAATTTGTATTTGTTTTGTTATTCATATCCGTTTAAACTTTTTGATGCGCGATTAAATTATTGCTTTTGTTAATAAAAGTTTCGTTCTATATACATTTTTTATGGCTGAGTTGAAATAAAAAAAATATAAACAAACAAAGAAAACTTGATTAAAGAACACTTTTTAGGGAAAGAAAAGTTATAAGGAAAATGTGCCAGCCAAGGTGGGGAATAAAGCCATAAAGGGGTGTTCATACTATATACAAAAGATTGCAAAATAAGAAGAAAAAACATTTGGGTTCCGCCACGAATTCGATTCAATGTTTGGCGCATTTAAAATTAGTGCCTGAGCAACTTGCAGTGCGATCAAGTCGTCTGCGAAAATTCAGTGTTATCATAATCTTGTTGCAAAGCAGCCAGATTGCCAGAGCAAGTAGTGAAACCATTGCTGTCTGTGAGTCGCGCGCCACGTAAATTAACAAACCATCTCATTGTCGGTAGAGTGATTAGCGTTGCGCGTCGTGTGTTTAGCAACAATTTTAAAATCTTCTATTTTGCTTGGAAAAAATTCTAAAGAGTGTAATTCCTGCTCAAGTGTATCCTTTTTGTACTTGAGTGATTGGTCCACATTGTGGGAGCTGCTGCATTTTGTAGCAGAGAAAATGAGCCCAAAATTGCATGAATTCACTGTTGTTCTACAGCGAGATGGACCCGATACACCTTGGGGTATACGACTTGTCGGGGGCAGCGATTTGGATACACCGCTAATTATAACAAGGGTAATAATAGATGAAAGGATGAACATTTTTTTTTTAATTTTCTCTCATGCGAGAATTATGTAATATGATCTTAGAGGTATTGGGTACATGAAAGGTGTATATCTCTTCTATAAGTGCACCTTTTGGTTCTTATAGATTAAAAAAAAAATATATAAATAAAATACAAGAATGTCAGACTGTGTTGGCTGCCAATTGGCGTGCGTCTTTGTGTGTGTGTTGTTTATCATCGCCAGTGCACTAAGCGGACGGTGGTAAATTTTGGAAAAATATCTAGCAAAGTTTAAAAGAAAGCTTGAACGGTTTGACGATCCGATATTTGACATTTTGAAAAATACATTACGATATCAGAAACATAAAAAGTAATATCAATTCCATATGGGCAGTAAGTTAACAAAGCACTCAATCAAAAATCAACTGTCAACCCACCCCTAATTCATTTGTCATTCTGAAAGAGTGACAAGTAGTCAAGAATACTCAGATGTTACAGGAAATCCATTTTTTTAAACCAGAAATGCCAACACTAGCAATACAAAAATTGGCTAGTTGGCCGCAGACCTGTTAAGTAATGATTACTAATCGTAATGATTTCCGGTTTAATTGATTATTTTTTGGAAAAGCATACTAATGATTGATTAATGATTATTTTAATAATTAATTAAAAAAGCAGGAAAAGTTAAAAGTAATCAAAAATACTTAAACATTTTTTTATTATTTTTGATCATTTGATTACTTTTGATTACTTTTTGGTATTGTTGAAGACAAACATAAGCACATACGGTAAAACAATCAAAAGTAATCAAACAATCAAAAATTAACAAAAGTAAAAAAAAATTGGAAATAATCAAAAACAATCAACAATTTTTTTTGATTACTTTTGATTTTTCCCAATGGTAATCAATTAGTGGCAAGTTTCTAGCCGCCGTGCCCTATCCACTGAGTTATATACACAAAAATGTTTTCTGAAAAGTTCACTGAAATGTGTAAATACATCTACACAAAATATGTACTTCTAAAAAACAACGCTAAAGTTGAAAAACCCTAAACCCTTATCAAAATATTTTTAACTTTCATGTTAACCACTGATAATGCCCAAACGGTTTATTTTTAAATCGCTCTGAAAAATTTAACTAAGTTAGGGGATTGTGTGTGCGCCAAAGTAAGGAAACCCGACTTTGTTGTTTAACAACTTTTGAGTGTGAAATCGGTATAACACAAAACTTTTCTATGTAATTTAACTTATAAATTTTTGTTTAGAATTTTCTGATTTTTTTCGAGTACACTTATGGAATTTTGAAAGTTTTGTTTTACATTTTTAAATATATCATCTCTTAATTTATAAGATATGAGATTTTAAAGCTCAAATATATTTAACTAGTTTCTTAGCACAGCTAAGTTCTGATTCTTATTCTGATTTTTTCAAATCGAGCAAATTCTTCGATTTCACCTTGAGAATCCTCGAGTAAATTCCAAAAATTTGTTTTCTAAAACAAAACAAAAACTAATATCAAAGTTGTGAAAATCTCCCACTGTGCCACGGTGCGCGCAAGAACAATCAAACAAACAAAGAAAAAACATGCTGCAAGCGCAAAAAATAACTAAAACAACAATACAAAACCCAAACACAATGTTATTGAAATTTCAAGAATCTACCATTTTGAAAATGCAGCGAAAGTGAAACAACGGTTTCAATTTGGGAAAACAATCTCAAGTTCAAAATAAATATTTTTACTTTTTTCTTTTTTATGTTATTTTGACTTATTTATTTGTTCTTTTTCTTGGTGGGCGCTAACTCGTATATTTGGCACAATCTGTCAATTCCTAAGTAAATTGCGCGCATCGTTACTATGCCATGCAATCTTTTTTGCAGAATTTTAAATATTTTTCAGAGTTTGGCGTTTCATACGTTTAATAAAAATTTCTGCTTATTCCAATTTGCTTGTCGGGTTTTAGGATTTCATGAGGCTTTCACCGTGTAATAGTGAACTGTGCACTCTCCTACTCTTTAGTACTTTCCGAAACTCATAAAAAACGATGCAATAAAGAGTCCGAAATCGGAACCGAACAGCAAAAATGTTTTTTTTATCCACTATATAAATAAATTAAATTAATTGATAAAAGTGATGGGTAAAAAAAGGGGAAGCGAGAAAGGCGGTAAGTCCAGTTTTGGCCATGACAATGTTTTCGGGGTCTGCTAGTGTATGAAATTGGTGTTGAGTAAATCGTCCCGTAAAAAGTCAGTAACGACTAACCTTTTCCAGCCAATAACGTCTAAAAACTTTAAATGTCATTACTTAAAGTTATAAAAATTGATGGTGATATTAACTTTATCAGGTAGCGTGTAATGTTATTTTGTAACAAATAACTCGAAATTGCCCTAGAACTGGGGAAAAATTATTCCTTTTTAAATAATTTTTCAGAATGCAAAAAAAGTATTGATAAGGTTTCATTTTAAAGTGTTTATGACTATAAATGCGCTCAAATCCAAGAATAATAATTTTTTGTAAACATTTTTTGTAAAAATTATTATTGTGTTTATTTTTAATAGTTATTATTTTAAACTTCTATAATAACCACGATGGGTTTGTTTTGTCAGCTAAGCTCCAACTTCCATTCATTTGACCACCCTGGATTCGTTCAATGTGCCTTTTTTGACACTTCCGAAGTGCTCTTCGGTATTGTTTCAGTTTAATATTAATTTTTAGTTTCTTACCATTGCTAGTTTAAATTTTTTAGGGCTGATCTAATTTTCTATCTATTAAACTACCAAACCTTTAAAGTAAAAAAAAAATAGGCTGAAGTTCTGCAGAAAACCAAATTCGCCCAAAAAGTTATGGGAGCTATAATATAAGTTAGATATCGTTACTCGAAAGACACTGGATAAATCATTAAAGTGTTTTTTGTAAAAAAGTGGGCTTGGTCGTGAACCGATAAAACTCATTCTCGCCCGATATAAATAGATATATTAGCGAAGATAGCATTCCTGCTAATTATGAACATGATTCTCGCCAATGGATTTTGAGTTATGGCTTGTTAAACCTTCTGTCATATCTCGTGCCCTAAAATACGTCTCATTTCAAAAATGTTTGTATTTAATACTGTAAGAACGATGCATGTTCAAAATCCACTCATTTGTCGACATTAGTTAATTAATATCACTTAGTTTTATTTTTGAAAGTTTTCTATACAGAAAAATTGGGAGTGCTATCGTCCGCTTTCGACCATTTTCAATATTAATTTATTGAACAATTTTTGTTCAAGTGATAATCGACGGCTATGGCTTAATCAATTGATGCTGATAATTTTCTGTATCTATTTCGACCCGTAGAAGCCAGTACAACTTTTATGCGAATAAAATTAAAAAGGCCTGTGTTCGTACCGCTACTAGGCATAAAAAGGGTGTGGTCGTTAGCCCAGTGAGTTTTATAAATAGTACATACGATGTAATAAGTACAAATACTAATGTATGTTGGAATAACATACCTACGCCTATAAATCAATTAAAATTATGTTTTGCGCAAATCGCACTTTTAGTTTCAGTAAATAGAAAAATCATAAATTGAAGGCTGCGTCCTCGTCATAATTAATTAGCACACATAAATATCAACTGCAAAATCGCCAATGAGAACGGATTGCGTGCAACATTTTATTTTTGATTTATCATAAAATCTGTCGAGCAGCTTTGGCGATTTATCTTGTTTCGTGTCAAGAATGCATTTTGTAAACAATTTGCATTTCACTTGCGAATATACCATACGTAAATACTCATTAAATTGTGGGCAAATTTGTAAATTGATTAAAAGACTCTCTGGTACTTTTAACATTTTATCTTTTATTAATAATCCTAGTGCAATTTCTCTGCAGTGTTGATCCCATACCGCCATGTACTCCACACCTTTACTCAATTAAATTTTCGGCGGGATGAATCGCAAACCACAAAAGTAGCGATAACCACAGCTGAAAAACTTATGAAAACGAGTTTTCTATCCTCTTTATATATAGCTCATTGTTGAGCCGTGATAATTTAAGATTCATATGAGATGTTTCAAGAGATTTAACTTCGATGTAGTGGTCGGTCACCTTTATAACCTCATCTTGCAGGGTTTCTTTTGGTTTTGTGATTGCTATTTGCTACTGTAATTTAATTACATCGCTCGCAGCCCAGTTAAATGAAATTGCATGCTGTTATGGCTTTTCCATAACCGAGTAAAGCTCACGCGATCATAACAAATACGAGCAGAGAATGTCGGTCGTAATTGTTGTGTAGAATTTTTTCACGGGAAAGAATGTTGTTTTCTTCTTCAAGCCATTTTATTAACGAAACGCGAAATGGAGAAATATAGGTAAATCTTACTCACGTACTTGATACTACTTGAACGACTACAAAAAATACTCGGTACTTGAATAGAGTATTCGATACATACTCGTAGCTACTCGTATCGAAACAAGACTATTGTGCGATATATCAGATTCAGAACTACAGCCATGAACCACATTGAAGAGATTTCGTGCTGTTATTGTTGTAGCGAAGCTTTGCCCTGCCTAGTCGTCACCTTCCTTACCTAGCTTTGTCCTCAAAATCTTCTAATGGAAGTCTAGAATTAGATTGATGTTAGAAGAGTCTGCCCTGTTGCGCAGATGAACAGATGATTGGGGTCATGGGAAGATACACCGCAGTTCCTTCAATGTGTGTTCAATAGCCCCGGCGACCATATTGGCGATGCGTAGCTCAGAACTGGCTGGCCGATTTCCTTGTACGTTTCAAGCAACGTTTCTTTATCTTTTCGACGAGTGACTTGAGAGTTTTGTTGCAGCTTTGTACTTTGGAGGCGATCGCGGCTGTGTGAGCAGCAAAATTGATCATGTTATCAACCGTCCCGCCTAGGATTTTGGGGTGTGAGACGTCTCTGTTCTATGTTCACTTTCGCCGTCCACGTCGTAAATAAGGTGGCCGATTACTAATTGATTAGAATTGGAAAAAAATATTTTTTTTGATTGTTTTGCTATATCGTTGTAATATGCTAATATGTATATAACAGTACATTTGGGAGTAATTTTAAGATGTTGTCGTGAGCCGAGGCAGCCTCTGTGATGTGGTGGTTGCGTGCAAGCCAAACCAATCTTTGCGAATGGTATTGATTTCAGTTGGTAAGAAATATAAAACTAATAATAACAAGTAAGGAAGTCTAAGTTCGGGTGGAACCGAACATTATATGGCATGCCAATTTAAGCAGGTCTATTTTAATACTTTTCAGTTCGTATTATAAAGTCAGCTGATTGTTTTCAATAAAAACACTTTTGTTATGAGTTTGAGGAGTAAATTAATTGTAAAAAAATATAAATGTTTTTTAGGCGATATAAAATAGGTATATCATCTAAAACCTCCTAAGAGATTTTTGCGCCGAGCTTCCCTTCCAATTTGTTCTGTGCCGTTTTGAATTTTTTCCTCCAAATTGGTGGGACCTAGAGATTTTTGTCGACTTCGAACGGTATCTACAAAGGAGATGAATTTTTGCTGAGAAGCCTTCCATAACAGAAAGACACTCGGAGAGTTTGCCAAACCACTGCCGAGGCGCGACCCCGTTTTGAAAAACTTTTTCAAACCACTTTTGATGTTACCTGCCCCAGGACTCGAACCTTGGACCTTCGGTGTGGTAGGCCGAAAACACTACTGCCACACCACGGCGGCCGCCATTAATTTATTTGTATATAAGTAGCTTCCCTAACAACAACTGCTAACCACATTTTTTCAAAATACCAATACACGCACATTTTATATTTGAAAAATTTGCGTTCAAATAGACAGACGGGCGTAGAGCCGGACATGGCTAAATCGACTCAGCTCATCGTCCTTATTATTTCAGTTTACTTACTGATGGACCCATCTCTTCTTCTTCTCGTACTTACAAACATTTCATGCTCATAGAAGGTATACAAATAAAAAAAGAGATATAACTTATCTATTGCAGTGGGGTATTAACTATTTGCCCGGATATTTTGCATGTGTGTTATCCGGTTTGCTTAATTTGCAGGAGTATACTACATACCATTTAAAAGCAGCTGACCAATTTTGATTGAAATATCTAGTTCAAACTACAAACAATCGCCTTTGAAAATAGCAGAATTTTTATATTCAAAAGTGGGCGGCGCCACGCCTACTTCCACAAAATTTATTGTGGTCGAGTTTTTATTAAAAAGCTTATTATGTGTGCAAATATGTTATAAAAATAACGCGTTTTACATTTTACAAAAAAAATTTTAAGAACTGCTTTTTTATACCAACAACTTTTGTTGATTTACGGCCTGTACATTTTCAAGTATTTATGAAACGAGCTCCAGGCCAAGAATAATAATTTTTCACTTTTTGAATTTTTATGAAAATTATTATTATTTTTATTTTTTAATAATCATTTTTAATTAATTATTAAAAGTTTTTTAATTGAATAGAGTAGGAAAAATATTTAGAGACAACCACCATAGCTTTTCTTATAGATCCATTTGGGAAGCTGCTAAGCTTCTTCATCAGAGAAATTTTGGCACGCATTGCTAACTATTAAGCTAACAATACGCTGGTTTTGATGTCATCTAAACTCCTTGTTCTATTCTTCTTTACCATATGCATGAACCACTTCCGCCATTTCACACTTAGTAGTGTGAAAAATTCAAAAAGTGAAAAATTATTATTCTTGGCCTTGAGCTCGTTTCATAAATACTTGAATTTTAAGAAATATGCTAAAAAACTGGGCGTGGCCGTTAACCAATTTCGCCCATTTTTACAAAAAACAGTTACCTCTATATATTCAACATTTTCGCCAAATATCGTTTCGATAAATCAATTATTGCCGGAGTTATGGCATAAAAAGTTTTGTGGAATAATCAACTATAAAAGGGGCGGCTCCCCGGCTCTCTTCGTTCACGGACACTGGGAAGGTGAAATAGAAATGATGTTAAGCTATTGTACGCAAAGTTATTGCCTATTAAATATATCTATGAGCCTTTTCAAAATATTTCGTATAAAAGTGGGCGTGGAACCTTCCCTGTATTAATATAAGCAAGTGCTGAATTTAGTTTCGATATCTTAAACGGTTTTTGATTTATGATTAATAATATTTTTAAATTTGGGTTAATCAAAAATGGTGCCACTCACATTTTAAAAAATTTCTTGAAAAATTTATTTTCTGCCTTAACATTAATGTAAAGGGTGTTTTTTTAGGGGTATAGAACTTCGAATTCAAATAAAACACAAGAAAATCGTTTTAAGGTCCATCAATTTGGCTATATTGGAAGGATAATTTTATGCCATTAATGTTTAAATATGATTTCGGGCATGTGGCCGCCGCGGCTGGCTCGAATAAAGCCAATTCTACAGGTCCAATTTTCAACCACTTTTTCGAGCATATGGGGCCGTATGTCGGCAATAACGCCACGAATGTTGGCTTCCAATTCCCCTAACGTTTCTGGTTTGTTGGTGTAGACGAGCGACTTCACATATCCCCAAAGAAAATAATCCAATGGTGTCAAATCACACGACCTTGGTGGCCAATTGACAGGTCCATTCCGCGAAATTATGCGCTCATCGAATGTTTCCTTCAATAAATCGATTGTGACGTGCGCTGTGTGGCATGTAGCGCCGTCTTGTTGGAACCACAACTCATCCACATCCATGCCATCCAATTCGGGAACAAAATAGTCGGTTATCATGGCTCTATACCGGTCTCCATTAACGGTAGCTGCCTCTCCAGCATTATTGCGGAAGAAGTATGGCCCAATGACTCCACCAGCCCATAGAGCACGCCAAACAGTCAGTTTTTGTGGATGTAATGGCGTTCCAAGGGTCTCATGTGGATTCTCTTCACTCCAAATGCGGCAATTTTGCTTGTTGACGTAGCCATTCAACCAAAAATGAGCCTCATCACTGAACAAAATTTTGCGATGAAAATCAGCATCGAAATCAATCTCATTTTCGGCCCATACACCAAAATCACGACGCATTGCATGGTCTCGCGGCTTTAATTCTTGCACAAGCTGGATCTTGTAAGGTCGCAAGCCAAGATCTTTGCGCAAAATCTTCCATAAAGTTGATGGACAAAGCTCCAATTGCTGTGCACGGTGGCGAATCGATTCATTCGGGTCCTCTTCAACACTTTGCTCTACAGCGGCAATTGTTTCTTCGGTGCGCACTGCTCGACGTCTCTGCGGATGCGTATTATCACATAGAGTAAACGTAGTGCGAAAACGATCCATGGTTAACCGAATTAATTGCTCTGATGGACGATTATGTCGACCATAAAATGGACGGAGCTCACGGTAAACTTCGCGAACTGAACCATTATTTTCGAAATAAATTTGCACGATTTGCAAGCGTTGTTCTTTTGTCAACCTGTTCATGATGAAATGGCAAACCAAACTGAACATAAATGACATTAGAGTTGCCAGATTTGACCACAAAATGCCAGTTTTATCTCTATTCGAAAAACAAACCTGTAAAAAAAACACCCTGTACTTATACACACCAAATTTTATCCTTATAGGTGTATTATGTACTGAATAATCACTTTTTTGTATTTAAAAAATATTCTATATGCCAAGTGCCAAGGAACCTGCATACCATTTCATTTCATTAAGATATCTCAAAATTTACTCAAGTTGTCGTGCTAACAGACGGACGGACATGGCTTAATCAATTTCACTTTTCGTCCTGAACATTTTGATATATATAAGTCAATATTTATCTCGATCCGTTTATGCCGTTACATACTGCCGTTAGGCGACTAAAGTTAATATACCTTGTGGTCGTAGCACTACTAGTTATAAAAAGAATAAAATCGCCCAAGTGGTTCTAGGTAGAATATATAGCAGTTTGGATAGTACTTTCCTGTAGATATTCCATGAAGTAACAACTTTAGAGGTACTCTACCGTAGGTGTTCCATGGAGTACTCAGAAACAATTGTATATGGTCCCTAGTTCCATTACCAAATCGGATTCCAGAAAATTTATTTTTCGGATCAGCGGAATGTGTGTGCATGCTTTATAATAAAATACTTGAGAAATGTTAGTGTTAAAATTTTACTTTAGCATTTGTTCGCCGAAAATGTTCAACTAAGGTTTATTTCTGATAACAAAAGGTTTTCAATATGGAGCCTGGAATTGTAAGGAGTTAATTATAAGCAATATTCTTTAGATAAAACTATTGCTGTAATGATATTATCGGACTTGGGGTTATATTCGCCATAGGAGACAACTTTATGAAAAGATGGCTATACTTTTTGATAAACGGCATGAATATAATGCCATTTTCCTGTACCATTGGAACAAGCAACCTTGCCGTTGCTTCCTTTATTTCCTAATATCGACTGAACGATTTTTTCCAGATTCCGGTTCAGCGTTCATGTGCTACAATTACATATGTATATGTATCCTTAATTTGTACAAAATTTGTATAAAGACGAGCTTTATACATCGATCATACATATTTCCATGTACGGGCACATGTTTTTCTGAAACAATACAAAAAATAACCAAAAACAATCAAATAATCAAAAGTAATCAAATAATCAAAAACAATCAAAAATAATCAAAAGTAATAAAAAAAAAAAATTGTATGATTGTTTTTGATTATATTTTTACTACTTTTTTTTTTTAAATCATATAAAATCATAAATGTTTTTTGATTGTTTTTGAAAATTATCCGAAAACAATGGGTAATCAATCATTAATATGCTTTTCCAAAAAATAATCAATCAAACCGGTAATCATTATGATTATTTTACTTAACAGGTCTGGTTCCACCGTAAACCGACAAAATAGCATACAAGCAAAGTTTACACTCATATTTCATATATTTATTCGGATTATTTAGGGATTTCTTCACGTTATTTAATTAATTTTTTTACAGGTCCAAATGGGAAGTCCCGCATATGGGGAAGTACTGCGCGGTGATATAATAGCAAAAATACGTGACTACGATGCCCGCGATATTAGCCATGGCGATGCAGAGAAACTTTTCCGCACAGCAGGCAATGAAATAAAAATCGTCGTGCATCGAGACAGTAAAATCGCCTACACACAAGGACTTGGTGCAGATCCGTACAGCACTGGGTTATCGCCGGTTAACAGTAATAACTCAGATTTCTCGAATGCTCCGCACAGGTAAGTTATTTTATAGTTTGCTGTTTGTAAATTTATTTAAACTTGTCTTTTGGTTTTAGGGGACCATCACCATTTTTACCAGGCCCTGGACAGTATGAGCGTGCTTTAGAACTGCCAGTTGATTCGTTGCCTCAAACAATATTTCCAAAATTGAACGCCTCCGGTGGTTATGTTGCACCGAGTTCTGGCGGTTGCTTCAGTCCCATGCCAACACGCGATCATCAGCAAGACGTAGCCGAGGAGCAGGCGGCTATTGTGAACCAAGTGAGTGATTATTAAATAAAAAACCTCTACATAACAAAAGCTCTTAACAACAGTGATTTATGCCCTTAAAACTGATGTTCATTTAAGTTATTTAAAATATGGTAACATTAAATTAACCGTTAAATGCTTGGTAAATAAAGTAAAACCGATTTGAAGTGTGCTTCAAGATGGGCTTTTGGTTCCTTCAAAGACCTTTTTCAATAAGTCAATGGCTCCAAAAAGGAAGAACTTTAGGTTTAAGTACTTTCGAAAATTAGGGATTTTCTTGGGGCCCTAGCAAATTGAAAAATGTTTACAAATATTTCTTCAGGTTTCTTCGTCTTTTTCTTAGAATCTATGTAGACTACGAATCTTCTGGGAAAGATGTGAGGAAAAATAAAATAGGCCCATCCTAATGTAGACACAAATATAAAATATCTTCAGCCTAAAAGTATGCAGTTATTTACAAGGAAAATGTATTGCCGCCTATGTGAAACGTATACTGATGGATCGCTCACTTAAAAATCAGATCTATACATTCAAATGCTAAATAAATTCTAGCGAATACAAGTGCTGTAGCAATGCTAATATTCAACTTAAACATCTTTGGTCCGTGATCTTTTTTTTGCTATTTTATGCCAGTGAATTCAAACCCCAGAAATGCTTGAATTGTGACTTTTTAAAATAGTAGGCGAAATAATGAATATGGCGGTAGCTCCGATTGCATTGAGCTATGAGCCTCTTAATAATGTGTTTGTTATTTTACAGTCCATGTGTTGCTTCCTCGCGGCATAGCTAACTAGTCGTGTGTTCGAGATTTTTTTGAAGACTGTAGTTATGTCAACAAAGGGTATAATCAGCCCCAGGGATGGGCGTTTTCAGAAAATGTTCAATAAAATTTAATTACTTTTAGATCCCCCAAACTTATAACCATTTGTGCGTATAGTTATAGTGGGTATTTCTGAATTTTTTTTTTTTTTGGTTATTTTGGTAAAAACTGATAATCACTGACTTGATTTGACTCGCATGGGGTGTCCGACGTAAGAACCTTTTGGGTTTAATTTGGGATTACTTCAGGACCAGATCAGTACAGGACCTTTTCGGAAGTATTTCGGGCTCATTTTGTAACTCTTACAACACCATTTATGGATTTTTTCTGAACTTTTCCGGTATCAAAATATGCCTCATTTGAACAATCCCGAAATGTTCCCGAGAAAGTCCCATAATCGATCCCGAAATGCTATCGAAAAATACCTAAATTGATAGGAGGGATCATTACTAAGCCAATAGAATCCAAATAAATAGTTTCTAGAATTTTTTCCTGCCTGTCTGTCTGTATGTTTGTGTGGGCTTCACTCAGAATTGAACGGAACTTTTAGCTTTGCATTACTAGATGCCTAACTTAAAATTTAAGATATCTCCTGTTTCGATAATTCACCAGTTTCGGAGTTATCGACCGATATGTGGACCAAGGTGACCCAAAATGTGTTAGTACAATATGGGTATCAAAGGAAAGCTGCTTAAGTTTCATATCTCAACTGGTTCTTGAAAAAAAATTACTAAAGTCTGCCTCAGCCAAGCATGTCCGGGCCTTCTTGTAAGGAAGATAAGTTTATTTTTATTTGAATAGTAAAAAATTTGTTTTTGATTTTAATAATTTTTTATTGAAAGTGGCCCAACCTTAGTCAGCTCTAGAACATACATAAATCTAACGAAATGGGGCAAATCAAGTTGTATGTCGAGCCCTAACCGCAATTTTGGCGTAACCAACAAAATTTAGAAAATTTGTATTCTGACAGATATCGATAGTTCTGTTTATTTTAAACCATGCCACCAAATATCACAACTGGGGTATGTGCCATTACAAAAATAAAGCAAAGGCAATTATGATGTAAGTAACACTTTGCTTTAAAATTTTGTATATTTTTAAACTAAAAAACATTCTCGTGTAAAATTTTATTTTTGTTGGTTACACTAAAATTGCTGTTAGGGCTCGATGTGGAATTCATAAGAAATTTGTATGAAATCGTGCCTTTTATAAGTTTTTAACAATTGTAAGGTGACTTATTTTGTATGTTAATGGAAATAGCCATTCATGTTATAGATCATTATTCGTTTGGCATTTACAAAAGGTCAAGGTCCAGCGCATATTTTTTTCCATATCTTTACATTATACAAATCCATACACACATGCAGAGCATGTGAATTAAAATGTTCACTATTTTCAAAATTGGGTTTTTATTACAGCTTTCTATCTTATTTACTACTAGTAAACACAAAGATACAAACAGACAGACAGACTAAAAATGCGAAAACCTTGCTTTGGATTCTATTGGACTAATAATGATCCCTTCTATCGACCTGTTACAATTTTATTACGGTAATTCTATACGACCGTACGTAACTGCTAAAACACGTCCAAAAATATCGGGAAAGGTATCAAACGGCGCGTTTTGACCTGGGTATCAATAATCCGAAAGCGAAAATTAAATAATTTGTTTCAGTGAAAAGTTATTAGCAAAAAACCCAAAAATGGCGCAGGTCCGATCCCAAATAGGGGGCTTGATCCAAGGTATTTATGTGCACAACACCTTTCTGCGTAGGCGGCCTTTGGCCGCGCTTCAAAAAAATAATCCTTAGCCGGTCCAACTCCGGCTACGCGGTCCACAATAGTTCTGCGCAGAACACATTTCTATACTTTTCGGTACACCCTAACCTGTGATTACAACAACCACATGAAAATGACAAAAAAATGTCAACTTGAATTGCAAATTTCTCTGGACAGACGTAAAATATCGAATTTCCGCTTTCGGATTATTGATACAGAGATCAAAACGCGTTGTTTGATACCTTTCCAGATATTATTGGAGGTATATTAGCAGTTACGTACGGACGTACAGAATTACCTTTATTATATGTAGAGAAGATTAGGCTTTTGCACCCAAAAGGTACGAATTTAAAGAAAGAACTTATTTTTAAAATCATCTCTGCCGAAATCATTTTCAGTTTCCTACACAAAATACCATGCCACTCTTTAGCTTTATCTTCTCTCTCAAACCAGTAGGATTGCGAAAACGTTTGGAATATATATTCTTAGAGGAAGTTAAATGCTCTAACAAAACGTATATTATTGGGTTTGGGCAAATTGATTTTATCAAAAATTGTTTAAGTTTTTAACATTCCAGTAAATAAATAATTCCTTACGATTTTCGAATACTACATTAGTTTCATTTGCATTTTTAACGCTTTTAAGGACTAAATGTTTAACAAAACAGAACCAATAAAAAGTCCAAGTTTTCTCTAGAAAAATATGTTTCATATATATATCCCCATGTACTCGTATGTTCTTAAAATCCTACAATCTTACTTACGTCTTCCTAACGCCAAAGCCCAAAAACTCCATATTATATATTTATGACAACACCCTAATGTAGGTAGTGTGAGCATTTACAATCACTGTATGTATGTGTATTAGTATGTAGGAGTTGTGAGTTTAGCGCTGTCGTCGAAGGTAAATTTATTTGTATCAACATTTAATCCCAAAAGCGAGAGCATGAACTCTTCTAGGTGTTTTGGAGAACAGGCGTATGTGAAGGGCAACTGATGGAGGAGTGCTTAAACGCGGCAGTTTCTTCGATGAGCAAACATTTACAACTACAAATACTATATAAGAGTAAGCATACAGAAATAGAATGGGGCGGAACGGACATGCATGACGCACACGAAATGATAATTGAATTCAGACAAAACAGCCAACAAAAATAAAACATTATGCACTCGGACCGCATCCGTCCACCTGACATTCCTTTCTGCCATTGACATTCGTTATTACGCTTACTGTGATGGTATTCAAAATAATAATAAGAACAACAAGAACCATGATCATAATGTTTATTGAAAATATGACCCAAAGTAAGGGATTTAACTACATACATGCAAGTGGAAGAATAATTATATGTTTTAGGAAGACGGCTGCGTTAAGGTGACCATATATTTTACTTTTCACAAAATTGAGATTAGAAAAAAGTGCGTTTGAAATTTATGCAATTTATCCTTATTATATTTTGTACTTTCTCTGAGCTTAAAATAGCAAATCGGAGTCAATATTCTAAAAACTGCATAAAAAAAAAATAAATCTCATAAGCTTATGTATCTAGCAGGCTTTTATTAGAGGTGAGCCACATACGACTCATTGAGAAAGGTGATAATATTTTGAATTGATGTTATTGGGCCAAAAATGTGCCATCTATTAATTTTAAAACTTACGGTCACCGTATTTATAGTACAATACTAATCAAAATTTACCGTTATGCACACATACGAGCATATATATTTGTACGTATTGATATTAAAATGGCAGGTGAGTAGCACACGTCGTATGAGTGATCGGATCTTCGTTGAATTGTCGTGTTATGGCCAGCCGTGCAGAACACTTTTTTCATTTGTACGATGCTGCAATCGACTAAGCAAAACGTACATGAAAGCGGTGATGTTGTTGATTCTGCTGCTAATGATGCTGGTAATGATGAATCAAAATATTCAAGGACAGTTCAAGTGACGATGTAAATTTAGCATTTCAAGGTGTTTATAGCAACGCTTACGCTTTCGTAAAAATTTTCTCTCTCAAAAATTTTGTTTTTTTATTATTTTTATTTAGTTTTATTACTCAAATGTGGGAGGGGCCCACACACTTGTGCGCTTCTATGAATACCTACATATGTTGAGTATATACTCATATAAACACATACATATATTTTAATATACAAATAAAATCTTGCTTAATGAGTTTAGCAATGAAAATTGAAAACAAAGCAAGCCTTCGAAGTAAAATTAACAGATAATTAACTAATGGGAAATTTCATTCGATAATATGAATTTATTTTTTGTTCTCCAAATCTAGATTGTGCTTTATTTTATTTGATGATTCCGACAGAAATCGGAAATGTTTGAAATGCAGGAATTAAGGAAAAAGAAAATTACTTGAGGTGCTCGAATGCGAGCTATAATAATTTCTATAAGCTCTTACTCTTCTTAGTGGGTCATCTAAGCCCAAATTAACATTAAAATTAAATCCAATTTAAAGCTTTTTTTGCTACAAAACTTTTTTTTGCCATTTTGTAAAATACGTTGTAGCATTTTTTTAGAGGTCACCTGTTTACACTCCGAGGTATGTGATGAAAGGATCTTCCATTTTGGGTAAATTTTCCAAATCTGCTATCTTTTTCTAACAACCATGCTTTCATACCAGATTAGTAATATACAGCGATTGACGTGTTTATTAATTTCCAGCTCAAAAAATTTAATCAAAACGAACCACATCAAAAAGTTATTCATACGCCCGGGTGGTGTCATCTTTAAACGACAATGCGCGTGTTTTTCACTCAAACTTGACCAAATTCGTTTGATTGAAAGGCGCATCGGTAGGGAATCAACAACATCCATACAGAGTCTGCAAGCTCACTTTTCAGCTCCAGCGGAGTAAAAAGTTCTTATCGATATTGCATTCAGTTAAATTCTTGCCTACCGTGACTAAACCACAAATGTTTGCTCGGTTAGGCAAGGGGAATTACTATTGCCACGATAACAACATGCCGGTCAGGAGGATGCTTCGACTATACTTTATATTACATTTTAGAAGAAACAAATGGTACTGAAAAAGATTTTTACAAATCCTGGACAAAAAATGTCTTAATTTTATCGTAAAAATAGCTATACCGGCTCAACTGGTTGGTTTATAGAGGTCCACAGTTGGCGGATTTGGCCAGATTTTGTCGAAAAACTAGTTTTAATGTGAATTCAAGGGTAGATTTGGATTCTTTGAAAATCATTTAAAACGAACTAAATATTGTTTTAAAGGGTTCAGAAAACATTAACCCACTAACGTCCGGAACAATAATCGGAGACTGTCAAGGCTCTGAATGATTCTAACTCGGTATAAAAGATCCCGAATTATACAGTGAAATCCCAAAATATATTCGCATTCTCTGCCTTAATTTAGGTTTGCCTCCCTCATAAAAAATGTTCAATTCCTTGAAAAGTTTTAAATTTAATGTGGAAGAGAAAAATGTTTAACCTTTTAGCCCTCTAACAAAGCGGACGTTTTGAGCCCTTTTTTAGGAAAGGCAAAGAACGTGATTAACCAATTAAAACAAAAACTGAAGCGACTACGTTCCTGCTTCGTCCACATTCCTCGTTTTAGAAGCGCGAACGTTTCTCGAAAGCGTAAAATTTGATGTTATTTTACAGTCATAGAAATTGTTCGGTGCCATGCCGTTGGCCTCAGTTCTTTACCGCACAGCTCTGCAACTAGGCAAAAGCGCGTGGGCGATGCTAAATATGCCGTGCGTACAAGTCCAAGTTTATTGCTTTTCGTTTATTTTCGCCAAATGTAAAATCTTAATATAAAAAATATTTTTTAGAAAAGGAAACAAATAAACAAAATACATATTTGCACTCTGACGGAGCAGCGCGTTCTACTTGGTTCTCTCGCGGCACATATTGTAATACATATGAACACACGTTAAATGATATTCGCCTGCACATTCATAAATATGTAGACACGAACATTAGAGTGCATCGTTAAGTTGTATAATTCCCCCCGTGTTTGGAAACTTAACTTGTAATTATTTAAAATATTAGAAAATCGATTTTTACACTCTTCAAAAGTGGCTAAAATGGCAGTAGGCACTTTTCTATTTTATTTCTATTTATTTTTATACCCAGTGTGTACTAGTACACAGGGTATTATAGTTTTGGACATTAACGGTGGTGGAATGAACAGAGGATTCCATTGAGACATGTCCGTTCGTCCGTCCGTGGACACGATAACTTGAGTAAAAATTTAGATATTTTTAATGAAATTTGGCACACAGGTTGCTTTCCGGCCAAGTTAGGTTGTTGTTTTAAATGGGCTAAATCGAACAATTATCACGCCCCTTTTTTCGACATCGAAAATTTCGAAAAACGTATAAAATGGGTTAATTCAATAATAAACGAAATTTGCCAGATTTATTAATTTGGTTGTCCCATTGACGATCTTATCAAATTTTTGGAAAAGGGGCTTGGCACCGCCCACATATGAGTGAAGAAATTTTCAAACTTTGACTGTTAATAACTCCAGAACCGTTTACGCTAGTGTAACGAAATTTCGTAGGAGGCATACTATTGTTGTGATAAATACACCCATAGAAAATAAGCGAAATCGCTTTTCGACCACGCCTACTTTTACATAAAAGGAGGTAGAAATATTGAACTGCCCATATCTAATTAACTGACACAGGTATAATAATATAATTTCGTACTTACATCAATTTTCTTATTCTTTATATGATTTTTGAAAACTTTTTGAAAGTGGGCGTAGCACCGCCCACTTATGAGTTAAGCAAATTTCAAATTCGACCGTTAATAGCTTCAGAGCGGTATAAGATAAAATTACGAAACTTAATACGAGGTATACTATACACATGTAGAGTACAAAAATCGGTGGATGACCATGCCCACTTTCGGACCAAAGTTTTCTAAAAGAAAGGTAGGAAACCGGAACATGCCATATCTCCTTCACTGATGCAGATAGAATGCTAGAATTTCGTAGTTACAATGACCTGATAACCTTTTTAATGATTTTTTTTTTATTTGAGAAATGGGTGTGGCACCGCCCACATAAAAATGAACCAAATATCAAATTGCAGCTATTATTAACTTCAGAACCGTGTTAAATAAAATTACGAAACATTATACGAGGTTACTATCTACGCTTTTCAAAATTATATATAGCCTATGCTGTAACCAGTGAATCCAAGAATCTACTGTGAAAATTTCATAAAGATCGGTTGAGTACTTTGGACGCCAGGCACACAGACACACATTCCTTTTTATTTATAAGATTGCCCACATGGTAGTAGAAAAAGATGAAAAACTCTATAGGTCAAAACTCCATAACAATTTACCAATTTACCACTTTTACCAGCTGTGTATTTAATGTTCGGTTCCACCCGAACTTAGACTTCCTTACTTGTTATGAATGATTTTGTTTTGAGAATACAACGCCCCCAACAATCGACAGCTAAAATTTATTTGAAAAAAAAAAAACTTTGCTCGGTTTTGCTTTTAAGAAACAGAGGTAGTCTGAGTTCACTGATAATCCATTCGGTCCTCGGTTCTTTGACTATTTAGAGCACAGAAATTATATCAAATAAGGTTATTTTCAGTCGTTTTTGTTGTAGCGATGCTTCGCCCTGCCTAGTCGTCACCCCTTACCTAGTATTGCTATCATTTTCTTGTCTGTCTAACTTGTCATAACTTCTTTCTCAGCCAGAAGCGAAAAGCTTTAAAACTCAATTAATGGTGATAAAGCCATATCCTATAAAACAGCTGATTCAACCAACCTCACGAAAATCAATGCAATCATCATAAGCATAGCAAAGCCAACCAAATGAATTTTGGTTTCCCGCAAATTGGAAAACTTATTATCTTTTTGCAACTTTTATCTCTCGTTTTCGATGCCTTTTCTTATTTATCGAGTACTAGCAGACCCGGCAGACGTTGTCCTGCCTAAAATTTTACTTTATATTGAACAAATTGTACTCTCTTCCCTCCCCACTCCCCGCTTTTTCTTCACCCCCATATCCCGCTACTCTTCTTTACCCTCTTCATTATCCTCTAACACTTCCTCTACATCTCACATTTTCTATTCGTGCGCCCCTTCGTCACCCTTTTCCTCTGCGGGTACTATTATAGTGAATCGACTTAGTCACCACTTACTTTTCCCAAGGTTTTTTGATATATAGAACACATATCTATGTATAAAATAGCATTAACGTGACCAAATAAATTTCTGGCTTTGTCGAATTGCAACTTTTTATAACCTGGGGGATTTTCCAAAAACTGTATCTGGCCTGTGTCGTACCAAGCGGACTCCTAAACCCACTGTGAAAGTTTCACACAGATCGACAATAAACTTTGGGTATGAATGAAGGACAAAGAATACACAAAAACATGTGGCCGTGATACCGCCCACTTTTCCCAAATTATGTAAATCTTAACTAAAGGACACATACATATATTCAAATATCATTAGTTTAGACCAAATACGTTCAGAGTTATGACGAATTGAAATTTTATTTGCCTGGGGGCGTGACACCGCCCTTTTTTCCAAAACTATTTATGCTCTATGCTGTACTGAGTAAACCCAAGAATGTACTGTGAAAGTTGACAAAGATCAGTTGCATACTTTGGACGCCTATAAAAGACACACAGACACACATTAATTTATATTTATATGATCAGTTGTGCAATTCTTTAGCAATTTTTTTACATTTCCCTCTTTCCCAATTTCCTTATAATGAAATTACGCTCTTTTGTAAGCTAAGATACTAGAGCTCTTGATAATCGACTAATCGATCAATCTCGCACCTTTTATTCTTACGCCTTTGACAGTTTTACTCAGAGAAGTACGGACTGGACAAAGAAAGTTATCAAATGAACCTTGGACGTCAACATTTTTTTCTACAAATCATGGTACGCCCTAATTTACATAAAATCCATTTAAATGGCCGTCTGCGATAACCAATGGAAAGTACGAGACAGGGTTTGTGTGTTTGTGCACGATTATAGTCGGCTATAAAGGTCATTTGTGCTCTTCTCCTTACAAATATCGTTCTTATTCATGCCAATATTAAAAATCAAATATTTCTGAATGTTTCACTGATATTATTTTTGTTATTGTTTACGTACATATGTGCTACGTACACCAATACATTCACGCATATATACCACAAATATATATTATTCGAAAATTTGGGCAGATGTGGAAAAAATAGCCAATTTGTGAAAAAATTAAATTCAGTTGCTTACGGAATATTGAAAAAAACAGATCAAGTCCTTAGAAGTTTAAGTAGTGAAAAGAAAAATTTTTAAGAAACAAATTCCAAACGATCTCCAAATTACGAGTACGAATAACCGAACAATTTAAGAGTTTTAACGAAAAGTTGGTTAAATTTGTTTGTTTTTTTTTTTTTAATACAAGTTTAAAGATTTAAATTAAATTTTGAATTTTATTTGTAACTGCATACGATTTAAATTAAATTTTTTGTATTATTAAAGTGAACTCGAAATTGAATAGTGCTAATTTGTTATGCAATAGAGGCATTTATATTTGTTTAATAATTTGTTTTTTATTTTTTTCAAAAAAGGGCGTTGTCAAATAAAGTTTTAAGTTCCACATATACCAAACACAAAAAAACACAAAGAAAAATGGAATACGTTCAATTCAAAAACGGAACCCCACACTACTATAGGGACCAACCGGACCTCAATGAATGCATTCAATATCAAGTAAGATACAAAACAAACGTACTGAATCAGCGAAAGTTACTCACTTGTGACAATTGTGTGAGTGTGTATATGTAGTTCATAAATAACAGTAAGTGGAAAGCAAATTATTAGTTAACTTGAAAGGATTCATCCTCCATACACAAACATACATAGGTCAACAGCCCTTGTTGTTGTTGTTGTTGTAACGACAAAAACACTCCCCGAAGGTTTTGGGGAGTGCTGTCGAACTGACAATCCTTGGCCGGATATGAATCCGGTACGCTCCGGTACTCCCTTGCGGTACTGCCCGACTGTCGTGGTAGCGATTTGGTATGACCAGTAGAACCTTCTAGGTCATGTCACCCCTCCTTCCGTAAGGAAGGAAAGATGGGTAATGAGAGGTGAGAGGCATCATATTCGTGGATCAACCATCAAGTTGCACGTCATTACCTTTGTGCATATTAGTCGCCTCTTACGACCGGTATGCCTACTTCGGGCATATTCTAAGCCCCTAACCCGCAGGGGGTGTCAACAGCCCTTAATATCTGTTTGTTTAAGCGTCTAAACGATTTTGACCTTCCAACAAAACGCGCCGCCTGACTCTATCCTCTGCCAGTTGACGCTAATTAGAAAAGCCAAGGGATCGCAGATCGTTTCCACTTGGTCGCTCCAACGGAGTAGGTTCCGAAAAGAATACCTTCCGGGCCTGATCATCTTCTTCCATTCGCATCCTTATGTGCATACAAACTCGGGTGCTTTGTTTACTGGGCACATGGTTAATAAATTTATATACTATGCACAAATGTAAATGTGTATCTATGAATGTATAAACTAACATAAACTTCCTTCAAACGATTAAGTGAAATTAATAATTATTGCGTAGTTGATGCCCTGCAGGAAATGAACTTAACTACAAGTTAAATATATAAATACCGGTTCATAAAAACTGACTACTTATATGGCAAGGGCCGAAAAGAAGTAAGGTGTGGGATGGTTATTTCTTCTTTACTTGTCGATATTAGCAAGTAATTTCAGCCAAAATAATTTAAATTACTACTAACTGTTAATTGTAACTATTATAAAAATGTTATCCTGATGTGTAGAGAAATAATTCGATATTCAATACAAATACACATAGATTAATTAATTCATTTATGTACATATGTAGTACATACAGACAAACATATATTTTCTATGAAAACTTTTGTGCATATCTAAAAGTCCAGTTTTCTGAATTTCATTTGATTGTTTATTTTAAAACATTTTACGCATTTGAATAACATAAAGGTGCCCACCCACATACTTGCAGATCTATGTATTGTATTGATATGTTCTAGAATAATCTGTTATATTTCTTTTATAGCACACTTTCATGACTACGTATTTATGTAGCATGCATGAATATTAGTTGAATCTCCACCAACAAATATAATACATAAAAATTAAACGTTTTTGAAAATTTGAAATACATATTTAAAAATGTTTTTGCCAATGAACGAAAAATTAGTGTAGCAAATATTAGACTTTGAAATATGTATCTGAGTTATTTTTAGAAAGCTGAGGAAGCACAAACAACTGGCACATAAGCAGGCTGTCGAATATATAGATATGTTCGTATGTTTGTATAAATATATGTATTGTATACTTGTGTCCAAAATGAAAACATTCAAAACTGTCGAAATCATCATTACTACTACAATTAAGGACTTCGTGCCCGTGGTTGGCTGGTTGGGATTAATTCATCACGCCTGTAAACTTTGTTGTTCTAACATAATTTTCTCCTCTTATTAGTTTTTAATTAATCGACTCAAACCTGACTGACGCCGTTATATGCTTATACTTTAGCGTTAAAAATCTACTTAAATAGTACAAGCGTCAAAGGGTGGTGAGCTTGGAAATGTGAGGAATGAATTCTGTTTATAGTCAAAAACAACAACAAAACCAAAAAACAATAAAATAAACGGAAATGGCAATTAAAAAAATTCCAGATAAAAATCCATAGCCTAATATAAATATTGGATCGAAGTCTTTTATGTCTGCTCGGAAAAAAAAAATTTACGGTCTAATGTACATAAAATTATTTTTAAAATTCAAAATCGAAAGAAAAGATTTCTACCAGAAAAATTTAACTAATTTCCGATTCTTTACGAATTCACATTTCTCTGAAAGTATGTTTTGCAGCATTATATGAATGTTATTTTGAAGCTCCTCTGCATAATTATTTTGCAAATATCTCCCCGGGATTGTGGCAACAAATGAATGTATACATTTTTTTTAGGAAAACTTGCATAACAGCAGAATTTGACATAATACGTTAATAGTTTTTATATACGAAATGTGTCTTTGGACAATATCTTTAAAAAGATATATAATTCACAAGGAAAAATTATGATATACATTAGGGTGGGTCGATTTGTATGGACAGTTTTTTGAAAAAAAAAAAAATTTATTTTCGGGTTTTGGTCGAAAAATCGACTTTTCCAAAACCCGCAGGCTGAAATTTATTTTTTTGGATATGCGTAGTGGAACTTTTTTTTCCTGAGCCCAAAACCTATCGAAAAATCGATGGCGCGATATCGGTTAATAAATCCACACAGTCTAATATACATAGTTGTAAGGAACCTCCAGTTTTAGATCCTTACAAGCTATGCAACTTAGCCTAAGTATTCGTATTCACACAGCGAACATGTTTAAATTTGTTCCATGATACGCACATGTTGATGAACACACTATCAATGAAATCAAAGAAATTGCATAAACAAATTAATGCACATGAAAACTAGCTTCATGACTTCCATTTTGACTTTGTACTAATAGTTAGTGGGTATCTTTATTTAAAATTTATGATAGGGGAATTCATTTAAGGTTATAAAAAACTTATAAAGCTATGCCTTTATGCCTAGTAAACGTGTATGAAAAAAGTCACATATTTATTAAGTTTACACGCTTTACGAGACTTTTATAAGTTCATATAAATCCCGTAAATATTCTCCAATGATTGATATCCTTACAAATATGTGCACAAACATTATTGCGAAATGCATATATGGCCTTTCCAAAACCACTAGCAACAACCTAAGCGCCACGACATTTTCTTAATCAAATCTATTTTTACGTCACTTTTTAAATACATTGTGCAAATCTAAAATTACTAACATCGACAAAAAAAAATTATTTTCATGGTAAAATATGTAGATGCACTCATTACAAACTTGAGAGAAAGTGCTTTAAAAAAAAGAAAATAATTCATGGTCAAAACGTATGTATGCACATGCACTTATGCGGATGCACACACTTACGAGAAAATGTTTTTTTGCATATTTGTCATCAAGAGCTATCAGAAAAAAATTCAACTAAAAGACTGTTGCTTATGTGCTTGGCTTCACATTTGAAAATATTAGATTACCTACTCGGAAAATCAACAATTCAATTAATATTTTGTTTTGTCCAACAATAATTTGATAATTTATTAGTCACTTATTTAAAAAAAAAAAAATTGTGAGAAATGTAGAATTCACATTGATGGGTAAAAAATTTGATTTGTAGCTTTTTTTATCCTTAATTTGGTGTTTATGGTGTACCCCCCAAATAATAAAAAAATAGTCCCATATTAGCCTTTTCCAAGGCAAGTGGAGTCGTCCAATATAGATGAAATCAGTTGCTTATCTTTTAATGCGCCATTCACCTCTTCCTCATCCCATTGGAGCAGCACTTTGCTTAAGCGTGGCTCTTTTTTTCGCATGACCCGCAATATTCCACGAGTTTCAACCAAGTCTACTAATCCTGCAAACTCAGCTTGATCCAAGACATGTATGTTTCGCTTAACACATATACGCCTATATACCTCATGTAAACGTCCAATGGTTATGTTTTTATTGCGTTCTTTACGTAGCATAAGCATCAAAGTGCATAATACAATCTTCTGTTGCAATGGAAATGAGTCTTCGATGTCCTCTTGGAGATTCTGTGATACGCCATAAACTTTATTGAGCACCTCTGCAACTTGAGTCACTTGTACGGGTTTTTCAATAACTGCCATAAACAAAATGTATACAATTATGAACTACATATTTTAATCAACAAAGTTTGTGTTACCTTCTTCATTGTTTTCAAGTGCATTGTCTCCTAAAGCTAAGTTCTTCAAGTCAACCTCACGTTTCCCCAATTTCATCTGCTGTTCTGCAATTTCCACTACTCTTCTGCCAATATCCAGTGCACGACGTACATCACCACTTACAGCACTCACCTTAGCTGCCAATAGTTGCAGTGTGACTGGTGGGAAAACGTCTAGTACACCAGCCTCTTCCAGTCTTGAGCGGAATATTTCCACGATTTGTTGCTTTGTATAGGGTGCGAAATGCATGTGGATCGGCTTCAGCTCACATCGAGCATTCAGACGCATTAATGTGCGCTCCGTTAGATCCAGACTATTCGCAATACCAACCAAAAGTAGTTGCGCATTTGGTAATGAAGGCCACTCAAAAATTGTATATAAAACCGATTGCTTAGAACTACAAAGTTGATCGATTTCATCCAATACAATAAGCAACATTCGTCGAGATGTACGCAAATGTTCCTGCACTGATGCTAAATAATCACGTTCAGTACGCCCGGAAGGATGAAGTTTCAGCTCAGTACATAGTTTCTTGTACACACCGTTTATACTAGCTATGGATGTACAATTAATATAAACACATTGCAAACATTTCGATAACTCAGGCGATCTCAAAAGTAAAGATAGACAAGCAGTTTTACCAGTACCTGGTTGTCCAGATACATACAAGCTGCCCGAGCTTTTTTCTGCTATGTGCATTTGAAAAAAATTCCTTAGATCGAGTAATTCTTGCTCACGTCCTGGTAAATGTTGAGTTTCTGCACTGTTAAGCACACGTCGTGCATTTTGATATTTGTTGCGGGGAGGTGTTACTTGCTGCGGATGAATTTCTTTGCCTTGATTAGTCGCGTCGTCTTCTTCTTGACTTGTTCCATCATATTTGCTTTCGTCTATACTTAGTCTTTCAATTAATCTGGATGGGCTTATCAGTGCATTTTTATGTTTCCAACGAGGCTGTTTTGGTGGCGATACATTTACTGCATCATGTTGTAATTCGCCCTCATCATCACTTGTATCATTGCCATGATTCTGTGCTGGTGCCCTACGTTTTGTAATTGAGTCAGATTTCTTGCTACGTTGTGGAGTCTTTATGATTTCCTCATTCAATTCTGCAACTTGCTTAGTTTTACTTTTAGATCTTCCTTTTGTTTTATTCATAACGTTGGAATTTTCTTTATCTATTTCTGCACACGTCGGAGATTTTAGACATGCTTCAACTTCTTCCACACCGCTTTCATCGCTGCTCGGGGTACGTTTAGCTTGACGTCGACGCCACAGCTCCGTTCGCCGTGATGGTGTGTGTTCCGACTTTACTGAAGGTAAATTTGTTGGTCTACCAATACTGCTAAGACGAGTAGAACGCCGCACTGAGGTCATCGTGTATTTTGCAAGGAATATAAAATTGTTAAAACATAAAAACTGCAGTGTTTTCTCAACAATTAGTTAAAATATAAAGCTACTAATCGGAACCTATGGCGCCAAATGTAATGACAATCAAAGCAGCTGTTCTTTAGAGCGTTGCCACTGCGTTGGGCACAGGGTAACCACAATTTTCAACATTAACATTTATAATCTATACCCTTAATCCTGTTAAGAAATTCAGTACTAAAGTTAAAATGTACCTTTTTGTTTTGCAAAAGTGTTCCTACTTTTCCCGTGTTATTTTATATACAAATTCGTATTTCTCATTTACTGCCTTCATTGCTGTATCTACACTGAAACATTTAATGCCAACAGCTGCATTCGACTGCTAACATTACGTAAGCCACTATAAATATATATGAAAACAATAAAAATAAACAGAAGAGGACTAAAGGGGGATTGGGGTTTTACGAGAGCGTCAAGATTATTTCGTATAGACAGATAAATATGTATTGGACGATGAGTTTCAAAATGAAAATGAAAAAATTTGGAAACAAAAAAATATAAACTATTTGAAAATGTTCTAGAAGAGTTTGTTTTTCATACATAAATACATACACATTTTGCAAGACAATGACGCTGAGCTTATATTTTTGTGTCTGTGTTATATACATTGCTCTAGTGTTTTAGGCCCCAGACGTTTATTTTTATTTAAAACTCACACAAGCCAAATGCAAATGTGTTGGTTATTTATTACTTTGTTGTGGTATTAAAATTTCACATTGATGTATATAACGGACATGAAAAAACATTAATATGGTTGAACAATTTTTGAGACAATTTTTTATTTTCGAGTGCCTGAGTAGTTTGATGTAGATTAAAATCTTCTTTAAATTATCGGATATTTGTAGACTACCCCATGTTTTCGTATATACATACATTGCCGAAAGAATCAATTTGGCTCCTCTAGACTAGAAAAAGTTTGAAGGTTAGAATGAATGGTGTCTGAAATATTGGGACACGTATTTTTAGTACAGCCACTGATACGAAAAATCGCCATTCAAAAAGGTGAAGCTAAATATGTTTTGAATTAATGGATGAATGTTGCTTGTACGCTCTTAACATTAAATTATATGGAATATGGATAATAAAAACAACAAATACGGTTTGTTTTCTAAACTAGCCATACCGAACAACTCCATTGGTACTCCCAGGTGCTAAAGTCAAGAAGGATGCACCAAGTACAGAATCATATTTGAAGTATCACCCAAACCCGGCCGTGCGCGCCCACCCCGGCCACGATTTCCATGACAGTGTGATGAAGCAACGCGTCGCCAATACCATGTTGCACAAGGTCGTTGGTCCAGATGCCGATAGCGGCAAGGTATGTATATGAGATGTAAAAGTTGAATCTTAGTTTATTTATTTTTTTACACATAGATAAATGTACATTAGAGTGCCTGAATAAAAAAACGAAGAAGGGTTTTCTAAGGAAATTATCTTTAGAATGTTTGAAATAAGTTTTACGAGTGGTAGGCGTATCGCTTCGAAAAGTGCTTCAAAAACTCAATTTTCCCAAGCGAAAGTAAATTTCAAACATTTTTCCTGAAAAACTAGCTCAGCTGATGAATTTATTATATACTTGAGAAATGGAAACCCGTCAGATGAGATGAAAATTTGCTATAAACATTTGAGTTGTGAGAAGTTAATAAAATGATAATTATATGAAAGCACATTGAAAGTTCAAACCGTACAGATTTTGACTCAGTTATTAGTTTATGTTTTTTCTAATCTTTAAAATTTAATGTTTTCTTGTCAAGTTTGATTTCAATTTCACAGTTATGTCAAAAGTTTACCCGAAAAAGAAACAACTGCAGCATCAAAACTTAAACTTTTTAAATGCAAATATTTTTCAAAATTTCCTTTATCTATAAAAACTCAAGTTATGAAGGTATTTTGAGATTTGCCCAGCCAAGTATATAATACAACTTTTTCAAAATATTTTGGGTCAGCAGTGGACTTCACTAACTTTTTAACGACATTCGCTACCGGCACTTTATCTTAACAACAGTTTCAACAATTTTGCGTACCACTGACCTCGTACTCGATTCGGAAATTGCTAACTTATCGTTTATTTAAAAAATTTGAAAAAAAAAAAAAATACTTTTTTTCTAAACTAGAAGTCTTTACATATTTATTTAAAAAAAATTGGGTTTAATAAAGATAAAATTATATAAAGACTCCCAAAATATGTATGTTTCGGGTAAAACAAAATGTTTACAATTTTTACTAACGATATTTGCAAGTGTTTCAAATAAACCATCCTGCCCCTATGTCCTGGTGTGGCACGAATATGTCATTTTGAGCCTTGACTTAGAGAAATCGGCCCAGTATAACGATTTATATATGTAGTGTAGTCGAACAGTATGTAGGTATTATAATAATAATAAATTAGGCTTCGCTAGTAAGCCATTATAAAGCGGGGAAATGTACATATAGATAAAGATGTCCGCAAGAAAAGACGAAAAACACTTCGCTCTGTATAAAAGCACAAAATAAATAAACAGAATTAACTAAAATAGTATGTTTTGAGATTTAAAACAAATATTGACACAATTATATTTGTTTCCTAGGTCTTCCACAAACAATTCAACTCTCCCATCGGCCTGTACTCAGACAACAACATTGAGAACACCATCAGACAAACAGTTCCGTAAGTCTCAATTATTTTTCAATTTTTACCTATTATTATTTTATACACGAATGAATTAAAAAATTCCTTTCAAACTATACATATTTTTGGAAATAAACTAGCTTTATTGCCCTACATACATAAAGCGCTTATTGTGACGTATTAGCTTATTTAAAAAGAACTAAAACGAGATTTAATTATTATTATATAATACTTTTATCTTAATATTGAAAAGCCACAGTTCATATTTTGCAGAGTCTTAACTCATTTTGACATAAAGTCTACAAATTCTTTTAAAATCATATGTAAACTTTCAATTGGAAAAGCTTTTTTAGGCAAGCAGAAAATACTTTAATTAAATTTATCAATGATCTGCTTGATTTGCAGATGTAAGAAATGGATGTAAAGCAACATAAATATGAGTTTGGTTTATTTCATATTAAGATAGCGGTTTGCAAAAGTTAACACATTTTATTTGCACACAATACAACCTATATAGAACGCTAATATACTCAGAAAAAGAATGCATTTCAATTTAAGTGATTTTTGAGAGTTTGATAGTTCGTCTATAGATACAAAGAACCATTTTCTGGGTGTAAAAGTATTTTGGATTAAGCTGTAAAAATTTTAACGTGATCCTGCCTGCTCAGCTAATGCTTTAAACCTTGCCATAGATAGATTAATGAATTAGTATTTGCAAAATATTTTTCATAACTTTACTTAAAATACTTTCTTAATTTATTTATTTACCATACCTACGTACTCATGCCTTAATTAAGTAAATATCCTACATCTATACCTGTAGGATGTTTACTATTAAAGTAACGTTTGCAATCGAGGTCAAAACACTAGTTTCACAGTAAACTTCCTGTTGATTCATGCAAGTTGCGTATTGTATGTAATAAGTTGGGGGGCAGCCAACATTGAATCAACATCTTGTGCAACTGAAATTGATTCCAAAGTTGACTAATGTAAAAAGCTCTTAAGGCGCTAAGCAGATACAATACGACAATACTCGTATGTTGAAAAGACTGACAGCTGAGTAGAATGCGAGTGGTTGTGTGCGTAACAACAGATTCGACGGATACGGCAAAGTAGATTTCGCTCTAAGTTTTGACGTATGACGGATACGTCAACGGTGAAGTACTGTATCTGCTTGGCGCATAAGTGAAAGGCAGTCGCTTTTAAGTGCAAAGTGCTTACTGGAAACAATTTGATAGTTCCTTGCGTAGGGCTTCATTATATAGTAAATATTTTCTAAGGCAGTGTTCACATTTTGCTTCTTTTTGATTAAAATGCTTATTGTGATGTTTCTTTTCTTTAATTAATTTAGTCGCTAACCAATCGAAAGAACTTTCGAAATATTTTCAGCAATAGGTGTTTGAATTAGTATCTCTTGTCCTTTATATTTGTTGCCATGGGTGTTTTCTCAGCTGATCATTGTTGTATTATTTACACAAGCACACATGACACATACATACATACCTCCATACATTTGTACCATAGACAACGTTTTATTTACTTCATTAGTATAAAAATCATTCAAGAACCCAGCACTAAAATTGTTGTTAGTGAATGTTCCACATATACATATGTATACTATGTATCTTTGTACTTATGTTTAATTAATTTCGTAAATATTATATGTTTAACTATTGTTATTGTTGTAGTGCCAATTTCGAAAGTACGCGCATAAGGAGTAGTCCTTTGCATCGTCCAATGCCGACAAAACTTGACCGGTAAAAGTAAATCGCAAAACAATCAGACAGTTTAATCAATCGATCGACCAAACAGTTCAATCGAAAGATCATAAAAGTCACATAACCATGACCGTACGGCATATTATCATAAATTCATATTTGGCAATTCATTGATTGATTTAAAAATGTCTTTTTTGAACCCAAATGTCTTAAAAGCCATTCCTAAAGGATCATAAGCTTTCAAGCCAAAACTCCACAACAGGGAATTTGACTCTTTTAAATAAAAATTCGACGTGCGTGGTGTGGAGTTGGGGCTTTACTTGTAGACTTCCTGTATAAAGTTTTCTCTCTTAATTTCCTTTCGTTTTTTTGTAGTATGTTCTTTTATTTCAAATTGCTTTAAAAGTACCCAATAAACGTTTTTGTTTGAAATTGATTTAAGCTAAAATAAAACCAAATCGTCTTCGAACTTCCAATCTTTAATTTGAATTCGAACATCAATCTCCAATTGGACTAAAATGAAAAAACCGCAAATCCACCATCTAACTAACCTCAGTTTTAAGCTGTTTCTTTCATGCAATTCAATAGTAACACAATTGACAAAATTCTTTTTTATTTGATTGTATAAAAGCGTGTGTATTAAATTCAATTTTATATTAAAATTGGAAATTTCCCCGAACTTTGTTTGGTAATTCACTATTTCACTGCTCTTAATTTCGTGTGCTTTAAAAATGTTTGACATATGATTGGCCAGCATTGCCATATACGTTAAAGGTGTATGAAATGTTTAACAGCGTTACCATATGAATAAATGTTAAGTAATACCTCAAAGTGACCTCCAATAACATTCAATTTGAAAACAAACTTTGGAAAAATGGTTTGTTGTCAAATGTATATATAGTTGGATATTCAGTTAAGAACTGTACAACTTCTTAAAGGTTTGAAAAAGTTGTACTCGTGCATATTGGGTATTTACGTATTTTGCAATATATCCCAGCATTCTTTCACGGTAAAACTTGACCAATTGTACTAAATAAGTTAGACGGATCTACGTTAATTGACTGTTTTTGTTCTTTTTTTGTCTTAATGTTATTTGGTTTCATCTTTTATTGTATCTGAGCAAATTTCTAGTAAGAATAATCTCAAGTAGCCTTCAAAGGCTGATGGAAAGAGCATGTTTTGAAAAGATATAGTAAATGTTTGTAATCTGTTAAATCTCACAAAATGTGCTTAAGCATATCTAGACTCTACACGTCAGTGTTTCCCAAAAATTGAAAGTAATTCTCATATATTCTATTGAATGTAACTTCTTTTGTTTCAACCCAAACTTTATTAGGTTAGGTTGAGAAAATCCAGTTTGAAACATCAAATTATCCAATAACCAACATAATTAATTTAATTAATCAAAAATTTTAAATTAACCAAATGCAGCACACTCACAACAACAACAAATAAACAATAAAATATTAAAATTAAACAATAATTTAAATACCTAAATATATAATAAGCGAAGCGTTGCTTATTTACTATCTAAATAGTTAGTATATAGTAGTAGTTAGATATCGAGGATATTAGACTTGAGTCACTCTGGTAATAACTAGGGCTTAGTTTTGATTACAAAAGAGAAAAGACGTATACATGTTTTGAAAAAGGACAAAGCTGCACAATTAATATTAGAATTTTCATCGATCTATCTTTCCTGGAACATAAACGAAAAATTCTGGAGCAACAAAAACTCAGAGAACAGAAAGAGCAGCAAGAGCGACATCAACGTCAACCAAAAACCCAGCAAAAATAAATTACAAAAGCCACAAATATTTAAGCATGGATAAGAGGAAGAAGCAAATAATTTTTAAATTTATAACATAAAAAAGTCAATCTCCTATTCTAATACATAAAAACATAATAACAAAAACAAGAAACCGTCTCAGTTCGCACCCTTTGGAAGCACCAAATGCATAAACAATGAGAAACGTCAATATGACATTACGAGAGAGAAGACCCTTGAATTTAAAACTCTGAGCACGGCTAAATGAAGTTCCATTGACCTGGTCTTTATGTGCTTATATTCAATTTTATTATTATTTTTAATTGGCCTGTGATATATTATTTTACTAAAGTGATTTTGGAGTATTCATAGCAAGTAAGTACTCAAAGTTAGTTGCGGCGTTTCGACATAATTTCCAATGGTACAACTTGCAAAATAGCTGCAACTAACTTTAACTACCTACTTGATTTCGACTATGAATACGCTCCATTTATACTAGTCGAATCACTCCCTTGAGCGGTACTAAAACACATAACCTGACTACAATAATACCTTAAACACCCTCACCATATATCCCTGGTATTACTCAAAGGGTGCTTTTCCAATGGATAACTGCTCTGCAAAACAATAAACCATGCTTGAGCAGTTACTCATGTACGACAATAAAAACTATAACTATGGGTAATACTTTCCATTCAACGTCAACTGCTAAAACGCGTCCAAAAATGTCGGGAAGGTATCAAAAGACGCGTTTTGATCTCGGTATCAATAATCCGAAGGCGGAAAATAAATATTTGGTTTCAGTGAAAAGGTACTGACAAAAAACGGAAAAAGTACTCAGGTCCGATCCCAAAAGGGGTCTGATCCATGGTACTTATGTGCAGAACACTTCTGCGTAGGCGGCCGCGCTTCAAAAAAAATAACCCTTAGCCGGTCCAACACCGGCTACGCGGTCCACAATATTTCTGCGCAGAACACATTTCTACACTTTTCGGCACACCCTAATCTGTGATTACAACAACCACATTGCAAATATCTCTTGATGGATGGAAAGTATTACCGAAGTATGTAACAATATTGCTGAATTTTGAATTTAATTATCGGTAAAGTTCCTACTTTTTAATTATTTCACTTTAACTTATGCTTCCTTGAGATACTCATACATACATCACATATCGTCGGTAACATTGCAAAACCGCGTAAGTGATATCCTATTTTGGCTGTTTTTCAACTACAAATTGCTTAATTTAAAGACGAATAATGACTTTAAGGTTAAAGTTCTCATCAAGATCCATTCTTTTAACTATTTTCCAAACCAACATGCATTTTTTTTTGAGGATAAATGAATAGATATTTGAAATTTTTTGACACAAATGTGGCTTACGCGATTTGAAGTGTCACCGACGATTTTTAGTATATATAACTTATAATTTTCCCTAAGAGTTACTCTTGCATACTCAAGCACACATACATACGTAACACTGCATTAAAGTTCACATTCATATTCATATAAGGAAAATCATCTTATCGTTTATTCAGTGGATACATTTTGCGCTAATATAAAAATATATAATGTAGCAATAGAGTGGTCCAAAAAGAGTTGAAAACTTAACTGAAACGAGTCTCATACTATATACATATGTATACGAGGTGTGTTCAAAAAGTATCGCGAATTTTGAATTTTCGCTGGCTACGTATATTCGAATTTCGAATTTTTTGTGGCGTTATGTTGGTACTCATGTCTCTCACTTATGCCGACAAGCTCGGCCATTTTGAATGTTCAGTTAATTGTTGACAGCTGCTTTGCTTGCACGTGTTTTGGATCGTCTTCGATTTTTACCTATTTTTTTACCAAAATTTCTCAATTGTGACCAAAAACAGCATCGCATGAACATTGCTAATGAGATGTTAAACTCTGTCCGCGACGACCAAAATTTGCTCCAGAGGGTCATAACTGGTGACGGATCGTGGGTTTATGGTTATGACGTGGAAACCAAAGCTCAATCATCTCAATGGAAGCTGCCGCACGAACCAAGACCGAAAAAAGCGCGCCAAGTTCGGTCGAATGTGAAAGTTTTGCTGACAGTTTTCTTCGATTGCAGGGGCGTGGTGCATCATGAGTTCTTGCCACAGGGAAGAACGGTCAATAAGGAATATTACCTTCAAGTTATGCGCAATTTGCGCGAAGCAATCCGCCAGAAACGCCCGGATTTGTGGAAGATAACGCCCCTGCTCACGCATCGTTGCTTGTGCGCGACTTTTTGGCCAAAAACAACACACTAATGATGCCGCAGCCAACGTATTCCCCAGATCTGGCCCCCTGTGACTTTTTCTTGTTCCCTAAACTGAAGAGGCCCATGAAAGGACGACGTTACGCTTCTCTTGACGAGATAAAGACGGCATCGAAGGAGGAGCTGAACAAGATAAAAAATATGATTTTTTTAAGTGCTTCGAAGATTGGAAAAACCGTTGGCACAAGTGTATAATATCTCATGGGGATTACTTTGAAGGGGACAAAATAGATATTCATGAATAAATAAATAATTTTTGAAAAAACACAAAATTCGCGATACTTTTTGAACACACCTCGTATGTAAGTAAGTCAAACATATAAATTCATAAAATGGAAAGAAGTAATGCTTTTGTATCGCTAAACTGATTTTTTTTCGAAAGACGGTCTATTTAACTCATTCTTAGACCACCCTAATGCGATAAAAAGCATATTTACATAAACTAACTACATGCAATGCATATGCACATGCATACAAACATACATTGGCTAACACCATTAATATACAATAAAATATAAAAGAGGCAAATAATTCTTAAACTGTTTGCCAAATTATAATGATTATTAATTCTAACGTATTGTGCACATCCTATTTTTTCTTTCTCTCTCTCTCTCACACACATAAAAAAATAAATACAAAAAATGTTTTCGCAACTGTAAAAAAAAAATGATTTAACCATTACGTACAAACATGCATACATAATTTTTGTATGAATATTTTTCAAAATTAATTCGACTTGCATTCGTATCGATTGGGACTGCACTAAAATACCAAAAAAAAAATTATTTTAACAAACTATAAATGACAACTAAAACTGTTGAAAAATAAAAACCACTAAAATAAAAATATAAACAATTAAATAAATATAAATATTTTGAAACCGACTTCGGCGAAATATAATCAACCATGCCTACCCATGCGCTTCAAATTGCCGACAACGCTGGTGCGTCGTACGTTGTTCTTGCAAATATTCGTTAACAACAAAAACACACTTCCATATCGATACCACATTGTAACACAAATTATTACCAACGAAACATACGAAATAAATATTGATGAACATGAACGACAAACAGCTATAAGAAGACTCTTCACTTCGACCCATCGAAGAGCGATACCTATAGAGCAATACAGGAGGAGGGATACGGCAATAATTATGCACCACAAGAAGTTACAGTGCCTGTACAGCCAAAGGTTTTCCAACCAAACCGATCGGTTCCAGGAAAGGTAAGATCGAAACGACTTGCTGTTTGCGTTCACCGATCATCGATCATGATACACCGTCATCACCCTCGCACTTTATCATGAACGTGCTCGTCCGAAATATATAAACAAAAACAAAATAGTATACTATGTCACCTGTAATCGTAATTCAAATTGGCAAATTAGCTGTTCTGTTATTCCAGAAAAAAAATTTTCCGAAAATTAAGTTCATAACAATAATTATTCATTCATTTCACATATTTCTTAAGTGAATAATATTTTTATGTCAGCATTTTTCATTATGTCAAAGCTTAACATTGCATGTGCCCTTGCATAACATACTCCGGGGCCGCTTCCTTGCCAGCTCGCATCTAACATCTACTCAACTCTTCTGACTGACTCTCTTTTGCTCTCTTCCTTTATGCAATTGTACATATTTTCTAACTATCTGTCCTATGTTTGTATTATATTATAAAAATCGATAGAGGTTTTTGGCCGAATGTATTTTTGTATATGTACTCATAATTTATGAATGCGTCGACGACTTAACATTACTTAATAATAATAACATTAACAATATTTTAATAATCGGAAAAAGTGTTTTTGTCTATATACTCTAACGCCTAGGGCGTCAGAAACAGGAATGAAAATCATTTAATTAGATCACTTCCTAATTGTGTACATTGCATCCATGTAATCATTCAGTGCGAGACATAACCGTCAACTTGTCGTAAGTGGCAACTCCTGGATTATTCTTTTATCCAGAATTATCTAAGCAAAACAAAAAAAATATCTACAAGTTTCTCGATAAATTATTCCCATTGCGAAATATGCATATCATGGTCTAACTGAAGAGTCGTGTGATTGGACTACTTTTTTTTCGAATTTTGACAGTACACCCATTTCTCAGTGTGACTTGACATTAAACCTATGAATTACAAAAACAAAATACATGGAAATTGTATGTATGGATGTGTGTCTGTATGTTTGTCGAGCTGCTACGACCTGTTAGTTGGACCATGATGCATATAGTGACGAATACGATGACTCCTTGATTATTAATCCTGGGTTCGCTCACTATAATGTTCAATAAATACACGCACAAATACTTAAACGAATAGCTAGTTTTATTTACTAATATAAACGCATTACAAATTCCAGAGATTGGTAACTCCACAGTAGTTCACTGTACAAAACTTGAATACAAACTGATCAACCTGCCTTCCTTATATAGTCCAACAGGGTGCTACCCTACGCACCCAGAACTTTCTTGGTTGTTCGCTCTTCGTGTTCTCGAAGGGTCGGTGGTATTTATTGACAGCTCTTCTTTGCCTTGTATTCGCAAACATTCGCGCCATCTCTCTTCTTCTTCCTTGGTACATGCTTGCATGCATCATCGTTATCTCTGTTGTGTTTAACTAGTGGTGGAAGTGTTATTGTGTTAGGGATGGTACATGCTTGAGAATATTCACCACAATATCAATTTGGCGGTTAGAGCACGAATTATCGATAAAACAACTCTAATTTTGGTAAATTCAAAGTAACATTTTTAAGTATTTTCAAATAATATTTCGTAAAACTGCAACGCTATACTTTCTCATCTTTCTCACTTGTTTTCATAATATTCATTCGATATGTCAACCTAGTGTTAGAATTATGTGCTTTATAAGATATTTTTGATAATTATTTTGATGATTTTACAGAAACCAAGCTCAACGCCCGTTTCCCACACGACGTACAATGTGAGTATGATAAACATTATATGATTTCCTTATTTCTGCAAAGAATAATCTGACATTTACTTATTAAATTTGTATTAAAAAAATCCAAAAATGTGGATATTATTCTTTGAGTCCTGCTCGAGAGTATTTACCATCTTTGTGCGAGTGCTTAAAACTCTAGCTGTCTACTTAATTTTCTCGCAAAATTTTTTAATTTAAAATATAAAGAGTTAAAAATTTGGATTAAAAGTCTATATTCAGAAATTGGTTTTGAAGCATACGGTACTATAATCATGAAATCGAAATGTCAATTTTTTTAATGCTCCATAGTTAATTTATCTTACAAGGGGATCGTTTACGTAAAAAATCTGTGTAGGTAAATTGAGGGAATGAGAGAGTCTCGAATCTAGTTGCTTGTCAAAGACCGTATAACACAAAGAAGATGAAAGGTGCCTAATAGTGGGCAACAGTAAACCAGAAATTTGCTTTTAACGCCCTAATTCTAGTGTGGTAACAGCATTCGTTTTACCGGCAAATAAATGGTTTCGAAACTTTTACACCCTTTTGGTATTCTGCTGGCTTAAGTTGCAGTTCACTTCCGTAACCACCAAAATAGGTAGTAACGTTGCGTAACCACGAAAAATTGTTCGTGTTTTGTAAATATTTTTGTGGACAGAAAATACCGCAAATTTTGTACACATACTAGTTCACAAGAACTAATAAACAATATAAGCACATTTTTACACGAAGTTTCGTTCGCGTTTGCATTTTATTCTTTATTGCGCGTTGCTGGTTTTTGACAGCGTCGCCATTTACGCTAGAATCGCGGTTACATGAACTGCATTGCCAACGGTTACGATTTTCGGATAATCTTCCAGGTACAAAATTACCGGTTAAGCACAGAATTGACCCATAAATAGCGAGATTTAATGCAATTAAAAAAATTTTTTAGACAATATTCACAATTAAATGATTTTACAACTTTCACGATAAGATTTCTTGTAAATATTCAATTTAAACATAGCGAATTTAAGTATTTTACTGGCAGTTACTGTGGTGAATTACCTATCAGTGATTTGACAGCCGTTACTGACATTTACTGTTTTGTGTGCAACTCGTTAACATTTTACTCAGAGTAAAAATGAGGCAAACAAATTTTCTATGGTGAAAAAATATTTTCCATTTTGCGAATGAAAAGGAAAATTTTCACAATTGAAATTTTCCCTTGGTCTGTCAAAATTTATATTTTTCAACCATTTGGTCTGTGGTATTGATTTTGCAAAATTTAACATTACGGTGGTAAAAAATAAATGTCAGATTAAATGTGTATCTTCATAAAATTATATATATAACTACCTCACTGAAATAAAAACTATATACTCTAACTTTAGGTGGTAAATACAGAAGATGACAACATCCGTCAGAGTTCATCGTTCAATCGCTTGATGTACAGCGTCTTGGGTGCGTCCGAATATTAAGTTTTAACAACACGACAACCCATCCATTTATATGAAAAAGAAAACTACACAATTAAATAACAGTAGATCTAAACAGCAAAAAACATTATCGATTATATATGTATACATAGATATATGTATATCTACAATTACATACATAAGTATTAACATACTGAAGAATTTTTTCGTAGATAATGCAGTACACCCAAGCAAATGAATAAATATTTGTATAATTAATATTTTAACTCATCATAATCATACCAAAAATAAATTAAATAACATTAACAAATCTAAAAAAAGAATCGCAAAGTTTTATTAAATTCATAACGTAATTTTTATTAGCCGCGAAATAAGTAACAATATTAAAAGAAGTGTAATAAATCTATTAGGCAATCCAATTTTTAAAAATAAATTAACAAAAACCCTAAGTCGCTGAGTGTTGGTTTAATATGCAACATTTAAAATATGCAACATAAAAAACTTTTAAAAATTACCCTTTCTTAGAAATATGTAAAACAGTAAATTTTAAGCATAAATTGAGTGTTTCTAGTCATGTCGTTGACGTAAATTGAAAAATTCTTATACATACACACGAGTAAACTTCATAACCTATAACATTTGTAAAATATATAGGAATATCCATAACTGAATAAAATTTTATCATTGGACTAGAAATACTATTTCGCTACGGTGTTTTCTTGAACATTTTTTATGGGATGTTTAGAGTCTTCAAACAAGTGGGCAAAGATTCTGTGGGTAATGAATTACACAATAATTACTGCATGGAATTGAATGCTTTTTCGCCGATTTATTATTAGAGGTCTGTCTAAAAACATACGATACAAAATATCGGTGGTATATAGTGTTTTGGAATGATCAATAAAAAATGAAAAAAATGGGTAAAAATTAAAGTGATGTACGAAATGGAGGGCAATCGTTTTTCTAAGGTCCGCTGGGTATTTCTAAACTGAGAATCTCATAAGGGTTTCAAGTTTAAAATTTTACCATTTTCGAAAAATCAATTTAGTAACCTAAAATTGCACATTCAGGGTTCTGGCTGGAGGTCGAAAATATATACATATGTACATAGATAATGGAAACTTTGCTCCCAGTTACAAACAAAATTAAAGCGATTAAAGTGAAACAAACGATAGATTGTAACAAAAAGTCGAGCTTTGTCATCTCAATGTTTTGATTTAAATGCGTCAACAAATGTTTTCCAAACAGACAAAATTTCATGCTTCCTTCTATTTAGGCCCGGTTTTTCAGTACAAGTTTAACTCAATTTGTCAGTTAAACTAAGCTTAAACTTGTTACGCAGTTTTTCAGTCAACTTTAAACGAAGTTTAAACGTAGTTTAAGCGGTCAATTCGGCAGGGTTAAACTCTAGTTAACCTGTCAGCTGTTTTGCATATTTGATGGTTTGGTTGTGAAACAATAAGCTGAACGCAATTAAGAAAGGACGATATTTTTATATTTAATTAAATACTGGATATATCATCTGACGAAAGTGATTATAGTGATGCAGAAATTGGCGAAATGCTAACTAAAGGGTGTTTTTTTTAGGGGTATAGAACTTCGAATTGAAATAAAACACAAGAAAATCGTTTTAAGGTCCATCAATTTGGCTTTATTGGAAGGATAATTTTATGCCATTAATGTTTAAATATGATTTCGGGCATGTGGCCGCCGCGGCTGGCTTGAATAAATCCAATTCTACAGGTCCAATTTTCAACCACTTTTTCGAGCATATGGGGCCGTATGTCGGCAATAACGCCACGAATGTTGGCTTCCAATTCCCCTAACGTTTCTGGTTTGTTGGTGTAGACGAGCGACTTCACATATCCCCAAAGAAAATAATCCAATGGTGTCAAATCACACGACCTTGGTGGCCAATTGACAGGTCCATTCCGCGAAATTATGCGCTCATCGAATGTTTCCTTCAATAAATCGATTGTGACGTGCGCTGTGTGGCATGTAGCGCCGTCTTGTTGGAACCACAACTCATCCACATTCATGCCATCCAATTCGGGAACAAAATAGTCGGTTATCATGGCTCTATACCGGTCTCCATTAACGGTAGCTGCCTCTCCAGCATTATTGCGGAAGAAGTATGGCCCAATGACTCCACCAGCCCATAGAGCACACCAAACAGTCAGTTTTTGTGGATGTAATGGCGTTTCAAGGGTCTCATGTGGATTCTCTTCACTCCAAATGGGGCAATTTTGCTTGTTGACGTAGCCATTCAACCAAAAATGAGCCTCATCACTGAACAAAATTTTGCGATGAAAATCAGCATCGAAATCAATCTCATTTTCGGCCCATACACCAAAATCACGACGCATTGCATGGTCTCGCGGCTTTAATTCTTGCACAAGCTGGATCTTGTAAGGTCGCAAGCCAAGATCTTTGCGCAAAATCTTCCATAAAGTTGATGGACAAAGCTCCAATTGCTGTGCACGGTGGCGAATCGATTCATTCGGGTCCTCTTCAACACTTTGCTCTACAGCGGCAATTGTTTCTTCGGTGCGCACTGTTCGACGTCTCTGCGGATGCGTATTATCACATAGAGTAAACGTAGTGCGAAAACGATCCATGGTTAACCGAATTAATTGCTCTGATGGACGATTATGTCGACCATAAAATGGACGGAGCTCACGGTAAACTTCGCGAACTGAACCATTATTTTCGAAATAAATTTGCACGATTTGCAAGCGTTGTTCTTTTGTCAACCTGTTCATGATGAAATGGCAAACCAAACTGAACATAAATGAGATTAGAGTTGCCAGATTTGACCACAAAATGCCAGTTTTATCTCTATTCAAAAAACAAACCTGTAAAAAAAACACCCTGTATTACAATACTGAGGAGAAGCAATGGCGTTGAATATGTATACAAATATTATCTGCTGCCGTATCTAGATAAATAAAAAACCAATGTTGCCGTATAAAAAGCAAATCTTAAAAGCGGCCTTAAACTCACACTGAAAAACCGCTCTGGAGTTTAAATTTATGCCGAGTTTAAGCAAACTTAGTTTAAACTGAGCTTAACCAAGGACTGAAAAACCGGGCCTTAGTACGAGACTTAGTCTTACATACCAAAATCGCTTGATACTAGAGACACCAATTTTGAAAGTTTATTTTTTATTTTGATAAACTTTATCGACTTTATATCACATTTCAAGAGTACCGCTATTAATAAATTTACTGGAATATCGTTGAACTTTCACGATTATCATATTAGTTATTTATGTAAAATCATTAGCATTTTGTGCAAAAAAAATCCATGTCTGCCGGTTACTCAACCAATACAATAGTAAGATTTTGATTCGCAAGCATTGAAAAAAGTACTGTGAAATTTAATCTGGGCACGGCATGAACAACTTTAAATAAACAGAAAAAATGTAATGAAAACGAAATTCACCGGTAAATAAATAATTAAAAATAATAGCGTTTAGAGAAGCTCAAACAAAGGGAATGAAAACTATCTACCAACACCCAACCATCTGACAACTATACGCCAATAAGGCACGGTGGCTATTAAGTAATTTATACCGGCAACTTTCTTGCCATCACCACACGCTAGGGATAACAATTATTTCGATTTTAACAGTACCGGGATTGCCGAATAAATTCAGTACATTAAAAACAAATCAAAATCAAATAGGTGTCAAAAACTATTTTTTCTCAAAATGTTTGAATTTTTAAAGTACAATTTTCCGAATTCTTCTATAGGAAGTTTTTTATGCAATCTTTAAATTTGATCATCTCGATGTACACAATTTTAGTTTAGACATGCAAGGAAGTCTAAATTCGGGTGGAACCGAACATTATATACCTAGTAGTGATCTACAGGGTGGCTAATGAAAGCCGCTACCAAAAAAAAATTAAATAACTTTTTTTCTATTTAATGAATCTGGTTAATTTTTTTTTTATTTTGCAGATTGACTTTTACATTTAACAAAAATGGATAACTGGGACACTGAAACAAGAATTTGGATTGTCCGCCGCTATCACGCACTGGAGTCCGTAGTTTCGATTCAAAGAGAGTATAGGCGCACGTTTGGCGGCAATCCTCCGAGCAGATGGACCATAATAAGACTTGTAAACAATTTTGCCGAGCATGGGACAGTCAACAGAAGACCTTACCATCGAAACCCTTCAGTTCGAACGGAGGAAACAATCGCTGCTGTAGCTGCTGCCATACAAAACAATCCACGTGTTTCGACAAGAAGCTTATCTGCTCAAATGGGTGTAAGCAGACAGTCAAAACAGTCAATTATGCACAAAGATTTGGACTTATTCCCATATAAAATTCAAATGGCCAACAAACTGAACGCTGCAGACTTGCCGATTCGCTTGGAATTTTGCCAGAAGATGCTTCAAATGGTGGAAGAGGATGGAAACATGTTGAACTGTCTTTTCATGTCTGACGAGGCCCATTTCGATTTAAACGGCAACATAAACAAACAAAATTGTCGAATATGGAGTGCTTCCAACCCACAGATACTCCATGAGACGGAATTGCATCCACTTCGTGTCACAGTGTGGTGTGCAGTTTCATCACGCTGCATTGTCGGGCCCTACTTCTTCGAAGAAAACGGTCACACCGTTACGGTTACTGGAGACCGTTACTTGAGCATGTTGAGAGAGTTTTTCTATCCAGAATTACGCCGAATGAGAATTTCTTTCAACTCTGTGTGGTTTCAGCAAGATGGTGCAGCTCCTCATATAGCCCAACCTGTAATGACAGAATTGCGACGAAAATTTCCCAATAAGCTGATATCCAGAAACTCCACATTCCGTTGGCCACCCAGGTCGCCTGACCTTACTGCACCTGACTTTTTCTTGTGGGGTTATTGCAAACAGGAAGTCTTCAAAGCAAAACCAACAAATTTGAATGAACTAAGGCAATCCATTCGAGAAACAATTGCGGCTGTTCCTGTCTCAACTCTCCAAGCAGTAATGAACAACTTTTTGGTAAGATGCCGCACATGCATCGACGAGCAGGGGGGCATTTAAATTCCATTATTTTTAAAACTAATTAAGCTATATTTAATAAAATTTAATGGGCTTTAACATGAATAAAAGAAAAATGAATTCCATACACTGAAAAAAAAATTATTTGAGTTTCTTAATGTAGCAAAATTCATCAGCCACCCTGTATTATGGCATACCAATTTACACAGGTCTATTTTAATACTTTTCAGTTCGTATTATAAAGCCAGCTGATTTTTTTCAATAAAAACACTTCTGTTATGAGTTTTGAGGGGTAAATTATTTTAAAAAAAATATTGATGTATGGCGCGATATACAACAGGTATATCATCATAAACCTCCTAAGAGATTTTTGCGCCGAGCTTACCTTCCAATTGGTGGCGTGCCGTTTTGAATTTTTTCCTACAAATTGACGTGACCTACAGATTTTTGCCGACTTCAAACGACATTAGAAAGGAGGTGAATTTTTGCTGAAAAGCCTTCCATAGCGGAAAGACATTCGGAGAGTTTGCCAAACCATTGCCGAGGGGCGACCCCGTTTTGAAAAACTTAAGGTATACATATAACTTCCCTGTTGCAGTGGGGTATTAACAACTTGCCCGAATATTTTCTTGTGTGTTATCCGATTTGCTTAATTTTTGGCAGGAGTATACTACATACTATTGAGAAGCAGCCGACGAATTTTGATTGAAATATCTTTGCAAGCAATCGCCTTTGAAATTAGCAGAATTTTTATATTGTAAAGTGGGCGGCGCCACGCCTACTTCCCCAAAATTATGTGTGCAAAATCTTATTGATAGAGCTGGCATGGTTATAAAAATATCGCGTTTTAAATTTTACAAACAAATTTTTCAGAACTATGTTAAAAAACTGGGCGTGGCCATTGACCGATTTGGTTTATTTTTACAACAAACATTTCCCTTTGCATATTCAACATTTTCACTAAATATCGTTTCGATAAATCAATTTTTGCCGGAGTTATGGCATAAGAAGTTTTGCGGAATAATCCACTATTAAAGGGCGGGGCCACGCCCATTTTCAAAAATTTATATTTTTCGACTTTCTTCGTCCACGGACACTTTAAAAGTGAAATAGAAATGATATACAGCTTTTGTACGCAAAGTTATTGCCTATTAAATATATCTATGATCCTTTTCAAAATCTTTCGTATAAAAGTGGGCGTGGTTATTAACCGATTTCGCCCATTTTTTTCCGAAACATACCTTGTATTAATATAAATATGTGTGCTAAATTTCGTTTCGATATCTTGAACGGTTTTTGATTTATAATTAATATTATTTCTAAATTTGACTTAATGAAAAGTGGGCGGTGCCACTCCGAAAATTTTCTGCCTTAACATCAATGTACACACCAAATTTTATCCTTATAAGAATATTATGTACTGAATAATCACTTTTTTTTGCATTTTCGAAAATATTCCATACATAAAAAGTCCGATTTCGCCCATTTTAAATAGCGCTCGGAGATGAGTGCCAAGGAACCCGTATACCAAATTTCATTGAGATATCTCAAAGTTTACTCAAGTTATCGTGTTAACAGACGGACGGACGGACGGACGGACATAGCTTAATCAATTTCTTTTTTGCTCCTAAACATTTTGATATATTTAAATCAATATCTATCTCGATCCGGTTATGCCGTTACATACCACCGTCACGCAACTAAAGTTAATATATGTACCTTGTGGTCGTAGCACTACTAGGTATACAAATTTGTGTTTATCAGCCTAAATCAGTATCTATTTAAAAATGTATAAGAGAAACAGTACTCTTGTAACGTTTAAAATTTGTGTGGGTGAACCACTTTTTACCCCTCCTTAAATGGCAATAATTTAATGTATTAGAAAGAAATTATGTATATAGTTTCTAACTTATTACAAAATTTAACGCCCAAAATAAAATTTAAAAAATGTGTAAATTGATTGGTTACATTTTGTTTTAGCTTGTTGTTTTAATCATTTGGTTTGTCTGTAAACATTTGCAATTGTCCAATTATATTCATAAAAGCTTCGTCTTCTGAGCTCTACCTAGTTTCACAATACCTTTGAACGTTATACTCACGCATTATTTAAGAACGGCCCTTCTGTGGATAGAGGAGGAAGAAGAGACGCTGCATTGTTCCAAAAAATTTTACTACTGAGTGGGATAAGTGTACACCTGCCAAATTGAGAGAATGGTTATATTCAAGTCCTTCACCTGTTTTGACTTCAGAAGACTTCTTTAACGGCATCCAAAAAGAGCGAAGAAAAATGAAGAGGAAATCGGATTTTCGCCTGAACCACTTTTATTAAACATTTCATCATTCATATTAGATAAATAACTGGATAAATATTAATAACTATACCTGTTTCGTATATTCTTCCGATCGGTTTGTAAGACTATTAAGCGTATTTTAAGCTATTCCGATCCAATGGGGTATAGTGCAAATAAAAACTTTATTTCACCTTACAGCCCGACGTTTCGCAAAATTTCCTTGGCTTCTTCAAGGGCGACTCTGTATTTATTATTAAAAATTATAAAAATACAAAAACAACATTAATTCACTGGCATAAACACGAGAAACATGATCACAAGAAGGTAAACAGAAATTAGAGATATTTTACTTACATTTCAGTTGCTTAGTGTGACGATCTTTCAGCAAAATTTGCATGGATCAAATCTTACTAGAAGCAACCATGACTCAAAGTAGACTATCAAACCTTATGATCAGATTACGAGGATATAAAACGCGAATCTTCAGTAAATAAATCGAGAAAAGCTAACTTTTGGTTTTTTTATTTTTAAGTAGACAAGTTTTCAATGTTTCTAGGGTATGAAAATAAGATCGAACGAAGTTTTATTTTTCATCAGAAATTCATATAAAATGGCAACGAAATCTTTTTTTTAAAGTAAAACTCAATTTGATTTGATGTCAACAACTTTTAAGCTTTGTATTTTGTTCACGGCTAGTTGCCTAGAAATCATATTTTCAATGTTTGGAATAAAAGATGTGTTTCTGGCATCATTTTCAGTTCGTTTAATATGTGTGCCCTAATGTTACATACACAAGCACGTATGTATACGTATATGGGCATTCCTCTTTCTTGTATGATATGTATTGCTAATAATCTATTCAGGGTTCAATTCTGTGGATTATTGGTTACAGCTTTGGTATCTGGGTTACAATGATAGTCTTTGAAATTCATTGTGTAGGTACTTGAATGAAATACATGTTGTTGTTGTCGGTAGCAATAAGATCCATTCAAGCGTGTATGTATGTAGGTATGTAATTAGGTAATCAAATTTAAACACGACCATACTAACAAGTATCTAGTTATTACCTGTGCATTTTGAGTAATGAAAAAAAGTGATTTCGCGTGTTTTGTTGTTGTTGTTGCTATTTGAATGTGTCTTTGATTAACGCCCTTGCTCTCATTACAATTTTTTTTGTGGAAATAAGACCACGATCGATTGCACTGAGTGTCGCCCAACCCGCCCCTCTGTGGGATGTTATTCATTGGATGTGGCACTTTTGGCATTCGAAGTAGCAATGACATGCAGACAGACAGACAGACATACAAACAAAAGCAACAACAAACACTAAGAAACCAACGTTGTTGAATGATAAGCAGCAGCGAGATGTGGTAAGAAATGCCAAAGACGTTAGTTATTATTTTTTAAATTTTTTTTTTCATTTAGCAAGGTAAGAGGGCTCAAAGAAGACCACAGTAATCAGCTTCTTTTTGTGTAGACAGCAGCAGTCCGACTGCATACCATCCATTGCACTGGTTTCCTAACATGTACTTATGTATGGCCTTTGTATATATTTTAGTTGAAAGTAGATTTCTGGAAGCGAAAGAGTTTAAGCGTTCGTCTCTTAACACATCCATCCCAAAAGCATCATGCCTGATCCTAGATGACTTTAGGAGATCTATGAATCCGAAGCTACTTAGTGAAATATTCTCAAAGCTTCAGACCTTGGTTACGAAGGGGAAGTGATCGCGTTGTAGAACTTTTAGCTGGTCTAGGAATGCCCGTTCTGCGCCGAGCTAGTACAGACATATAAATGTCTGTCTTTCCAGATATGCTGCACACCAAAGCCATTCTCCTCAATCATAATCTCAATCTGTTCAACAAATGCCCCATAGCCTGATAAAAAGGGTGGTTTTTGTAAATCCATCGAACCGCCTGGCCGTCAGTAAAGTTTTTGGAATGTGTGAGCCAAGAAACAGTATTTCCGCAACACAATAAAACAACACATCGTCTCAGTCCGCCTTATACGGTCTTTGTAAGCTCCTTATTAAGACGACAATTGAAGCAGGCATTCAGATAACTTGAAGCTCAATGTAAGCCACAATGCCTAGGCGAATATGGGATACGGAGCTACATTCTGCAGAAATGTTTGATCCGTGCAGTATCGAAATGGAGGACGAAATAGGTTATATGAGCCTTAGAAGATAGTAAGTACCTTGGAAATAGGCTTACTGACTGCCTGGCTTGCATTTCACTTATTCTGGTAATTGATACGTCCATCGAGTTCATCTAACGTCGCACAGTGGCGCCTTTTGAGTTTTTTCTTTGCAAAAATCGTAACTTCTGAAGCAGTGAAGATATTTTAAAAATTTGAAATGCAAATGAAATCTAATTATTTGAAGTTTTATTGTGTGAAAGCTCAGAATGTCACAGATACAGGGTGCTTCTAAAAACTTCGTCAAAGTCGAAAATTTTTAGAAAAATGCAAAAACAACATGTTTTTAGTAAAAAATAAAAAAAATAAAATGAGATTTGTCTTATAATGACGTATTTAAGCATAAAATAAGATAAACCAATGATGATGATAAGATAGCGTGGCACTGCCAACTTATCACAAAAAGTTGGATCTAAGTAGTCACGTAATCAATAACTACCAAAATCGATAGACGTATTGTTTCTTTTAAATGTCAATACTCTTATAAAACTCAAATGTCCGTTTTCGGTGCCACAATGACAAGGTGCTTCAAAATTAATCGTAAAATTTTACATGTTTTTTTTTTAATTTACAAGCCAAATATGTATTTTATTAATAACTAAAAGCTATTGAAAGTGGTTCAATGAATTTTTATTTGAGCTAAAGATTAAACAGCCAACGAATTTTGGAAAAGGGGAGTGGCACTGCCCATTTATGCTAAAAAGTTTGATCTTAGTAACCGCTTTACCTATTTGTCCCAAACTCGATAGACGTATTGATTTCTATAAAAATTTAATACTCGTTTGAAGGCGAAATGCCTAAGCTTTAAAATAAATTTGATAAACTTTAGAGAAATGCAATAACGAAAAGTATGTATTTATAAATTACTAAATTAATTAATTCTTTTATTTGAAATAAAAAATTTACTTGTACATAGATATCTTATTTTTCTATAAAGTAACAAAATTGATTAGTAAATCTCTGTTTCATTGTTGTGATAAGAAGTGAGAAACTTATTTTATCTTAACATAGTCATCGTCACTGGAAGCATCTGTAAGATCTTTTTGTGTTCTTACATACCTCATAGATGATATGACTGGATCAGAAGAGATAGCTAACATGTTGAAAAGGTCTTCGTTTTGTCTAACTCGTGATACTTTGCAGGTGTTCATACATCTATATCTTTTGTAGTCCTTGTTCTTAGATTCTTGAGCTTCTTCAGACAATTCTCCTAATGGTAAGCACTTGTACTCTATTACATCTTTTCCATGTGCTAAAATTTTATGTACCGTTGGTGTAAGTTTCTTCTCAGGATACTTTTGATGCAGCAACTCTGTAGTTTTAGATGCATATTCTCCAAATTTGGGTCCATTAACTGGTTCATGGCAGTTTAAAATATTTAAAATTGCTCCCAATCTTTTCACAATATCTCTATCAACTCCTGTTATGCGAGCAGTCACTTCATCGTTTTCAAAAGGTCTTCTTGAGGAGTTACCATCATTTGTATTTCCGTATCCATACTTTGGACAGTCAACTCTAAGGCCAATCTCTTTATAGAATACATCCTGAATTTTTTTTTTCTCCTGTTTTGTTTCTCCTTACATGTTGTGGTAGTGTATAAGCCAGCTTCAAAACAAATTCTATACATCTTATCCTAGCATGCAAAGCTGCTAGGCGTTTCTTCGTCCAAAGAAGTTTTGTCAGCTAGCCACTTTTCATGCTTACTTAGAAATTTTGAATTGTTACGATAGACGTCCTTCCATTTTCTTTCTATCATAATGTAAACCAATTTTTTCTTCCAGGCCTTCCTTTTCTTTAATGCTTGTTTCACTCGCTAATTCTCTCATAATATCCTCAACGAAGTCCCGTCTTGACTTTGTAGATTTAAACACCGCAAATAGTTTCGAGTTTCTAGATACATATTAGAATTGGCTTCGAGTGTATCTGACTAAATATTAAACTGTGAACTATATTTCAAAATACTATTCACTTTATTTAAGTAAACAGAATACTAAGTTCCTTAATCTCCAAAAGACGATTGATAATGTGCATTGTATTGTGGATAGCTTTATATACCTACTCAAATTATTAAAATGAATTTCAGGTATACAATTTGTAACTAAAAAAATGTATGTTGTTAACAAGTTCCAATAACAAAAACGACCTAACGGCCGTACTGAATTATACAAGGTGGCGCAAAAGTAAGCTTCCGATGTTCAGGATATCGGTTGTGGCACGTGCAGTGTGTGCTGTTGCACCGTCTTGTTGGAACCACATGTTTTCCAATCCCAATTCATCAAGTTGCGGCAAAAAGAACTCGTTGATCATTGCTCTGTAGCGCTCACCATTCACAGTAACCGTTTGGCCCCGACCGATTATTGGTCAAATAAATAGTCAGCAATATTCGGCGTTCTGGAGCAGTGTAGCGTAACATTGTTTATTAACGTGTATTTCGCATGTGTTTACTACACAAATGTCAAAACAGAACTGACTTTAGGGGCCAATCGCAAAATTTATAGCATTTTCTGATAGGAGGATTACTTTTGCGCCACCTTGTATGTATATACCTGCTCAGGCGTGTATTTATGCCCAAGGTTGTTTAACTTTATTTGATGTAAAAAGTGAAGTTGCAGCTGGACGCAGGTAGACTTTATGAATTAGGTAAGTGAATATTTCACAAATAACTACTATTAATTTGACGGAGCGAAGTTTTAAAAAGTGCCTAAAAATAGGCATTTCGAAAAAGAGGTATATCCGCCAACTTTTAACAAAAAAAACAACAATTTTTTTCTTGTTTCAATCTTAAATTAAATTATCTTTAATTGCTATACAAGAAAACGACAACCGGCCGCCTTATTTACTCACAAAACCATTTTAAATAGAACGAAAAAGAAAAAAAATTTTAAATATTTCCCAATGTTGCAAATTGGTCAACTTTGAGCGGCTCTACCTGGTAAACTATAATTTTCTGTGAAAAAACAGTTGTATATTCTTGATCCCTGGAAAATTCTCTATTAGAAACATGTATTAGATTTAGCGAACGCTTTAATGATTTTTTTGATTTTTGCCATGCTTTAACGGCAGAGGCACCACTTTGCGTCGGTGCCAGGTCGCTAGTGTATCTTCCTTCATCCACGGGAGTTTAATTTTAAAATAGTTCGAGGGAATTTTGAAATGGAGTTTAGCCGCCTCACAACACTCTGTTATGAGCTATCATCAAAAGATTTGTAGAAGTCGTTTTTTCAAAAACCGTAGATGATTGGAGGGTAAGGTAAGGAGTATTTTCTAATTATTTGAGGAGCCGATTGAGACTCCGACAGCGCTCATTTAAAGAGTCCTATGAGAACATTTTAAATTGCAGTTTTCTTCTTCGGATACGCACCGTTCATAGCCCCCCCTTGGAAGATTTGATAATATTTGTGTGCAGAGAAGACAATGCTGGTAATAACTAACTCTCGTTCTGTCTGCAGTTTGGTTGTTAGTGCTTGGCACAGTTATTTCTTAAAAAATTTGATTGAAGTACATATGTTGGAAATAATAAAAAACACGTTCCGGACTGAGGGTTTAAAAAAGATTCCTAGACTACCTAGACTACCAGAAGCTTGGAGTACCCTAATAAATTTGAAGCAGTCCCTATTTATTTTACTTTGTTACTTATTAAGTCAACGAAAGTCTTAACTTCAGCAGACCAAAATAGTAATAATATTTTAGTGCGATATACCTTCGAGGAGTTTGAGGTCAAGCTTTCCTTCAAACCTGTGGCGTGCTCCTTTAATTTTTTCTTAGAAATAGTCGGGTCCAACATGTGGCAGAGTACACTGTCGAGGGGCGGACAAGATTTGAAAAAAATGTGTCTCAACCATTTTGACTTATCTGTCCTGTCACTTAAATCTGGGACCTCAGGTATGGTGGGCCAGCACCTTACCACCGCAACACGGCGGCCGCCGTATCGACAATTCAAAAAATGAGCTAAACGTGTGAAAATGAAAATGATATAATGGATTCGGAAATGAAAAGTTGCATTAAATCATTGGTAACAGACGTTGCAGTCTAATAGACGAGTACCAAGCAACATTGTCTGATGTTAGCTTTTCGCGGTCGCACGTTTGTGCTTTGCATACTCACACCAATTCGATGCAGGTGTCGATGAAAGAGCCAGCAGCAGCAACACTTCAATTCCAATATCTATAACAGCATTCGCCACAAAAAACAGCTCCAACCGCTCTAACCGCAATCGTAAGAAATGCTTCATATTGACAGCCGAAGTAGGTGCTCACCTGTGTAAGTGGAGCACGAGAGTAGATTCACTGAGAACCAAACAAATTTGAGATCCACGAAGTTTATAGTCACTATTACACCAGTGACGTCACCTGCAGTGGGGTATTCCTTGGTTGTCCCTCAAACGAAAGTGAAACCAAATGAACTCAGCTAAGCGAAGCGCTACCACAAAAGACTTCGGTCTCGTCAACAGCGCGCAATCAAAAGCGAACAACAAAATAAAAGAAGCAAGACAAAAGTTGCTGCCGCTTGTTTGGCGTATATAAAAGACGCTTTGGATATTCGGCGGCTTGCAGATACGTTTTTAGTACCTTTGAGGACGAACAAGTACGGATTGTTGGTGTTTGCTGCAACGTGAAATCGAGTCGAAAGTTAAATTTTTGTAATTTTTTTTTGTTGTTGTGCCATTGTCTCTTGTGTTGGAGTGCGGAAGTGTGTAAATCAAAAACTATAAAAAAAACTGAAAACAAGAAAATAACACAGAAAGCGCCTAAGTCCAGATAAGCGTAATGCATTCGGCAATGCATTTAACTGCCCTCTTGGGCCTTATGAGCAGTGCGTTTGTGCTAGTGAGTGCTCAGCAACAGAATGTTGATCCCGCGTATCTGCGCCAATATTATCAACAGTTACAGCAACAACAACAACAACAACAGCAAAATGCTGACGGGACACCAATTTACGAGCAAAATTCCGAGCAATCGCAGCAGTACGTGGCGCAGGGCCAACAATATCGCGTTAAGGATACAGTGCGTGAGCAGATACAACAACAACAACAGCAACAAGGTGGCTATTTGGCACCTGCGGTACGCGACTACGCTCAACATCAACCACAGCAGGTGAGTTTATTGCAAAGGGGATGACGACAGCTAAACTCAACATACGTTAGTGCTTACCATGCAAAAAATGCGAACGGGTACTTTTAACTCCTATAAGTTTGCCACAAAAACTAAAATTGACTTACACCTATATGTAAGTATGCTACACAAATAAAAATTTACTTATATATATTGAATTATAGCCAACTGTAGACTAAGGCCCGTTTACTCAATGTCTGGCTATGATAAACTTTATCACATGATAACCTAGTCATGGCTTGCTTCAGAATGACATTTTCGTTTACACAAAAGTCTGATTAAGTTATCATGATAAAGTTGGTCATTGTGAACGTTTTTGGAAAGAAATTCACAAAAGTTGCATTGTGAACGAATAAAAAGTGACAGCTGCTCTGTTTACAATTTTAAACGAACCATTTTGGCGTACAAACTTCGATTGGGATATTTTTTTATATGGATATTATTATATTTTTAAACTCTATTACTTGCAGAGCTTGTTAGCAAAACAATTTATCACAAAATCAGACTTTTACTTTTTGCTTTGCTGAGCACATAATTATAGGTCCATCCTTTGATAACTTTTATCAGAAAATAATCAGCGCATCGTCGATAATCAGACATTGAGTAAATGGTTTTTGGGTCAACCTCTGATAAAGTCTTGATTAAGCAGTTAATCAGAAATTGAGTAAAAGACCCTAAAGAGACTAATCGAGGTTCCAACTCTTTAGAGACACGGTTCTTTGCAGCGTAAATACTACATATGTACGCACATACCTACGAATATATACATGCATAGTACATAAAATCAATTATATTAATTTTTCTTTGTCCTGATTGAATTTGATTTTAGGCGCAATATCAGCCGCAGCAATATCGTCCTCAGCCACAGCCCGCTAGTCCACCGCGCCCTCAATATCAGCCGCAAAAGGCCAAATTGCAACAGCCACGCCCACAAACAGCTGAAGAGGAGGAATACGATGATGTAAGTTGAAATCAGTGAAAAAAGCAACTAAATTTTATTTTAAGTTGCAACAACAAAACGAAAACAAAAACCAAAAATTAAAAATAAAAAGAAAAAATTCAAAAAGTGAACATCTTGAGTAACCAGGGACCGTACGAATTGTAATTTTTATAAAAAGCGTTAATTTGGGATTACGACTTTTACTTTTATTGATTTGAACTATTTTTTTTAACTATTTTCCATAGCCTATTTTTTCGTAAGCACTTAGCGACTTACGAATAAAATGATTTTAACCTTTTTTTTCAAAATTTTAAATATGGCTAAAATTGTAAGCGCTTATAATTTTTTCTGCTTGCTAATTTTTTGTTTGCTTTCAATTCAACAATTTTTCTAAGCAATCAGAAACAGTTTTATCTAGCATTGAAATGGGGAATAAAAACTGCCAATTTACTGTTTGATAAACTCAATCACAAAGTGAGAAGTGTTGGAAAATTATATTGTAACCGGTCGACTTCTGTACATTAGAAATTTAATACAAAAATGCATAAGTGCAGAAGCAAAAGTTAAAAGAAATGTTTTTAGAATTTGTGTCTATCTGACAGTTTGTTTGTACTCGCATCACGGAAAATATGCTGCTTGCAGTTGTATGAAACTTTCACCGAAGTATTGCTATATGCCTAACTTAAAGTTAAGTATAATTTTTACCGAAGGAATTTATTTTTTGGATTCAGTTCCATGCTTGACAAATTGAGTTCCGAATTTCCTAGAAGTCATGTAAGATACATCCTAGAGATGGAACGATATTCGGCAATATTGATTTTTTTTAATTATTTGTTATCTCGCCTAATAAATTGCAATATTCTGTTGAATACCGAATAGCAAGTCATGAAAAAGAAAAAATTAAAAAATATTAAATGTCACCGATCTTTTCTTCATCTGAAGGCAATGTCCTGCAGCGACTTGCTCAAAAAAATTATGGAAATTCTCATGTGACTCAATGACTTTGTCATCTTAATTGGTTGCCCTGTTTTTCAAAGTGGAGATGAATCATCGTCATTACAACTCTAACCAGATTTTGATTTTAGTAATTTAATAATGTATTTCAATTCTGTAATTTAAAATTTTTGATTTTCTGATGATCAGATTTTTTCATTCTGAAAATACAATTGTCTCTTTGATATTCAATAAATTATTTTAAAAAATATAAGAATTTATGTTTACTATAAACATATCCCGCCAATCCTAGGTAACCTAAAAAACATCTTGAGTAGAATGAGTATAAGCTTATCTTTCACGGAGGAAAGTTGGTGAAAATGTGTCGACAGCAGGATTTATCGAATTGAAAATAATGTGAGTGAATGTTGATTGGGAAACAATTTTCTCAGTGATAATTTCATTAATCCAAAGTAAAGCTTTTTTTGGTCCCTGGAGAAAACTAATTAATCAAACGTGCAAAGTATCCGCAGAGTAAATAAAAACATGCAAACATACAAAGGTACATACATACATACATGATTCGTGCTGAGAAATGTAATAGCAATCCGAATTGTATTTAGTTGCATAATATTAAAGACTCACATAATAGCAGCACAACAACAAATTGAATGTGATTAAAATTGCAATTGCGATTAGCTGTATAAATATGTATGTACGTTTGTCTGTTACAGCAGTTGCCGGAGAAATTAAACTAATTATTGGTTTTTGTTGATGGGTTTTGCTTGTTGTTTCCCCGTCTTTTTTACGATCTCACGAGCTCGAGCTCATTTAGTCATGCCTGTCGAACAGTAACAAGCCGCCTATAAATGCCTCCTAACAATTACCATTCAAGTATCAAGAACAAGCATTAACTGTTGTTTTCTTTACAATATTCAATAATAAATAATAAAATTGCGATCGGAATACAGATGAGTGAAGTTGAAGGCCGGGCATCTCTCATTTATGGCGACTACGAGCCGCAACTGCCGATACAGTTAGGTATTGCTTCTTTTCATGGTAGATTCGGATCCTGTACCGGTTCTTACGAATTTGCAAGCAGCAGGTGTGCAATATCTTGGTCAGAAGTCAAAAAACTTCCACTCAATTATCAGCGCTGACTATTTGATTCATGGTAGCAAATGCTTAACTTAACTTAGCTATTATTATTCTTGTAGCAATGCTTCGCCCTGCTTAGTCGGCGCATCCATTCATGGAATGGGGCCTGACGGACTTAACAGGGTTATACTATCACAGTCCCTTGCCAGATATGAATTCGGCACGCTCCGGTACTAGCACCTTGCGGCACCAGTCCGGTAGCGATTGCGTAAACTCCGAACCGGACCGACTCGGATTTAAGTCGCCTCTTACGACAGGCATACTAACGAAAACTAAACTTGGCTCGTCGTCTTTGCGTCCTACAAATTGTAGACAACTACAACAAGAAGCAGAAACCGCCATTTTTTCCTTTGTTTTCATTGGAGCGCTCTTTTGAAAATCTCTTCGCAGTAACATCTCATTGTCGGCTTGGCACCATGCACTGCCCGAGCCGATTGAGTTGTAGCATTGGACATTGGCCGTCATGGACAATTGCTCAAACGAGTAGCCGCTTCGTGTGCATTAATTGAGCTGAGATGCATCGCTCGCAGCAGTTTTTCATGCAACATTTTGTAACTCGCCGGCAGGTACCGCATGAAAGCTCAAACGATATTCCCAGCCAAATCCAGCACGCTTGGTCGATTTTGATGATGATAATGCAAAGGCAGCACAAATGTATGTGTTTTTGTATATGAAAATGTGCTTATAAATATTTATGAATAATTGACCAAAGATATGAAAAACTCCATTTGCCGCCAGTTCATATTCAGTGGGTTCATTTGCTAAAAGCCAAGCGTGCCGTTTAAGGTCATTAACTTATTTCCCCAGTATTCGAGTTGGTACGAAACTTGTTGTTGCATGCTTAGATATGAGTCGTTTAGCTTGCATAATTATTTGTATGCATTCGAACGGTGGGTTTGGCGGCAGCAGCACCTTCTCTTGTTGCATCAAATTCGGTTTTGCGGTTTTGTTGTTTTCAGCAACGCATTTCTCCCCTTCCAATGCGGAAATCGGCAATTCCGTTACATATGACATGTGTACGTATGTATGCATGCATGTAGTGTATGTAAACGCGCTCATATCAACGACCAACGACTAATTATTTGTGTAAAATGTGGCAGGCACGTGAAGTTGCTCGACGAGCAAATAGGAAACGCATTTTGTGTGCTTCGTATCGTTTTCGGGAAGCATTCCGTAACTGTGACACCACTTAAGGTTCGATTTCTCTTTAATTATTTATGCAACCAATAAACTATTCATTTTACTTTTGTTAGATTAGACAAATGATCGAAAAGTGTGGAATTGAAATGTGCATTTTCCGCTTTGAACTTAGAGATAATCTAATTAACTGGTTGCATCTTGTTTATAAACCATGAAAGTCGATAGCGATTAGAAGTTAACAGCCCCTTTAACTAATAAATATCTAACGTTAGAGAAAGACTTGAGAAACTCTTTAGAAACACAGGCACTGATGTGACCTAATGCTCAAATTGAGAAAACTGTAGTCCTCCAATCGTATTCTAATATAATTTTCGATTGGGATTCTTAATTGAATTTAATTAGCATTAGTTTTCTTAAACTTTGTCTAGTCAAGATTTTTGTTATTGAAACATTTTTAAGCCCCCTCTGCTTTGAAATAAAAAAATCATAAATCGAAAACCAAGACGGGTGTGAGTAAAAATGCAATAGAAAAAGTCCCAAGCTTTATATCGTCGGCGATACTGCAAAACCGCGTAACGCACAAATACAAACCGCAAGCTACATTTGTGTAAACAACTTTCATAAACTCCTGCCATTAAGATCTATTCACTTATTCTAGAACACTACATGATAGTTGGCAAAATAATTAAAAAATCAGTCTTTGTGTGAACTTTTTCCATAAAGTTATTATTCGTCTTCAAATTAAGCAATTTGTAGTTGAAAAACAGCCAAACTGAGATATCACTTACGCGGTTTTGTATTTGTGTGTTAAATAATAAAATTGTAACAAGTCGATTTATGTATATAGCAGATATTCTTGAAAATTTTTAGGTTACTGAGCCAATAGAATCCAAGCAACAGTTTTTAGAATTTTTGTCTGTCTATCTGTATGTTTTAAACTTCTAAGTACTCAGAAGCAAAGTAATGGAGTACTAGGAGATGGATTAAATGATCCAATCACTGGGCATCGCCATGTAAATTGGAACAACTTTTTCAAATGAATGAGGATAAGTGTTGGAGTACTCTGATACTCCTTAAGGAGTATTCTTTGGATGGATGAAAGGTATATTCCGTTTTTTGCGAGGTGATAGTCCGATTTGCTGCTAGAGTATTAGCCCTTTTACCCATATTGGTAATTTAAGCTATTTTTCTTTGAAGAGGCGGTGACGTATGATGAAGCCTACATGAGACCAAAATGCCCAGTGTAAAATCAGCTTCTTAGGCTTTTAGACTAATTAGATATATCTACATCCTGCAAACCCTACTTTCAAAAATGTGAATATTGAAAATTCGGGCAATAATTCGGAAGTTCTACTATTATTTTTATAATACATATACAAATAATAATTTAAAATTTTACAGTTATCGTAACCAATCACTAGACATGCGCCATTCGTCGCAGCAACAACAACGTTTGCAACAATAAATCACAATTAGACTCCTTTTACTCGCCAACGACAGAAGTGCACATAATAGACAATCAGATAAAGCTTTTTTGTTGTAGTTACAGCCTTTGTCTTGTACCAAATGTTTTTTATGTTTGTATAACGAATTATTTTTGGACGGAAAACCGTAACTTGTTTGACAAGATTATAAATATTTTTGCGCATGTAGCGCACTTCACATTCTAAATCGGTTTGCTCGACGCTCAAAGTTCCGTTCCCTCGAATTCCTGTAGTCATTCAGGCAACTGCATTTTTTCCATTCTTTTTATTTGGTTTTCATTGTCTAACCAAGACATTCTCCGACCAAGCCCAAGCCAGCTATTTAATAAAAGAAAAAAAACAAATCAGTCAACGTCATCTGCAATGGGCAATCACCAAGAATTATTCAGCCGGCAACTACCTTAACCCACTTTTTGTCCAATGAAATGTTGTGTTGTATCTGTTAACGCAGTGAGGTCGATCTCTTCGTGGTTGCACTATCTTGAATTACATATGTACATTTGTTGCATGTAAATACCTTTGTATGTGTGTATGTTTGTGTGTTGCTATTGTAATTGTAGCTTGCGTTGGCGGTAAATGAGCCGCCCTGCCTTTTGTTGCTGCAATATGACCTTTGTTGGTTTATTTATAGCTCTTTTGTTATTGACTGTTGGCCATCTGAAACCCATCACAGTTGTTGCAACAACAAACAAGCTGCCGCAAATCAAAAACTGTGGGTGGATACAGCTGTCGTGTAGCATCTCAAGTTTTCAAAAGTTTACTGAGATTTATGCGCATCTTTGACTCATCTTTTACGATTTGTTGGAAGGCACCGACGGCGATATAGATATCTGTTTGCATATACTTATAAATGTTATTATTAATAGTACATGCATTTGTAAAAACATAAAATTACTATTTTCTATTTGTCGGAGTTAGGCATGGGACTATTCGAATAAGAAATCCATTTATTCTACGGCTATAAAAAATTCAAATAATTTCAACTTTTATTCGAATAACACTATAGTTTTATTCGAATAAATGCCAACTATTCGAATAGTTAAACAAATATCACTACCGCTTATGCACACGTTTGTACACGCAAACATGCATACATACATATATACATACAAAACGTGAATGCATGCTCATAGCCACAACCGATAAAGACGTGAATTTCGCCTCTGACATCTTCGCATTTCAATACAACTGTTTGAATACCACTATTCGAATAATACTATTCGAATAAGCGGATAAATTATTAGAATAAATACTATTCGAATTTTTTAAAACAAATATTTTTATTCGTTTATTCGAATAGTATTTATTCGAAAATAGTCCCACTACTAGTCGGAGTTTATATTCGCAAAAATGCCAAATCTCATTTCAAGAAATACGTCATAAAAAATACGTCGAAAAATGTTATGTTGATGAAGCCGGTCTAAGATCATTTGGGAGTCACTTTTTCGAAAATCTGGGGAGGTTATCTGAAATAGGGATTCCATGTATCTTTGATCTTGTCACCAACTCTGCTTGGTTGTAACATTCGTCTATATTAACTTCAAAAGGTTCGCCCCGTGACCCCTTTTCCTGCAAATCTTGATAGCCTCTTCAGAGGATCGAGCTCACTGTCGACTTCTTTTTTTGAGAAAGTAATTTATTTTACTCTAAAATCATCACACCCTGGTTAGACCATATACATATAGTTCGTTGCCCGGACAGTGTATTCTTCGCTTGTTCTCAGAAGATCACTAAACGATGGTCACATAGACCTGTCCGTGTAGATTTTGATTGTAATACCTGTAAGGCAGCCAAGCTGTTAACCTTTGCTTTTTACTTAAAAAGGAAAAGAAACCAAAAAACTAGGAAGTAAGGGAGAAAAAGCTTAAATTTCAACCAAAGGATAAACAGGATAGACCCCCGAAAAACATTAGTGAAAGATTCATTCAGTTCCATGTGATAGTTATTTAGCGTTTCTCTTACAAATATACTCGTACATATATACAAACAGGCATAAATCATAAGAATTGTGGATTTCACTTATACATATGTTCTAATAAAGACAGCCACATAAATTTTCATATAATCTGTGTTATATACAGACACTAGTCTGTTGAAATTTTATAGCAGAAAGAGCCTGTAGAGAAAAACATATGTATCTTCGCTAAGAAGAAAACGTAACTTTAAGCTAGTTATCTAACAATGCACAGTTAATAATTTCATTCTATTCTATGCAGCGGATTTGGAATGATGGTCATACAAACATTCACACACAAAGACAAAATTTTAAAAACCATCGTTTCAAAATGTTTAGAAAAAGTTTTCAAAAACTGAGTCGACAGTGGTCGGTAACTCTCCGAGTGTATTACTCCCATGAAAAAGCTTATCCACAAAAGCTCATCTGCCTTAGCTGATGCCGTTATTATTACGCATGCATCGGCTTATTATATAAAGAAAACGGAATAATCACCTAAAAATGAAACACCCTAATGTACATACATCCGTACGTAAGTATGTATCCATTGGACGGTGGATTTGCACATTATTGGTATGCGCCCAGAGTTGTGGCCACTTTAACGTGGAGTTAATAAAATTTAATCTACTTGCATAAGTCATACGAATGGTGTTTCTCAAAGTTTCATTTGCCTGCTGATTTTATGTGCGCCGCATCTTGAGTTTGTTACCGTTACTTCGCTTTTACTAGTGAATGTAATAAAACCAACAACAACCAAACCGAACAAGTATCCGAAGCACCCAGACTGGTGGTCGGAGTGGGGACTGCACGGAAGCTTACAAGCCAGCGACTTATGTTAATGCCACTCGACCAGCCGGTGGGCCATAGTCGCTTAGCCCGTCCAGGCGGTTTCGCTGAGTGGCTGCGAGCCACCGCCGTTAGCCCAGATACGCAAGTAAATGTAATAGGCGGCAAGTAGCGCATGCGCTGTGCGTTTAGTGACGCAATCAATATTGTTGGGTGGGTAGGCAGTCGCAGATTTCTTAACTTTATAGACTCTGAGACACTTTAAAGCAGCTCACGCATATCGAAAAAACGATTAATTATGCGCAAACGCGTGCGCACGAGGGTGGCAGGTGGTGCAGGGGGGGCCGTCCATAATTTGATCCATTTATAAGTAATCAATATGAGTTGATAATCGATTGCTACACTTTTTACAACAGCACTTTCAATTTCCTAAATTGTTTTGATTTTTCATGCGAGTATTTACTTATTGATTGTGTTTTTTGTTTTTATTTTGCAGCAAAATTCCTCTTACCAATTCGGCTTCGATGTAAAGGATGACGAGTTCACCAACTATCAAAATCGTAAAGAGGTACGCGATGGTGGTGTGATCAAGGGCAGCTATTCAGTGGTCGATTCTGATGGTTTCATACGTACCGTTAAATATACAGCGGATCCGAAGGATGGCTTCAAAGCTGAAGTGATTCGAGAACCCACCGACATTGTTGTAAAAATACCGACGCCAGCGCCTCAACAATTGGTGCGTCAAACTCACAAATCTCAAGATTATGCGCTGAAACCCTCACAGCAATATCACCAGCCTCAGCAGCAATACCATCATCCTCAACAATACCAGCAGTAGACGTGTGCTCTTGACGCGCGTGTCATAACATATAATGGCGGTTGTGGATGGAGTCGATTTATTGTAGTCTATTCGACTATATTGAGACTTTGTTTCTGGATGCGACCGTAATAAGTTGCGTTCTGTACGATAGGACATTTATTTTCATTTTTAATCATAGGTTATACATAACTACATACGTATATTTAAATCATTCTTGCTCCAAAATTTTTTAATCTAAATAAACAATACAAACGAAAAACTTTTAAAAACAATCGAGATACCAATACCTGGTATAACATGGAGTGCCGAAATAGGAATATTAAAACAGAAATTGCCCATAACTTACATCGGGCACGATGTTAGAGGTGTGATATTTTTCCCGCCGATAACATTGTTTATCGATATTCAGCTCAGAAATAATGCTTAAGAAAACGCCACTAAAAATATATAGATTTCCGGTTAAGGTAGTTCAAATATAACCTCAAGAATATGCCTCGAATTACGTATACCTAGGTTGACACGGCCATCGTATGTAAAAGGTTACGTGTTATTATTGATATTATGACGTACGCTCACTAGCGTGCCGTAATTTTTGACAGACTGCAATAGATAATTTTGAAGTGTAAAAAAAAAACATGAGCGGGAGAGGAAATTGAGAGCGAAAAATGACACTTAATTTTAAGACAAATTGAAAACCATGGCACAAGAAGAGAGGTAGTTTCACTTAATAAAATTTTGACTTTTACGGACGGTTAGACGACCATTAAAGAAGAAGAAACATTATACTCAGCATTGCCATATTAACGATATTCCTATAGGTGAAGAATTTCTTTGAAATTTTTGTAGAGTACCTAATAATTGTCGAAAGTAAATACTATAAGACCGATTAAAACCGTTTGCTATGCCACAACAAAGCTTTTTTCAACCTAACTTACCGAAAGGCTTTAGGTAAATATAAGAAAGAAAAATAATTGATTTTGTTATTGTCCAACTTATTTTAATATTTGGTCGGTGAATATATTCAAACATTTTCAACAAGATTTGTAAGGTTAACACTGCGTTACAAAAACAAGCTTTAGTTCTGTCCTATGAACCAAATATACTTTTTCGGAAAGGGGAGAAGAAACAAAAATACACGTGTATCGGCGATTTTCAGGACAACGTCAAAATGATCCAATCGAGCTGAATTTTTGCAGGCAGAAATGGAAATGTCTGTATCACGTCAAATTTTTTGAAAAATTGATTTTTCTCAATTCTCAGATTTTCCTGAATTTAAAACAAAAAAAAAATGTTTTTTTTCACTTTTTTTGGCCTAACTTAAAGGGACTTCAAATTTTTAAACTACTAAAGCGTTCTGAAAAAAAATTTTTTTCGACCCATCCCACTCCATATATTTGTAGTTCATCACTAGTAACTTTCTAACACTTAACTGTTTATGACTTTTACAACACTTACAACTGGTATGACAGATGAAACATTGAATTGCACAATCAATATTGCATCATTTAATTTATGGGTGGATACAACACACTCTCTGCCGTTTGTGTGCTTGTTCCGATCAGCTGACAGTTGCGCTACTAGGAGACCTATACTTTGACAATTATTTTAAGTTCTGTTGTGCGAAAACGTATTTCTATATATTTCATCTGAGAAAAAATGCAGTGCCCGACTCGAAATAACTTTTGTGGCTTATTCGCACCAAGTAAAAATTTTTAAAATATGTATTACGAAAACTTTTTTTTTTTTGAAATTTTTAATGTAACAGTTTTTATTTTGATATAATAAAATTAATAAAAAAATTCGGGTTTTTAATGATTTGAAACCGTTACAAAAAAACCCGATAACCATTTAAAAAAAAAAATTCAGGAAAATCTGAGAATTGATAAAAGTCTATTTTTTAAAAAATTTGGCGTGATACAGACATTTTCACGAGTCTGCCTGCACAAATTCAGCTCGATTGGATCACGGAAAAAGGGTTACAAATCGATCCAAAGTCTTTCACACAGACGGACAGACGGGCACTACGACCTTTATACTTTATACATAAAAAAAAATTCTGACGTGTACATGAAAATCGCCGATACACGTGTATTTTTATTTTTTCTCCCCTTTCCGAAAAAGTATATTTGGTAATTAATGGCGAAGAAAGTCGCTTGTCACCGAAGTGACTATGGATCTCTGAATAGAATTATCTTTAAAGTGTCATATTGTTGACTTCCATTTGATCCAGAAATCAACTACAATAATGACAAGTCGAAAGAATGAAAACAGTTGCTTCCCTTTAATACGTCTTTTGCAGGATTCAAAACACTCGTGGTTTTTTCTCATATTCAGGAAATTTATTTTTTTAATTTTAATCTTGGCAGCAGAATTTTCAGCCAGCAAAAGTCAAATGGCTAACATGGCGGTCAAAATCATTGAGTGAAACTACTGTATACTGTGTTGAAAACTATAGCCTTGAAAATTTTGCAACGTGAAAGTAGCATCTGCAATCAAATAATAAAAGCCAGTTTGTTGGAACAACGCTCAATACAGTTTTATATTTTTCTTTTATCATTTTTGAAATAATTTAGTTAAGGTAATTGTTGTTGGAGCAGTGCTCGAATTTTTATGTTTTGTTTGTTGATTGATATTAGAGAAACTAAACTGTTCTATGAACACTCCTAAAAATATTTCACTTTCTTGGAGTTGACATATAAAATATATGTACCGAAGAATGTATAAAAAGGAATAAAGTAAAAATGGCACATTAAAGGAAAAATGCATCGTGACGCTACAGGGCATCATAGCTTAGTTGTTAGGGTACTCTAACAGCGGCCTTGGTGCAGACACTTGGGTTCATATCCCAATGTCGGAGAAGGGGTCTGATGAGAAGTTGGGCACTTCGAAACATGTCATCCCATACCATTGCTGCGCATATCGTTGTAATTTTTCTCTAATATCAATCAACATAATTTAGTTAATCTTTACATATAATAAAATTGTAACAGGTCGATGTCTGTACATTGAAGATATTCAAGAAAAACTGAGAGGAGAGGTCGTTATTGGACCAGCGGAACCCAAATCTACAACTTTTAGAATTTTTGTCTGTCTGTCCGTCTGTATGATTGTGCGCGTATCACGCAAAAACTACTGAATACAATTGCATGAAAATTTCACTATTCTATCACTTAAAGTCTAACTTAAAATTTAGGACAACTTTCATTTGGATATCTCATCCAGTTCCAGAGTTATTGACCAAAATGTGGGAAAAATGTGACCAAAAATGTGGTTTTTTTACCATAACGCCCGCGTCACACAAAAACGACTGCATAGAAATGAATGAAACTTTCAATAATCATTTTCTAGACGTCTCTCCTAAAATTTAAGATATCTTTCACCTCGATATTTTACCCGGTTCCCAATTTATTTACCTAAATGTGGACCCAGGTTGACTGTATGATTTGTGCTTTTAAGGCGGAACAAAGTTCGGCGGGTCAGCTAGTTGGCAATAAAAAAGCCTCAAATAATAGCTTTTCCTCTTCTAGAAAAAGTGTTACCCTGTTGGTTTTTCTCAGCTCCCTCCCTCAGATTTATTTCTTCACGGCACTATCTACAAAATCATTTGGCAGAGGCCAGGTTACTTAGTTCAATAACTATAATTTGAGAGGGTAACACGAGGGACACATTTTTTCTAGAAAAGAAAACGCCATAAGAAAAGAATTTATGAAACTTTTGACATAATAAGAAAAACATTAACTCCCTATTCTAGTATGTTAGTAAGGGCTCTTGTTTACAATCGATTATCCGACGAATCGATTAGTCGAATAGCAACTATTGAGCTGTTTTAAAATCTAATAGCAAATTTTCGATTTCGACTAATCAACTAATCGAATACTGCCGGTTGATAAATAAAATTTTTAAATAAAAGTAAACAATTCAACATTTTCTATAGTTGCAACGCATGTTTATGAAGGTGATGGAACTCAGTTCCATGCGAATAGAGCATCCATTGTCAATAAAAAACGCAACTAGTCGCCGAGTAGATAGTTCAAAAGAATTAACAAATCTTATTAAGACTTTTTTTACAAAGAATGCGTTCATAATTTAATTTAATTATTTTGGTAAGAATCGCGGTTAGATGAACTGGCTACGAGTTTCAGTTACATAATCTTCCAGTTACAAAATTATCAGTAACGCTAATAATAAGGTCATAAATTTCAAAAGCACTGAATTACCTTTTGCGATTTAATGGGAATTAATGATGTTTCCGATTATTTTCATGCATACATTACTCCCCTTTACTTCATATTCGCAGACATTAGCTTTGTTCGCCAATCATACAATTTTAAAATATTTTTACTGAATAGTGTTCGGCGGCACAAAACACTTGCAGGGAGAGAGCGCCTTGTGACATTTCACTGGGAGAGGAAGTTGCAAAATTTCTGCTGGGGAAATTTCACTCAGTAAAACTTGCAGGTGAAAAACAGCTAAACGTGACATAGAAAAGCAACAACAAGAACTTAAAATTTTAAGCTATTAACTAATGAAAAGAGCAACAGCTGGTTTGCTTGCAAAGTTTTAACAAATTCCTGTTCGGCGAAAACTGTTTACTATTGTGTATCAACATTTTTACCCTTTGTGGTTTCGAGAGAGTTTCAGGCAATTCCCTCATTACTTGCAAGTTTTTTCGCCGAACATGCCTGTTATTGACATTTCTTTTCCTCCTACTTATGAGTTTCTGTGTAGCTATCGTCATTCAGAAAACATCAACCCCGCAGCAAGCAATTGTAAATTCGAAAAATATGAGCAGTTCTGCACTCGTTTCAAGCCTAGTAGTCTTTGCCTGTAGTTGATATGTACCATTTAGCCTCTATTATGGACTTTCTTACCCGGATACGCGCAGTCTCCAGTATGAGACGGTACCAGCACCTTCTGGTACTAACCTGACTGAGGCAGGAACGATTTGCTTGACCCTTTACATAGTCGGCTCGTGGATTATAGCCTCTTATGATAGGCATACTATTTTAAAATGGGAAACAAATCAGTCTTTAATATCGAGTTTCAGGTTTTGACGTTTTACATACTGTACTCGTATTATTATTATTTATGCATTCGCTTGTGATCCCATTAGCCAATGCAGTAAAGCAAAGAGGTAATATGTATGTTTGTATGCCCGAATTGCGAAGGACGCAGCAAAAGTTCTCACACTTCATATGATACAGGAGACAATCTGAGATGAGCATGGACATATGCAAATTGCCAAATCAGCCGATCAAACAACGTTCACATACGCGGTGAAGATACAAAATATTCCCAAGCGATCAACATGGTCACCAACACAAACTGGACCGGTCAAACCGGTTCTAACCAGACAAGGCAATCATCACACGAAATTCCTTAGCGCATAAATTAAGTCCGACTACAATCCAAGAATAATCAACAAACAAACGCGTACAATAACAATGTCAAAAGTAAGACAACCAATGTCCTTACGAGCTTACGCTGCAGAAGGACACGTCCATATTTATATACTTGGGTATAAACATACATACATATGTACAATATCTCAGATGAAGTCAACGGTGCGCATAGAAGACAACATCGCCACGAAAAGGGGTTTCATCTCACACTATCTTATCATCCAAGGGTCATTTGCGCAAGGGCTACACGCTCAGAAACCGGTTCTGGCCAAGGGCTACTTTTGTTAGTTGGTGTGGCAATGCAAACAGCCAACGCTAATTAATCGGCAAAAGGTGAGCGAGCTAACATCACCACCGAGCGCAGTAGAGAATCAATTACTTAGAGCGCGTTATGACAGTTGACAGCGCATATGACGGGATCGGATCGTCTCGATTACATACATATGTAAAGACCCTCAAACATTATTGATTCCGATAGTTAAATGTTATATTCTAATAGCAAATTTGTTATGCATATTTTATCGGACAGTGTCCTTTTGCCAGATTAACAAAAGCAACCACGAATAGTTGGACGAAGTATGAAATTAATAAATTCGTACAGTACTGCCTCGATAATACACATTAAAATCAGTTACACTGCACAGTCTGTAATTCGGAGGTACGTGCATTTTTTAACTACACTTTGCAACAATTTCGGGGCTCTTGGCTTGGGTCCGAACTATTCCAACCTCAAAGTCCGTTTGCATACTTGAATCAAATATTTTCCTATGGCCATTTGATATTAGGAATTTCTTGCCTGCGTATTTTCACTAGTACCGGTTGAAAATATTCCTCGAATATATGTATTCTCTCTCGAACGAAATCTGTGTAGAAGGAATATGAAGGACCGCATAGAACACAAAAGGTATTTTTCCGCCTGAAAATAAGCAACAAATTGTCACCATACTCATGTAACAAAGTCTGACCCTATCCACAATGGCTAACCACCTCCGGTAAGTTGAAAAATTGGACTCCAACACAAACAAAAATATTTGCTGCTGATTATCAACACCAACGCATATTTATCGAATTTGTATAAAAAACATGTGCCTTAAAGTATGCACTCTCAGACCTCAACCCTACACGGAGAAACAATTTCGACATGGTGAAGTAAAGTGAACCTCTCCATACAAAGTTGCGCACTTTTTTATCCACGGTTTTGGTACACGTGACTAACTGTCTATGCAGATTTGATTTTTACCCGTTGATGGTTGGCAGGGATAGCAATGTTCATTTGAAAAATTGTTGCATACTTTAAGGCTAATTTCAACAGTCCTTCAAAAAATGCCTTGTATTTACAAGTAATTCATCTGAGAATACCCGTAGTGAAATTTTCCGGCAAACATTTTCCAAAACTATTTAATCCTCTGTCGAGCTTCTTACTGTCAATGAGCCGATACATTTTTCTCCAATATGGGTTTTAAAACTTTTTTATTCTTTCAAGCGTTCTCAAGCGAGTTATTGAAAGTTTTGAGGTTTTGATATATGGGTCTGGCTACTTTATCCCGAGCCGGAATCATTCTGCTTCCTAGGTGTTGTATATCTCTACATGTAATAAAATTGTAAAAGTTCGATGTCTGCACATTGCAGATATTCAATTGATAGGAGGGATCATTATTGAGCCAATAAAATCCAAAGCAACAGTTTTTAGAATTTTTGTCTGTCAGTCTGTTTGTTTGGGCGCATATAACCCAAAAACTGCTTCATACAATTGAATGCAACTTTCCCAGTTTCATTACTAGAGGTTTAACTTAAAATTTAAAATACCTCTTATTTCGATAACTCGACCGGTTTCTTAGTTAACGACCAATATGTGGTCCAAAGTGACCCAAAATGTGTTGGTACAATATGGGTATCAAATGTTACGTTCTGTCGATTCCTTTTTTTAATTTTTATTATATTCTTCGCATACTTTTATTTCGGTTATCCGCACAACGAATTGACAATAATTGTGCAGATTATCGCGCTTTCACAGTACATGCATAGTTTTTGTTATTGTTCTCGTATGCAAATTTTGATCGGACAACGAATCGATCGACAAGACAACAACCCTTGTGGCAAGATAAGAAATAACAGAAGCAGAAACACTTACAGACAATTTTACAGAAGTTACAAATGTTCGGGCACAGGTATGGAATACAGCGCAGCAACGCCACCAACCCTTTCAACCGAACTAAATAGGCGCGTTGTAATTTACGAAATCATTTGCATATCCATTGCACTTTTATGACCGTCGTCCTCGAAACGCGCGGTCCTTCTTCACCTCTAAATTCAAAACTGGTTTGCTCTGTTGCTGGTTGCTGTGTGTCCTAGTTGCATCATTAATGCGACTCTGTTGGACCATCCATCCACCCGAATTGACCTTTTATCAACGCAAAACTTGACTGACCACTTTTGGCGTGAGAAACCAAAGTAGCACAGTGATTTCCAGCTTTCCTTGCACGGTGCCCCTCAAGATCGTGCGTTTGATGAATTTCACTTTGCCGTTCGTAGGTATGGAAGAGTTCCACAGACGCCACGCCAACCAAAGACATTCTAATGCAAATGAGTTGTGCGATTCTCAAAGTGCGCGCTGACGAATGCATTTGTGTTGTTTTTATTGTTTTGATTCATGTTCTTGCATTGCAATGCATTTTCTATTTGAACAAAGAAAAATTATAACTCCAAGCATTTATTGCACACAAACAAACAAACATACATACGAACATTCGTAAACATATTTGCATATCCAGCAAAACCTTTGAAGAGTTCGCTTTTTCTAATGTCGAATCAACTGAAAAATACTTAAGAAATGCGTCAAGTCACGTTTTGGTGGCGCCTCAACGCAGTTTTCCTTGCAGCAAATCCCAATGGTGCTCACCGTAACCGCCCTGCGCATCGGTCCACACAATCTGCAAAGCAGAAGTTTCATTTAAATTCATATTTTCTGTTCGTAATTGTGCGCATGCGCAAACTGAAAAGTATGAAATTTGCATTTGCTCAAGTCACACTAAGGGGAAAGAGTTTACCGGGGGGAAATACATATTAGTGTTGAATGCTCACCTCGCCGCGATGCCGATTGCCATCGTTGCTGTTCAAGGATTCGAAACGTTTTTGGAAATTTTTGTGTGGATTATACTCAACGTGTCCGAAACTCGTCTGGTGTGGGCCGTTATAGCGCATAAAGATATCGCTGGAGGAATGGTATTAAAATAATATTTTGTATATTCATGGAAATTGTGATTGGTCGCAGTTAAAATTAAAATATTATTCCAGAGAACTACAGCCAACTCTACAGCGCATACTTATTTTTCGGTTTCTTAAATGGCTCTTAACCGTTTGGAGCGCACAACATACATCTCCAGTCGTTTGTCTCTCTGCTAACTGGCGATAATTGGAAACACCACGGGATAGTAATTTGGTTTTCATTTGGTCTTTCTATCGAAGTGGTGGTTTCCCTCTGCATCTGCTTCTTTCTTTTCATTTCTCCGGGCGCTAAACTTGGTTCCTAAAAATCTCACATATCGGTACTCTTACCTTTATCGTATGAAAATATTTTAGCTTAATCTCTCCAAAATAATTCTTTGATATTTTGTATCCTATTACTATGCCCAGCTCTTACAGAACCTACAATCGGTTCAGCTGATCTCAAGCCTTGCGACTACACAAATCGGCTTAAAAATATATTTTACTAGCAGAGCGGGAGGACGTCGTCCTGCCCCAAAAAATTAACTACCTCCTCTAGTCATCCCTTCCATTCCTTTCCCCCTCCTCTAGTTCTTCTTTTTCTACTCTTCCTCTACCTTCTTACCCGTCCTTTTTGCCACCCCCTTTACTCTTCCTGATATGTTTTCTGTCCCCTTTCTTTTTCTTCTTTTCGATTATCTATACATTTGCCTTTATCTCTTTATCTACCTCCAACTCCCTTTCCTACTCCGGTTTCTCCATACAAATATAAGATCCCCACAGCATTTATTAGACAGATTTAGGTAGTTGCGACGATGCATCGAATCTACCCATATTTGCTACAAGGTTATGAAATTTGAATAAGCGAAATCGTCCCAATAGATTGGTCAAAACCGCCGAAAACTTCGTTTTAAATTTATAATATATAAATATAGAGATACTAACAAATCCGGCAGGAGATGGTATTTCCAGAAATTGGTTTGGGCAAATTTGGAAGACTGTTCATCCGCTCGCAGTCACATTTTCTTTCTTCTTTTCAGTCTCTTCACCACCTTCCTCTTTTTTCTAAGCCTCTCCATGTCATCGCTCCAAAATGGACTTGCCCATATTTGCAAAACTCCCCTCCCTTCGTATGTATTTTTTATTCTTTTGTATTTTGCTCAACTTCTTCCTCTCACTTTTCATTACCCTTTTCTTTCATCTCTTTCTCTCCCATTCTGTTTCCCTCCTCCTCCATCTCTCGCTATAATCTTTATATATAGGATCGACAAAATCTTATACTCATTTATAAAACTCCAGCTACAGATGATTTGTGTTCCACTTCTTAGCCCATTTCATCGGCTGAGTGGAAGCTCACCTATCTCATCTGACAGCTCATATTCTTTGAATTTGAAAAATTTCTTGTCCCTACATGTTTTAACCCCGATTCCGAACGGCATCTGCAGATTAATGTGTGCTGAGAAAATCCTCACATGGACGCAACATATTCGGAGTTTGTTTTTTGAAAAACGGTTTCAAAAGTATTTTTGATGCTAAACTGATAGCGGAAAAAGAAAAATCGATTGCCCTTACTGGTATGATTGTGTTGCTTCGATCGCTGCTAGCTCTCCCTCGCGTTCGCTCATATTTTTCACTTCTCCACCCATGACTCCGTGCGCTTCTTTATTTGCTGGTTCTCTTCCCTGGGTAAACGCTTGCTTCTCTTCCCTTAAATAATTAATTCGGTCCTCAGTTGGTATGACACTCGAATTAACGCGGCGCGGACGTATCTCCCTTGTGGGCTTCTGATCCAAATGTAAAACATGATTTTCAAACCTAATAGGGATGTTATATACCGTATGGCGTCTATGGACTTTGTTGTTTGTGGGCGCGGGCAGCGATGACACTGTCTGCGTTGTGATCGGCTCAATATCTTGATAATAATTTCCTAGATTGCGATACTTGGCTACTGCGGCTGGAGTGTTCTGCTGTGGCACAGAGTAATGTGGGCGATAGTTTTTGTTATTGAAACTGAAGCGGTATATATTTGATGGCAGTTGTTGTAGTAATGTTGTTGCATTGAGCGTTGCGACTGCGTTGTTAGGACGTACTTGGTCTCGAGCTATGGCAGTCTGCTGAGCACTACAATGAATCCCCGTAGATGCAGCACTGGCAAGCGCCATTTGCACAACAACAAAGTGAATGAGAAACATTTTATAAGTTTTTGCCCCGTTCAACTGTTAGCTCCAACGGCACAAATCACAATTCAAAGTTGGAGCAGAGACACACTCAAACTTTAGGAACTGATGTTGGCGCTCAGGGCTTTCACACTGCTGCTGAGTTTTGGTTGACAGTTATATTTATAGCCATTGTCACATAATCAAACCATTTGAAGCGGAAGTTTCTAAATGCTCTGGCCAACCACTTAACCGTGACAGCGCTCTGTCTCTGCTCAGTTTCATTTTTTGATTTCCATCATTTCGCTCCTTTTTCGATGGCACGATTCAGCCGAGTATGAAATGCTGGTGCACTTGAACATTTCGAAATGGAGAAAGTTGATTTGTTATTGACAACAAGTCATCTATGACCGATTCAAACCAAGTTTCATTATGCAATTCGAAAATAGGAAAGCGTTTGTGTCTTACTGTGGTCACTGGTGTTTGCGGTGTCATACAAGTTTGTTATTGTTCCAGCTGAGAATTCTGAACAACATTCAAGAGGTTCGCATCCTTTAATAGTATTCGCTCTTCGCCAATAGTCGGCACATTCTCCGAATTCATTTCTTCTACTTCTTTTCAAGAAGTTCTATTTGTTCAACACTCTTCTTCCCTTAATGCATTTATGCCCGGGAGTGATGCTAGATTCAGGCATGAAGGCCATACCCGGCAAATTTTGTGTGCACCACTGCGACCCTATCTCTCGACAACAAATACTACAAAAGAATACCTGAGATCTGTGAATGGGAAGATCTCTATACTGTAGAGTGTAGACCCACAGCCATCGTCAGAGTAAGCGCCAAACTAAATAACAGCGCTTACTACTCGGAAGCGGCAACTAAACGGAAGATCTTTCGCAGTCCTTCAGTATAAGGGTGCAGAGCTGTTGCAGCAACTTTCTGGTCAAACTAAAAGCAAAAAGGGAAGCCCCTCGATTCTTAATATCAAAGAATCCTTAAACCGTTTCATCATTTCATCGCAACATTTAACTGGGCCAGTTTAAATGACTACCGAAAAACGTTCATAATTAAACTTCATTTTCTTTTCCTAGCTCTGGTCTTTGTATCCCTTAAAATAGGCTACACAATCTAATATTTAACTAGTGCCTAGGAAAAGAGAATGTTAAAGGTTTTAATCATTAGCCACTATCTTTAGAGATAACACTGCGAAAAACGAATTCCTTTCAATCATGTACAGAATACCATTTAAGGAGTATAAGATTACTTCGAAAGTATTCCTCTTTCATATAGAAGGTGTGGTCCAATTTAAAGTGCGATTTCCTAGGAGAAGGTCATCCTCTCCATCAATTTCCTTTCTACTGAGTACTTCATGTCGCACCCACTGGAAAATACTTTAAAAAAACTCAAAAAAATTACTCCAAGGAGTACTCGAAGCCAAGCAAGAGTTGGAGTAGGTGAGGATCAAGTACCACAATATCACATTCTCCTTCATCCAAGAATGTTTGTAGCGAAATCGGAGTTGAGGCATCTAATCTTTACCGCCACTCGGGAACTCTTCAAGCTCAATAAATCATTGAAATTTGCTGTGGTTCTTTGTTTCTGCTTGTAGAACCACATTTAACCTGGATGGGAAACGGTTCCATTCTTTGTCTTCACATTTTGTCTAGACTCACAAAATCAACAACGTTTTAACGAACAGAAACTGTATTGCATTGGTGTCATTTACTTGTGGCAACAAATTAGGTCAAAAACAATGACGATCACTTTTTGGCCTCGAAACACATTTCCTTAAACTTTTTTCAGCTTCACAAAATTTATTGAACTTGGAAGACAACAAGAAAAGTGTTGAAACAACAACCATCACCTTGCTGAGTTGAAAGTGAACTATTGAAGGGGTTGACTTGGCATGTGAGAGCCATTGGGCATTTCGCCAATTTCGAAAGCAACTGCAGATTTTTGCAAAACGAGTTTCCATTCAAAGAAAATGTATTGTTCGAGTAACGTAAATTTCAACAAGTTTCTTAGGCCAATAATTACTAAACAAATAACTATATAAACAAAGGCATTACATGCATCCATACATACATGCGTTGACCGTTAAAATCGAAGGTCACTTCGGCAAGATATAATGCTTTAATCACCAATAAGAATCCCTCAGCGCGAAGGGGTTGCTGAACGTTGATTGGTCGATCGCATTGATTTCAATGTGTGCGCAAATAAGGGTAATAAAGCCAAGAAGTTGTTGTTACCTTTAGTGCGTTCATACAAAAAAACAAAAAAGGAACTAAGAATTTGTAGAGCACAAAGGGCTGCTTGAGGAATGTGCCAAGCAATGGGTGTTCATTCTTACTTGCGCATATTTGACTTAACACTCACACATGCTAACAAAAGCTTGTGCGTTGTGGAACAACCCTTGGACACTTTTTGGCAATGGCATGAGAACGGCCTTAGTTTGCTTTGCTGTGGGCCACGCCAGCCATGCAGCAGTCGCATTTGAAACTTGCAACTAACCGAACGACTGCTAACAACAATCCACTCGGAATTCGTAACGTTTAAAACACGACTTTAATATTATTTAACTTTTTTTTGATTTAACAACAAATTTTGATTTTCAAAATAAGCATTATCTACCATTAGAAACGTTTTGAGTGTTTGTTTGAGAAAACTGGTAAGTTACAAAAAAACCAATTTTTTAAAATTGAGAATCTTCTTCGTTCACATTATCAACATTTTTCGTTTTATTATTGATTAATTAACAGTCGTGCTTATATTTGCACCAATACAATATTTGTGTATGTATGTAATTGATTTGGATTACATTTGCGCATACATATACAAATACAAAAATAAATAAAACAAGTTTAATTCAATAAGTTATTAACTGATTAAGTTTGGGTGCCGCTGCTGATGAGACGCGTGACGTCGAAACAACTTTTTATTTTTGCTACAACAAATTACTTTCGCCTCCCCTTGCTCTTGTTCTTGTTCTTTCCAATAGAAATATTACATATGTATGTACGCTTATGGTGGCCAATTCGTACGAAGTTATTCATTTCTTACAGGGTAGCTTACAAGTATCGGTCACAAGCAACCCACATAACTCACCGCTCCTAATCATCCATATTTACATTGTTCATACGCATTTTCGCAAAATCTTCGAAAACAATATTGTCGTCATCATCCTGGTAATAGCCTTTCACATTGCGATGCTGCTCGATGGACTTCATCTTCTTCATGGCATTGGAACGTTTCTTCTCAACGGAGCCTAAAAGTGGGTGTGGATGTTAAGTGAGTGTTGTACTAAAGAAAAGAAAAGTGTCAGTGGCTGTCTTACCAGGTGCTGGTTGCAGCAATTTGAAAGGCACATCCGTTTGCATTTCACCACCCAAAGTGCCGCAGTTCAACTTTATGCGCACAGAATAGGAGATCACAATACCGCAAGCATCACCAGTGGATTTGCCGTCCTGCACCAACGTCGAAGAAGCCAAATTCACATCTTCGTCCTTCAAGTGACCATCGAGTGCAATACCTGTGAAATGTTCAATGATAATGGAACTTATTATTCAAGCTCAGTATGCAGCGATTAAGACGACATTGAAGAAAAGGCAATGTCAACTCCTCTGAAAATTGGCGGCACAAACGTCATATCCAAAAATAGTCGCTCTAAATATAAATTCAGTCCGTTTTGGGTTGAGATTAGGGGCTTATGAATATCATTTTTTTATATCTTTCATGAACATGAAATGGTTTTATAACTTTGGTCCGATGTTTATAAGTATGAGAAGAAGAAGAGATAGACCCACCAATAAGTATATCGAAATGATCAGGGCGATGAGTTGAGTCGATTTAGTCATGCCCGTCTGCCTGAGATTTCCTTACTTTTATTTTGCTGACTTTCCGACAGAATGGAAGGCTGTAAAGATTTTCCATCCTCCCTTGTCACATTTAGTTCGGAGCAAAACCATTTTCAGCGTTGTGCCATCTTCAGCCTCATTTTTCATTTGTTTTCGTTTGTTTGAGTAGCGACAAACACATTCCCCGATGGTCCAGGGAAGTGTTGCCGAAGTGTGAGTCCCTTGCGAATATGGTCCCGCTACGATCCGGTACTTGCCCGACTTTCGCGGGAAAGATTTGGTATGACCAGCGTGACCTTCTGACCCCTGGCCATGTGACCCCTGGTTCTGTCAGAAAGGAAAATATGGGTAATGAGAGGCATCAAATCCGCAGATTAACCATCAAGTTGCACGTCATTACATTTTGTAGATTTAAGTCGCCTTTTAGGACAGGCATTCCTACCTCGAGCATATTCTAACCAAACTGACATTTTTCGTTTCGTTATGGCTCTATAATTTGTTGGTACCGCAGCAGATAATGCTCTGAATGTATCTGAAGTGTTGGTACCTGTATAAGTCCGGGTTGAATATGCATTTGAAAAAGTGGTACTTCAGCCAGGTATAAGACGAGAACTTTTTTTAAAAAAATTCTGAGGTAGCACATTTCCAAACAAGAGTCGCAATGTAGAATATCAGTGCCCACTACTATTTCCCCAAATTGAAGGAACTCGAAATTTCGGTTTAGAATTTTCTTCAGAATAGGCTTTAATAAGGCGTGTTTCGGATTGTCTCGTTAAGGGTTTCCATTCTGTCTAGACAGGCTTCTATGCAGCAAATATCTACAAGCAAGAAATCGCTCAAGCTCGAACTGCGGTTACAAAATTGAAGAATCGGTGGCTACCTATTGAACTCCAACTATTACAGAATATACAGGAACCATTGGCTCTGCTTGATTTAGCGGGTGTTTCTTTACCATATTCAAGGAAGAGTTAACGATGTGGACTTCACAGTGTAATTCTGGTATGAGCCGATAGCTTTGAAACTTTCTGTCTCTTACTACAGGCATACCTACTGCGGGAAGAGTCTAATCCTCTGATCAATGAAGCAATTATTTATACTTGGAGCTATTTACCACAGTAGCTGCCGCAGTCTTCAAAGGGAACTTGAGTTGTACACAACCACAAACGGATCACACAAGGTCACATTTTTCATGCTATGCACAGTTTCCTAGACTCAGAATAGATCCCTATCGAAGCTTGACTGTTGACTACTCACCATGACGGTCCTTGTTGTTAGCTGCTAACGGGATGAGATAGAATGTCTTTGAGAGATTGGCGCCTGGTGTTATCGGGCAGCCCTCCTTTGTCTCCAACTGTGCCACATGTTTGCTAAACTGCGCATTCACCATGGTGATCTCTGTGTGCTGCACAATGAAGCATTTGATATTTTTCACAGACTTCTTCGAGTTATTGCTGATCTGCACTGTGGCAGCCACTTTCTCGCCATGGTAATAAATTTCACGATCGAGTGTCACTTCCAAACTAATTTTGCCATTGGAGAAGGTGAATCCTTTGCTCACCAGCGAGCTTGGCAAACGTTGGCCGCGTGTTGGTGGCGCATACTGCAGCTTCTTGATCACCAAACTGACCATGCTGCGTTTATGTTGTCGATCATCCTCCGAATCGGCTACGTAGGCACGTATGGTGTATTCAATGCCGAGCGGTTTGCCCATATCATCGCCATCCTGTTGTAGTGTCACAGAGCTGGGTGAGTTGGGTGGGAAGTGGAAGGTGAAAGGATGTGCATTGCCACCCAATTTGCGTACGAGTTTCTCCTGCATTGGTGTCATCTCCATGTTGCTGTTGGTCATGGGCACAATTTGTTCGCGCGATAGTATTAATTCCTTTGAGAATTTAACACCCATGACCTCATCCTCTTCACGGCCATAACGATAGGTGGTTACAAGTTGGCCATAAACGCGTCGATTTTTCAAATAATCCGGATCGACAACGACGACACCATCGACGGGGTCACAGTAATCTAAATGATCAATGAAATCGCGTCGTCCCAAATAGAAGGTCACTTTGCCATTGGGTGTGGCTTTTTTGAATACTTTCACTGATACAACCATCTTGTTGACTGTTTCTTTGTTTTTGTTCTATATCCTAAAGGGTTGATATGCGGAACTGCCTTTATCCTTTGCGACGTTCAATGCACTAATAATTAATTGTTCTAACACCGTAAACTGTATGACTCGTGGTTTGGTGTTCTATTGTTAGTGCGCGTCTGAAGGGAAATGCTAGCTCATTGATGAGCCGCACCTGCTTATATACCTTTGCATTTCATCCCCAATCTACTGGGGGCTATGCAAATTGTTTCGCATTTGAACTAAATGGATTTTCTTGTTATATACAACAACGCATTTCGCTTTGCCAACATTCCAGTGGATGGTCATGAGAAAGTGTGGGTCGTCATAAGACATGGAAGCACGTTGCAGCAGCGGTGGGCGTGAGGGGACTGTCACTTTTTTGTACATTCAGCGGATTTAAGCCCAGTTATAATTGCCAAGTTGCGGGCCTTTACCGCATGTAAACAGGTCGGTTGGTGTTGGCTGACATTTACATCTTTAGCGACCTAAAACAAGGTTAGAGTAACGGTTTAAGCTGCACTTTTTGTCTTATCTAATCGGCGCCGTTTCTTGGGCAGACGTTGGATATATTTAACATTGCTCTAGTCTCTTTCATGTTCAGTATACATGCAAATATACTTGGCTAACCTCAATGGGCTTCAATTCAAACGTCGATATGTTCAACCAACTTCAAAGGTCTATTTCGTAGATACGTGCGTACCTATCTACGAAATGTTTAAAACTTCATAAAATATTTCACAAAACTTGTCCCCTCTGTTGTTTGCCCGAAAGTCGGCCTCTACCTTTGGCTAGCAAAGCGAATTGGTTACACGTGACTTTCTTGATTTCCTAATTATTTGTCACATTGAATTTGTTTACAGCGTTTCATTGCTTCTGAACATTCCATTGCTGCTTCCACTTTCCAATGCCTTATTGACGCATTCATGCTGAAGCCCTACTAAACTCACAGCGTAGAAACCGTGAAGAAATCGATAAACCATAGACACTATGCAACAAAGTTTTTTTTAAATTTTCAACAGAAAGCCTGGTCGATATTTGTGTGGGTGACATATTTATTTTGTGTGCTTTTTATACCTTTCATGAAATGGCATTATAACTTTGGTCCGACGTTTGTAAGCATGAAAAGAAGAAGAACGGCCAGGGCGACGAGCTGAGTCGATTTAGCCATGCCTGTCTGTCTGTTTGTTTCAACGCAAACTATTCCCTCAGGTTAAGAGATATCTTGCTGAAATATGGTATGGGCTGCCATTTTTTAATATATTAATTATTTGTCGGAGCCAACCAGATCGGATTGCTCCGATAATCGAGTTTTAGGCTATATATATAGGCCGGTTAACGCGGACCGTAGTTTTGTGGAACAATCGTTTCCATCATCTTTAAGCGATACAATTAGATACAACTTGGCTTTATATAATTCAAGCCATCCTGAACTACCATACATAAATACATTGGCATGTCCCAGAAAAATAATTGCGCTTTTTCCAAGACAAAACTTTAGTATGTTTTAATATTTGAAAGTCCTAGATGGGATAACAGTTAAAGTGTTCGAGCGAAAAGTACTTCCGAAGATCTTTAACCTTCTAACCAGTCAATTTTTGTTTTACAGGAAAAAACTCTTATTTTGTAATTCTAGTGCGATAAACGCGAATTTTAAGCCATATTTCCAAAAGGGGTCATATTTTTCCCCCCAGGGCTGAAAACCCCCAACCCCTACTATCCGGACTTGCCTGTTAACCGCCCACTCCGCCTGTAGGCGGGGTATGATTTTTGGCCCATAATTCTATGAATTTATAATTTATTCAACAAGTTATTCATAAATTCTAATTCTTAACAATTATTTCAATTGCCAACAATTTTGTTTTTTACAACAGAAATACGTTTTATCACTTTTTAGTTGTTTGCCAAAACCACCTCTGACAAAACTAATTTATTTTACAAAATGCACTCAATTTTTCAACGAGAATGATTATATCTTCACTATTTGGCGAAGATTATGTGTCAATAATTATAGAATCAAATTAGAGGTATACGTGTTATATCGGTTTAACCTAACCCCGCCTAAAGTTGGTCTTGTCGGTTAGAGGGTTAAGCAATCAACATAGAACAAATGGTGGTGCTGATTCCTTGATATGTTATATTGTGACGCAATGCCGCCGGAACTTCAGAAAAACTAGACTAGTACAAAGTTATGGTAGACAAAACATTAATTGGCAAGACCTCAACTCAATGGCGCCAGGGTACGTTCAAGGGAACGATATTTCTTTACTACGACCTACAACTTTTGAGGCTCCACAAAAAATATCGAGAATGTTACCCAAAATCGAGTTTCGGTCCCAGGAATCATAATCCGAGTGTGGGAAATTTATAAACTATTTACTTTAAAATACATTTTTTATATCCATTACCTCTGAACTGACTTCGGCTACAGATACTCAACCTTGGCATCGAGAGGGCGTTTAATTCTTGCTTTGAACTAGACGAAATTTGACGCTCTTCCACTCTTGTCGTTGACGATCGGGTTGTACACGTATACATACTCGTAAAAACCCGATTATGTGCCGAGCATAGTTCGATTCCCAGATAGTTAATTGTCTACCATTTTAGCGTTTTGTATCACTTTTTGAAGGTGTGTTCTTGACATTTCAGACGGGATGGAAAGAACTTGCTCTCAACTTATATTTCCAACTGGCGTCGGTTATAGCAAAAAAGTCCCTTGTTTTTCACCATCTCCAAGGCCTAAATGCCAGCGGCTAGTTTCAAACTGAAAAAATAGTTAAATGGAAGCAAGATTCAATCTGAAAATAGTCAAAATGTGTAAAATAAAACCAGGACCAGAGGTTTTATTTTAACCGATTATGAACATAAAACTAATTATTTTCCTTAAAAACCACAAAAATAAATAGTTGTATTAACTTAAATCGCGATGGTGACGATATCGACGGCCGAGTAAAAAAATCACCCCATCCCAGCACCTTTTTCAAAAACGCCCGGTCTCAAAGGTTAGAGCGTTTTCAATCGTGTGCTGGGATAGTATGATCTTCCATTTAAGTTCATAGTTCCTATGCCAAAAATTGGCCAATTGTTTTTTGTTTCCTTTTAAATGAATAGCAGGGCAGTCTAATGTACACGTTTCACCATATAAGAAGCAACAATGAGCAGTCCATGCCTTCGTAAGAAGAAATGGTGCAAGACATAACGGGTTTCAATATGTATGTTTGTGTGTGTGCTAACGATTGCTACGTGGTTGCCATAATTGTATCAAACAACTACTCGTCTTGCTGCATACTTATAGGCGCTAACTGCAAGAATCCAACCAGTCCGGTTTCGGTCTTAGATAATCGTTGATAATAACCGAAAACTTCTGCAATTCGATCAAATTTATGCACGTATAACAGGGGTTCCAATAGGAGCGTTGCCGTTTTGTTCCAAATTTTTTTACAGTATACAATTTTGCTGCTAACCTTAGTAGTGTCCTGCAATAAAATCAGAGTCTGACTTAGTTCAACGTCATTGAATTACAATCCTCTGGGTTTTTATAAATAAAAAATAGCGCAGTTTTAACATATTAGACTGATAAAACCTTACCTTCATTTTATAGATCTCGAACTCATAAGAACACACAACTTGGATAATGCAATCATTCTGCACTCCCGACCGGCATGGCTACAGCGTGTGCTTTTCACCATTCCAGCCGAACCATTTATTGTTGGCCACAAGTCAACTCTATGGTCTGGCTGGTGGTGGCACATTGTTTCTTCTGGAGCTGCCTTCCTCAGATGACAAAGGCTTGCGGGAACTTGGACACATGGAGTGGTCTGATGGACTTTTCGATGTGGTACGTCCGAGTAAACTATTTGGTTTGTAAAAATTTCTTTCAATTTTATCTCGTTCTTGTAGGCTTGGTGCCCGTACGCGGATAATATAGCGGCTACTGCTTCTGGCGATGGATCTTTGCAAATCTGGGGTGGTCTAGACGATGCAATCGATTCAGAAACGACGCGCTCAACGCTCGGCCAGCCTTTGATTTGCCTGCAGGAACATAAAAATGAGGTTTACAGCATCAACTGGGGCGAACAGTGGAACTATCATCAGTTGTTATCGGCCAGTTGGGATGGAACCATCAAATTGTGGGACTGTCATCGTCAGAGCTCCGTGGCCACCTACACCGGACACACCGACCTCATCTACTGTGCCAAGTTCTCGCCACTCATTGCGAACCTCTTCGCCAGCGTAAGTACAGATGGTTGCATAAATTTATGGAATTCTTCTCTTGAATTTTCAGGTAAACCATTGATGAGCATCGAGGCAGCGCACAACGGCGAGGTATTGGCCTGTGACTGGAGCCAATTTGATAGGAATATTTTGTTGACTGGTGGTTCAGATGGACTGGTGCGTGCGTGGGATTTACGTAATATGCGACATCACATCTTTCAGCTTTACTCAGGAGAATTTGCTGTGCGACGAATAGCTTGTTCACCGACGGCGGCATCGGTGGTGGCAACGGCGAATTACGATTTCACCACAAGGTAAGTCGACGATGTTTCTATTTGCATAAAAAAAAAACTTCAAGAAATTTGGTTGGTTTCACATTTCTTGATAGGATTTGGGATTTCAATCAGACTTTGGACGCTGCAGAGGTCAATGTAAATCACACAGAATTCGTTTGTGGCTTAAGCTGGAACACTGGCAGACAACATCAACTGGCAGATTGCGGTTGGGATGCTATCGTTAATGTGTACACGCCAAAAACTTTAAGGGATCTATTGGATTAGATATTTTAACAAGTTAACATAGGAAATGAAGTTGAAGTTCTACCAATATTAGGGGAGTTCGCAATCTTGCGCAATAAATCGGCACTAGCATTCATTAACTCGGAATAAACAGGATTAAATTGAAAGACCCAAGCCATTCCTTAACGTGTACCAAACAGGAATGGGAATATTCATGTTTCACATGAGCAATGGTATAGCGAATGCACAAGCCCTATTGAGCTTAGGAAGCGATCAACCTGATTGACTGAACTGTTGTGTACTTGTTCGCTACACGAGTTCCTGGTTTTAAGGAAATTTAAAATTTTTTATTGGCATCAATCTAGCACACACACTTCCGTACAGTCAATCAGGTTGATGCTTTCCTGACCCCATAACTCGCATAAATATATGATAACCCAGTTTTGCAAATTGAATTGCCATTGCACTAGATTGTGAACGCCCCTATTATATTTTAATAACTAATTACGCTTTGTAAATGCGCTGTGACATAGTTCTTAGTTAATATTATTTACATATAAGGCTGTTAAGCAATTCAAAAGAGATCCAGAAAACAAATGATGATCTACAAAATAGTAGGAAATGAGTGTCCACAAGGAACAAATAGCTGAGCTATTCAGAGTTTTTTACCAACAAAGTGTCTTGATTGTGATAATAGAAACTTACAATAGGTACCTTGGAAATTATTAAAATATAGAGTAATGATTAAAATAAAGAACATAATGTAAAAAGATATAACGAAACGAATATTAAATGTATTTAAGAAAGACAAATGCACTTTTATGATAAGAAAATATATTTAAATAATATAAAAAAAGTTTAACTTCAGTGGCGTACTTAATACCACTAGAAGGCTTAGTTGTTATAGTAATAGCAGTGCCGCTACTCTGTTCCTCTATTCGAAAGGCTGTTCTCGATTCTAATACACTTCAGTACTTTGTAGTTCGTTCGAATTTACTTTAGAAGATATTTCATAATGGGAGCCCTTTCTCTTTTGCAAATTTCAAAGCAAAATACAAAAACACATTTCATGAATCTTAAGTACAGTGTACATTTCCCAGAAGCGCAGGTGATAAGCATCTTGACTACCACTCGTGCGGTCGCAAGTTCGAACATAGCTCCTTTGACCAGGGCTGCCAGTATTTTTTTAAAACATGTCGCCAGATTCTCCCTTAAAAGTCACCAAAATCGCCAAATTTTACTTATATGTCGCCAACAATATTTCAAGCCAAACAACAGCTGTAAAACTTACCGACAATGTTCTTTCAACGCTCATATGTATTTAAATCCAGGCATGATAAATCTTGGGATTCAGGTCGAATTTGATTTAAAAAAAAAATTGGAGTCTGAATTTTCTTTAAATTTTTAAAATTGTTGGCAACCGTTTATCAATTTCTTTGCAAAGGGTATTAATACATTCAAAAGCTTTCCTCTCAAGGCCAATTACATCACCTTTGGAAATCCTTAACTATTAACTTTTCTCTTTATAATAAAGTATGCCAAAATTTGCTTCCTCAGTAAGACAGTACGCTAAGTCAATGGTAACATTCTGTATCAATGAATTTGTATCCCTCGTGTTGACAAAAGTGGGTCTCATCACTCGTCGACATAGTCGCCAGAAAATTGGGGCCAACACCCAAAATTAATATGCAGGCCTACGCACATATTAATTTTCTTAACATATGATACCAGTAAGGATCCTGCTTATTGATCTGCTCCAAACTCTCGCTTGCTTTCTACTTCATTTTCTCGTAAGATGTATTGGTAAGGTGTAGATACAGGATGAAAAAAGAGTTAAAATTATACCCAAAGCTTCAAATACACCACACAAAATCTTTGCACAAGTCCATAAGTTATAAATTGGCGCAAATCGGAATTTTGACATACACAACACAAAAAAACTGCACAAAATTTATTTCTGAGCTAACGCAGGCAAAGAAACATGTGCTCTAATTGTATTAAAAAAGTTATTTTATTTTGAATTTTTCCAGTTTTTGACCTAGCGTTCTTTAATTATTTTCTGTCAACAGCGATTAATTAACTCTTTAAAATTTTTGTAGATTTTCGTTTGCTAAATGGTTGTCGAATATAATCTTTCTAACTTTCAACCCTTCTGGCTCTTCTTTTCGAAAAAGTGCGTACTAAATTTTCTAAAATCGAAATGGGAATAATCGAATCCAAAGGGAACAGAATGCAACTCGAACAACGAATGTGTTCTACTCGAAAATTTCTTAGAGTACGAATTACTAGAAAGCACATAAATTTTCTTTCGAATGGAACTACAGAGGAATGGATCACTATTTAATCCTGCTCATCCTTAGTCAACAAGACCAGCTAATGGTAGTCCCATGACGTTTCAACAGAAATTGAGTGCAACAAAATTGCATTTGCTGACAATATCCACTTCAGAGCTTTTGACGGACAAAGTAGTCTATCTGCGCTGAGCTTTAACGGGAATAATAAAGTTAGGTTTCCCCACGAAATGAAGACACATTTTTCTGATAAAAGAGTCAATAAGAGCGAGTGAATCGTGCTAATTACTTCTTAGCAGTCTCAATCCCAAGCAGTCTTAATTATCTAATCACACTTTCAAAGATCGTTTTTGGCCATAGGAAACGTTATGGGAACGAGCGTCCCTTGAACTAGCAAAAAAGGTACATCCATTGCGGAAGTTTTCACTGTGTTTTGTCCACTCTCAACTATTACCAAAGACGTCCATCTCCAACGGCCACTGGAGTTTCTACTTTCTTCCCAAATAATTTTTCTGTTTGTATGCCAGTAGACGAACTCTGAATCTACTGCAAACAGACCCGCCGCACTACGACGAAGATCGGATATACACTTACTTACACATGTACATACATATGTATATATGTACATCTAAAAGTGAATGGAAAAGGATTGGTTATCGGTAATTATACAGCCGAGGTGATAAACCTTAAAGTGTTTGGAGCCCAAAAACTTTAACAAAAACACTTCCATAGTCTGGCGAGATTGCAGACATTTAAGCACAAAAAACACCTCTGAAGAGCATCAGGTGGTGATTATTGGATAATGGGAATCCTGCAGTCACATGCCAAATGTTGCTCGGTTTGAGCCTTTTAAAGGCGCTCAACTCCAACGAAAAGATAAATATTTGCTTGTATAGAAGAATCTGTTTGTTTATTTGAGTTGTCTGTAATTTGGTCATGATGGCGTTAACTCAACCCATAATTATGCTAACTACATTCGCGAAATGAAGGTGAGATAATATCAATTTGATTCTATGACAACCTCCAATTACGATTTGAAGGTCATGTTTAGAATGAGATCAAGGGGAATAAGAAAAAACCAAATTCTGCTGCAAATGAAATGAAGGTCGGTGATAGATTGGCTGATTTTGTAGGATTTTGGTAATTGGAAGATTGGCGATTTATAGCCAGGTGTTAGAAGTGCCAATTGCGGTGAACAGCACTTCGTTGATATGTGGTACGTACATGCATCTTAAACAAACAAGCATGCAACATATAAAAGCACACAAAACCAAAAAAAACAAAGTAGATATCTATAAGCGTCTTTCGGTGGCAGTTCAAGCCCCGGAACACGCTCAATTCTCCCTGAAACCATATCGATCATTATTAGACTTCAGCAGCAGATGTCAGCGCGCTTGCTTCTCATTTCACGTAGACCCAGGGAATCCCCAATATTTAAAAAAATTCCCCAAAAAACATTAGTTTAGTACTAAAAATCATGAAATTCGTTTTAAGAATATGTTTATAATATCTTGATTAAAATAATATACTCGTATATATGATAATAAAAATATATTTATAATACAAAAATAACATCGGATATATCTGGCTCAAATTGTTGCTGGTTAGGTTAGGTTGTGCTGGCAGGCCAACGCAGTGGCCTCACATAGACGCATAGCGTCCGTAGTGTTACCAGAAAAACTTTGACGACCTCTTGTTATACAGTTGACACTTCAGTGTCTATTTTACAAAACAGTAATGTTTTCTTCGCAAAAACCAGAAGCCTACTTGGGCCTATTTCTGTCAGTGAAGCTAGGTTGGGCAATTGTCCCTTTCCAAATGTTTGAAGCCGCAGTCTGGATAGAGCGGGGCATGTGCACATGACATGCTCCACAGTCTCCGTCTCCGCTTTGCATTTCCTACACATGCTGTCGGAAACAAGACCGATCTTGTGGGCATGGCCTGCCAGAAGGCAGTGCCCTGTAAGGATACCAATTAGCAGTCTACAGTCTTCCCTTTTGAGGGATACAATTGTTTTTGTAAGTTTCATGTCGTACGATTTGCACAGGATTTTGGAGATTTTACAGCCTTGCACTTCTTCCCATGCCTTATCTGCTTGTTTAACCATGTGTAAATCGCACCTACGCTTTAATTCCCTTAGCGGGATGGGTACGTTAATACTGTTGCTCGCATCTAGTGCCACTCCACTCTTTGCTAGCTCATCAGCTTTCTCGTTTCCCTCTATACCTTTGTGGCCTGGGGTCCAAAAGATATGTACTCTATGTTCTATACTAAGTTTTTCAAGACTTCTTTTGCACTCTAGTACGCTCAAAGAAGTGCTACTATTTGAGATTATGGCCTTGATAGCCGCCTGACTGTCGACGTAAAAGTTCACCCGCTCTCCGAGCGCTAGACTTTCTACAGCTATTTCTGCTCCCACTTTGATGGCTATGACTTCCGCCTGGAATATACTGCAATGATCTGGCAATTTCAATGATTTAGTGATCCCCAAGTCATTACAGTACACTGCGGCTCCTACTCCTTCCGTCATTTTGGAACCATCTGTATATATGTGTACCGTGTTTTCCGTCATTTCTGCACCTCTCCTCCAGCCCTCCTCCTCTATAGTGGCTTCCAGAACCTCTTCGAAGCGCAGGCAAGGGACCGTGTAGTCTACATGTCTTATCAAGGAAGACGCTATACTACTATGGCCAAATGATCTGCACTCAAACTGCCCCGTGGCATATAGCCTGTTTGCAGTTGTTAACGCTATGTTCTTTGCCGTTATGTTTGCGGGCGGTAGATGCAAAATGGCGTGTAACGCTGCTGTCGGTGTGGTTTTAAGCGCACCCGTTATGCTTATCATAGATGTTCTATACACTCTCTCTATTGACTTCATATACGTTTTCTTCGTTAAGGCGGTCCACCAAACCAGGACCCCATGGAATAAAATTGGTCTAACAATCGCATTGAAAACCCAATAAGACAAGGCAGGCGAAAGACCCCAAGTGCAGCCCAGCATCCTCTTACAGGTATACAGAGCTGCTGAGGCCTTTTTCGACCGTTCTTGTACGTTGAGTTTCCAACTCAACTTGCTATCCAGTATAATACCTAAATATTTGGTACTAACCTTCGGTTCTAATACCACATCTCCTAGTTTTGGCTTTACCCAACTTGGTACTTTGTATTTTCTGGTAAATAATATTAGGTCTGTCTTATCAGCATTTGTGCTCAGCCCAACCTCGCAGGCCCAGTCATGGATGACCCTAAGCGCCTGGTTCATCAGCGAGCTGAGCGTCGATAGACATTTCCCGCTTATTATGACTGAGACGTCATCTGCATATGCTGTCAGTTTTACTGGCCCCCCTTCGAACTGCTTGAGCAGTTTGTTAAGGGCCAGGTTCCACAGCAGCGGCGATAATACTCCACCCTGCGGGGTGCCTCTATGTACTACTTTTGTGGTTTCGTAACCGCCCCAACTGGAAGTGATCTTCCTGCACCCCAGCATGCAGCCGATCCAATTTTCCAAGGCGGGATCCACCTCAATATGTCGTAGTCCGTCCATTATGGCTCGCTTTGAAAGATTGTTGAATGCTCCTGCTATGTCTAGGAAGACACCTATTGCAAATTCCCCATGTTCTAGGGCTTTCTCTATGTGCATAACGACCCTATGCAGAGCTGTGTCGACAGACCTGCCCTTGGTGTATGCGTGTTGTGTATTGGAAATTAAATCCTCCTTCACATTTAATTTAATGTGAGTGTCTATTAGCCTCTCGAGGGTTTTTAGTATAAATGACGTCAGACTAATCGGCCTGTAGTCTCCAGTGTACATGTGACTGCTCTTGCCTGCCTTCGGTATGAACACCACACGGGCAGTTCTCCATACTTCCGGCACGTGCCTCAGTCTTATGCAACTTTCGAATATTACACTAAGCCATTCTATGGTTCTCTTTCCGGCCATTTGGAGCATGGCGGGGAAGATCCCATCTGGGCCTGGCGACTTAAACTTGGAAAACGAGTTTAGTGCCCACTTAATTTTGGAATGTGTTATCAGTCCTTCAATATCACGCTCCTGTATTGATGAGCCTATGCTATTTATTTGTCCGTCAATGCCTTCTTCTGATGGAAAGTGAGCATTGATGAGTGCTTCGAGGGATTCTGCACCATTACGCGCCCATTCCCCATTTTCCTTTTTAATAAGGCCCTGAACTTGTACGCCCTTCGAAAGAACCTTTCTCAATCTCGCAGTCTCATTGGAACTTTCCATGTCACCACAGAACTTTTGCCAAGAGATTCTTTTTGCTGTACGAATTTCTTTCTTGTACATCTTTAGCAGATCTCTGTACTCGTCCCAGCACTCAGCTGAGTCCGCTAGCTTTGCTAGCTTGAATAAGTCTCTAGTCTGGCTCCTTAGGGCACCCAGCTCTTTACTCCACCATGGTGGTTTCGTTTTGTTCCTGGGTTTCCTGAGGGGACAGGCTGATTTATAAGCTTTTGTTAGTGTTGTTGTTAGGATATCTGTGGATTTCTCCAAATCCTCAACATTACTAATCGTCTCTGGTTGCCGAAGCTTTGATTTCAGATACCCTTGAAAGCGGGTCCAATTTGTTGTTTTGGGATTTCTAAAAAGTTCCCCTCCTTTAACTGTACTTAAAGCTATGTTATAACCAATGTACGCATGATCCGAGAAGGAGGGTCTGTTTAGGACCCTCCAGTCGGATACGGCTGTACTTGGTTCCGAACAAAGAGTGATATCTAATACGTTTTTGGACGTTGGTCCCACGTATGTGGGAGTGTTCCCTCTATTAACTACTTGTAAACTACTTTGGAGTAAGAAACAAAAAAGCGACTCACCCCGTTCATTGATGTCATCACATCCCCATACATGGTGGTGTGCATTTGCATCCGCGCCAATGACGATATTTCGCCCTACGCGCCTGTAGCCTGCCTCCAGCATCTCTAACTCACGCGGGGGAGCGTCAGCATCGTGCGCCATGTAGCAGGATGCTATGACAAGAGCATCCCCCGTTCCTCGTTCTATAGCTACTACCGCAAGGTCTTTAGTACTGAATTGTTGCTGTTGCATTCACATAAAAAACACGCAGGGTTAAAACAAAATTATTAAATATAAAGTATTTATAACACCTTATCAGTTACAATAAAATGTAAATTTCAGTTAAAATTAAAGATTTTAGTTGTTATTTTTACTTTGAATGAACTCAGAATGCGATTTCCTCCATTCCTCCTACTTCGACTACCTTCAATCACTGCCTTCTACTCCAAACGGCCAAACTAGTAGGAGTAAACACTGTCACGACGACCGGATAACGCATTATGTGGCCACAAGCAATAAGAGCCAAACCCAAGATAGGATGAAACTAAACCAATGGTTTATCACAAACATTTTCACGTCTTTTGCTAAAGAATTGTTTTATAACCAAAAACCATAACTCAAATCCATGAGTTTACACCACAATTAGAACTTGGAAAGCGCTTTACTGACAATTAAAAAAAAATTTTATTTGACTTTTATTGCTTATTGCCAGAGATTTATTTAGTAGGGAATATATGAAGTTAGCACTTCTTGCAATTTATTCTGAAAGTGCTTACAATAAAAAAACCAACCCAGGGGTCGCCACTGGCTTATGATCAGCAGTGACTACAACCAAAACCAACGCGCACAGTAGCTTCTAGCGACGTTTGATAACCGCACAGTGTATTATTTGCTTGTTTTGGTTCACTAAATTTACAAATTGGATTTAACTAAATAAATAATTGGCGCTATATATACTTCTTGCGGAGATTAAGGTCGAGCTTCTCTACCAATTTGTGGTGTGCTGCTTCTAATTTTTCCTACAAATTGGCGGGACCTACCGTTTTTTGGCGATTCCGAACGGCATCTACAAAGCAAATGAATTTTTGCTGAGAAGCCTTCCATGGCAGAAATACACTGCCGAGGGGCGAGCCCGTTTTAAAAAAAACTTTTCCAAACCACTTTTGGTGTTACCTGTAACAGGGCTCGAACCTTGGACCTTCGGAGTGGTAGGCCAGCTTCGGGGTAGCAGCCGCCAAATTGGATTCTCCTATATAAATTAGGCCTTTTCCTAGGTTAGGTTAGGTTAGGTTGCAAGGGCAGGACAGAGTACCTGGACTCTGCCCGACACTTAGGCCACTAAATAGGCCCATTGTGATACCCTATACGGTCTCTACCCACCTCTATGCCCCAGAGATGCGAGCAAGTCATCCCCGACGCCGACAGCAGCTCAGCCGCTTAACAGTTAGCCGATCCAACAACCCTAGAGTATCCGAGTTCAAAGGTCTCCCGAAAGCTGAGAAGGACCAGTCGACTCACACGGTTGCGCTGCCGTCGACGCCAGGGAAAACCAACTCACACCCTGTTCAAGGCAGGGGATCGAACCACTTCGTGGAGTCAATAAATTTAGATAACGCTTTTAATTCTATTTGTGATACCTCAGCGAGGTTATTTAGAAACGGTTGGCCCAGGATAGTTAACCGCCGCCTACTGAGTGCAGGGCATTGACACATCAGATGCTGAACACTTTCCTCCTCCTCAATACATCTGCAGCTGCGACAGTAATCATTAGACATTGCGCCCATTCTGGCGCCGTGAGTGCCTATTAAACAGTGCCCTGTTAGAACCCTTACCAGGGATGAAATGCCCGATTTATTGAGGGACAGCAGGGAGTTTGTACGTCTTTTGTTGTAGGAAGGCCAGGTTAGCCTGGATATCTCACACGTCGAGAGCCCTGACCAGAGCATATTTGCTATTTCCATTGTTTTTGTGCTGACACTAAATTTAAAGGAGGCCATGGGTATGCCTACCGAGCTATTTCCTGGAAGGAGATGGGTGGTGGTACCCCGTCTAGCCAGCTCGTCCGCTCTGCAGTTGCCTTCAATATCCCTGTGCCCAGGTACCCAAATAAGGCTAATACTGAAGTGCTGAGCCATCTCGTTGAGAGATCTGCGACATTCAGTTAACGACTTTGCATTGTCGACATATGAGTTCAAGGCTTTAAGTGCGGCCTGACTGTCTGAGAAGATATAGATCTGTTTACCATTTTGGGGCATGGATACCAAGCTTTTCACCGCGCCGTGTATTGCCAGCATTTCCGCTTGGTACACGCTGCAGTGGTCGGGAAGACGGAAGGAGATCTCTAGTCCCAGGTCCGGTGAAAAGATTCCTCCCCCCACCTTCCCCTCAAGCTTGGAGCCATCAGTAAAGATGTTGATGGCGCCCCGAACCGTATGTGGTCTGTTGTCCCATTCTTGTCTTGTCGGTATTATAACCTCGTAGTTCCTGACAAACACGTTATTTGACGCGCAGTAGTCCGTGTGTGGTGGAATGTTAACAGGCGCGTGGTTGCCCAAGATTGTGGCGTGCCCACTTTGTCCATTTATCCAGACGCCAGTCTCCCTTATTCTCCCTGTGATCGTGGCTACTTCCTTCGCCACCAAATCAAGCGGTGGTAGATGCAGCATAGTGTTGAGTGCTTCTGTCGGGGTGGACCCAAGGGCCCCGGTTATGCAGAGTTCTGAACTCCTTTGGACTTTTTGTATCTGTTTGAGGTACGTATTTTTAGTTAGTGCAGGCCACCAGACTAACACTCCGTAGAGTAGAATCGGGCGAACAATGGCTGTGTAGATCCAGTGCACTACCCTGGGAGAAAACCCCCACGAAACACCAATTGCTCTCTTGCAAGTAAACAACGCGCACGTTGCTTTTTTAACCCGTTCTGTTATATTGTCACCCCAGAGTAGTTTCCTGTCTAGAGTAACTCCTAAATATTTGACTTTGTCACTGAATGCCAAAGTCGTGTTACCAATTTTTGGTGGTATAAGGTTCGGTATTTTGTACCTTCTAGTAAAGAGGACTAGCTCGGTTTTCTCGGGGTTAACCCCCAGACCTGTTGACTTTGCCCAGTCACAAATTTTAGATAAGGCTGATTCCATTAAGTTGCATAGAGTTTGAGGGAATTTTCCCCGCATCATAACACAGATGTCATCGGCGTACGCAATCACTTGGTGGCCTTCCGCTTCCATGAGGCGTAGAAGCTGGTTTACAGTAACCACCCAAAGTAGCGGTGAGAGAACACCTCCCTGTGGGGTACCTCTGTTAACGAGTCTGTGAATCGAGTTCCCACCTAGCTCGGTTGTGATCCGTCTGCTAGTAAGCAGTTTACGAATGAACTCCACCAGACAGGTATCGACCCGCAGACCCGTCAGCGCAGAGGTGATAGCTTCCGGAAGGACGTTATTGAAAGCGCCTTCAATGTCGAGGAAAGCCACCAATGTATATTCCTTTAGGTTTAGTGACTTGTCTATAACAGATACAAGAGAGTGCAAGGCAGTATCTGTTGACCTACCCTTACTGTAGGCATGCTGAGCCCGCGAGAGCTGAGTTGGGTCAATCGATCTTCTGACATAGTCCTCCAGAAGTCTTTCTAGGGTTTTAAGAAGAAATGAGGATAGGCTTATAGGCCTAAAGTCATTAGGTTTAGTATGAGATGGCTTCCCGGCTTTGGGGATGAAGACTACCTTAACCTCCCTCCATGAAGTGGGTACGTAGTTGAGCCTTAGGCAGCCTATAAACATAGTTTTCAACCAGGGCATGATAAGCCCGGATGTATGTTGTAGCTGGGCCGGGAATATTCCGTCTGGTCCAGGCGACTTATGGGGCTTGAAGGTAGATAAAGCCCAATCTAGCTTCTTCTCATCGGTGATCTCCGTTATCATTTGATCGGAAGGCACCTTTCCGCCGGTAGTAGTAGACACGTCTGTGCATGTCAGGAAATGTGTATCCAGGAGCAGATTCATGGTATCCGTAGTCGAATCCGTCCACTGCCCATCTGGCATTTGGACGTGGCTCAGTGTTGCTGGCGCTTTTGAGAGCACCCTCCTCAAGCGCGAGGCAGCAGATGTGGATTCAATTTCACTGCAGAATTCCACCCAGGAGGCTCGTTTGGCCTTGCGGATTTCTTTTTTATATGTACTTAGCTTAGTTTTGTAAACAGCCCAGGATAGCTCGCGGCCGTCCTGTTTGGCTTTATTAAAGGCCACCCTACAAGCCTTCCTGAGTCTATCTAGATCAGACGACCACCAAGGTGGCTTATGGGTTTCCGTCACCTTTTTGATCGGGCAGGCCTTATCTAAAGCAAGCTTGCATTGTTGATTAAAAGTGTTGACTAGCTCGTCTAGTTCCTTATCATTTCTAGGTGTGACCATTTGTTTTGATAGATTTCTATCAATGAGCTTCCTGTAGTAGCCCCAGTTTGTTCTTTTTATATTTTGTATGAATTTTGGACATGTGTGCGTATCTGCTATTGAGAAACTAATATATCTATGGTCTGAGAAGGAGTGTTCTGTTAGAACCCTCCATGATTCTACGAGGTCGCTGAAGGAGTCGCTGACCAGTGTAATATCAAGGACTTCCTCGCGGTTCCTTGTTATGAATGTGGGGTCACTTCCCCTGTTGCATAAACTTAGATTAGTGCCTAATAAGTAGTTATATAGTGACTCACCTCGGTCGTTTGTGTCGGTGCTGCTCCATTGAGTGTGATGGGCATTCGCATCGCCTCCAAGCACAATTAGATTATTTCGTGGCCTAGTGGAACTCACGAGCTCTCTGAAGTTATGTGGCGGTAGTGAACCTTCGTGATCGTGGGCCAGATAGAAAGAGACAAATCTACAACTTCTACCTAACCCCTCGACGCTAATCGCTGTCAGATCTCCGTCACTAAATTGGGGTAGAAGAAAAGCGTTAATATTCGACTTAGCTAAAATACACGTACGAGGCTTACCCTTATCTTGAGCGCTGTAGAGCTTGTAAGTGGGAGTCCTCAAACCACAGATCCTATTTCCAGTGATCCACGGTTCTTGAACTAAAACGATATCTACTCCCCCTGCCGAAAGTTGGAGTAGAAGCGCAGCTGAAGGTTGATGAAGGTTGATTTGGAGGACCCTCATCATCTTGCTTTTTAGCACTCTCCTCCGTGAGCGTCGCGTCGGCGTCGTCCTCGCTCAGAAGCTGACTCTCGGAGTAAAGCCTCCTGAGAGTCCCGCTACCGTCCAAGCTGGACGAGGCATAGCCGCTCCGCACATCCGACCCACTGTCATCAACCTCCATATCGTTATCGCTGGGGGGAGGCTCCACCTCCGCCAGAGATGAAAAATTAGCCAGGGCTTCGGCGTTCGCCTTGTACACCTTCAGGCTTATATTTTTGAAACCATAGCTTACGCGGTAGTCGCACCGGTCCAGGGCCTCGATGCTTACCTGGTCTAGCAGCAGAACTATCTGCATCGTCGCTTGTCCGGCTGCTTTGTCCACGCTGACCACCTTCCAGTTTTGGGTCGGTAGACCCGGGTTAAACTCCTGCAATTGTTCCAGGATTTCATCTGGCTCCGTTGGCGTCACTGGAACCCAGGCTCTAGCTCTTGGCCGCTGCGGGATGTCGCACGCATCCACTGCTTTGAGGTGCGCGCCAGGGTACACTTCCCCTATTCGCTGCACGCCGATCTTGTATAGGTCCACGAACCTAGCGTCTCCACAGGCGATCAGCCTGACATTGCCTTGGTACCATCCTGCATCGGTATAAGATGGTGGCGGTCCAGGGTTCTCCCTCTTCACCTGGATGGCAACTTTAGCGAGCGCGGCTTCGATACACTTCCATTGTTGTTTCGGGATCCTGCCATCTACGCTGCCCTCATCGATAACGCCAATGATCTTGCGATCCTTGGCTACCGCCGCGAAAGACCGTGTATAGCCTCCCTGCGTTTTGGCCCTTTTCGGTGCCGTTGGGGTAGTCACCTCCACTGAGCGATTGCGCTTAGAGGCTTCCCCTTTGTTAGCGCCATACAACTCCAGTTTAAAATCCGGCACTACCCGCCGAGCCCACGCCAGGTCTCGCTGGAGCTTCGCCCAAACCTCCGCCGAAACATCTTCCTCCCTTGTCGGTGAGGTCGCGTTTCTGTAGAGAATCCGGGCTGCAGACCGCTTATCCTGGTGGCTGGCCTTTGTGGGTTGCCTAGGCATCGAGTCCTTGGCCCTATCGCTAGCACCCCCCTCACCCTTGGCGCCCCCAGCTACGGACTCGCCAGACGCTTTGCGCTGAATGGCAAGGCCACTGGTGGAAGCTACAGGATTGGTAGTAGCTGCGTTGCTGGCCTCCCGATCGGCACCCGTGGAAGAGGCACCGGTCATCGGACTACTCGGACCGGTTTTGCACTCAGCCCTATCCTGTCTAGCTGCCGCTGCAGCACTGAATCGCCGGGGTGTCCTCTCGGCTTTCGTATCTTTGTTTCGGTCCGGTTTCCCCGTGACCATCTTAGCGGAGCGAGCTCCTGCTGACTTTTTGTTAGGAGAGTCAGACTCCTTGCTTTTATTTACATTTTTATTTATATTTTTTTCCATAATTAGGACCCACGAGTGGCGGAGAAGGGGACGGTCCACCCGGGCAGAGATCCGCATTACCCGGGTAAGGCTAAATAGAATCGGAGGTCGCCCGGTGTCCGAAGCACTCCGTTCGCGACTGGGCTATTTAAGGGCCCCCAGCCAGGTTGATCATCGGCACGGGTCGTATGACACCTTGATCCAGCCCTTACAAGGAAGGAAAAAGGGGGGGGGGTTGAAAAGGTCGCCGCTCGAATTAGCCGCCGTAGCGTTACCAGGTATCACCACGAGGAGGCTCCTCCCCCACTTGGAGGAGGAGGGTGTAAGCACCTACGAGTCGACGGTTTGGGGTGGCGCTGGTGTGTGTAAGGCGCGAACACCCCCATTAAGATACCCTATAAATTTTGTAAAATATCAAATGAAAAGGGTTGTGCTTGACAAATCTTCGTTAGAAGCTACTGCGTTTCTCAACAGATAATTTGTAAAACAAAATAGATTTGTACTAAATGAATACACAACAGCTAATAAATGAAATATACAAGTAACATCTAAGATAAGCATTGTTTTGTAAACAAAGTTTGACAATTTAGATTATAAGCGAAAAAGAAAAAATCAAACTGTCAACTCTGGTACTGCTACCTGTGTGATTATGCCATGGTACAAACGAATAAATATTTATAATAGGATGAGGTGCCACTCCTAGGTGCTAACACTACCTTGAAATATTTTCGTTGAAATACGACGTAAAGTACCTATTATTTCATGCTCATATTGGCATAGGTATATTATGTAATTTAAGAAATTAAGATAGGTGGTAGCCCTGTAAAAACATCGTAAGTGACAGCACTTAAGTAGAGGAGTTTGCGATGTAGCTCGAGATATTAAAGTTATAAAAAAAATATTACATGATTGTGTGATAACCTTAGGTTGTGGTGAGTGATACTTTATAGACCTTGCTTTAAAACAAATTCTTCTGGCACAGAACCGGAATCGAGTTCTATCATACCATATATGATATACAGGGTGTTTTTTTTACAGGTTTGTTTTCCGAATAGAGATAAAACTGGCATTTTGTGGTCAAATCTGGCAACTCTAATGTCATTTATGTTCAGTTTGGTTTGCCATTTCATCATGAACAGGTTGACAAAAGAACAAAGCTTGCAAATCGTGCAAATTTATTTCGAAAATAATGGTTCAGTTCGCGAAGTTTACCGTGAGCTCCGTCCATTTTATGGTCGACATAATCGTCCATCAGAGCAATTAATTCGGTTAACCATGGATCGTTTTCGCACTACGTTTACTCTATGTGATAATACGCATCCGCAGAGACGTCGAACAGTGCGCACCGAAGAAACAATTTCCGCTGTAGAGCAAAGTGTTGAAGAGGACCCGAATGAATCGATTCGCCACCGTGCACAGCAATTGGAGCTTTGTCCATCAACTTTATGGAAGACCTTACAAGATCCAGCTTGTGCAAGAATTAAAGCCGCGAGACCATGCAATGCGTCGTGATTTTGGTGTATGGGCCGAAAATGAGATTGATTTCGATGCTGATTTTCATCGCAAAATTTTGTTCAGTGATGAGGCTCATTTTTGGTTGAATGGCTACGTCAACAAGCAAAATTGCCGCATTTGGAGTGAAGAGAATCCACATGAGACCCTTGAAACGCCATTACATCCACAAAAACTGACTGTTTGGTGTGCTCTATGGGCTGGTGGAGTCATTGGGCCATACTTCTTCCGCAATAATGCTGGAGAGGCAGCTACCGTTAATGGAGACCGGTATAGAGCCATGATAACCGACTATTTTGTTCCCGAATTGGATGGCATGAATGTGGATGAGTTGTGGTTCCAACAAGACGGCGCTACATGCCACACAGCGCACGTCACAATCGATTTATTGAAGGAAACATTCGATGAGCGCATAATTTCGCCGAATGGACCTGTCAATTGGCCACCAAGGTCGTGTGATTTGACACCATTGGATTATTTTCTTTGGGGATATGTGAAGTCGCTCGTCTACACCAACAAACCAGAAACGTTAGGGGAATTGGAAGCCAACATTCGTGGCGTTATTGCCGACATACGGCCCCATATGCTCGAAAAAGTGGTTGAAAATTGGACCTGTAGAATTGGCTTTATTCGAGCCAGCCGCGGCGGCCACATGACCGAAATCATATTTAAACATTAATGGCATAAAATTATCCTTCCAATAAAGCTAAATTGATGGACCTTAAAACGATTTTCTTGTGTTTTATTTCAATTCGAAGTTCTATACCCCTAAAAAAAACACCCTTTATATCCAAAAATTATCATTCATTCCCAATTAGTGCCAAAAAAAATGACGTCAAAATCGCAAAAATGGGGAAAATTTCCCAAAATTCAACTTCTCGCGTAAAAAACACTTCTTACTCTTTTTAAATGAACAAAACACTCTATGTATTTCGAAAGTGTCAAAATTCAGCTATTCAAAGCCGTTGAGAATTTTGCAATCGATTAAAAATTTGTTTTTAATGAATTTTTTAACACGAAAAAACTGAAAAACGGTTTTTTAACTTAAAAAAAAGATTTTGGGGGTGTTAGAAATTTTTTGAACATGTTTTCGTCTATCATTCGACCAGATGAACAATCTCCACTAGGTCGCTTTTAAAGTATACTCAATTTTCTTTTTGTAGCACTGTGTTATTGGTGCTACAGTAATTCGCTATCCGTAACGTAAACTTACCGACCAATTGCATGTTGGTTTTTCTCTTACGTTAAGGATACGACTACAGCGATACGACAAACGCACCAACAACTTCAGCTTAATTGCTCAAATGCTGACGATCACGCGCCTTTAAATCCTTTATCGGCTTCTGCTCCACTGGCTTTATTCGCGTCGCTTGCATGTCTGTCTGAATAGCAATTAAATGTTTTTGAGCTTCAATTCTTCTCCACTTGCTGCACGCTGAGTGTTTCGATTTTGGTTTTTTGTTTTTATTTCTTTTGTTGGTGGTCTCACCTCGCTCAGTAGGCGCGTGCAATTGCGGAAAAATGTAAATTTTAATGTTTAACGTTTATGATAAAATAAAAATGTGGCACGCAACGGCATAAACATTCGTACACAAAAACATGTTTGTGATGACATCCTTGGAGACTTAAAGGCATACAGGAAACGAGATAGATATAGAGTTGCATTTACGAAAGTTCTTAGGATGAATAGAGAAATCATTTGACCCATTTCATTTGAATTCCCAATACGGGAATGCCCGCCCAAGGCTGTTAATTCAGTATGCCTTATGTAATCCACATCCAGTAATGGGCATGACAGTTAAATAGGGCTAATTATTGTTACTACAACAACCACAACATTGAACCATGATTGGCCCATGCGCGTCACGATCAGTGTAGAAGTTTTGATTATTTTTAACCAAAATTGGTAATTTTTCCCACTTTAAAACGTTTCTGGTAAATTGGTAATTTTTTTGATTTCTTGAGGCCAATATATACAAGGTGGCGCAAAAGTAAGCTTCTGATGTTCAGCATATCGGTTGTGGCACGTGCAGTGTGTGCTGTTGCACCGTCTTGTTGGAACCACATGTTTTCCAATCCCAATTCATCAAGTTGCGGCAAAAAGAACTCGTTGATCATTGCTCTGTAGCGCTCACCATTCACAGTAACCGTTTGGCCCCGACCGATTATTGGTCAAATAAATAGTCAGCAATATTCCGCGTTCTGGAGCAGTGTAGCGTAACATTGTTTATTAACGTGTATTTCGCATGTGTTTACTACACAAATGTCAAAACAGAACTGACTTTAGGGGCCAATCGCAAAATTTATAGCATTTTCTGATAGGAGGATTACTTTTGCGCCACCCTGTAGTTTAAGGTAAAATATCCCACAAATGCTGAAAGAATGGCATTTAAGAAAAAGTAGCTTAAGTTATTACAGAAATTCATTTTTCTTGAAAAATGTTTAGTTAAATAGATTCAAAGAGGTTTTGTTAATTTTTCTTTTCACAATTACATCCAGTTTTATAATATTTGAATTACGTAGGTGTGTAAGTAGCCTTAATTTCAAAACAAACCTGTATTTGTTCATTTTTATAAAATGGTAGTTTTTTGGTAATTTATTTTTTATTTTTTGGTTACTTCATTTTTATTGCTGTGGCAACACTGGTCACGATGACTTTAGTATAAATTTACTGATATAGGCTACTTTACGAAGCGGATGTTAGCCATGCCCTTATTTTGGAAATCGAAAAATATTTAAAATGGGATAATGGGGGAACTTTTCGGAAAACTGGGCATAGCAAATGAGGCAGCAAATATCAAAATTTCGACATCACGAACTTACAACTACATATAGTTGGCTGCTTAATGTTCGGTTCCACTCGAACTTAGACTCTTTTGCTTGGTATTTTTTTTATTTCAGTCGATCTTAACCGGCGTATGTAAAGGGTGTTTTTTTTAGGGGTATAGAACTTCGAATTGAAATAAAACACAAGAAAATCGTTTTAAGGTCCATCAATTTGGTTTTATTGGAAGGATAATTTTATGCCATTAATGTTTAAATATGATTTCGGTCATGTGGCCGCCGCGGCTGGCTCGAATAAAGCCAATTCTACAGGTCCAATTTTCAACCACTTTTTCGAGCATATGGGGCCGTATGTCGGCAATAACGCCACGAATGTTGGCTTCCAATTCCCCTAACGTTTCTGGTTTGTTGGTGTAGACGAGCGACTTCACATATCCCCAAAGAAAATAATCCAATGGTGTCAAATCACACGACCTTGGTGGCCAATTGACAGGTCCATTCGGCGAAATTATGCGCTCATCGAATGTTTCCTTCAATAAATCGATTGTGACGTGCGCTGTGTGGCATGTAGCGCCGTCTTGTTGGAACCACAACTCATCCACATTCATGCCATCCAATTCGGGAACAAAATAGTCGGTTATCATGGCTCTATACCGGTCTCCATTAACGGTAGCTGCCTCTCCAGCATTATTGCGGAAGAAGTATGGCCCAATGACTCCACCAGCCCATAGAGCACACCAAACAGTCAGTTTTTGTGGATGTAATGGCGTTTCAAGGGTCTCATGTGGATTCTCTTCACTCCAAATGCGGCAATTTTGCTTGTTGACGTAGCCATTCAACCAAAAATGAGCCTCATCACTGAACAAAATTTTGCGATGAAAATCAGCATCGAAATCAATCTCATTTTCGGCCCATACACCAAAATCACGACGCATTGCATGGTCTCGCGGCTTTAATTCTTGCACAAGCTGGATCTTGTAAGGTCGCAAGCCAAGATCTTTGCGCAAAATCTTCCATAAAGTTGATGGACAAAGCTCCAATTGCTGTGCACGGTGGCGAATCGATTCATTCGGGTGCTCTTCAACACTTTGCTCTACAGCGGCAATTGTTTCTTCGGTGCGCACTGTTCGACGTCTCTGCGGATGCGTATTATCACATAGAGTAAACGTAGTGCGAAAACGATCCATGGTTAACCGAATTAATTGCTCTGATGGACGATTATGTCGACCATAAAATGGAAGGAGCTCACGGTAAACTTCGCGAACTGAACCATTATTTTCGAAATAAATTTGCACGATTTGCAAGCGTTGTTCTTTTGTCAACCTGTTCATGATGAAATGGCAAACCAAACTGAACATAAATGACATTAGAGTTGCCAGATTTGACCACAAAATGCCAGTTTTATCTCTATTCGAAAAACAAACCTGTAAAAAAAACACCCTGTATAAGGAATGGACATACAATCTCTTGCAAGTTTCATTTTACTCACTGCTGGGGACAACAACGACGAAAACGAACACATCGCAAGATGTACACGCCTACTTAAGTTCTAAAGTGGATGGCCGCAAACCTCTCAGCTGGATATAGCACGGTTAAATTGACTTGCTGACCGTCAAATAAAGAAAATACAAAAATCTGGCTATCTTAAAAAGCAATTCCGAAAATATAAAACTTGTGACGATACGGCCGTGTAGGAAAAAAATGAACTGAGCAATGAAAGTTGAGGTTAAGACTTTGTATATCCCGATAAGTCCTGCTTATGGAAATGCATCTTTTTGTTTCTCTTTCGACTCTGTTCTACTTAATCTTAAGCCAGGGAAAAATCAAAATCAAAAAATAAAGGCCAGAACTGGCTTTGCCAGCCTTCAATGATCGAAACTTAACTATGAACAAATTGTATATTTGAAACATTAGATAATTTTTAGAGAAACTAAATGTTCATATCCCAAGTAGCTATAGGTTTAGAACTGCACCAGTCGTTTTTGTTCTCATAGTGCTGGGTATTTTCATAACCAAAATATTTCGAATACATTTTAAAGTTTAAGTAAACGAATATCCTCAAAAACCTCCATTTTAAAGAATTTGGAACCCATTACACTCACATAAATCTTTAGATTTGTCTTTCATATGGAAGGCAGATTTGAAAAGACACATTCCAAGAAAGTTGGTTCTAGCTCCCTTAAGGCAAGTGCAACCACGAAAACTCTCTTTTATATTTATGTATGTTTTGTCAGTACCGAATTAATAGGCCAAACGAATAACTTAATTTGTCTTACACGGTTCGATTTTCTGGTAAAATTCTAAAACGATTTCCCATTCAATAGAAAGCGACGGCTGAGTGGAGTATCACCCTATTTCAAAATATTTTTAATAACGCCCTATTTCTGGAGTATCACCCTATTTCAAAATATTTTTAATAACGCCCTATTTCTGTATTATATTCACAAACTACCTATCTGAGTTTAAAATGTTTCAAATATTTGTTCAGATAGGTCGTTTTTGAAACTCTTTCTGAGATAGGATATTTTTCAACTAAATTCTGAAGTACGGCGTTGTTCAAACAAATTTTGATATAAGTCTGTTTTACAAATATTTCCACCCAGCAGTCGAATTGAAACCGAACATACTTAGTATGACAGTTAAATAATTGATTTTTGGCAAAATTGTCGACTTCACCAAAACAGTCGAAATTTGCTTTAATCTGTCAAAACTGGAATTTTTGGGCCTGTTTCAAATTATTGTGGTGAGATATCTATCGAGGGACTTCTCTTATAGCTTCGACTACAAGGAGTCGGACCCATAATAGGAATCAATCGTCTAAACTAATCGGACGTTCCGACGTTTTGGAATCGAAATCGAAGCTTCTTAAAATCCCTAGCTGCTAACGCGAGCAAATGAGCAACATATATATATACATATATATGCTTAATTAGATAGTAAAGTAAAAACCCATATAAAGTAAATCTTTTCAACGGTTCCTCTTTTAACTAAGAATTGATGATTGGTTTTATAGACGTTTTAGCAGTGCTTTGATTTCAAAAATGATTCTTATCGATCGTTTTGCCGGAATTCAAAAATTCAACAAACACATTTCATTGTTGCATAACTAATAGCCGGAGACGGACAACGGCAACACGTCGAACAATTCGAGGAAAATCGAGATACAAATCATTCGGTGGAGGGAGCTAGGTACATAGTAAGTGCATACATACGAGTACATACAAACAAACATACATATACCTGCCAAGCGTTGACAAGGACACGTTTCACGCCGTCTTCCCATTAATTGCTGAATGCAATATTACGTAACTTCAAGTCAAAAGGAAATACATACAAACACATCACACACCCACACCCACACACACATTCACATTTGAAATTGTGGTAATTTCTGGTGGCTTGCTCTACTCAAACCATTATTGGATTATTACTCTCTTGGTCGAGGCGTTCGCTATTGTACACAACGCGTGAGGAATCCCATACAGAGCGCGGCCAGCAACAAAACGGAAAGGTCACTCCTACAACAATGCCATGTTATGCAATCACTGCACGGACAAACACATGCACAAGCATGCAGTTGACCTGTTTATTTTGGCGGCTCCGTTTTTAATATTTGGACTGCAACGATATTTGGTGTTTTGTGTAGTTAAAAAATTCAGGACATTCAGGTCACGCTCGAAATTCATTTCACATTCCGCACTCCGATTCTTAGCATGATCTTTGTTGTTTATTGCTTTCGGGCGTATCCCAATACAACGTTACGCCCCGAAGACGCGAATAGACAAAGATCGTGCCATTTGAGGAGTTCCAAGGAAGTTCAAAAACAACACAACACCAACAAACATACAAACGGACACTCAAAAAATGCAAGGACATCTTATTATGGCACAGAGCAGTTTTTTCATTGTCATTTTTTCTTCTTCTTCTTAGTTCAAATGGCCTGCCAACAATGAGGTCAAATGCAATTACCAAATTACTAGTGCCAATGTCCTCCCTGCAGGGTTTTCTGCGCAGTTTTCAGAAGGCCTCAGCAGTCCGTCGCCAAATCGAGGAAACCGCTTGATGAATTATGGTTTTTTTAGTCTGTCGTCGATACGATAAGATCTTGTGCCCGAGTATTTTGCATGTGCTTATGCTAATGGCGAGCTTCTTCTGCCAATAATTCAGATTTTTTGTTTGTTAGTTTTTTGGGCGCGTGCAGGATTTTGGCTCTTTTTGACTGAGATGTGACTTAGTTTCACGTTCGTAGTTCACCTGCTACTTCGATGTGATGATATTTTCTGGTTGCCTTAGCTCAGTCGAAGGTCAATTTCGTGGTTTGCACCAATTTTTTGAGCTCATTTGTTTTTTATTTAGAGCACACGACCTGTGGAGATTAGGATAAGTGTGCGGGTTTTTAGCTCTAGGTTTCATGGTATTTAGTATTATTTCTGCTTTTTATTTTTCCCGTTTAATGGCGCCTTTGTTTATGAGATGAGGTGCGAAGCATTTTTCGTTTGACGATACGGTCGTTCGCATACCCCTTGCGCCACTTAATCGAACTTAAACATCCATCAAAAGAAGGTCTTGACTATGTACATAGATAAAGATAAAAACTGATCATAGAGTTCCATACTCTGTTTATGATTCAGGGTTCTAGTATGCAGATCCAAAGAACGTGGAAGCAGGAGCTGATGTTTATGGACCGAAGCTTATTATCGCTAGACAGTGATCTTGAAATCCGACAAGCATGCAATAGAAACTGGACGTGCGCTCGAAGATCCTTAATCTCGAAGCAGTCCAGGCATCCAGGCAGTCTTGTAGCTACCACTTTGAAGCTGATTAACACTTTCACTTGTTACCGCCAAAATAAGGGCCTTATGAGGGGTACGAAACCAGAATGCTAAATCTGCATTTTATAGCCCAGTGAATACTTTTAGACTCACCAGAGTAGAGAAAAAGAAGTAGATCCAGAGTTGCTCGATGGTATATAGTATGTTTTATTATTAGGTAGAAGAAGGTACCTCAATTCAGATACAGTATAGATACAGTTTTCGTCATAACTCCAAATCTATTAAGTTTATATATATTGGTGTTTCCCAGAAATCGTCAACTAAAATTAAACTTCTCCAAATTTCTCCAATATCATTCTCGGTTTATTTTTGAATTTCTTTCAGCAACCATTTAGTTTACTCTTTAAATTGTCTTTACTTATATTGTATCACCAATACTTTAAAATTCCTAGAAAATTGTCGGTACAGATGATGACCTAAAAACCATTTCCCTTTTGAGTAACGTCCGAACAAAAATTTTGATAGATAAAAAAATGACAACGAACTACAATACTGCCTCGAATCTCTCCTTCAATTCTTTCAAGGTTTTTTCTCCACAAACTCCGCAACACCAAGACTAACCCTGTCTCCGTATACAATTTTAAAAAGGTGCCCGGTGACAAGCCCCCTACTAGAAAAGAGCTAAACTCACCATATTTACTTGTCTACTTGAGTTAGTAGGAGTGGGAGAAGGAGAGAAAAAGGGTAAGAGAAGTCTCTGCGATTTCTTAAATTTAGGATTATGTTTACAGCAGTTTCTGAAATAGGACATTTTCGAACCGGCAGCCGGGATAGGATGGTCTACCGATTTTATAATTGTGATGAATTTTGTCTGTTTTTTGACTTATTTCAACTATCTTAAGTGACATTAGAGTTCATTCGATGGACTTGTCTACACTTGTCCAGAGTTAACAACCAAATTTCCAAAGCGAAAACAGAGCTCTCCGTTTCCTGAACCACAATGCATGGATGCTCCTACCTTTTGTTTGCCTTACTGTTCGATGACATTCAGCCAACCATTGATTTGAGACGCTGTGGCCATACTTGGCGCGTTGAAAATATTTCATTCGTCCGCGTTTCTGCAAAATATTCGTAAAGCTTCTTAATTGTTTTTCAATACAATCGTGTTTTCAAAAAATGTTGTTGTGTATTTCTGTATTATATTTTTTGTCTGCATATAAATTTTGTTTGTCGATTCACTTCAGTCACATGAGCATGACGAATCTACTTATTCGCGTTGCCATCACAACACCAACAAATTTTCATATGCTATTGCAGCAACCACACACAACGGAGCCCCCCCGCAACCTAAGTGCCGGCGGAGCTAATTCCACCAAGTGAGACTGCTGTGCTAAATTGAGCGCGTGGCCTATAAATACTTAACTCCAAATGCATGTATGTACTAGGCAGAGAAGTGCCAAGGTATAAACTAGATTTTAACTAGTTCAAAACCGGCAGTTGGGTAACCATATCAATGCATTTTGAATTATATTCGCAAAAAAAAATATCCATACATTTACTATTTCTATTTGAGTTTTTATAAATTTCTTTAAGAAGAAGTGATTGAAATGAAATTATTTAAATGTTGTGTTCTACAAAATAGAAAAACTTTTTACCAAATAAATTAGTATCTAAATGCGGTTGCGTTGGGTTCCGAATTCTAAGAAAAACAAGATCAAAGTAGAATGCCTAGAGCTTTCAGGCTGACTCGCTCAGAAATATCTTTCTCCTATGTTAATAAAATTGCTAGTAAAATTCGGTTTAACCACTGAAGATGGCACATAATAGGCGTCATCCGGCGGCAGTTGGAGCTCCGGACCACGCTCAATTCTCACTGGAATACTTCCGATCATTAGTACACTTCAGAAGCAGATGTCAGCGCGCTTGCTTCTCATTTCAAGTAGTCCCAGGACATCCACAATGTTAAAAAAATACCCCAAATATTTTTGTTAAGTACTGAAAATCCTGAAATTCGTTTTTAGGATACGTTTGTAATATGATAATTTAAAAAAAAAATTTATACTCGTATATATATACCAAGTAATACTATACAAATAAAAGAAATCAATAATATATCTCATGTTCATGGGAACAGAACAACTTTATAAAATATGAATGCGTTTAGCACGAAATCCATAAAAAACACAACATGAACACACAGCGCCATCTGTTATTGAAAAATTTGGTTTATTAAAAGGTAGTGTGTCAACTAAAGATTAGAAGCAAGCAAAATTAGCTTGCTCACAAATTGAACTAGAAATCTATTTAGATCTAACTGGCTCAAATCGTTGTTGTTGCATTTACATGTAACATTTTTTGTCTGGCTCAGGATCAGGACGACTGATGTCGCCTAATATCAAACGAAGTATCTCATATGTATTATCAGTTATGAGATAAGGCGATCTTCGGATTGGCCTTAAATTGAGTATTAATTTGGATTTCCCTTCCAGGACTCAACATTTATTTGCTTCAAGGCTATCTGATTCTGATAAAGGACTTGTGTGCTACAGGGTATAACGCGTGTACTTAAAGTACGATTGCGTGCCCATTAAAGTTTTTTACGTCAATAAAAATGAAGCGACTCAATTCGATGTGATATAATTCGATTCGACTCATTTCGAGACAAAAGGCTGTCTGTGTAGTGCTTCCGACTGACGACATTAAATAATTGCAGGGGCGTGCTACAGCCGAAGCGGTCTCTTTTGGCTGTGAATTCCCGTCACTAAAGCTGTCAAAGCCACATAAAGGGCGCGCATACTTCGTGCGAAGTGAAGCGTTGAGTCAGTTGGGCAATGCGCCACCGACAGCCAAAGCACATCACATAAGTCACCGAGATGCGCGTGCATAACTCAGTACAACCTGCTGCCACGGCTCTTGAATGGAGCATTTATGCATTTATCCCTGCCCTTGTGTCACGTCTTGCTGAAGTATCACCTCGGACTCGTGCAGTGTGTCAGGCGAGCAATTGATTTCGCAGTTCGTGGAAAGAAACAGTGGAAAATATTTTGGTGAGTCGCCGGCAGCTGTTACAGCAGCAACAAGCGCGTGAGCGAATCAACGTCGGATTAAGATTAAAATCTGCGGCTTTAATGTGATTTTCGCTTTCTTTTTGCCTGAGACATTTACACGCATTAACTGAACGAACTCAAGCGCACGTGAAAAGGTGTCTGGGAGCCAGCGCCATTATGCACCACTCGCAAGCAATTTACGTTCTGTTTGGTGCTCCACGTCGGGCGCAGAGACAGGGGTGGTCATACAGCGCAAGGATGCTCCATGCTATGACTACACAAGTTCGCTTAAATAATTGCCATTCGTTATTTGCGTCTTGCAGTGCGCTTCTGGCGGAGTTTTTATGGTTGTAAGTGAGCGAACACCTGCTCGTTTTGCGTAGCTTTTTGTTTGTAGCGACATGAAGTCGTGACTTATCGGATGTTGTATTCGAAGAAAAACTTAATTTTTAATTCTTCCACACGATTTGGAGGTCATCTTGCACTAGCGTTCGGCGAGGCGCCCTTGAACTGTGCTACCCAAAGCGTATCTCTGCAAATTAGCTTTGATTGCTTCTCACACGTGCAAACCCACTTTTCCTCAGTGATTATCAGCTTGTATTGGCAACGATTGCGTGCAGGACGAGCTTTAATGCAATATGTTGGACTTAATGAATTACATTCGATTACATCACTCTAATTGTAATGGCGTAAGCTAACGACTCTTTGTCGCGAATGCAGAATATACTTCCAAATGCAGCAGATGATGATCCTCCTAATGAGCAGGACTAGCATGATACTTTGTAGTTTCTGAAGAAGAGGCGATGATCAATTTCTTCGGAGCTATCCCCAAGCAAGTAAGCGAAACCTGAGCCTACTAGTTTGCCTTTCTGAGCATCGTCTAATCTGTGATTTACTCTAAATATGGACACTGAAAGTGCGCCAGACTAAGACTTTTATTCCATTCGTGGAACCGGGATAGAACATTTTATGACATCCAAGAGCCATTGTCTAGCTATTTCATTTATTTCCAGATATTCGTTTCATATCTTCAATTCAGCTTGCTGTCTGTTAGTCCTGTTCGAGTATGAATGTGTTGTTTGTGTTTGTTTTTCTCGCCCACGCGCTTACCTGCAGCAAAGTTTTCTTCCAACCCCACTGGATATCTTTTAGCGTTTGTAGTTCGCCTGTCAATTTGTGAGAATCTTGTTTTTCATTGCGTTCCTCATTGACGTCATTGGGCTTATTATTTTGAGTTGTTTTTTGCAAATGTGGAGGATTCCTTCTAAAACTCTCAGAGTCTTTTTGTCTGTCCATCTGTCTATCCAATATTAGCTTATGGACGTGTACTTTTATTTTTAGTTTGCTATTTTTGAACTAAGTTTTCACTAATTATCGTTTTTTTTTTATTTTCTGAACTTTTCCTCATTCGATTGCTCGATATGCCAATGCCCAATAAAAGAATTTCACTTACATACATATGCATATACATACATACTACTCAGCAGGTGCACGAGGGTATTAGGGATGTCAATCCCGGGTCATTTTGGGAAGAGAGATCTTTAAACAAATCCCATTTTGTAGTTATTTAGTGATACGAGTATATGTACAAACACACATTTTTTGCTTTGGCTTCTGATGCTCTTATGCATTTTCACGTAATCGGCTTATGCCAATTTCACTATGTCTATATATATTTTAAGCTCTCTTTTATTGCCACCACTGTACGCAACACGAAAAATATATTTCCTTGTAAAGTTTATCCTAAACTTTGAGTACAGCAGGCAGCTATACTTCGGTGAGAATTGCATTCAATCCTAAGCAACAGTTTTTGCGTGATGCAGACAAAGCCCGTTCTTTGGGTTTCTTCAATATATATCACGCACAGAGAAAAAACGCAGTCGAGGCCTCTACCAACAACTACTGTATACGAAAAATGTTTTAGGTAATATTCAATAACTTCAAAAAATTCAGAAATAAAATTCTAGCCACCAAATTCTTAAATAAAAATAATAAAAAAGGTTTCTACAGCTTTTTAAAAAGACATTTCAATACAAACTTTAAATTATTAACCTTTTTTTTATTTTTTGTGTATATACGGGTAGTTTTTTATTAAAGCAATGAAACATTTTCTTGATAAAGGCTATGTGCCAAATGATTGGAAAACATAATTTTGAACAAAGCGAAGGAAAATTCTGACATTTATCGTGATGAACATGAACGTCAGAGTAAATTTACATTTATTCCCAAAATATTTACTTGCGCACATGTCTTTCCCATATGTCAAATTGTTCCTTATCATTTGGCACAGAAAAATGGAAAATATTTTTACACCATAGAAAATTTGTTCACCTCATTTTCTTCTCTCTCTCTGAGTAAAATGTTTCTGATTGGCGCACAGATCAAGAGATAATCTAGAAACAGTTTTTCTCACGTTTTTTGAGTGTATGTAACAGTATTTTAATAATCGATTAAGTCGAGAAAATTTGCATCCCTAGTGGATATGAATGTAAATATATAGAGTGGAGCATTGCCTCAGTTGACCGCGGTGCCGACATAAATGAAAACGACGGATTTAGCTCCCAGGAAGTACGAGCATATAATTCGGAATGCCTATACATATGTATCTTTGTATGTTTCTATGAAAGCTATTTTCCTTCGATCCATTTATTTGTTAGGTAGCACCAACAACAACAATCAACAGGCGTAAACCATCGACTCCCACACCTCAATAGACGTCATCAGCTGGAACTCAAGTTCCATTGGCGATTTGGTCATGGTTCCTAAATAATATATGTACATAATTATATACAACGCCCACCCCATAAACATTCTCTGCTGGAATTTTTTCTTTTTTTTTGGTGGCCAAATTCCATGAGCTGCGGAGTGTATTCCAAGGCTGAATATTAGGCTGTAAGCTGCTTCGGGATTCAGTATTGATATCTTCATTCATTTTACTATTAGAAGGTCCGCGTATAGCGTTTGTGTCTTTCTATTATTTCCTTGCATAGACTGGTGGACGACAAAATTTAAACATGAAAAATATATCGCAGACTGTCAATTTCAAACATCTTTTAGGGAACAAATACGCAAGATGAGTGGGCCCTGAAGCTCCAGAGATTGAAAAAATTTGTCCCGCCTCAGTCAGTCCCGCAAGGGACTTCCCATATCCACAACACTCCTCGAACGACAACGTCTATCCTTTTCGGGTATTGGTTCAAAGCAGTCTGTTTCAGCAAACGGTTCAAGAATGCTTCGTTTGGCTTTGAACGTGCACAAGCTTGGAACCTTATCACCATAGGCCTTTCTTGACGCTTAGTGGCCTAGTTGATTTTGGCCGGCTTTTTGCCGACTGCCAACAATTGCAACACCAAAGGAGGCCAACCCCATCCCGATTCTGATTATTACATCTCAGTTGGAACCTGCCTCTGTATTTGCTTGCCGACAGAAAAGCCTTTCGGGTTGGAGCTTCTTGGTTCATTCACATAACATAACATAGCATAGTCAGCTGAGCCTTTGGGACTTAAACTCTCAATAGCGGAAAAGACAGTAAATCCTATGGAGAACCCTCTATTAGCCATTCCATCTTCTTTAGACATTGTCCTCGATTCCGAGCGGTACATCAGTACAGGTGTGATGAGAGACTTATAAAGTATGATCCTTGTTCGTCGAAAGGTTAGTTTATTTCTCGATTACCTACTCAGTCCAAGGTAATTTAATTGGATTTATTTGAATTTATCGGCTGACCCATCGCAAGACCCATTTTTCCCTTCTCTATTTGGAAAATAATATGACTATCATCAGCTTTAGCCACATATAACATATATAGCTCTTGTAATAAATTGTACCAGCTAACCCGCTCTGCTGAACGAATTATCTTCTCCATAATCAGCTTTAGGAAAGCGCACGATAAAGGGTCAGTTTGTTCTTCCTTATTCTGCCGTAGTATTGCTCAACGTCATTTGGCATAGCCGTGTAAGCTTCTAGTACGTTTAAATTTACAAATTTACAAGGATATTATGCTCCATAGGGGGACCATAAACATCTGCAGTCTCTCGCATCCCAGATATAATTTTATATGCGATATTGAGGAGACTGATCTCGGGGGAGCTGGTATCTGCGATCGTCTTTCTTGAGGATTGGTCAGAACACACTAAAGTTCCGCTGTGTAAGCTTGACCGACCATGTTCTGCTTGAGAAAATGCAAAAATTATGGACTGCATCAACCCCCTTAAATTTGCTTGAATGAAAGAAATCGTCTATTTTTTAAGTAATTGAGATATTCTCTTGCTCGTAATCCGATTAGTTGGCAAATTGCCTGCAACAAATTCGGTTTTTGTTTTCGCTCAGCATCCTAAATAATAAAAACAAAAAACATTCGATTTATCCTTGCCTACAAAATGTGTCTGCATTTCTAACCAGTTTGACGGATTTGCTGGGCAACAATGACACCACAGGTGGTGATTTGAGAAACCATTGGCTGCAGACCAAAAATATAGCACAAAAACTCGGCATTTTATACTAAAAGTTTCAATTTATTAAATGTGATCTAATTGACAGATGACAAGCGCCAGCATCAGTAACACGAGTAAGCTCCGTTTGGAGGGTTCTCAGATGCGATCATACAAATCAGTATCTACGAGTATGTACATATGTATGCTTGTAAAAATGCGCTATCGTATGCAAATCGCTTAATTCTTTTTTCAGTGCTAATCGAGCAATTATTAGGAACAAAAGATTGGTCAGACAGTCAAAAAAGAGTAACCGATTTAACCAGCTTTGTTTCCAAATCAATGAATTTAAGCTTGTCCAGCATCAAATGCTATCGCAGCCACCATCAACGTGCATATTTTTACTTCTGTTTGTTGTTGTTTTATCGGTTTAAGTAGGTAAAAATGAAAAATCAGCATCCAACAACCAGAATAATCGAGATATCGAGTTTCCAATGTCCAAGAATGCTTGTGGACGCGTTTAGCTGCTATTCACGCAGCCATCTTAGGCCAATGAATGAAATGCTGGTCCTCCATGGGCAGAAGGGCATCACTGAGGTAAGGCAGAGACCACAACAACTCCGCGATCTTCAGTGTTTGATGTTGTAGATCAGTAAGTTTGGCGCTCGGTGGCGAGCATAGCAGCGCGTGCCCCCAACTTCCTGCCATGAAAAGACTGTTTACATTTGTAGGTTTGTTTGTTTATATGAAATTACTTGTGTTCTGCCATTGTGCATTTGGTTTACTCCCGTCCGTTATCGTTGGCTTACTCGCATAGCCGGCACATGTCATGCGTGACTGTTGTTATTCATCAAGCAAAACATGCGATCAACAACCGACAACCACTCACCGTCATCCATCTACCTAGAACCTCGCTCGCCCATTCCGCTAAAACCACTCGTACTTTCGTTCAACTCACTTTTAACATTGTCTGAAAGTCCGATGTTAAGCGATGTGTGATATTGTGATGGTCACAGCAGATCTTTGCATATATTTATGAATGTGCTAGGGTTGCCACGAAAAGTGAATTTGCATCAGTTGTCATACAACTTCAATGGTTAATTCACAACTGAAGCTGGAGACAATGGTGGCATAGCCATTACGCCATATTTATAACTCTGCCATAAACTTAGCCATGCCTATTGGCATCGATTAGTGGTGCCTTAGCCTAAAAAAACATTGCACTACTATATTAAGTAGGAAAATGCAAAAAAATGTTAATGGAGAACTAATAATTCAATAAATCAAAACGCATGAAGAACAAGAAATAAATCTCCCAACTCAAATATTGATAGATTATGGGTATGGTGGAAAACGTATTAGCTGGCTATGGTATGGTTATGGCTACAGAATTACGGTATGCCACCATTAATCGATTACTTTAATTTCCATAAGGCTGGTTGGATCAGATGTTTTGTATGGATATGGCTATGGCACCATTAACTGAGCTTTTAACGACAAAAGAAGTAAAACAAAGTCGTAAGCGTGGGCAACCCTACGTCGCTGATCCACGATAATGCTGGTAAGCTACATTTAAATGTTTTCATTTGACGGTTCGTTTGGTTGGCGGCCTATTTGAGAACCCGAGCTTCAAATTTATTTCATTAGCTTCACAGCTCTTGTGGTTGGGCTGGCTTCGAATTTCCAGGAATCTGTGTTCGTGATGTTGATGTTGTCGTCTTCCCTTTTATTGTATTTGTATACATTTGTTGTTTTTTTTTTAACAAACTGGATGCTGGATGCACAACAACAACAAAGCGCTACACTACGTAGCTGCTTCTATGGTGGTCGTAAGTTGCTTGGCCGACAAGAACGTTTACTCGGTCGTTGGAGCAGTAGAAGTTACACACCAGTCAGTGCGTGGTTTCCAAACTCATAGCTGCTGCTCTTTTTTTTGTTGCTGGCCATTTGCATGTTTTTGTTCTTTTAAATGGGAAGTAAATTAGGGTCAACACTTCGGCAATTTCGATGTCGGCTGCTCTCGGCTGCTATTACTAGAAGCCATCAAAATTAAAAATCATCGGCTACCAAATCTTAACCAAATCCTTACTGTAATAACAACAAAATCCTTTTAAAATAAAAGCAAATAACGAAGTGCAGCAAGTGCAAACAAGAAATTCCAGAGCCCACCCAGCCAGTGAGTTAAGTAAACATAACTTTGTAGCTCGTACTGTCGGCGATCCATTAAAAAAGATTTAAGAAGAAACAAAAAGAAAACAAAAAACATTTCAATCGCTACCGTAGGAGCGACATCACTCGATCAGCACGATCCGTTCAGTATGATCCTTTGTCTGTCGCGCGTACATTCAACAGAGGCGACGCTGTCAAATATTTAAACAAGTGTCAGAGCCCTCAAAACACCTCCAATACTGCTTGTTTGAGTGCCTTTTGAACGTTTTGGTTTGAAAGTTAAATAAACACTCAGAGATGGCATGCTGAAGTGGCAACTAGCAAGTGACCAGCCAAAGGCGAATGGACGACCCAACGGATGACTGACTGGCTGATCGTCTACTGATTGACTGTCTGCCTTATGCAAATATTTATCTAAAAAATCATAGTAGCCGCACGAAAATTAGTTTGTAACAGAGACGAAGTGTGAGGCCTACGAACAAGCATCAGCAAGTTCTTGTACTTCAGGAAAACAAACGATCCTCCTAATTGCAAGGCGTGTTACACCGAGACAATATCACGTTTGAACGTTTAAAATTATACTCCATATATATGTGTTTATGTGTACTAACGTCTTGTAGGAAAGAATGTAAATTAGAGGAAATTTCTGCAGTCATTCCTAACATCAAACCCAAGATGACTACCTTAAATGGAAGTATATTGAATGTGTTAAAACTCCTGAAGCGCTGATTAGAATAATGCTGAGCTTTAAACTTTTAAACGAAGTTGAAAAAAAGTATTAAATTTAGCGTACTCACTTTTCGTATTATCCAGTCTTTAAATCCTTTAAAATTTTAGGATATATAATGGTTTATTTTCTTGACCATACAAAATATTACACCCAGTTAACTTTACCTCAGCCCCAAGCGTATAAGTAGACTGTAACATAAATAATGCACTCCAATGAAAAATTTATATGGAAATATACACGCAGCTAAATTTTCTTGCAAGTCATAAGACTTACTCCCCCTAAGTAAGCTTTGGGCACCATTGTTTTAGATCAACAGAAGATGGACACAACTTTGTAAAGTTACTACAATTGGGATCGTTTAACGCTAACCGGTGTGTAATTAGTATTTTGTACACTTAGCTGTCAAATTAACCGCCAATTAGGCTTAACTGGTTAATGAAAGTGGCCCTTAGTGTGCTCTGAGTTGATTTAAATTACATACTACAATACCGAAATGATAATTTTAAAATATAACTGTTTTTGGGTAACCATTAGACGATTTTTATTCGTGAGCACTTAGCAACATATGAATAAAATAACAATCTGCACTTTTTTTAATTTTAAATTTTCTTTTTAAAAATCTAATGTGAAGCGAGAGAGCTGGCAACCAAAATTATGAGCGCTTATGATTATTTCTATTCGCTAAATTTTTTGCTATCTTCAATTAAAAGTTGCGTTAGAGAAGCAGAAAAAATGGTATCTAGCATCGAAGTGACGAATAAAAACTGACATTGCAATTATTTTCTTTGGAAACTCTTTACTGGTAATTTTTTTTTTTTTTCGTTAGCAAACAAATAAATTTTTTTTTTATTCTTTTGCGTAATTTTATTGTATTACTCACTTAACTCACCCTCATTTCATTAGAATACATAGAAATAATAAGACATAACTCATTTTAAAATTTTTAACTTTTGGCTGTGTTCTTCTATCTTTCTAAATAAATTTTGAAATTTCTTTGAAAAAATGTCATTGTTTTGATTGATATATATAAAAACAACTACAATCGATCGCCCATTTACCGTCATCTAATACCACTTGGAAAGTCGATCATATTAAAACACGGTCTAAATATTTGATATTTATTGATATAAGCACTATTTCATCATCTGAGGAGTTTTATAAGAAATATATTTTCAGAACAAAACAAGTATGTATTCAGGGGTTTTAGAAACGTCATAGTTGCAAAATGGTATATGAACTTCGAACCAAGAACTCTAGAGCCCGTGAATGAATGGAATGAATGAATGATATTTTATTTGATTTTAATGCCGATTCTGACATAAACAGATAGCCACCACTGAAAATTCTTATTATAATACCAATTGAAGAGTGCTGTTTTCTGTTAGACACCATAACAAAAATGGTTTATCTATGTTCATTTCTGTTGGGCCAATATTCTTTGTTGATGGGGTTATATTAAGCAAAACACGCTGTTTTTTATTTTCTCTCCTACAGGTTTCGGTGCTATTTTGCACCTTCCTCAGGGAGTCTGGTTTATTGGACAAAAACATAAAACAATTTCGACATTCACAAAATTAAATTTCCAAATAACTCACTTACATTAATTACATTAAACAATTTAAAATTTTTCCAAACAAATAAAAACGACGCTGCCAACACTTACCATTTATAGCAATCATGGATGGCGCTTGAGTTAGCATCACTTGCTATCGAAACTGTGAAATTCATTGCATTTTCATACCATCCTGTAGAGGTTTAAAATTCCGATGGATAAGGAGGAGAAGCACGTGATTTATTCTCAAGCAAACCTCATGCCTATGTACTAATAAACCGGCTCGACTACCAGCTGATCTTGATTTTCAACGTAATTGGCTTCTACAAGTTGTTTGAAAAAACGAAAAAAACAACAAGAAAATATCTCAACATAGAATAAGATGTAGCGCCAAAAGCATGATGAAATGAACTGCCACAAATTTGAATAAAATATCGCAAATGCTAATATGTACTATTTACAAAAACAACTACAAACATATCTAACTATATCTACATATACTCGTATGCATAAATAATACTAAATAAAATACTGCAAACAAAAGCAGCTATTGTTCCAATGCACGCGCTACTAATTTGCATACAAACGCCATTTGGGAGCTAATCACCTCAACGTGACTTTATGCAAATTGTGGCATGTAATCGATCATTCATCGGCGACAACTCCGGTGCGAACAAAAGAAGCGACACTACGACGAACATAACCTCACTGAGCGTGTGAGACTTGAGCCAAAAATTTGGAGTCTATACTTTAGGGGGGGGTAAGGTCAAATCATACGAAAAAAGCCATGTTTTCGTGATTTTTTTTTCTGACGACGCAGGTGAAATTTCTTTACTCAACCAATGGTACATTGAAGTATGACATTCGAAGAATGTTTTATCAAATTTTTACAAAGAAATATTTAAAAATCGGCTAATTTGTTATTGCGAAATCAAAATTATGAACAAAATAAAAAAAAACTCGACAGCGTTACCTCGTAAATGATGTACAGAGATAGTGTTTAAGATTTCAAAAGGCTCGGTGCAGTAGTTTTGGAGTTATCAGGGGCACCGACTTTGAAAACGTGAGTTGTGGGAAAAACGCTTTAAAGTTTTAAACACAAAAAATCCAGTTCAGTTCAGGTGTAGGTACAAAAATCCGGCAGGTATAAAAATACTCATAACTTCGTCAATTTTGCTTCAATTGACTTGAAATTTTGACACAATATTACGGATTCAATTTCGAAAATAAAAAAAAATGTAATACCTTAGCCCTCCCCTTAAGAGGGTGGACATGGCATGCCATTTTCGGAGTTTGACGCTATATTTTGGAACTAACATACGTATTTAATAGAGCTCTTGATAAACGACTAGTCCATTTAGAGTTAAAATAAATAATCGGTTTTTACTTATCGACAATTCGGCTGTTCTGTTACTAATTTTATTTTGGAAATTTTTTTCTTACGTCCAGCAGTTAATACATTCGACGGGTCTGAGCTCCATCAGCTTCATAAACTCGCAGAGTTCTTCCTTTGCAACTATAGAAAATGTTGAAATTTTTGAAATTAATAGTGATAGTGATTTTCAAACAACTCAGTAGTTGCCCAAAAATAAGAGCATTAGTATTTAAGTTTTATCAGCAATAATGTTTCACTAAATTTCAATAACATAACATTTTTATCATTATTACGAGCCCAAATACGTAATTATTTATTAAAAAACTAGTCCATGTTTAACACGTCACGCCGCCATATAAAAAAAAGGTTTACTCAGGTACCAACAAAGTTTTTTTGATCCTTATCTAATAGTTATATAGTTTGTGTTTTGTGTTCGAATTTTTTTTTGTATTTTCTGTGTTTTAAGGATGTGGGTCACATGGCACCTGTCATGAGCATTTATTTATGTAGTGCCGTGTGACCCACCGGTGGTCACATTACTGATTTACACAGTTTTATTATTTTTAGTCAGTAAAACGAAATGTCGCATTACTTAGTAAAGCCAAGTATATTTTATGGTAAGCGTAAGTAAGGGAAACGATTTCACTGATTTTGAGCCATCTGATTCTGTTGAATATGTCACATCAGACACAGATTCCAGCGATCTCGACGAGTTGGAGCTAGATTCTTCATCATCTACAGATGAACGATCCGAGCCTCTGTGGGGAAAGGTATCAAGGACCAACTAAGAAAACTCAGTTGCTGATAGAGATCGAGACCATAAAAATCGCAAAATAGGAAAACGATGCTCGAAGTGTTATAAAGAACTCTCGAAAAAAGAAGGCCGAAACGAAGCTATGAAAATATCCAAAAAGGTTTCGTGCAAGAAAAATCCGGCTTTTTGCCTATCATGTTTTAGCAAAAATCTTATTTGAACTGAAGTGAATATATTTTAATTTACAAGTGGAATATATTTTGAGTAACATATGTCTTCCAATTTTAAAAATGGGCAAAATAGGTAAGCTATAACTCGAAAAATTTGTATGGGAAGCCGACCCAAAATTTTTTTTCTATAAGAAATATGACCTTTTTCTATGTGCTGGAGTACAAAATAAATACATTTTGTAAAAAACCGCTTAAAAAAATTGAATACAAAACCATGATACGTGTGACCCACCGGTGATGCACGTGGCCTCTCATGAAAAAATTGTGTGACCCACCGGTGGGTCACCTGGCAGCGAACGTGTTAATAGATATGTTCCCCCTCGTATTTATTAGTTAACAGAACAATCGTGGAATAGGACGATGCACAGTGCTGTACGAACGGGTAAAAATTATAAAAATCCTTGTGACGGATGTGAACGTGTTTGGTATTGTTGGAAAGGTAATTTATCCAAGATAAAGGACCTTGTCTTAAGTTTTGTTTCTAACTAACGAGTTTCTTACAAAACGCTTCGAAAGTTAGGTCTTTTTGATTTTTTTAATACGAGTGTTTTTTGTTGGAACCTTTAAAAATAAATTGCGAGAAATGCAATTTAATATTTCTTTTCTTAACATAATACTTTTCTCATTAGAAAGTTCCTAAGGAAACCACTCCAAAGCGCTTTTTAAGAAATATTAAGTTTCCTGGTTGAGACGTGACATTTGTTACACCTGAAAGTTTCAGAAATGCTTAAGTTTACAAAGGTATAATTAAAAAGTATGTAAAAGTATGTTTTTTTTTATATTTTAAGTGAAAAAATCGGTCCTAATCTTTACAAAAAAATATTCATGTACTCGTATTACAGCTACGACAGGATTATCCATCATTTAAATGCCAAAAAAAGCTGTAAGAACCAGTCAAATTTATTACCGTTGTGTTTTTTGTTAGTCAAGCGGCAAATAGTAAAAAATCTAAAGATAATTTAGTATCTATTGCTAATATTAATATGGATTTAATTATGAAATATTAAATTGCAGTCAATACTTTAATTTTTGGCTGTACATCAGAAAGAGCATATGCATTTTTGCATTAATTGAAGACCAAAAAAGAAATAACTGAATACTAAAAAGCATTTTTGGCACAAAAAATTCATGAAAAAAAATCTTCCAAATTCCTAAATTCGACAATAATATCTCTTAAGGATTCCGATGCAAATATGGATGTACCAGGTCGATGTTGAAAGGGAAATGTTGCCAGATTGTGAACATGGTTTAGTCGTATAGCATCCAATTGGAATTCTAATTTAAAAAACGTCAGTGAGAAAACATTACTTCGGACTAATGTTGTTGTAAGATAGCTTGTTTATACAACAGTATCTGTTAAAATATTACTTATTATGGTAAACATGTGATGCATTTTTTTAGAGTGGACCGTTAGCTATCGATATATGTCAAAACAATTACACGTTGACTAATTAAATTCTTCAATAAACAGCTTTACATTCAAAAAACTAATTTTTGATTCAGCCGTTTTCAACATATTTTGCCCGATAAAAAGAGGAAAACAAAATATGCTTTGCCTTTTATTGTATTTAATGGCTTCTTGAATAAATCTTATCCCTAAGAGTGTGACATCTACGTGAAAAGATATAATAATTTCAAAGTACATTTTGCAGTCAAAAAAAAAGAAAATAAAAATGACTACCAACTCTAGAGTGTTTGAGTTAGAGAGACCCAAAAGATCTCACTTGTCATGAATAAAGTAATAGAATGTAACCTCGAAGCTTTAAATGTTGGTAGCAAAACGTCCTAGGTAAACAATTAAGAAACTATTCTGTATTGGAACTACTCAATCTCGGTTTCCATGAAAAATATAGGAGCTAGGTAAAAACAAAATTGATTTTTGAAATCAACGTACTCTAATCAACGAGCTTTTATTCAAATACGCCCATTATTCTCTTTTTGCCCACTTTTTATATGGAGACACAGCACTGTGCGAGGTGTCAAATAAATTCGATTCTTGTGTTATTACGTTAATTAAAATTCTCAACTTGAGATAATCAGACAAAAATTGATAAATTGCTTGTTTTGACGTTAGATTCAGGTGGAGCGTAGATGATGCGACGAAAACAATAATAATAATGAATGTGATGACGTTTGAGTGAATAAGCGTGTCTCGTGATTGCGATTTGGCTTAGAAGATCGGCGATCAGAGATGCATTTTTCACATCATTTTTTACAACAACTATAAACTGTGCGAATTCGCAGATCGATGGCTGTACATTGCAAATACACAAGATAAAGGAGTGATCATTATTGAGCCAAAAGTATCCAAATCAACAATTTTCTGAATTTTTGTTTCTCTGTCTATATGTTTGGTCGCGCATCACTCCAAAATTGCTGACTAGAATTGAATGGAACTTTCACCGTTGTATAACTAGACGTCTAACTTACAATTTCATATAGCCCTTATTTCGATAACCCTACTGGTGGGAGTTATCGACCAATACGGGGACCAGGGTGACCCAAAATATGTTAGTACAATATGGATATAGAACGAAAGGTTTTGGAGATAAAACTATTCAAGTCGAACTCAGTCTATTATAAAATCTGAGACGCAGCGAAGCGTGGATGGGTTTTCTGTTATGTACTCGTATTAAGTGCAAAAGTTGAAGACCAAGCCGGAATTGCATTTCGACAACGATCTTGGGGTTATTTGCAGTCTGGAGTGGAAATCACTTGGTTCAATATTTGTAAATGTGAGTACTATACAGAGTATGAAAGAGTGGTCACCGCCACGCCTATGGTAAAAAGAAGATAAATTCGCTAGTATCTTTGCAAGCATTTAAAGTTTAAATGAGAAGATATTATATTTCTAAATCAATTGAGCTTCATGAAATATTACTAGACACAGGCCGAGAAAGGGAGGAGCAGAGAGGGAAAAGGAAAATGAGGAAGAAGCGGATATGGGAATGTTACCAAGGAGGAAGAAGAAGATGGAGAGGCAGAGAACGAAGAAGCTTTGTTGATTGCAATATCAGATGTCGTCGATAGTTTTTTTTTGTTGCTGCAATCGTCCGCCTCATCTTTACTAACTCGAAATCCAAACTATTGTTTTGCGTCTTCACAGCCGCTCATTTTGCTTGAAGCTTAATTGGTGTTTTTGTTGCCTTTTTTGTACAAAATTTGTAATTGGCACTGCATTGGCTTTGCCAAACAAATTAACACCGTCTTTTTGTGTAATTGGCCGGACGTTGTTTATACTCAACCATTAGCGCTTGTTAAACACACATCTCTCTCTGTATTTCCAGCCGCTGATTATACCTTCGCCATGAGCTAAGTGGGGTTTCTTTTCTTATTTCCGACTACGAGCTCTTCCATCAAGGGACGGAATGAGTGGAATCGTGGTATTTTATCAACATTTTGTACTTCACTAAATAGCGGCAATCATTTTAAAAGTGTTAAACGTTGCTGATTACGGGCGGCAAACACTTTTTTGGTTTTTTTTCGCACCGTAGAATCACTTGAGAGACATTGGAAGGCGTTTGCAAGCAGAGTTGCTAGCTAATGGGAAGTGACGCATAATTTTTGTAAATACCTAGATAACTAACTGAAAAATAAGAAAATGCCTGCAGGAAAAAGCTTCATATTAATATGTACATATATGTATTGAGATGCTATGACCTTCGCTAAAAAGGAGTCCAAATACAATAGTTTCCAAGAAAAGAAACACAATAAAATCGTTACACATTTCAAATAGTTTTTCTTTTGTTCTCTATCTCTATGGCGCGATATACAACAGGTATATCATCATAAACCTCCTAAGAGATTTTTGCGCCAAGCTTCTCTTCCAATTTGTGGTATGCCGATTTGAATTTTCCCTACAAATTGGTGGGACCTACAGTTTTTTGCCGACTCCGAACGGCATCTACAAAGGAGACGAATTTTTGCTGAGAAGCCTGTCATGGCAGGAATACACTCGGAGAGTTTGCCAAACCACTGCCGAGGGGCGACCCCGTTTTGAAAAACTTTTTTTCAAATCACTTTTGATGTTACCTGTACCAGGGCTCGAACCATGGACCTTCGGTGTGGTAGGCCGGCAACACTACCTTCACACCACGGCGGCCGCCTTTCTTTTGTTGTTTGCCAAAAATGTGTAAAGAATTCAAGGTGGCCATAAAAATTCACGAAAGCAGCAGTCGAAATGCGAATCATTCATATTTTAATGCAGCAGAAATTTTTACGTTTGTTACGCCCTATTGAAATTATTCGCATACCAAAAAATACATGCAGACAGACAAACTTGTGATGTTGCACTGGAAACCTAATTTTTGAACTCACGTTCGGTGCTCATAACTATTGCGTCACGCACCTCATTAAATCGTTTGTTAGAGAAGTCATAAAAACGGTGGTGGCAGACAATTTTTAAATGTCATATTTCACGGTGTTGCAGGTCAAAAAAGAAAAAAAAAAAAATGTGCTAATAATAGAGACGGAACACCCGATCGAGGCGCTGCCACAGAAGCGGTCTACCGAACTTATTGCTCTGATTCTTTATTCTAATTATTTTTTACGCAAATTGTTGGTTTTTTTTATTTAGACACACTTCAGTATTGTTTATGCAAAACGTATTTTTGAGCCACGCGACTCACTTTGTGTTGAGAAAAAAATTTTAAAGCGAACGATTTGGCAAAGGAACTAACTGACATCTTGTGAATGTCGATAATATCAATAATGGTAATCACTTTTTAAGTCTAGATGGGAGCGACGATTGTTGAAGGTCCTGAAGAAATGGAGAGTGGCTGACTTTGTAGGAAGCTTTCAAAAGCTCAAATGCTACGACGCCGGTTAGTTAGTACGAGGTTTTTGTTTAAATCAGTGCTCAAGTGGTATCCTACAAATATGAATGTAGAGGTTGATGTATTTACCAGGCGAGGTTCTAGTTGCTTAGGGAAGAAGGGTGTAGAATGATCTAGAGGCTTCGGCGAAAGAGGTGCAAATCAAACCGATTGCACTTCCAAAACCTCAAGGGGTTATTACTTCGATGCTCAAACAAAATAAAATAACGTTTATACGAAACTCTTTTCCTACCGTAGTACTGCCTATAATTACATCTATGAAGGCTTTTCGATTTGAATTTTGCCAGTATCTACACTCCTGCTTCTCCTACATGGTATGAGTGGCCAGTGGACCCAAAGATCGTTGACACAAGTTCTCACACTAAGGATAGCGCTTCTACAAGGAAATATTGGGTAATTTTCTGTATTCCACATACCGGAATAGTCTTGCGGAGCTACCGTTTGCTGTGTTTTAGGGAAGGAACTTTCTGTAACTTTTTAGACTCTGACCCAGGCGACATCCTATTTCTATAAGGACTTATTCATTCTTCTAGGCGAAATGAGCAGTGAGCAGAGTCGATAAAGTAGAAATTTCTTTAGAAAAGATTGATGACATTTGCGGAGAGTCAAGTGCCGATTAGGCAGTACGAAGTACTGTTACAACAACAACATAGAGCAAACCTGTTGCATGGACTTAATTAAAAGGTTGGAATGGAAAGTTTTTGGGTAGTGCTGAAAGACAGCCCTTGGTAAGGTCTTACTTGTGTGATCTCGGTACATAGAACGAGTTATCGTGGAAATGACGATCTTTTGCTTTGGCAAGACCGGTGAAGTCCTCTCTAAATTGATGGTAGTTGGAAAGGTTTCCCGTTTGTTTGAAGACAACCCGGTGTTGGCGTTGTGCCATCTGCAGCGTAAATTTTCATCACCTTCTAAATGGTTTTTGAAAGATATTTCTTTGTTTACACAATCGAGGTGTTTAGCAATTTCCCCACTGTCTTTTCCTACTCTTTGTAATCGTCGATTTTTGTTGCAAAGAGATCGAATGACTTCTATTTGAAGGCTATAGTTTCGGAACAAACTCTAAACTACTTTAATGGAAAGCATAGTACCGGGAAATGGCCGATTTCTTTAAATTTGGGTTCAAGCAACGCAAAGAAACGTGTTACGCACTCAATTCGGCCGAGGCTAAAAAACGAAGCATTTGCGAGTTCTACAGAAACCTTAAAAAGCGTTTTAACTTTCTCGGAATTAGAAGAGCTCCAATGTCACGGCATGAATTTCTATAAAAAGAGTTGAGGTCGCTCAAAGAGTTAACTATCCGAGAAACCCAATTGAAAGACTTAAAAAACGTCCAAGGCCGTACAACACAATCGGATTTTGAGAAAATAAAGACTAAAAAAGGACGAAAGACAAAAGCAACGCACCCTTTGAGCTGAACAACGGGCATCAGGTCACAACAAACACAACACAAATACCAGCTCCTTTCAATAGCTAAAAAACTTAAATTTTTGGTGCCAAAGATGTAACAACCAAAGTGATTATAAGAACATAAAACCAAATAATGAAGCGTGGAACCCTAAAACCATAACCGCAATGAGTTTGTAAAGGACATTCAATGAACCCAGATCGCAAGCCGTTTACCGAAAGAGAAAACTACAATAATGGAAACTGCAAAAAACGAACTGTGATTGTTGGTAAAAAAAACAACTAAAACAAATAACAACAACAATAAAAAACCCGAAGCGCGTCGACATCGCAAAGTCAACTGGCTCGAATGCCTTGAACAAAGACCACAAAGGATGAGCAAACGATTGAATTTGGCTGAAAAACAAATAAAAAAAGGAATGACGGAACAAGCACGAAATTGTATTGAAAGTGGCATTTTGTATGTGAGAAAACGAGTGAAATTTCAGCAACATTGTCGTGGGTTTTTGAGAGAAATACTCGTATCAAAGCACCAACTACGAATTTACGCGGAACGCCTAACCCAACGGTCTTCAAATGCAAAACGTAGGCGTGACACTTCGTATTCCAGATTCGCGTGGGTGCTTGGATTAGCGCGAATGTTTAGCTAATGAATGCAAACACTACGCCCCGAATTCAAACAGTTCGCCCTTGCAATAGTCCGAAACTCCTTTTGTCATATCGAGCACGATCTGTCGCTAGTCTCTTGCACACAGCACAATGCAACAAACGTACCTCCTTCTTGCTGGTCGTCTTGCCGACCTAAACACAACCTACAAATGTGCTTATGGAAGGAAGTGTTTACAACAAAAAAGGATTAGACGCAACAAAGCGTGGCATACGACGAACCTTAGACCAAGATCAATCCAGTTCAGCTGATCGTCTTTTGTTCAGAGCAGAAAGTGTAACGAATGCTTAATGGCCGATCACACCGTGCAATTCTTTTGTCCTTTCCTGGTTAATTTTAGGGCGTTGCGCTGTGCAAAGGATTAAAAACCGAGTTTGACCATAATTAGGCACAACAAGTTTCAAACCCATTAAGCAGTCGTACGGTTTTGGTATCTACGATTTGACATAGCAGCGCCGTTAAATGATGTCAATCTGTCTTTCAGTTGGTTGCGTGGACACGGCAGTTAGCAGAAGTCAAATACTCCTGAAGTCTTGAACAAATATTCATGAGCTCGATGCAAACACTTTCGCCGTTTTCCTTAATACTCACACCACACTCACAGCCATGTGTGCCATATTCAAATTGGTTGCTGCGCATGTTTGTTTGCTTCAAGGACGTGCTGCTGCTGCCTCCACACTTCCACGAAGGTGCACCAACAACACTTTGATCAATGTCACGCCCGAGGCATCAATTGATTTCACTCTTTCCCAAAAGTGTTACGATTCTTAGAGCTATTGCAGCTATGTAGATCGTCTGGGTTGCTCATTATGCAGCCTCGTTTGGCACGCACGAAGCAAAGGTGGTAATTTACTATCATTTTTAATGGCCTCAGGGACGTTCGGTTTACTGAAGCGCAATAAATTTGTCTAGCTTGTCTGATTTTTAGAAAGAAAAAATTGGAGCGCAGAAGACAATAAAACACAAAATAAAAGAAACCAAGCTAACGGCAGTTTTTATCCTTTTTACATTTCTCGCTCACCTTGTTCCTCCGTTCCAGGCTATGAATGTAGCTCAAAACGGTCTTTCGTAGTAACCGCCATGCCGTAAAACTCAACGCAGCTTGTGAGCGCTCAAATAACTTTTTCTGCGAAATATTGTTCTGCTCTATTTTTTTAAATTTTCCAAAGTAATTTAGACTAACCACACAACTCAGGCCCATTGTTTTTGCATATGAATAACTCAAATAATTAGAAAAATATTTTTTCTCTGTGAAATCGAATGTGCTGCACAATGTCAGGATGACCTCAAAGAAAGTGTTAAACATTTCTATATTGTTTGTAAGTGTTTAACCCTTCTAAAGCTAGTTTATACTGAACCTAAATCACTATTGTGATGTTAATCCCGAAGGTTCAGCGCTATACATTGTTGTTGTTTCGCTTAAATAGTTTTGTATTTAAAAAAATCTGTGAAATTTTCAACTTATCGATTGAGCCTGTTTGATGCACTTTCACGTCAAACCGCTCAATCTATCATCATCAACTAATGGAGTTTACGTTTAAGTATCTGGGCCACTGAGCTTTCCTCAGCATTTTCATACATTTGCCATACAATTTAGTTTGCTTTAGATACTCATCAGTAAAGATATTCTGGTTGTTTGTATTAACCAGCAGTTGGGCTTTTCAAAAAGAGATTCTAAAAACATATCTTGATAATATAAAGATGTTTAATATTTTTTTTTATTGGTAAACAAGTTTGAATACACATAATTACTCTTTGGTGGCTGCTCAAAAAAGTTGTCTCCATATTTTCGACAAGTCTTTACAAGATTTTTTTCTGAATTGTATGGTTGTAGGCTGCCCATTGTTATCAAATAATCGAGAAAGAATAGGGTCACATGCCATAACTTTTTATATTTAATACATATAAAATCTAAGCCAACACATGCTTCCATACCATGCTCCGAGTACGTCTCTGACTTTCTTTAGGAAGCACTACTTTTAACGTATTTGGTCGCTTAACGCTTGAAAATGCCACATATAACGTACCATGCATGAACATCGATGAGTTGAGTTCCACTTCAACAAACTCAAGAGTTTGTCCCTGAGCTCTATGTGCAGTCATGCCAATTGTCCTTACTGGAAATTGATACCGTTGCATGGTACACCCTAGCGACCGCTTGGATGAGTGTGATTCGGGGATTTGTTGTCGAGAAAAAGTAGCAATTCTACTTAGAAATGGTTTTTCTTTTTTAATATGCAGGATATGCCTTTCGTGTGTTACCCATATTGGCTTATTTAATTTCTTTAAAAAAAAATTTATATAGGTGGCAACCACGTATAAACATCCTAGATGGCCTATGTGGTAAAAATTCTTAGAATGTAGTACATTATGTTTTCGAGATAGTCTAGATGTAGAAATATACAGGAATAGCTCGTTTAAAGTTATAAGATAAGATTTTGAAAGGAAATTTAAAAACTTTGAAATTTATTTCAGTTTGATATTTTATTCGAAAGTCGCTTAGTACTTACGAAAAAAATCGTCTATTGTTTCCATGTAGCAAATTTGGGAAATATTTCTCATGACATGAACTTACCCTAAAACTTATCGACCTGAAGCCTTGCTGGATGTGTATAGAACATGCCTCAGAAATGGATTATTCCCAGAAATATGGAAGACGCAGCAGCTAGTACTAATGGGCAAGGGCAAAGGAGAGCCAAATTCGTAATTTTCGTACCGGCCATGATACATGCTCGATACAGCAGGGAAACTTTCAAAAGCCACATATTGCAGCAGCCATAGAACAAGCAGTAGGACTATCACTCAGGCAACACGGTGTCAGGCCAGGAAAGAGCACTTTAGGGGCAAGTCAGGACGTCTTTACAATTGCAAGGGTTTCAAACCCCATGCTATCTACAGCGAGTAATCAGAAGGTTTTTAAGAGACCGCAGACTTATGTACGGCCAAAGTACAATTCTTGGTCCGAACCTATGGAAATATCTAACCTACAAATGACCGCAGATAACTTTTTAGCCGGATGGTGTAGACATTACCGTAGTCATTACCGAGCCGAATACAGAAGAAGCATGCAGGAAGCTCAACCATGATACGCACAAAAGAGTGGATTGAACCTTCGTTGCCTCCAACTGCTGGAAGAAAAAACTGAGCTGATACTCCTAACAAAAAAGGGCATACCGCTAGAAGCTGGTTTTGACACCCTCTCCGGAATTATTACGTTAAAAGTAGTAATGAACTATTAAGGCGTCCTATTAGACTCCCGACTAACATGCTGGGCACAATACGGGAACCCATATCTGGCAAAGCACTGTCCATATCGGTAAAACTCTTCACAATCTACGTGGATTGGTTTCAGGGTTTCCACCGTCTGCAATTACTTTCGAAGGAAAGAATTCGCGAATTAGTTAATGACATATACTCGTATACACATCACGTCTACTTCGGTTTGCGATCCCAAAACATTTCTTTGTACATATTTACTAATACATTAGTAAGAAGAAGAGAAAACGTGACGTTGGCATCATCAATGATCGAGTTGTTGTGGCGCAAAAAGAAGTTCAAGTTCGCATCAAGCACCAGCAGAAGTAGCAGCCACAACAACGGGAATCACAAAGCTCGCCGATAGATCACATGCCGATGGATACATCGAAAGTTGAATCTTGAACTGATGATCAGTGTTTGTTCCGGGAAAATCATTCAATGAAAGCGCTCCTATGAAGCCCATTACCATTGTGCATTGCAACCACTCAAGTTTGTATAGATAAAACAAAGTTTGTGTGAGAGCGTGTGTCGCCCCACATTGCCAACCAGGTGTCTACATGGCGTAGGTATCTGTGCCTTAAGCACCAACACCGGCCAAAAGAGTTGACGCCTTCAAAACAATAACAAAACGTAAGATTCAATTGACGATTGATGATCGTGCTGACGCGCGACTTTTAACTGGCTTCACTCACCAAAAGCATAACACGTCCACGACTGGCTTGCTTATTGCTGGTGTCACAGGTTAAAGAACAGACGACTGATTACTTTTTTTGTGGAGCTCATCACATGGGCCGTGCCTCATCGTTTGCAATATTGGCTGATGGCGCGATAGACCAAAGAAGATTTAGCGGTAGAATTAGTTGTTGGAAGCGCAATGCAACTGTCTGTCTCTCCTACACCATCTGATAAGTTTCACAACAATAACAACAACAACTGCAAAACATTGACGTTCACACATTTCATTGAAATCCTTGAAATTGCAAAGCAGTGAATAAAATAAATCGCCATCCGGAATTCACAAGCCGTCGCAGTTGCACGTGCGTGCTGCAAATACCGTCTGACAGACTGACTGCCTAACTTGGTGTTCCATTCGGCTGGACGGATGGACGCTAGGGCTGTTGGGTGTCTTAGTGCCCGCATACAATGCGCTACACATTTCATGCGGTGGCGGATGCGATCAGCCCCACAGACTGGCTGGCACACTTATTGCGCAAAACTGTTGCCATTGTTTACGGTTCAGCTTCTGCCTCTTCTTGTTCATTCGGGCTTGTTAATGTTGTTACAAGTTTTGCTTTCGTTTTTCTCTTTATTTCATTGTTATGCTGTTTATGTTATTGTTGCTGGATTTGGTCCGTGAAGCATGAAGCCGTTTGTAGCGACCCGTTGGGTTGGTAACTTGTTTGTTGCCACATTGCTACTTCATTGCTGTCACCGTCAACACACGGCTCGTAGCTGTTCGTCATCGTCTCTGGTTCAGGTTGTTTTTTGATGTTGGCATTGTTGTTATGAAAATGTATTATCAGCATAATCTGGATTAAGTCGGCGCGTTTTGGAGCTTAACTTGTGGACGTCTTGTCTTTGGGCAGACGCCACCGACGCGACGCCACGATTGTCAACTGTGCTACCTTTGCGTTGTGGCGGCACCTCTTGCCGGTCTTTCTACAAATGTATGAGTGTGTGTATGTGGCTTGTACAAGGCGGATTTTATGTGGCTAACTGTTTAGTCACGATATGAAATAGTAGTGCAAAGAAGGCCAGAATTGGATCAGGAGACCGGGTTTCAAACAGGATCATAGAGTTTTCTTGGGAAGGAGAGATTGATGCCAATTGTTACATGGGACATGCCGCTTAGGTAGAACTCAATACTGTTACTACAACAAAAAAAAAATTACTCGGAATAGTCAAAATTGGCTTGTAACCATGACCTCTTTGTGCGCTTTGGAAAAGAAGTAACATCGATCATATATCAACCATGACATCTCTATAACTGCACGAAGTATCTGCTGGAGATGACAAGCAAATTTAAATTCAACTGAACCGGTCTTAATAACCGATTTCTGAAGTACTCCGCATCGTGCAGCACTAATTTTTACCACGCCAAGATGTAAATCTCTCGTATTATGAGGGAGGATGTCTGCTTATTGTTGCCGCTTACCTCTCTCAAATCATTTTTTACCTTCCATGCAAAAATCAAGAGGTCGTAAAATTGTTGGATTATGAAATTAAAAAGTACGAAATTGAAATGTTGGAGGTCCTACTTCCGATCTCTCTTCTAAACAGAATCAAAGATTATATATTGTTTCAGGGGAGGTGGACCCTGTCAGTGGTCCATAAGCCTCAATTGAAGAAATTTTTGCAACAAAATAGGGATCGTCCGAGCTCTGGCAGAGGGCACACATAAAATTGAGGTTCCCACAAATTTGAAGAAAACAACATGATGAATTAAAGGTTAAACTTATATGTCTGCGCTTATTTTTTGGAAAGGAAGGATTAGCTGGTTTTGTGAATAGAAAAACAAGAAACAAAATTTGTTAGATTTTATAAAATCAGCAACTTTCGGAGAACTTTCCAGAATTACGAAAAATGTTCTCTGTAGTTTGTATGTTCCATAACTACCTCCAGATAGTAAAGATCTTAATCAAATGCCATTTTTATTTTTTTAGCCAGGGAGGACAAGAGTACATTTTCCATTCTAGTCTATAATTTTTGACTATGTCTGGGCTCGATCCATCGAATAGCGTGGTCTCAACGTGAGCCCGGTTGTTGTTGTTGTGGTAACGACAAAAACACTCCCCGAAGGTTTTGGGGAGTGTTGTCGAATTAACAGTCCTTGATCGGATTTGAACCCGGTACGCTCCGGTACTCCCTTTCGGTACTGCCCGACTGTCGTGGTAGCGATTTATGACCAGTGAAACCTTCTAGGTCATGTCACCCCTCCTTCCGTAAGGAAGGATAAGATCGGCAATGAGAGGTGAGAGGCATCATATCCGTAGATTAACCATCGAGTTGCACGTCATTACCTTTGTGCATATTAGTCGCCTCCTACGACCGGTATGCCTACCTCGGGCATATTCTAAACCCCTAACCCGCAGGGGTAGATCCTGGTCATGGTAAGCAGTTTCAAAAATGTATCGAGGAAAGTAAGAAACATGATTGATCCTTACGTCAAAATATGTTTTTGTTTGAAAAGGCTCTAAAAGCTCTATAAATTTAATATCAAATAGTTCAGAAAATAAGAAGTCTTAGCAAGTTATGATGTTCTGTATGTCTTTCAGTTGTATTGGGTCGGCTTTGAGCATTTCTACAAAAAAAAAAATGTTGAAAGTATTCCAGATGTCAAATTTACAGTAACTTTCCAAAATGGACTTGACCAATATTCACTGAAATCAGATATGAATCAGCGGAAAATTAGATAACTACCCGCGTTCTTCAATATCTAATGTTGGAGGACGACTCAAGAAATATTTGAGAATCATAGTGTTTCTAAAAATAATGGCGCGTAATTCTCAAATCTGAAAAATCCTAGTTCTCCCAGCAAATTCTAATTTTATGCATGAAGAAGATTCCAAAGTTCTCTAACACCTTTCCTACATCGGGAAATACACTAGTTATCTATTTTATTTCGTACTCAAAATTTCGCCACACTTTTTTACTGGGTAGTTATTTTACAAAAATACTTAATTTAATTGCAATGCATTTCTCTAAAGTTAACCGGATAATTGAAAACTGCACGTCGTAAAATTCAAAATAAATTACGGAAAATATATAAGGGCGATGTCTAGCAGTCCTATCTTAAGCGGTTATAATTATATAGCATAGACTTGACTCTACTTTTACTTGGCTTGCCAAGTTGGCCTTGCTTATACTGCATAGACTTGACTCTACTTTTACTTGGCTTGCCAAGTTGGCCTTGCTTATACTGCACTTAGCGCATAAAGTCTTGAATCATATTTCATTTTCCCCGGAATTAAAAAGTTTTCAGAAAATGTATTTAATTTCGCGGAACGCTATGTGACAGTTCTTAAGTCAAGTCAAGTCTTTGCTATGCAATTATAACCGTAGCTTTACACGGCCACCACTTATACTACATGTAGATCATCTAATGACAGTCTCGTAAAACACGCTCTTCAATAGGGTTTGAACAACGGTGAGCTTTCTGTTAGATGAAGACATAGAAAGTATTGTAAGACAGTTCGGTGATGATAATTTATTGAAAATAGGTCTTCCATGAAACATTTGAAAACTTTGATTTTGTGTGTGTGAATATATTAAATAAATAATAAATAAATTCACGTTCTGAAACCAAACAAACAGAATCTGTAAATAAGATTTTTTAACAAACAAAGCAAGGAGTGAAGCCGAAACCGTCACCATTATTTTGATTTGAAAAAGAGCGAAACCGAGACCATTTCAAAAGCAGGCACCGGTTCCAAAAGATGTTGACTTTTTTTTCATTTTTGCTGCATTTTGTGGACACATGTTTTCTCTTACAAGACAGTACCTTGGCTAATTCACATCGAAAATTGTCGAGCATGGCATGAACAATATTTATTATTATATTGGAGAAAGTCGATGATGTCCGCAGGAAAAAAAATAAAAAAAATCAGACCTATTTTAAACGAATTCAATTTTGTAGCTAAGTAATAAACTAAATCAATTTTTTAGTTCACAAGAAAGGGTATATAGTTTTACTTAATCAAGCTGAAGACTAACCAATTGGTTCTCTTCAATAATTTTCTTTTACTGTTGAACTAATTGTTTGGGAGTCAAATAGATCATAATTTGCATTTAGCCAAGAGACAATTTCCTATTGAAAATGTTAACGAAGTTATACAAAATACGATCGATCAAAAAAAAAACCGGAGCCCCGGACACTGTCGCTGCCTTTGTATGCACAATATGTCCAACCTCCTAACGGTATACAAGAAATTCTAATATTAATAACTAATTTCCGTCGATGAACAACCGGCCTGTAGGATGTCGGTAGTCTTGAGCTCCAAAAATATGTTGCACACATATGGGGCGTGTCCCCAATAATTGCGCCCTAATTGCCTCGATTGCAAGTTTTCTGAACTAAACTACAAATTAACTCAAATATTTAATCGCCGAACGAATCAAAATTTAGTCAAATTGCTGTACTAATTTTTGGTTGTTGTTCAGATTTTGAATATATTAAACACAGAAGAAACTTAGATAAACCTTCCAATATATATTTACCATGTACATATGTATGAACTCCACTATGTACTATATAAATATTCGCATAGCTGAGTTTCAGGTAAAACCAGAACCGCCTGCGTCTGTTTTCGTGTATTCGTCAAAAATCAAGGACACGCTTAGCAGGATGCTTAGATATTCTAATACATAGTAATTCATCAACCGATTTGGACATTAGTTTCAGCTTGGCTTAATCGCACTTATTGTTGCTGGTATCTTTAGCCATGCCAATGTGCATGCGATACCTCTTTCAGCGAAATAAGAAACTCTTTCAATGCCTAACCAGCCATTCGAGGTCGTCGCCGCTTGTGGTTCCACGTCCATTCTACCTGCCGTGTCGTGTAGACGTAGCCAATGTGCTGTTTGCTAATTACTAGGTGGTTTGGTGTCGTTTGTGTCGTTTGTGTTGTTGTGCCTTATAACCCTTGGTACGTTTTGTACAATAATCTTAAGCACGAGGGCCAAATTGATTGTCAAAGGCAAAGCAAAGGATTCTTAAAGTAGCATTGAAGAGTAAATATTTTACCAGAAATCTATGCAGCCTTGGTTGTGTGTGTGTGTGCGTTTACCTCTCAACGGCTAAAAAGACATTCTGCTGTGTGCGGTCATGCATGCTACACTTGGCAGCGCAGATTATAATCCTTGCAGCTTTTACTATTGCTGCCAATGAGAGGTAAGGAAAGTGACGACTAGTTAGGGCGAAGCATTGCCACTACAACTACAACAAGAACAACAGCTCTTCCGCACTTTGTAAATTTTAGCTACAGGCTTGAAGTTATGAGTATTCCACAAGAAACCCTTCCATCTGAGCACAAAAAAAATAGCCCTAGACTTTTCAGAATATATTTTTTTCCATTATTTCCCGGTATAAAGAAGTGTTGGATTTGCTTCTTCTCTAACTTATTGTGCATCCTTTATTTTATTCAGCGAAATACAGGGGCCTCTACAGTTTAATGGCGATTATGTGAAACAGGTGATTATTCTCCAGAACCCTATGTAGGAAATGCAAAGCACAGCAGCGGGAATAACGCGTTTTAAAACAAATCAAAAATGGAACGTTTCGGGATCGTGAAAACAAAATGGTTTCACTTTCTAGACCCCGCCGTCGATACTTACGTTTCTATTTGGCCTAGTAACCACGTTTTTGTTAAAAATAACGAAAGCTGTAAGCCACTTTTGCATAGTTCTCATATTCTGCCAGCAACCACAGAACGTCTAAAAATCTAATTTAGTAAAAAGTTTCACAAGCGGTTTATCCATACTAGCTTAGGAGAACTTGCTGAACTGTAGTTACACTTTTCGGTAACGATATTTTATTACCAGTAACAGTCAAAATAAGCCTTGCTAAGCACTTTCAAATGGTGTAGGGTATCTTTCGTTCGGTGTTGCCTTCAAACATTTTTGTTTGCTGCTTTTATTTTTTCCGTCAAATTTGCTCTTTCACTGACCACCAAAACTCTAGAGCCCAATTCAATGTGTACCCACCACTAGATTTACCTTTACGTTTTGGTTTCCAATGAAACAGTTAAAAACATAATTTTTTATGCAATCCCTTTCATGAGTTTTTTACAAGTTGGTAATAGCCCTTTAAAGGATATTCACTTTTCATTCCAACTCCTCTTTTGTTTTCGAAAGAAAGGAGTCCCTGCATTTCATATGTTTTTTACGTAATCCTTTTATACTTTCTTCTTTGTTCACAGTCATGATGCAACACACTAAATACTCCGTCCAGTTACGCGCAATATCCACGATTATAATTTTCCAAGAGTTGACTTTAGAAAAAGGTTTATTCCTTCACAATTTTAAAGTGAGAAGAATTCTTCAAGGAGACTTCTTTGTTATTTATTCAAAGATTGTTTGCACCGTTTGAATGCTTGGATGAATGTCTGTTTGTTGGTATGTTTCGCGGCTAAAAAAACTTGCAAAATAGCTGGCCGACTGACCTGGAAGTCCTAGGCAGCAAGAACTCTTAGAAGCTACCTTAAGAAGATTGTTATTCAGTTCAATATACTCCAATAAATGCCCTCAAATAAAAAATCGATCTAACAGTTATACATAGAGTTTTCTCTCAGGGCGACAGTTAAACCTTGTGGCTGATGTTATCAGTGAAGAAATCGCAATATATTTGGACAGGAGCGCAGCACATTTATTTTTTCGTCTCAAATTGCAATATCGGGAAAGCCAGAACCCTACCCCAGACAATAAACTTAAATTGTTGCAGTTTTTTTTTTTTTATTAGAAAAACAATTAATTTAAAGAAATCACATTGAAGGTATTCATATACACTTAAAGTCTCGTAAAGCTAATAAACATAATAAGTATGTCACTTTTCATGCAAGTTTTCGAGCTTCATTCGGTTTATAAGATTTACAGGGCTTTTATAAACTTACTAGCTTATACCCGTGGGTTTCACCCCACTATAAAATTTAAATTATGTATGTATCTATAGACCGACTTGAAAAATACCAGTTGTATGGGAGGTGTCACGTCCCCTTTTATGTTATCATCAGCTTTTTTGGAGGTGGTAGGGATTAGTTTCATATAACCCCTTACCAAATTTCAGTGGTCTAATGTAAATACTATCAGAAATACGGACTATGAAAAATTCCATTTGTATGGGAGGTGCCACGCCCCCTATATACATACATCAAAATTTTTTTTAGCCCATGACCATCCATGGAAGATATTCAGTGCGTGTTTCAAATTTGGTTACGATCGGTTTATACGTTTAGTACACAAGTCGGCCTATAGATACATACATAATTTGAGTTTTATATATAGATATGAATACGCTTACTTTGCGAAGTATAACGAGCCATCACCAAATAGCTGACGGGCTTCAAACCTGGTAAGACTACTATTGGCCAGATTTTTGTGTCGATTTAATTGATTTCTCTTTTACTTCCCGACTTCTTGTCGTGCCATTTTCTAAAATTATTGTGGGGCAAGACTCAAGCTGCATACATAAACCTTACAGAAAAAATGCTTTAACAGCCGATCCGCAGATTCTAAATGCCCTAAAAAGAATAGAGATATAAAAAAGAAGGCCCCTAAGATGAAGGAAGGCAGGAAGAAGTAATAGTTCCTTCTTGACCTTTAACTGTTGATAACTACACACCTAATACTGTATTTGGAAATTAAGTCCTTTCATACTTTTTTCATTTTTGCCAAACTTATTCCGACTTTTTTTGTTGATATTTATGCCTTACACATCTCACTATACACTATGGAGTGGGAGAAGGCCGGTATCGAAGAAGAGTTATTACTGAGCTTCAAGATGTCCCTGGCCTAGATTGTGCTTAAAACTATCGATACCTGGCGCTACAAGAGCGCCGATTTCTTCTTTTAGAGTTTGTATGCATTGATACTATGCTGATTAGCAATAAATCTCAAACCTCAAACAATTTTTTATGATTCCTCCAAACTCCAAAGCAACCACATGCGATATGAAAACAGTGCTGATGGGCTGTCAAAAGTCAAAACGTAACTCTTTCATTCCACGAATTAGACCCTTCACGCGTCCGCTATGCATATTACTTGCTTTGGTCACGCAACTCCTTGAGCATTTTAATCCTTTTGCATGAAGAAAGGCTTGAGTTTAGGAAAGACCGTGGCTGCAGGCATGTTTGTAAGGTTAAGTGTGCGAAAGGATAATACAAAAAGGATATTCGTTCGTGGTTGAAATGCTTACGGCCACACAATTACAACTCTATCCACAACTCAAACCCATAGCCATGCTTAGTAGGCGTGCGGTTTCAATCCTTTCATGTGTCCGATCATCCTTTCAAATGATGGCGGATATTTTATGCTTAGCTCTTTGAGTTTGTATTAAAAGGATTAAATACAAGAAGCTGTTTACTTGATGGGCGTATTACACCAATGGAACGCCCCCAATGGGTACTAGCCATTCGATCATATGGCATTGTTTATGTTTATTGATTTGACAAATGGCGATGGTCAGTGTTGGTAAGCGTAGCTAAAATGATTTAATTAACTCGGTTTTCTGGAGTCCGTTCGCGAGGGATTTCCTCTGTATCTGCGGGAGGCTGTTTCATGTTGGAGGAGGTTTGGGCGTGTGTCAAGACAACTGGACATTGTGGCGATTTTCTTTGAGTTTGGTTGACACGCAGAGAAAGGGTTGGCTTGACGTTGATGCATTTCAAGTGAAGGGTTAACTGCTAAAGGTCATGGTTGGAATCGTTTAGACTTAACACTTTCCTTTTACATAGAAAAACTACAAATATTTGCTAATAAAAATTGATGAAGAACTCGCAAAGCAATGAAGTGTGTTCTTTTTACCGCCAGAGTTTACCCGAAGTCGGTTACAACGGCGTGCCCTATAATACTTCTCCAGTACTTCTGCAGAAATTTCACTTCTGCACATTTCGGAACACCCAATATGTGTGTTAGCAACAACCAACTGAAAATGAGAGGAAATTTTTAACTTTGATTGCAAATATCTCTTGACAGAAATATTGAATGTAAAAATTATTGGTACGGAGGTCAAAACGCGTCTTTTGATACCTTTCCTGAAAGCAGTTACATGCGGTCGTATACAATTACCAAAGTTTTATTGAGTTTTTGGACCTTTGCGCGCTGCCGCCGTGTGATTATCGTAGAAAATATAATACTTCCAGGGATATATTGGTTTCGGTGGCTATGCAGCAGAAAACACTGGAGGTCTCCAGATTTTTTTAAAAGTCAGGAGGATAAATATTTGATGCCATTGGTACTATAGTTGCCCAAAAACATACATAAGTGTCGTCGCAGTTATCCGGGAAGTTAACTAAGTATAGCAACTTGGAAACCCTCAAACACTGGAGAGTTAACTCGATGAGAGAAGTGTAAGCAATAAAAATTCCAATGACAAAAGACGTGAGTTTCGAATGAATTTTATATATTTCGAGTCGCACGCGCAAGTAATTTCCATTGCCCCCGCCTTTCGGAGCGGCAGTGGCCACAACTAAAGCGAGTGTATAACAAAGAAAATAATGACTTGGGCCGAGTTCAACAGAGAGTGATTCTAGGCCGAGTTTCTGTTGCATTTATATAAAATTTTCTTTTATTTTAATTCAGCTGAGCTCATACAAATTCACACGTTATGGTTGTCTTAATATTTAACTAGGTTAGAACTTATAGTCTAATTCAGATTAGTATATAATGTAAATGGGTATAAGTGAGGCTTAAGATAAGCTGTAATAAGTAAATAAATAGTTCAAAGCGAACTCCGAACTGCACCTGGGAAGACAGTTCGATTTTCCCTAAAAGTTTGATACTTTCTGATGCCGAGTGACTCAGCGCTCTGGAAAACTTTAAACGAACTTGCTTGATGATTTGTCCGAATGGACTTCGATCCCCGTCTATCTGGCATGTTAGGCTAGCACATGAACCACTTAATGGCAGCGGTTACTAAGCCAATTATAAGCGGTGGAAAATCATAATTGGCAAGAACAGTACTCGCACTAGTTTAACAACATCAGTAGTGCCGACTTAATAAACCTGCGAACAAGATGATATCAGAAATGGCAAAAGCAAAATGATACAATCAAACACAAAACCATTCAGCTCACAGTCAGTTTGTAATTGGACTGAAAAACTAAAACAAATAAAATATTTTTCTTGAAGATTTTGGTCGCCAGCCATAAGCTCGAAAGTGTCTAATGAAGCGGCAAGTCTCGACGGGGATTTAATGATGACCTGACTTGTTTTACGCAAATATGAACATGGTTCAAGGAAGAAGATGAAGAGGGCGGCTGCAGCTCTAGCTAGGCTAAACGAAAACATTCCAGCCCAGAAAGCGTTCACACCGCCACCCGACGGAAGCAACTAATGAAGCAAGGCTCACCTTCCCGTTTTTTAAAACACTTTTAAATAAAGTAAAAAAAAAATGTATACTCGTATAACCCCCCCAAAAAATAGATTGGCTACGGCTATAGTCCTTTCTGCCGTCTGCACCGTTTTGATTTGGATGATTGGCGCAGCCTCGCACTACCGCGGCCATTTAATAAAAACCCATTTTGGCAAAATTTCAGCCCGATTTCTTTGTCATATCTCTCTGTTGTTCATCTTAGGCAAAATGCGAACTTATTGACTGATGACTACCGATGTCTACTACGGGTATATTTGTGTACACATGCCAGGCAATATTTTTACAAGCACATACACGTTTATATACAACTGTGCTTACATATTTTTGCATACAAACAAACATACGTACATATGGAAATTTTAGCTAGCCGAAAGTGTGAGTGCCAGAAGTTATTAAAAGTACTTCTCAGACATTTGAAGGCCACTTAAAATTCCGAGGTGGACTAATCATTTGCCAACAATTCGTATTCGGCATTTTCATTTACACGGCCACTTGGCAAATATCAAAATGAAATAGCGCAATTGAAATTTGTTGCAGCCAAACATGGAGCGGAGGGGTTGGTATCGGTTCGACGTCGACGCAAGCCTATATATCAAACCCACATCGTTACATCGCATCGCATCTCAAATTACTTTTCTCTCGAATTTTTTCGTTTTGCAATTTTGTTAACTCCAAAAAATTAGTGTCGAATATTCCGTCCTCTCTCTTCCTGGGTGACAAAGCCGTTGATACTTCTGAGGATGCGGCCAATCTGTTCTCTGAATATTTTCGCATCCGATTCCGACAAAAGTGATAACATTAGTTCCAAATTACAACCATCGATTGATTTTGGAAATCTTGTACTGTCTATTGACGATGTCCTTAGTGGCATCTCTCGACTTAAACAGTCTTCAAATACCGACGTTGATGGTATGTCTGTAATTTTGTATAAGCAGTGCGATTCTCTTGCTTATCCACTGTTTTTAATTTTTAACTGTTCCCTATCTTCGGGCACTTTATTGACCCGTGGAAAGTGGCTTCCATCACGCCTATTTTTAAGAGTGGCAATAAAAATGATATTAGCAATTATAGACCTGTCTCAAAACTTTCCGCCACGGCAAAGCTCTTTGAGAGCATCATCCAAGAAAAGCTAATATTTTTAGTTAAGAACACTGTGTGTCCAGAGCAACATGGCTTTTTTCCAGGACGGTCAACTGTGTCTAACCTAGCTATATTCTCTGATGACTGCATCGCAGCTTTTCAGTCAGGATGTCAGGTTGACATAATATATAGAGACTTTTCTAAAGCATTTGATCGGGTTTCCCACGTAATCCTGATTCAAAAGGTTTCCGCTCAGTGTTTTTGAGTTGCATTGAATCCTACCTACACAATCGCCGTTGTATGGTTGTTGTGGACAATGTTAGGTCACTTCCTTTCGTTGCCCGCTCCGGTGTTCCACAAGGAAGCATCTTGGGACCACTGTTTTTCGTCCTGTTTCTCAATGATTTTCGCTTTTGCTTCTCTGCAGTAAAATATTTGCTTTACGCGGATGATCTTAAAATATGTATGCTCTTATCAATAGCCATCATGACTCTGAATTTTTGCAATTAGACTTGGATAAATTAAGTACCTGGTGTAATATTAATCGGTTACCACTCAATATAAAGATGTGTTTTCATATTACTTTTTCGAAGCGTGTTAATGTCATTGATACCTCATATCATATATCTAACTCGCCCCTGTCACGGGCAAGTGAAATTAAAGACTTGGGAGTAATTTTTGACACCAAATTTACCTTCGCAAGTCATATTAATTATGTATTTCGAAATCGTATGCCATGCTTGCATTTGTTAGGCGTCATAGCTCGGATTTTACTGACCCTTATACGCTAAAGCTCTTATATTCGGCGTTTGTGTGATCCAAACTTGAGTATGCCTGCCTCATTTGGTCGCCGTATTATCATTGCCATATTGCAAGGATTGAACGGATCCAGAAAATATTTTTGCATTTTGCTTTGCGTAACCTACGCTTATCGGACCATATCCCCACTTATGAAGCAAGATGTTTATTGATCAGTCTAAAATCATTACAGAGAGGAGAATAATTTTGTCTCTCTCCTTCATTTTTGACGTGTTTCGTGGAGCTGTTGACCTCCCTGTGCTCCTTGAGAGGATCTTCATTAACATTCCGGCTGGAGCTCTTCGGAGTTCTGAGTTCTGCCATGTTGGTCTTTTTAAAGCTCTTTATGCAAGAAATTCTCCGATTACTAGAGTCTTGATTGAGTTTAACAGAATTACTAAATATTTGGAAATAGATTTTTCTTGTTCAAAGGATCGCTTTTTTTACTTTTACTTCTACTGTATACGTCTACTTAGCCTTTTTTTTTTTTTTTTTTTTTTTTTTTTTTTTTTTTTACTGATTGGCTTGATAAATAAATAAATATTTAGAGAGATCTCTATGATTCTGATCTGTATCCTTGCCAGGGCAGCATGGAAAAAGACTCCTAAATAGTGATATTTGTTCTTCGAGTAGGAACTTTCCAAGTACCACTTGTTGGAAAGAGGAACTCTTTATTTTATTTACAGGCTGAAATTAAATATACAAAGAATTCCAATCATTTTCGGAGGACTCTTGAAGTTATTTCATGCTTTTTGTTAAATCTACTTCCTGAATGGTTTAGTTCTTCTGCTCAAATCTGTTGTTCGCAATTGAAATTATACTTACGGTGTCTGCAGGGTATCTTAATGGGGGTGTTCGCGCCTTGCACACACCAGCGCCACCCCAAACCGTCGACTCGTAGGTGCTTACACCCTCCTCCTCCAAGCGGGGGAGGAGCCTCCTCGTGGTGATACCTGGTAACGCTACGGCGGCTAATTCGAGCGGCGACCTTTTCAACCCCAAAACCCCCCCTTCCCCCCCCCCCCCCCTTTTTCCTTCCTTGTAAGGGCTGGATCAAGGTGTCATACGACCCGTGCCGATGATCAACCTGGCTGGGGGCCCTTAAATAGCCCAGTCGCGAACGGAGTGCTTCGGACACCGGGCGACCTCCGATTCTATTTAGCCTTACCCGGGTAATGCGGATCTCTGCCCGGGTGGACCGTCCCCTTCTCCGCCACTCGTGGGTCCTAATTATGGAAAAATACATAAATAAAAATGTAAATAAAAGCAAGGAGTCTGACTCTCCTAATAAAAAGTCAGCAGGAGCTCGCTCCGCTAAGATGGTCACGGGGAAACCGGACCAAAACAAAGATACGAAAGCCGAGAGAACACCCCGGCGTTTCAGTGCTGCAGCGGCAGCTAGACGGGATAGGGCTGAGTGCAAAACCGGTCCGAGTAGTCCGATGACCGGTGCCTCTACCAGGGGTGCCGATCGGGAGGCCAGCAACGCAGCTACCACCAATCCTGTAGCTTCCACCAGTGGCCTTGCCATTCAGCGCAAAGCGTCTGGCGAGTCCGTAGCTGGGGGCGCCAAGGGTGAGGGGGGTGCTAGCGATAGGGCCAAGGACTCGATGCCTAGGCAACCCACAAAGGCCAGCCACCAGGATAAGCGGTCTGCAGCCCGGATTCTGTACAGAAACGCGACCTCACCGACAAGGGAGGAAGATGTTTCTGCGGAGGTTTGGGCGAAGCTCCAGCGAGACCTGGCGTGGGCTCGGCGGGTAGTGCCGGATTTTAAACTGGAGTTGTATGGCGCTAACAAAGGGGAAGCCTCTAAGCGCAATCGCTCAGTGGAGGTGACTACCCCAACGGCACCGAAAAGGGCCAAAACGCAGGGAGGCTATACACGGTCTTTCGCGGCGGTAGCCAAGGATCGCAAGATCATTGGCGTTATCGATGAGGGCAGCGTAGATGGCAGGATCCCGAAACAACAATGGAAGTGGATCGAAGCCGCGCTCGCTAAAGTTGCCATCCAGGTAAGAGGGAGAACCCTGGACCGCCACCATCCTATACCGATGCAGGATGGTACCAAGGCAATGTCAGGCTGATCGCCTGTGGAGACGCTAGGTCCGTGGACCTATACAAGATTGGCGTGCAGCGAATAGGGGAAGTGTACCCTGGCGCGCGCCTCAAAGCAGTGGATGCGTGCGACATCCCGCAGCGGCCAAGAGCTAGAGCCTGGGTTCCAGTGACGCCAATGGAGCCAGATGAAATCCTGGAACAATTGCAGGAGTTTAACCCGGGTCTACCGACCCAAAACTGGAAGGTGGTCAGCGTGGACAAAGCAGCCGGACAAGCGACGATGCAGATAGTTCTGCTGCTAGACCAGGTAAGCATCGAGGCCCTGGACCGGTGCGACTACCGCGTAAGCTATGGTTTCAAAAATATAAGCCTGAAGGTGTACAAGGCGGACGCCGAAGCCCTGGCTAATTTTTCATCTCTGGCGGAGGTGGAGCCTCCCCCCAGCGATAACGAGATGGAGGTTGATGACAGTGGGTCGGACGTGCGGAGCGGCTATGCCTCGTCCAGCTTGGACGGTAGCGGGACTCTCAAGAGGCTTTACTCCGAGAGTCAGCTTCTGAGCGAGGACGACGCCGACGCGACGCTCACGGAGGAGAGTGCTAAAAAGCAAGATGATGAGGGTCCTCCAAATCAACCTTCATCACAGTAGAGCAGCGTCAGCTGCGCTTCTACTCCAACTTTCGGCAGGGGGAGTAGATATCGTTTTAGTTCAAGAACCGTGGATCACTGGAAATAGGATCTGTGGTTTGAGGACTCCCACTTACAAGCTCTACAGCGCTCAAGATAAGGGTAAGCCTCGTACGTGTATTTTAGCTAAGTCGAATATTAACGCTTTTCTTCTACCCCAATTTAGTGACGGAGATCTGACAGCGATTAGCGTCGAGGGGTTGGGTAGAAGTTGTAGATTTGTCTCCTTCTATCTGGCCCACGATCACGAAGGTTCACTACCGCCACATAACTTCAGAGAGCTCGTGAGTTCCACTAGGCCACGTAATAATCTAATTGTGCTTGGAGGCGATGCGAATGCCCATCACACTCAATGGAGCAGCACCGACACAAACGACCGAGGTGAGTCACTATATAACTACTTATTAGGCACTAATCTAAGTTTATGCAACAGGGGAAGTGACCCCACATTCATAACAAGGAACCGCGAGGAAGTCCTTGATATTACACTGGTCAGCGACTCCTTCAGCGACCTCATAGAATCATGGAGGGTTCTAACAGAACACTCCTTCTCAGACCATAGATATATTAGTTTCTCAATAGCAGATACGCACACATGTCCAAAATTCATACAAAATATAAAAAGAACAAACTGGGGCTACTACAGGAAGCTCATTGATAGAAATCTATCAAAACAAATGGTCACACCTAGAAATGATAAGGAACTAGACGAGCTAGTCAACACTTTTAATCAACAATGCAAGCTTGCTTTAGATAAGGCCTGCCCGATCAAAAAGGTAACGGAAACCCATAAGCCACCTTGGTGGTCGTCTGATCTAGATAGACTCAGGAAGGCTTGTAGGGTTGCCTTTAATAAAGCCAAACAGGACGGCCGCGAGCTATCCTGGGCTGTTTACAAAACTAAGCTAAGTACATATAAAAAAGAAATCCGCAAGGCCAAACGAACCTCCTGGGTGGAATTCTGCAGTGAAATTGAATCCACATCTGCTGCCTCGCGCTTGAGGAGGGTGCTCTCAAAAGCGCCAGCAACACTGAGCCACGTCCAAATGCCAGATGGGCAGTGGACGGATTCGACTACGGATACCATGAATCTGCTCCTGGATACACATTTCCCGACATGCACAGACGTGTCTACTACTACCGGCGGAAAGGTGCCTTCCGATCAAATGATAAGGGAGATCACCGATGAGAAGAAGCTAGATTGGGCTTTATCTACCTTCAAGCCCCATAAGTCGCCTGGACCAGACGGAATATTCCCGGCCCAGCTACAACATACATCCGGGCTTATCATGCCCTGGTTGAAAACTATGTTTATAGGCTGCCTAAGGCTCAACTACGTACCCACTTCATGGAGGGAGGTTAAGGTAGTCTTCATCCCCAAAGCCGGGAAGCCATCTCATACTAAACCTAATGACTTTAGGCCTATAAGCCTATCCTCATTTCTTCTTAAAACCCTAGAAAGACTTCTGGAGGACTATGTCAGAAGATCGATTGACCCAACTCAGCTCTCGCGGGCTCAGCATGCCTACAGTAAGGGTAGGTCAACAGATACTGCCTTGCACTCTCTTGTATCTGTTATAGACAAGTCACTTAACCTAAAGGAATATACATTGGTGGCTTTCCTCGACATTGAAGGCGCTTTCAATAACGTCCTTCCGGAAGCTATCACCTCTGCGCTGACGGGTCTGCGGGTCGATACCTGTCTGGTGGAGTTCATTCGTAAACTGCTTACTAGCAGACGGATCACAACCGAGCTAGGTGGGAACTCGATTCACAGACTCGTTAACAGAGGTACCCCACAGGGAGGTGTTCTCTCACCGCTACTTTGGGTGGTTACTGTAAACCAGCTTCTACGCCTCATGGAAGCGGAAGGCCACCAAGTGATTGCGTACGCCGATGACATCTGCGTTATGATGCGGGGAAAATTCCCTCAAACTCTATGCAACTTAATGGAATCAGCCTTATCTAAAATTTGTGACTGGGCAAAGTCAACAGGTCTGGGGGTTAACCCCGAGAAAACCGAGCTAGTCCTCTTTACTAGAAGGTACAAAATACCAAACCTTATACCACCAAAAATTGGTAACATGACTTTGGCATTCAGTGACAAAGTCAAATATTTAGGAGTTACTCTAGACAGGAAACTACTCTGGGGTGACAATATAACAGAACGGGTTAAAAAAGCAACGTGCGCGTTGTTTACTTGCAAGAGAGCAATTGGTGTTTCGTGGGGGTTTTCTCCCAGGGTAGTGCACTGGATCTACACAGCCATTGTTCGCCCGATCCTACTCTACGGAGTGCTAGTCTGGTGGCCTGCACTTACTAAGAATACGTACCTCAAACAGATACAAAAAGTCCAAAGGAGTTCAGAACTCTGCATAACCGGGGCCCTTGGGTCCACCCCGACAGAAGCACTCAACACTATGCTGCATCTACCACCGCTTGATTTGGTGGCGAAGGAAGTAGCCACGATCACAGCTTTGCGAATAAGGGAGACTGGCGTCTGGATAAATGGACAAAGTGGGCACGCCACAATCCTGGGCAACCACGCGCCTGTTAACATTCCACCACACACGGACTACTGCGCGTCAAATAACGTGTTTGTCAGGAACTACGAGGTTATAATACCGACAAGACAAGAATGGGACAGCAGACCACATACGGTTCGGGGCGCCATCAACATCTTTACTGATGGCTCCAAGCTTGAGGGGAAGGTGGGGGGAGGAATCTTTTCACCGGACCTGGGACTAGAGATCTCCTTCCGTCTTCCCGACCACTGCAGCGTGTACCAAGCGGAAATGCTGGCAATACACGGCGCGGTGAAAAGCTTGGTATCCATGCCCCAAAATGGTAAACAGATCTATATCTTCTCAGACAGTCATGCCGCACTTAACGCCTTGAACTCATATGTCGACAATGCAAAGTCGTTAACTGAATGTCGCAGATCTCTCAACGAGATGGCTCAGCACTTCAGTATTAGCCTTATTTGGGTACCTGGGCACAGGGATATTGAAGGCAACTGCAGAGCGGATGAGCTGGCTAGACGGGGTACCACCACCCATCTCCTTCCAGGAAATAGCTCGGTAGGCATACCCATGGCCTCCTTTAAATTTAGTGTTAGCACAAAAACAATGGAAATAGCAAATATGCTCTGGTCAGGGCTCTCGACGTGTGAGATATCCAGGCTAACCTGGCCTTCCTACAACAAAAGACGTACAAACTCCCTGCTGTCCCTCAATAAATCGGACATTTCATCCCTGGTAAGGGTTCTAACAGGGCACTGTTTAATAGGCACTCACGGCGCCAGAATGGGCGCAATGTCTAATGATTACTGTCGCAGCTGCAGATGTATTGAGGAGGAGGAAAGTGTTCAGCATCTGATGTGTCAATGCCCTGCACTCAGCAGGCGACGGTTAGCTATCTTGGGCCAACCGTTTCTCAATAACCTCGCTGAGGTATCACAAATGGAATTAAAAGCGTTATCTAAATTTATTGACTCCACGAAGTGGTTCGATCCCCTGCCTTGAACAGGGTGTGAGTTGGTTTTCCCTGGCGTCGACGGCAGCGCAACCGTGTGAGTCGACTGGTCCTTCTCAGCTCTCGGGAGACCTTTGAGCTCGGATACTCTAGGGTTGTTGGATCGGCTAACTGTTAAGCGGCTGAGCTGCTGTCGGCGTCGGGGATGACTTGCTCGCATCTCTGGGGCATAGAGGTGGGTAGAGACCGTATAGGGTATCACAATGGGCCTATTTAGTGGCCTAAGTGTCGGGCAGAGTCCAGGTACTCTGTCCTGCCCTTGCAACCTAACCTAACCTACGGTGTCTGCAACCGCACTGTTAACATCTAATTAGCTCGTTGAAGGGTTAGGTCTCAAAATATAATAAAATTATGACAGGCCGATGTCTGGACTTTGCAGATGTTCAAGAAAAATTGATAGGAGGGATCATTATTAAGCCAATACAATCCAAGTCAACAGTTTTTAGAATTTTTGTCGGTCTGTCTGTATGTTTGAACGCGTGACACTCAAAAAGTGCTGACTAGAATTGAATGCTACTTTCACAGTTTCATTGCTGGATGTCTAAGTTAAAATTAAAAATATCTCCTATTTCGATAACTCGACTGGTTTGGAGTTATCGACCGATATGGGGACCAAGGGGACCCAAAATGTGTTGGAACATCATGGGTATCAAACGAAAGGTGCTAGTGACTGCTGCAATAAGCGATGTGATTAAGTTCCATATATCAACTGGTTTCGGAGGCATAATGATTTAAATTGGACTCTCTGTCTATTATAAGTTCTGCGACGTAGCGAACCGTGACTGTGTCCTGGTATGAGATAATAAGCATACTGGATTCGCGATAATTGTTTTCAATTTTGTGTGAGGTCAAAAAAATCTCCTGAGGTTTAGGGTTGGCAATGGGAACAGTCCTTGCCGGGTATGGAGATAGATAAAGATTTGTCATAACTCCGAAAAGATATAAATTTCCCCAAATTAAAATGTAGTGTAGAAATGTCTATATGAAGACATTTTAAATGAAAGACCGACCCCCAAATCACCTCACCAAGAACTCATGCCATCATTTCAAAGTGTGCGCATCTTATTTTTAGCCATAGTGTTATGATGATTACGGTCAGCGCACACGCTAAGGTTTGCCATCATCAAATTTAGCCACCTCAGCTGCCAACCGCATCCCCTTCCCCATCGCCACGCCACAGCTAAGGAATGTGGAGAAAACAAATTCGCCCAAAGCTTTTTACGCCTACTCAACGCCACAAGCAAAGAACTTACCCTGGATTTATTGTTGCCGTCACCAATGTCCATTTCGCTAAAGCCAGCAAAGTGAAAAACAATAAAAACAACAACAACAGCCGTCATCTGCGGACGTGCGCTCATCAAAGGCGTGTGGGAGTCCCACGAAAAAACAAAGAATTGAACAAACAACAAGCGTAAATAGAACAATAAAAACAACAACATAAACATATCTTCAATTCGAAATTTGAAAATAACTCAAGAGAAAAACAAAAATCAACACAATCTACGCACGAAAATGCTCACATGCCGTGCCAGCATAATCACATCCCAGCAAAAAATCGTGTGACCCAGCTCCAAAGACAGTGATGTGCAATTCCTTTAGTCTTAAGTGGAATATTATTCAATGCTAGAAAACCCAACCACGCTTCGCTGCGTCTCAGAACTAATCATAGACTGAGTCCGATTTTAATCATTAATTGAGTGATACGCTTTCAAACATACAGACAGATCGACAAAAATTCTAAAAACAGTTGCTTTGGAGTCTAAATGTTTAACAATGATCCCTCCTATTAATTTTCGTTAATATTTACAATATACAGACATCAATCTGTTACAATTTTTATTATACGTAGGGATAGGTCAATTTTAATTTGTGTAGCATACTCATAGGAGCTAAGCGACGTGTTGCACGGGCCCCGGTTGGGTAAAGAGGGGATTAGTCCTACCGTACCCCCATCCGAGTATGAATGAGCATAGGGCATGATCAAACAAATAGGAACAGTACAACCCATATCCCAAGAGATCAGAGGATTGGTCGCAAAATCTTTTCGACTCAGCCCGAACTGATCGCAGACTTATCGGATTTTAGGTGGGGTTAATATGTAAATATGTATGCATGTGTGAATTTGTGTTTGTATATTTGCCTTCATCACCACCCCAGCGCAATTTTTTCGGAAACAACTAAAAATATTCACAATTATTGTATTTTCGTACCATCGGACGCTCACTGGCAGATTCTTCAAAAATCAATCTATGGTGGGAGGGGATGAGGCAAACGCGATGTGTTGGTCGTGTTGAGGTCTTATTTTTATGAAATTCACATAGTTCTGCCCCTGTGTTTGGCTGCTTACGCGCTTTACTCTGTTGCATGTGACCAACGGAATTTGTTTATTGGATTTTAATGCCTCCGCCACTTTCAGTCCGTTTCGGTTAGCTCTCCTACCCTGTTGGCGTTCGCGTTGGCGCTAAATGACATGCACACGAATCGATGATCATTTGGCCGCACTCATGGCTGATGCAGGTGTGTATGTATGTACATATGTGGTGTGATCTTTATAGATCTTATGATTCTGCTTAGTTTGTTTTGTTGGTGTGGGGGCCAAAATGTGTAACGTCCAATAACAAGGAAATGTGCTGACAGCGGAGCCTTCTAAAAAGAAAGACTTGGGGTTAGCCTTTTGAGAGTCACTTTAGTTGTTGTTGCTCTCATTATTATCCGCACGTCTCTAGTAACTCGAGACGAATATAATTTTGCAAAATTCGTAGGTTAATTCCTGCACTAAAACTGCGAACCAGTCTCCAAAAAATACAGTATTGAGCTACACACCTCGTCAATCATTCTGCGCCGGTGATTGTGAAATGTGAAAGCTAAAATACATTTTGAAATATCGGATATCGATAATCGCACAACCATATTTACACCCAAACTAACCGAAATTGAATTAGTTTAAAATGAGTTGCAAGGTAATACATTAGGCGTCAATTGACCTCGTCATGTAAAAGTGGCCAGTTCAAAGCATTGCTGGGTATTGCGTTAGAACTAGCAGAGCCGTGGAATCGTTTAGCACTGGCATAGTTATAAGCCAGTCCGATTTTCTGCAGAGATATTTCTCAATTTAGTTTTTGAAATGTTTGTCGAGACGTCGTCTGGTTAATATCCCGCTTCGATGTCAGATAAGGAGAACTTGACGCAATACTCTAAAATCCATGTAGCTCTTCTGAGGGCCGTTTACTCAATGTCTGGTGATGATACTATGATAACCTGATCATAGAATTTCGTTTACAGCAAAGTCTGAGTATATTATCATAATAACGTTAGTCATTGTGAACATTGGGAAGTTTCAAGGCCGTCGCTTTAAAATTGTTTCAATGCAATGAATCGATAATACAAATTTTCTATAAAATTTTAGTTCGGTATGTTATCAATTCCTAAAACCCAAATAACAAATTGTGATAAGCAAGCACGAAAACGCCTAATGTCAAAAAACTTGTATACATAAAAACAATACTGCAAGTCTTTGCACCAACAACAACAATAGCGGATACCACATTTGATACATTTGAACGGCCTTCAAACAATTTCCAGACACCATAACACATTGAGCCCGTTGCGTAGCCCAATATAAAACCGATTCAGTACCGGCATGCCTGCACACGCACCCACCCCACGACACACAGGCAGAGCAAAATCTACGACAAGCAAGCAGCGGCGTTGAATGTCACATGCCGTTAAGTTATCGGTTGGGGGAGGGGGCGAGTAGCAGATTCACCTGCAAATAAGTACCTGTGACCAGTGAATGGAACTGTTGTCTAATGGGTCTATTGCTATACATAAATACATACGTTCGTGCGTTTGTAGAGACGCATTGCCCGTGAAGTATTGCGCTGGGTTTGAAAACACCAGCCAAATGAGACCATAAAATTAGCAACCTACGATTCCGTCCACTATTTTGAAACGTCATTCAACAATTAAATCTACAATGGATCGCCGATCAACTGATTGGACTTTATCAGGTCCTGAAATCCTAATATCAACCAGATCTTCACGATATGTCTGAATTAGACTTCCCTGATTTAGTGGGAATATATAAACTATTTGAAACCAGATACAAAGGAGCTTCTTTCTGAGTTGGAAAAACAGTGGATGTAGTGGCCTCTCTTGGTATATCTAGTTGGAAGTCAGTTGTCGCTAAAAAGGGATGGATGGCTTGCTTAAAACAATAACTTAAATGTATTGAGACTAGAAAATGCTTACAAATGCCATTAAAAAATTAATGTTTATAGAGACTTCGGTAAAAAGTTTTTCAAACGCGGGTCGCCCTCGGTAGCAGTCCACAACCGTCAGAGTGTATTTCTTCCATGACAAGTTTCACATAAAAGTATCATCTGCTTTGGCGTTATAATTAATACATCGTTGAATAATGTGGCACTTTTCTCTGGAAGATTATCAGTTTGGTAATACTTTGTTACTAAACTCGAAATATAAATGGCGACCCTTGTATCAAAGAGAAATAAACAAACCATATTAGGAAAATGTTTACAGAGCAGATTCGACGCTTAAAAGCACTGAGCATAACGAGAATCTAGAATGAGACTCTCTTCCTCAAACTAGCAAGTAGCTAAAAGTAAGAGAGTTCACAAACGCATGGAATTAGCTACATTTACGCAGTTACCCTGTAGGAAAAATGTCTATCGCTGAAGTAGTGGACTTCTTATGAATTTCGGGTCCACTACTAGGCCTTCCTCAATATATTTTACGTACTGGCGAATTTAAAAGGCGATTTCCTAGATAGTGAAAATTGTCTCTACTGCATTAGATTTTTTATAGTTTCGAGCTAGTGATATATTTTACAGTTTAGACCAAGTCCCTTCACTTGTACTATTTCGTTCCGTAGCCGCAATTAGAGACTAATTTATTTAATGAACAATCTAGAATATAAAATTTAACATAATATCTTTATTTTATATGTTCAAACATATCACTTAAACACTTTCATTTTAATTATTTCTTAATAAATATATGTATTAGTTCTGTTCATTAACAAAAAATTATTACGGATTCTTATCATTTCTCATAAAAAAAGCAAGAATTCAATTACTAAAGATCACGCATTCCAGCAACCGTGTATTTGTAATTTTATTTAAAAAAAGTTCGATTTTGAAGTTTTCAGTTAGTTTAACTGACTTTTCTCTTCACACTTTCATTGACGTTTTTTCGAGGTTTTAATTTAAATTTTGTAAACATTAGTTCGTTTCGTCGCGATTTTCAAGTTTTATTTGAAAAAATTTGACAAAAATGAAGTGTTTTGTAAGTGGATGTAAAAATAGTTACGAAAAGGACAAATTTGTCCATGTGTTTGGTCTCCCGAGAGATGCTAACATACGGGAAAAGTGGGTGCGGTTTTGTAGCCAGAACGTTTACCAAAACGCCAAAATTTGTTTTTTTGTTTTCCTTTTTATTCTCTTTCTTATTACATTTCGGACATTTAAAACCAAGCAGACATGTTTTCAAAAGAGTGTCAAACCCCTCTCCCCCTCTCCAGATTTTTTGAAGTCGACATTTTTGAATGTGCGATGACGAAATTTCGACTCTTAGCAACTAAATTCCGGCAAATTTGAATAAAAATCGGAATTTGACTAAATTTCATATCTTAAAACTCGTAAAAAATTGAGAATATCATCAAAATAGATTCATTCCCCATACTTAGTTGTTCCACAAGTTGTGTTGTAAAATTATCATTAGGCGGTTTGGAAGATATGGTTTTTTCGAGACGACGATTCAAAACTGAAATGGATAGCAAATACAGGCAAGAAAATTACCAGATGGTGAATTTTTAAGAACTATTGGGAGAATTTACGGCGTTAAATCGCAAATAATCGTTTAGGTTGAACTGGAGTTAATTAAAATGTTTTTTAATTGATGAAATTGGAAGTGCAATTCGAAAGATTTCTTATCACAGAACGTCGTATTTACTATTTGCATTTTATGTGCAGTTTATTTTAATAATTTAAAATTACGAAAATACTGGTTTTCACAATGAACCTTTCGAAAAAGCAAATAAATCTTAAATACACCTTCCGATAAACAATCAGACTCATCTTACGGACTCGGAAAAATTGTGATGTAGACTAAACCTAAAAATCGAATTTTCGCAATTCGACTATACGTACCAAAAATGGATTCTCGAAAAGTTCTGGTAATTCAACCAGACAGAAATAATGTTACGATTGATTTGATAAACTCTATTGTACAATTGGAATCCGAATTCTTCAAGGAAGAAGTCGAATGGTTGCTTTGTGAGTTACAAATTCTTTTAGACTCATGTCAAGGTTGTAAATCATTCGAAGATATTTCCAAGGTGGCATTCCAGTTAAAACAAATTATCCTCTTAGCATATAAACTGGTTCGTTATATTTTGACAGCTCCTGTAACGTCAGCATCGAGTGAACGTTCCTGCAGTAAATTTAAAATAGATCGTTTAAATTCGTTGATGCTGCTCTTCTCTTCAAAAGATAAAGTAGATGAAATTTACCTTTGTGAAGTTGTTCAAAAATGGTCTTTACTAAAACATCGCAGAGTCAAAATTTGATTTTAATTCTTCCATTTTTCGCGAAAAAATTTTTCTTTGTAAAATTATTTTGATTCTTGTGAAAAGGGTATCTTTTTAGTATGTATTTAATTTTGTAAAACATTGTACAAAAAAAAAATATAAAAAATAATAGTAAACAATCACAGTAATTTTAAATTAATTCGGTAAAATATTGCGCATTTTCAGTTAACAAATGCATTTCACTATGAACAACACTGCTTTTGAGCAACAAAGATTTTGTCAGAAATAGTTTCATGTTTATTTAGTTTTCCAAATACGCTAAAACCTCACCTGAATTAAATGGTAATCCATTATTATACCTTTAAAAAAGTGTCGGCAATTTTGCGAGATCAGTAAGAATCGCCCCCCATGATCGGAACCTTCGCGACGCCCCTGCAGCCAGATATTTACATTTTTAAAGCGAGATCTTGTTATTTGGATCAAGGGGTCCAATAATATTTTTTTTTTGTTAATGAATAGAACTATTTTAAGATACCTACAGAACAAAAAATATAAACTCAAATTTAAATAATAAATGAACATTGTGAGAAGAACCTTTTGCTTCAAATACAATTAAAAATGTCTTGTGCTGGCTACAGAACTGCAGCCTTTTAGCTGGCGAAAACCTACGAATTAAAATTTCGCACTTTAGATAAAGTTCTGAATCAGCCCTTACATCCTTAGAATATTAGATCGCACAACAATGCGATGCACTTGCAAAAATACTCCTGGTCAAGTTCATTTGGGCTATGAATCACCACGTTCCTATCGATAGCAGAAACTACACACACAAAGAGAGCGCCAGAGATTGAGTGAGGCTCATTTGTGCCATGTACTCTCACTCTTTGACTAAATATCTACCTGCTTTGTGGCTGTTCGCGGGGCCAATACGTCACTCATTTAGTCACCATAATTAACAATTCGTTTGACTACCTACCTAAACACACGCACAAACACCAGCATTCATACATGCAAACATGTGAGAAATAATGAAGATCATGCGCTCTGCAGCTTAATGGGCAGAACATTCAATAGCTACGCTCTAGCAAGTTGAAACGCCTCAACGCACACTATTAAAAACTACGCTCTACGTTGGTGCCCACAACAAACGGCGCACTGGCGAACAGGCCGGCAGACAGACAAACGAGCTGAACGACAAACGTTTCATGCCGTTGATTGAGCGTTCACTTTGGTCGTGTGGCTGGCTGCGCTTGCCTTAGCACCTACGTCGTGCGGTCGTGTCTCACCTCTGATCTCTGCACTTCTGCTGCCTCGACTACCTCTGTCCTACCTTGGATAGTATTTTGTGTGCATGCCGTCGTCGTGTAGTAACATCCAAGCAACACCTCCGCTATCGGCTCATCCTGGCCCTCAGTACAGTGATTTAGCCAACGAACCTGTCGATCAACCGTCCGTCAGTCGCTTTCGCTGAGTGCCAAACGATAAACAACAAATCCATACATACATTCATGTATACTCAATACTACCACAAACACAATCAATACCACCACCAGCACTGCCATCTTGATCTCCACCGTCACTGCTTTTATAATCAGCACCTAAAAATTCCGCAACACAGATACGAAAAACACAAATAGAACCCAACCGCGCAGCGAAAAGACCCAGCAACCGAATCAATGCGGCCAGGCAAAAAAATAAAGCAAAAACAAATGGTAACAGGCAAACAAACAACAACCAGCCAGCCAGCAGAGCTAACAATCGAGTCTGTGCCGAACAGTTGACGAGTCTTTCTTTTAATCGCACTGCGACTAGAACACACAATTCATTCGCTAAACGAACGTTGAAGTGAACAGAAGAAAATCGGGACGCACGCGAAAAATAAACTGCGGCGCTGTCTATTTAGCCAAGTACTAGAGAACGCGATTTCCGACATTAAGTGAATGAAAAATATTGCGAACGGGAAGACGTGGCGTTAAACGAAAGTGAATTTATTTGAAGCCAAGAGTTCTAAAAATAATAAACAAAAAATAGTGGCCAAATTTAAAAAAAAGAAACATTCAACAATATAAAAATATACTAAAAGTGATTTTTGCAACAAAAAAAATTTAAAAGAACAAATTGACTGTTAGCTTAGGAAAAAGCAAATTGTGATAAGTCCATAGGGATTTGTGTGATTTAAAAAAAATGGTAACAGGAGTTGCTGGCCCAAATATGGCGACCAACCTTATAGGAGCGCCGGTAGTAACGCTCAAAGATGCAGCACCAGCCAAAAGCGATCGTCGGGTAAGTTTAAACCTTTTGCTTTTCAACACAAACTAAAAGCGTAAATGGCTGCGGTAAATTTCAACAGCAAACTTTTGTTGTTTGCGCTGCCAACTCCCACCTGCCACTGGACGCTAATCGTCGCATGCCATTTCGGGTGCATGATGTTACAGCGACATCATTTGCCTCCACTCACGCACTTCACATTGCACGCGCTCCAATAGAAATGCCCACTCACTCAGTCGCTTTGTTGTGCGCTATTTTGCCCCAAATCCAAATCCGGAGTGACTCAGCCTACAACCAAACCAAAAAGCAGTTCGATTTAAGCGGCGCGACGTAAATACGAACTTGTTGTGCTTTTTACGTTTTCATTCACATTTTGCCAGTTGTTCAATTGTTGTTTTTGTTGTCACATTTGTGGCGACTAACTGTTGGCGTGAGTGGTTGTGTTGTACCTAATTTTGGGAAAGTCAACTTATGCCGTCAGCCTAACCGCCCCTGTTGCGCCGGTTAAGGCATCTACGACGCATCCAACGCAAAATAAAGTCAACCGCACTCACTCACAGCTGGCTATATCGAGCATTGTTTGTTGCCAGTTCGAGTGCGCCAAAATTGGTTGGTGAAGCGCGGACGCCAACTACCAATCGAACCATTTTTTTTTCTTTCGTTCCTACGCGCTCGTGTGCGTCAACTCACAAATGCTGATATTTGAATGGTAGCAAAGATATGTACACTCAACCATAACATATTCAGCTGACTACAGCGACGTAATTGGAACATTTTGGTGACTTCACCACCAGTGACACTGATAGCATTGTGGTTTGTGGCTGTGATGTGGTGCCGCCTTCACACTGCACGCCTGTGTTTGTGCTTCATTGCCTTTGTTTGGGCAGTGGGATATTGCACGGCTCCAAACGCTGCAACGGACGTTGAAGGCGTTATGCGTTCGCGTTGCCTCCCACCGTGGCATTAAGCGATTGGGATGCGAATACTAGGCAGACCTAATGTGTACGAAGAGAACTTAAAGCGGAAGAATTTCAGCAGAGCTAATAAAACAAAATGTTTCAGTTTGGGTGCGAGCGCAATGCTTTCAAATGTATCCTCTTTCGCCAAAGACCTTGCAAACCTTTTCGCGATGAGCCAACGCTGGGCTGCCTTGAAAGTTTGGCCAAAAAGCCTACCGCACACGCAAGCCACTAAGCGCGCGCCTGTGTGTATGTATTAGTGTGCAATAAATAAATAAAATACCTGCGCCTAAACGTGTAAATTTATATTTTTAAGCAATTCAAATGTTATTTTTGGCCATTTCTCAAATTGGTCAGTCTCACACATTCGGGCACTGCGCCCCTCAGCACCGCGCCATCATCCAACGCTTTCATTAAACGACTACACATTTCTTTACTTTATTGTTGTTTGCGAGCGCGTTGTTGGCACTTAATGACACTTAATAAGCGGTCGCCACGGCGGTGCGGCGCTGCTGATGCCAAATGGCGTTGGTGTTTTGCGGTGGCGACGCGCCAATATGCCAAAAATTTTGCTTATTTCGGACGTGCAGGCGGTTTATTTTTAGTGGCAAACACATTCGCTGAACTTAAAATAACGCACGCGATCGTCGCCACCGCGCCGCACTGCAGCGCTTCCCTCAACTCCAACCCATTTGTTGGCCGAGTGCCATAATTACTGGTGTGTCCAATTAAAGCTTGCACCGTTCACAGCTGTAGCCGCACTGAAAAAAGTTAAAATGTCAAAGCGGGGGTTTGTTCGTCGCGGAGGTGGTTAACGAGCGTATGCATCGACTGAGTGCATAGGCGACGTTGAGGGCCGTTAAAGGCCGCATTGGTGTGTGCTGCCCGTGTGGCAAATGGGATGCAGTGTGTGTGACACTCAATTTACATAAATGCACACTTAATCTATATCTGTCTATCTATCGTTTTTGGACCGCAGACTAAGTGCTTTTCATTGCAAACTTTCCAAGTAGCGCGATACGACTAATTAATATTTTATTGTTTTACTTTTAATTTGCAGTCGAACAAGCCGATTATGGAGAAACGCCGACGCGCTCGCATCAACAATTGCCTAAACGAGCTGAAAACGCTCATTCTGGACGCTACAAAGAAAGACGTAAGTATATTGAAAATTTCCTTTGTGTGACGCCCATGCATTTCGCACTTTATATTTCTATTCGCTCCCCTTTCAACTTTGTTCTGTACTATTTTAAACGCTTTCCAACTCTTTGAAAACAATACTAAAAGCGCGCACAGTAAACTAATTTGCAATTTCTCCCTTCTCTGCTCTGTTTCATTTCCACAGCCTGCGCGTCATTCGAAATTAGAGAAAGCCGACATTTTGGAAAAGACTGTGAAACACTTGCAAGAATTGCAGCGCCAGCAGGCCGCTATGCAGCAAGTTGCTGATCCCAAAGTCATTAACAAATTCAAGGCAGGCTTTGCCGATTGCGCCACCGAAGTGAGCCGTTTTCCAGGCCTTGATCCAGCAGTTAAACGACGTCTTCTACAGCATCTCAGCAATTGCATTAACGGCGTCAAATCGGAACTGCATCAACATCAACGTCAAATGCTTAATGGAACTGCAGCGCATATGCTGCCCTCGCCACCCAGCTCGCCCGAACAAGATCAACATCATTTGCAACAACAACAGCAACATATGGCCGCTGCTGCCACTACACATCCCTTCCTTATGGGCTCGCAAGTGCAGCACACAATGAATGGCTATTTCCTGCCCAACGGCATGCAAGTCATACCCACAAAGCTGCCGAACGGTAACATAGCGCTCGTGTTGCCTCAAGGTCTACCTCAACACCACCAGCAGCATCAACAACATCAACTGAGCGCTGCTCAAGCTGCTGCGCTAATGACCATGCCCACTCGTACAGCGTCGACGAGCTCAGCCTCCTCGCACAGTTCGTCCGTTTATGAGCGTACACTGTGCTCGCCAGCCAATAGCGCAACGCATTATGCGCCACCCAGTCCTGCTAATTCGTATGAGGCGATGGAGTGTAAACCCTCGGTAATTCAGCACGCGCCCACTCTCTACCAACAACAACAAGACCAACTGAAACAAGCATTTGAACACGAACAGCAACAACAAAATCAGCAACCCCTCTCACTGGTCATTAAAAAAGACATCAAAGTGGAGGATGAACAGCCGTGGCGTCCGTGGTGAGAATGTCGGAGAGAACTGGAAAATGCCTCTTTTCATAAAAATGGGGGGAGGGGGGGTGACCGTGATGAATGCCAAAGCGTATTAAAGTGTGGCGCGACAAGGGCTTTGTACAGCAGAGAAAGACACATTGGGTCAAAACCATATAAAAATATAAAAACAATTCATTTGGTACAAAGTGCTGATAAAGATTTTAGAGCCACGACGTATTTCCACACCCATTTCGCGCACTTGCCTTTGTGTAAATGACGTTGAAGTTGGAAGTTGAAAATAAATATTAAATAACTAACGTCAGCGGTCGTGTGTGTGTGACGCACTTGTGTCGCCGCCTGAGCATTTAGATATGCATCCGAGAATATCAACGGTCGTCAAATCATCAGCGATTTTGGGTTTATGGATCAACGCACACAGCACGCAACTACATGCATACTTACATACATACCCTGCAGGAAATTGGACTAGCTCAGAACTATTCCTGATCTAAACCGTTTGACGACACCACCAGTTCTAGCTCAATACCCAAGCAATGCCTTCAACTACCCACTTTTACCTGGCGATGTCATTGGCGGTGGCAATTGTCACCAGTGCATTACTTTGCAACCCGTCCTTAACCGGTTTCTATTTCGACAGTTCTAATAAAATTTGACTTTGGCTAGTTCTCAGCCTGTGTCATTATGGAAATTTGGGGGTAGTTTTGATTGTGGATGAGTGATTATCGATATGCGATATTTCAAACTGGCTTTAAACTATCACTTTTGTAACCGGCATAGGACGATTCACAAAGCGTGTAGCTGAAGACTGTGTCTTTTGAAGACTGGGTCGCAATTTTACTGCAGGGTACATATAAACATGTCTACCTCAGCAACACAGGGGCGCATAGCGGTTAGCCGCACCTCAGGGGCGCTTATTTGAATTTCTCAGTTATCTCATTGGAGTATTAAATATAGAATAACATACATACACATATGGGCGAATCGTCAACATACACACACATACACACATGCTCACACACAAATTCATATAGTCAGTAATGGTTTATAATGTCGCATGGAGTATGCAAATAGTTTTTTCGTTTTTTGATAAATAATTTAGTTTGTTTACTTCTTTGTCATGTATATACTTACATACATTTAAATTTAAAAAAAAAATAGGTTAACAAACTAGAATTGTAGAATTACAAAATGATGAAAACAACAATAAAATCCGAAAGGTCTTCCCAATTTAGAAAATAATTAACTTTGTACTTGATGAATTTACATAACGCAGTACATATTAAGTTACGCAAACACGTACATATTTATATACAAATATATATTTTATTTTTGCTGTAATATTAGTTTTAATTATTTATCATATTTTTAAAATAAAATGGAAGAAACCAAAATTATTTAAAAGAAAAGAAAATACCTGACTGGTGGACAAAACATTTACTCAATAAATGAAAAATAAATTTTAATAATTGAAAAACAAAAGTGTATTTTATTCAAAAACTAAATGAACATGGCGTCGCGCCTAAAAAAAACAGCAACGGAAAAATGTGTTATACACTTCAAGGCCTCCACCAAAAGATCTGCGAAATAAGCATTCAATTCAATTATTCCATTACCCTGCAAAACACGAGAGCATTCCCTTCACTCATGTATAGAGTACTCTTTAAGTAGCTGAAGAGTATTCCACAGTCATTATTCATATATAAAATATGGTCCAATTGACTGTATTCCATTTATTTGCTCCTGAGTACTCCATGGAACACCCAAGGGAGAGCACTTTTCAAAAACTCTCAATATATTACTCCACGGAGTAGTCACAAGTAAAGCTAAGTAAAAGATCAAGGAGCTGATCCTCAAAAGTACTACAATATGACGAAAAAGAAGCACTTGATCAAACGATTTTTGGAGGGTTTTCAGTCATGTGACACAGGCAGAAATTAAAAGAACTTAAAACAGACTGAGTTCGATTTTAAGAATTATATCTCTGAAACAAGTTGATCGCTTACATGTTAGTCGATAACTCCGAAACACGTCGAGTTATCGAAATAAAAGTTATCTTAAATTTTAAGTTAGGCATCTAGGAATGCAACGATGAAAGTAGCATTCAATTCCATTTAGCATTTTTTGAGTGATGCGCGTACAAACATACAGACAGACAGCTTGCTTTGGATTTTATTGGCTAAATAATGATCCCTCCTCTCAATTTTTTTTAAATATCTGCAACCGACCTGCTAAAGGCGGTAGATTTATCCACGTAGTGGTGAAACAAAAATATATGTTCAATATTCAGAATCGCTAAGAAATACTGAAAATTAAACCTACAAAGTCCAAAAAGTGTAATAAAAGCTGTTTTTTCTTTTGAAATACGCTTAACAGTCTACACGTGCCATGAGGCCTTTCCGCACTGCTTATACCCGTTTTCTCGCATTCTCTTCTTTGATCATGTTGTTATTGTTTATGTGTATATGGCTGTGTAGTAAATACGTTTTTTAGTTTTATAAAAATGTCAAAGACGATCCACTAAACATTACAAAAAAGCATAAAACGAGTCGAGGTCTATGTGACCGCATTGAAGCTTGCATGGGTAGCGTAAAGTGCTGCGGCAAAAGCTTGTTGGCAGGCAGTCGGCGGTCACGGTGTCGTATCGTCGCATCACAGCACATCACAATGTCTAAATAGTTATAGCCAAGTTCATTAACTGACATTCCAAGCCAATAACACAAATGATGTACACGCGCTTGATTCGACCAATGCTGTCGCCGTCACAGTGCACTACGGGCCAGGCGACGTGATTCGTTGGTATAACTTGTTAAAATTTTTTATACGATTTTTTGGAGAGCTTATCTATAATTAATGGTAACTACATCAATATCTAAACTAAATTTATCTGGGAAGGAAAATACCTGTTCTGATCCAAATATCAAACCAAAAAGTCAACCAATTTTCGAGTTGATTACCTATAACCGATTTTTTTTTGTCAGCGCTTAGCGACATGTGAATAAAATAAGCAAATTAAATCGTTCGCTTGCAAGATACCGACAAAATTTAAGAAATGACGAATAAAAAACGGGTTTAAAGGTCATTATAGAGAAACTATAAAATTTCCTGAAACAAATATTTGGTATTTTTTTTTTGATATCGTTGGAGTTTCTGAGCTGCAGGCCAAAAGCGCCACCTTATTGACTTCCCAGAAAATTTTTTGATAATTTTTAATTTTTTAGGTTATCAAGACACGAGCCAACTGTCATGCCGCAGTTAGCTGTCAATATGCGACGCTCTTCCAATCGCCTGTCACCTAATAAAGGCATTCGAATCGACCACAACCACGGATTTGCTGGCCCATAGTGGCACACACGTAATACGAACAGACACAATTAACAAGGTAATTAAATGCTTTAGCGCCGCGTGTCTCTGTGATGTGGCTGCAGTTCTCAACGGCGTCTAAGTGTGAATGCGAACATTTAAAATTCAAATTGCAATTAAAATTATAAAAATTAATTCGAATCACGTTTAGACAACTTGGCTGTTTTTACATGGAAATCAGTGGAAACGTTATTAAGAAGTACAACTAACAAATCACAAGCACAAAGCCGACTCTGCGTACGACATACGAGTACAAACGTCCTACAGACTTGAAAAATAACGAATTTAAAAGTAATTGTCATGATAATTATGATGATCATAAAGCATTACTGAGCTAGTAGATAGGACCACGTGTCAATGAGCACGTTCAATTGAAAATTGATGATATTAACGATATTTGAAGATGTGGAAGAATAACAAATAAGAATTAAAAACTTTTGTTATTGTTGTAATCACAAGTTTCGGGAACTTGGTGCTGTTATTATTAGATTTAAATATTAATAAAAGGAGACACTTGAAACGTTCAAGTATGGAGAAAAGCGGTCATTGTAATATCAGTAATTTCCGAGCTCCACAGCAGAAGAGTATAAAGGAAACCTGGAAAAAAATCGAAAAATACGATTCTGGCAACTCCTTAAGATCGAACTTTTCACTTCAAACATGCGCTGCAGTCTGCCCATTACCAGAAGGACCTTATATGTATTCATACACGACAAATAATTCTAACAAAGGCAGCTCTCAGCAAAAGAGACAACAGTGTGTCAGCGTCGATAAGAGTTGGATTTTAAGGATTTAGCCTACTTGATGGATTTCTGAAGTAAGGCAAAGCTCGCGTTTGTTTAATGTTTCTTCTGGCTATTCGGCGGCCTTAGTTTGCCCATAACTCGTTTAGAAGTTCCGAAGAAGTTAATTCGGAACCGCGGCGTCAGATTAGTATATTTGACAGTGTGGAATGCCAAATGTCATAGACCCGCGGGAGTTTAATTTAATTCGGCCCATACCAAACAGTATTTTAGTATATTTGAACACCTTAAATTGATAACAAAAACAAAATCTGTGCGCGTGACCTTAACTTCCTTGGCACTGCAAGTACCGAATGCAGTCATGCGTCACGTGTTGTTGACGACTGTTCACGCCCTCCAATGCAAAGTTGATTGCTTGAAAATGCAAAAAAAAATACAAATTAGTTGAATACAGTTGGCAAATTAAAAGCATGGAATTTCCACAAATAAATTGTTTAATAGCACTTCTACCGATTACAAATAGAATTTATGTAAATACGACTGCCTAACTAAAAGCATTTACGTATATACTCATATATATACATGTATGTATGTACATATGTATGTTTTTATGACTGTACATATATAAGGTATCAGGAATGTTACTAATCTTCGATTTCGACACAAGCCCGAAGCTACCGACTGATTTCGAGCTTCGTTTCCGTTGGATTTCAGTCAGAGATTTTCCATAAAATCGTGGACCAATCAGCCTAACATTTGAATCGTTTTCCAACTTCCGTTTCCATTTCCCATGCTAATAATTTTCTTTCGAAAATTTCGATTCCGCTTACGGTAAGCTCACTCCCGTACAGTGCGCAGTATGCACCTAGAGTATATACACCTAGAGTACATATAGAGTATATACCTACAAGTTTCGATAAGCTTTAGTGAAAAGTTGTTTACACTTTTTGAAAAATATAATAAGAACTTGAACTTGACGCCTAAAATATCAAAACAAACATATTTGTGTGTGTATATACATAGGTTCTAAAGGGCTATCAAGACGAAGTACAATATACATAAAAACGTAGATAGTAATGAAGAGATGTAGTTAAAGCTATCATTTTTACTATCAGCTGTTGTTATTATTCAAAGTGGGCCCATGGAACAAGGGGTCAAGGACAACGACACACCGCTAAGCGAATCCAATCCATGGAGCCGGGGTTTTGTTATAACAGTTATAATGTATGACAATGATTTTGAAACAAAGCCCTTTTGGCGGTCAGCTTCATTCCGAATTCTCACCCAATGTTTTGAATTCTATACAAGCCCGGAAAACTTTGATAAGCCTTCTCTTGATAATTAATTACTATAACCTCCTGAGTACAAAACATATAATTTTTCAGTAGTGTGCTACTTAAGGATTACTTAGTTTCGAAATAATAACAAAAAACAATCATAAACTTTACAAAGGGGTCCTTATTTAATCTTCAAAAGCAGTTTCGAATAGGAGTGAAGCACAGATTATTTTCAAATATTTTTTAAAATAATGTTGTTTTTTTTGTCGCAACCTTTTTTCTGCAGCGGCTTTTCTTTCCGGTAGATGTGCAGCCCTTTTAATGTCAGTTTCTTTGGATGACACTGGCTTTATAAGGACCCTGCGCTTTTTATGTTGCAGCGCTAGTTCATCATGGGCTTCAGAGATGAATTCGTTATGCGGACTTTCCCCCGTTTTATTGAAGGCGATGACGGCAAATCATCTAATGCTGAAGAGGAAGCCAATGGCGTGAACACCGTTCAAATTAAGTCCGGGTCGTTTTCTAAATCATCCGCAGAAAAATCAAAATAAGAAATCCCCAAAGCCGATATGATCTCAATCTCAGTGATAGCCGCATCATTTACATACAAAAATATAAACTCAATCTCCTTTACTTAGTACATGGGAAGTCATATATTTAAACATTAATTATATGCTCTTGAGCTTTACAAGGGGCATTGGAATAAATATCATTATCAGGAGTCCACTATTCGGTACTTCAATGAAATAACAGTTTAAAACATTAGTTTACAACACTATTTAAGTCACTCTATTAATAAAGATCGATTTACCTCTGTGATGACGCTTACTAAATAGCATAGTTTTTTGACGATGCCATTTTTGACTTTAGCTTTTTGTTTACATAACCTAAAATGCCATTGCAAGTCATAATAAAAATATTTTAGTGCTGCCAATATAAAAAAACAGTCCGAATGTAGGGCAAATATACTCGGGAGGATATGTACTAAATGAAGGGGTTTCAAAAAGATTCTCTTTTCTTCTTCTACATTAACATTTGTGTAAGCTGTGTGATATTTAGAAATCATTTATTAAATACCTCAATAAAATATTTGTTTATTGAAATTTCTTCACTTGAGTATGCATCTGTAAATAAATAAAGTATGCGATGCGAACAGAGACGTAAAGAAAAAAGCGAAAACCGAGGATGACTTGCAAAAATTACGGGGATTTCCTTTGTTACTTAAAAAAGGGATTTTTGCCGATTTTACCCTAAACATTCTTTAAAAATGTTTAATTTTGAATATTCAACATTTCGCTATTTGAAATATGATTTTTCGTACGTTGACCGATTATTCAAAAATTAAAGTTATCAAATTTTATCCTATTCCCGAAATTTTCGAAATGGAAAAAGTAGGAGCAGCAATCTTCCAAATTCTTCAACAAAAGTTTCGTAAAAATATTTTTATTTATAAGGTAACTATAATATTTTAATTTTCTCGAGTTACCTTGAGCCATTTAAAGCGGACGCAACGACGAACATGGCTCAATCGTTTTCTTTTATTATGCTGATAATTGTAATATATACACAACTTTATCTATTTCGGTCCTTTCAGGCCTTTACAATCAAAATTCATGAGAAGAAATTTGTAACAACTTCCGGCTAGTGAGAAACTTTAAAACACTACTGGGGATTCTTAAAGGGGTGAGCTGCCGATCGATTTTTTCCAAGAAACCAGCGCCGCAGTTTCCCAAAATATTGCTACGCCCCTGGACCCTTATTATGACTTTTGTTATTGGCTTTAAGCAGTGGAGATTGAGTCATGCATTCCCACACCATACTCGATATTGATAGCCACTTGACTGTCCGTTTAGATATTGAACTCTTTATCTTTGATTGATGCGACCTCTGCTTGGAATGCACTCAAATTCTCAGCATGAAATTTGGACCTTAAGTCAGGCTTCTAACTGATTAAATGGTTGTAGCTTGGATTATCTAGCTGTGGGTTACTAAGCTCTAATTTCGCTTCTTAACTTTTATACTTAGTCCAGCAATGATTGGCCATAGGCCACAGTATCGGGTTAGTAGTTTTAAGGGAAAATATCTCTCAGATTGTGTTCTTTTCTGGCATCGCATCTGGAACCTTTCTTATGGAAGTAAGACGAGTTTAACACAAAATTTTTTATCCTGATTTTGAAATAAATAAGAATTATGAGTGGGCAACCCATAGTGAAGCGACCGTGTGAACCAAGTCTTAGTTCGGTGCCCACCGCCAGAAAGATATATAATGCTGAAAATGAGAAGATCTCTGCTTATTGTAACCGGTTACAACTTTTTGATGTACCAATAAATGTGAAACTTCAGACAAAATCTTTTCTTTATAATTCAAAACTAGTTGAAATGTTGGTTTACCGCTAGGTATTTCGACGATTGCTACCACAAACATACCGACCTGTATATACATACATACATTCATATATTTGAAGTACAATAGACAAAAAAATTATTGTTTATACCTTCAACTCGAAATGTTATTGAACGCAGCGAAGGTGTTTGACGGTCAAGTTGAAAGTGCGCTTGACTCTAAAGCACCGGTGGCGCGGGCCGGTGCGTTAATAAGACATTTATTGAACCCAATTCAAAGTTAAATAAATGTGCGCATATATTGTCTTAGAAGATACCTGCAAGTTGTCTTGTGTGTGACTTGCTGCACCTTGCCAGCGAGTTTAATGTTTTTTCTTCGATTATAATTTTGTTATTAAATAACTCGTATTGTTGTTGTTGTTCATTTGAATATTTCCTATTTTATTGATATTTTGTCGACGTTGTTGTTGCCTAGTTGTTTACTATGCTACCGTGACATGTGAAAACATGCAATCCCTGTTGGGAAAATCATCTCTCTTGCACCTCTTAGTTTTAATAGATTTAGAACCCAATCAGTCATGAATATACTCAGCTCGGAATTATTTCCTTGCGGAATTTCTTATTTGACAGAAAAAAATTCGTCAATTCTCTTTCGCCTTTTGACATTTTGTTTTGGCACTACTTTTTGTGATCAGTGAATGAGAAATATCAAGTGTTTTGATAAAAAGTTGTTAAATTAAAGAAATTACAAATAAAAAATTTATAGAATTGCCTTTCGAATGGTAGCAAAAGAAGAAATGGAAGATTCTATAGCAAACGAAGCTCAAAAGAAGCCTATAAGAAGAGGCGATTATACGAACACACTTGAGTTGCCAGAACCACGGTAAAACCATTTTATTCATAACTATGTAGGTGCCTTTTTCCATTCGGTACATTTCGTTGGTGGCACTACTCCTCCTCTGCATTTCAGAAAAATCTATTCAGCGCTTCCTTATTTCCTTTATAGAAAACGCGCTCAATTTCCGGCTATCCTTGCATAAGGCTTACTACAGTGGCTATTTGCAGCGTATTTATACTTTTCGTCTTAAAAAACCAAAAGCAATACGATGTTAATGTATAAAAGTGATTTTTTATTATTAAAAATTTTATTGACTTACATTTTGCTCAGCGTTCTTTTAAATTTGCCTGGTGAATTTTTTCGCCAAAAATTGTTTTTTTATATCCACAATTTTTGTTGATTTACGGCCTGTACATTTTCAAGTATTCATGAAACGAGCTCACTTTTTGAATTTATGAAAATTATTGTTTTTTTTTTTTTTTTGCTTTTAATAATCATTTTTAGTTAATTATTAAAAGTTTTTTGATTGAATAGAGTAGGAAATATGTTTAGAGATAACCGCCATAGATTTTCTTATAGATCCATTTCGGAAGCTGGAAAGCTTCTTCATCAGAGAAATGTTGGCACGCATTGCTAACCATTAAGCTAACAATACATACAAAGTTTTAAATTCTTAATTATCTATTCATTCGCTAAACCCAATTTAATAGCCAGCTCAGTTTTGGCTTTTCGAACATCGTTTGGAATAAGCGAAAAATACTAGCGGAATTTTCGATTAAAATCGGACTGATTTTGAATGCAAAAGTGGTGAATTTAACCCGACTATATCCTAGCAAGTGGATAGGGGCCCGTGCTGCGTTGCCTTTATATAACTTCGAACTGGTTTAAAATTTGAAGTTTAATATTTGGTTTGTTTATGGTAAAATTTTCGACAGTTATGAACCATTTCTATTTCCAACAACGCAAAATGCTGATTGTCCTTAAATTCAAATATTCAGCTTATTTTACTCTACACTCAATTTAACTGTATGGAGTTGAATTGTTTACTGGTCGAAAACGCATTCACGTCACTCGACTGCTCTTATTCCCTTTTTCCTTTTAAATTTGCAATGCAGATCGCATCCCACCACTTCTTATATGTCTCTTTAAAGATAGGAACTTGGTTTGGGGCGGATGCGTCATCACATTGAAATTTGGATTTTCCTGCATGGCATATTACATAACACTTCCATATAGATGTACATAGGCATGTATATATATTAGCTATTTATATACGGATTTGTTTGTTTAAATGTTAAAATTTGTTTTTTCCCTCGCACATTTAAATTTAGTTTTAACTGTGAACCGCTCATGGTCGACGGGCCAAATACCTTTCGTAGCGCCTTGTTTGTTCATTCCTCTGCTTCTGCGTTTTCTTCTTGTTTACAAATTCGCACACGCGCTACTCGGTCAAATCAAATGTCTACGACAGACGAGACGATCGATGATTTGTTTTGGTGTCGCTGCTTTTTTATTTCGTCCATTTTTTGCATTTATTGGTTGTTTCGCCCCCACCCAGCCCGGAATTAAATTTAGTGTAAATGTTTATATGGTTTCTACTATTTTCCGGTTGTACATATGTACATATGTATGTCTGTAGATGTGTGAATATGCTTGCTGGTTCTGAGAATTTATTAAATACTTTTTCGGTTGCTTCCAATTCAATAACAATACCAAAATCGGTATGCGCCTCCAGTTTTGTTTACTGCCGCAAAAAATTATTTTCCAATATTTCTCAGTATTGGGGTGACTGCAAGTAGAGAACATAAATATTTATGCTCCTAGCCCCCTGGTAATCTGATGATAATTACTTGATTTGCCTTCTCTGACCTGAATTAACAGACGAAAGAGTGGGAATAAAACGAAGTATTTGCTGTCATCAAAGAAAGAATAATCGCACCGGGGCCTCGGCAGACACTTCACTTTTTTAGTTAAAAATTGGGAAATAGCGTGCACGGTGTCGAAAGAAGATGAGATGAGCCTTGGAGTACTCGAGAGAAAAGGTCTCCCGAAGATTCATGGTCCTTATTTTTTAACACAGGTTTCTTATTTTTTTTAATTAGTTCGACTGTGGTGGAAAAAACGTGTTTGATCCCGCTAAAATGAATAGCGTAAAACTTTTGCGGCGGTATAGTGGCACCCCAAAATAATGCCAGCTACATATGAAAAAGTGGGCGTGGTGACCATGCGATATCACAAATTTTTATCAGGAAAATTCTAAATGTTTTAAAAATATCTAATTTGTAGACCAGACCAAAAAAATTTAATCCCAAAACTTTTACCAACGCTCCTTCGGTTTTTCGTATTGTAATTTACATCGTATGCAACCCTAAAAGCCATTTTACTGTTACCAACTATAATCAAATTTTACAGAAAAAGGTTTCCTAGTTTACAACTATTAAAAATTTTAAGGCAAAATGTTACTTACATCCATTGTGAATTCGTACATGTGGCGAATTTGAGGCAGAGGCCTTCACAATAGATTACACCTGAGTTCACCTGATTTGCAGAGTTGCATTTGATAGTTCGCAAAAACTGTCTTTCCAATGTCTATTTCTGTCGATACTGCATTTCTTATAACAGTCCTCTGTTTTCTTCCTGTGAGGTAGCTTTTGAACCAATTAAGCGCTACATTTCGTACGCCGATGGTGTGCAGTTTCCTCAGCTTGATGTCCCTATCAATAGTTTCAAATGCTTTTTTAAGGTCAAGAAACACTGACACTGTTGTTTGATTACTTGACATGCCGTCTTTCCACTCTCCTATCACCAAGATGGGTGCGGTTTCACAGGAATGTTTTGATCTGAGTACTGACTGTAATAATTTCATATTCATTCGGATAGTTAAAGTTGATGCGTTGTGGACGGAGGTAGTTCCAGAACTAAATGAGCATGACCCACCACATAAAGATGTTTCAGGGTGGAAAAAGGTGCAAACTTTATTTTTATTCATTTGTATGTGCATTTAATTATCAGGTTTGGATGGATTGGAAAGCCTTTATAAGGAAGATAGTGGTACATAATAATAATAAAGAGGCTAGGGCGACAGGAGGTGGCATTTAAAAAGCACGAACTAACACCAGAAGATGTGGTCGTGCGTATATGTAAAATATACACATCTGGCGAAGGTGTTCCCAAAACAGTAGACTGTGGAGTAACAGAAAATCAACGTCAGACACATCAACCGAATATGATAACCAGCCTTCTACAAGCAGTGCTGCTGCGTCATCTCGATCCCATAGATCTGAGCCAGCTGTAACTGATTGTTTAAAATCAAACATCGCCGAGCAAACTAGGCATATGAAGAACCTTGTCAATGGCTTACAGGGTCATATAGAGGCGACAGTTTATGTCAGCAACGCTGCTGATGACGAGTGAAATCAATGACGGTTGCTATAGACGAAGGCAATGCAGAGACCAAGAGACACTATCTTCAACTGGTGACGCTGCGGCAAACGAGTAAAATAAAGTTTTATAATATTTCTATACTATCGTATGGTAGTATATATATATGAATTCACATTCTTACTTTGTGGGTTCAACGTTCAGGCATTTCTATGAGGACGGGTGGCAATACTTTCTCTCATCATTACAGCCTCGCCATCAGGTGTGGTATCGTTTGATGTTTCGTCAGCAACAGCAGACACATCGCCTTCATTTTCTATTTCGAATTCAACTACATCCTGCACTCTGTAGTGTTTGCAAACGTTCTGTAAAATGCAACAAATATTTATTATATGTTCCACCTTTTGTGGTTAGCAAAAATAGTTGAATTGGATATCCTGCATCACCCAACAGCCAAGAACCGCATTCTCCATTGTTGTAACGCTGTTGGAAGTAGTCCTTTGTCCTACTTACGCTCCATATCAAAGAACAATGACTTGACCCAGGGTGGTGTGCATCAACAGCTCTAATAACCATATTGTAGGGGCAGATCTGCAAGCAAACATATGTACCATAACGCTTAGTAGGAAACATTTAGCATTCATGCTAAAATACCCATTGCGATTATCACAGAGGTTAGTTATTTGAATATGCGTGCCGTTAAGGCAGCCAATGACTCAAGGAATTCCAAAGTTTTGCTAAAAAAGTTCCTTAGATTGATTCGTTTCACTTTCGTGTCATACGTAATTTAAGCCGCCGGCGAGACAAGTGTTTTTTTTAAATTCGTAACACTTGTTTTAGTACTTTTGCTACAGTACTTGGCCTTATAGCGATGTAGCTATGCTTGCCCACAGCTTTTTGGAACCCACCTTCGTCTAGAAATCGCAACGTTGCAGCCATTTGCAATAACGTTGGAATTGATGTGTTTCTTATATGAGGCTCAATAGTGTTTAACAGCATGATAAATGCATCTTAATTGAAGCGATAAACTGTGACGATCGGGAAGCAAATTACAACTCGTGCAATACAAACTTACACAGATTCAGGCACCTGTAATGGATTTGAGTGACCACGCAGTATCTTTCTATTAATAGCTTCTTTTGTATGTCCCTTATTTTCCGCTAAAATAACTGCAAGCGTAGTAATAGCGCTAATTTTTTCGTTTTAATTTTTATTTTTATCGTGTTCTGCCATTGGCAACTGTCAAATTTTCAGTTCATCAGGGTGAATTAAAATCAAGCTCTGAATAAAAACTAATTTTTCAGAACACCAGATTTGATTACACTCGTTTTAATATTCATTTTCACTTTCATTCCCATTCCAGAACCTGCCTGAATTGATATGTTTCGGTAGCCGACAACGAGTGCGCTTGGCACAACGAGAGCCGACTGCATTACTTCTTATGGGATATTCTTAATACAAAGCTCCAAATCGGAGTTTCACACAACGCAAAAATGAGGTGGCTGCAATCAAGCCAATACCTTAGAGTTACATGTGCTCGCCCTCAAGGATTACACACAAGGTGAAATAGCTGTTTCGAACCCTCCCCCCCTCCGCTATACTCTGAACAAATTATCAAATAATATAGAACAATAAAACCGAATAAGCACTCGGCCTCCATACCCTCAAAGCGTAAATGGTATTGTTTTTGTTTTCATTGTTGTTATTCATAAAGTGAATTTGCACAAATAAAAGTTCATGATCGTTCACAACGGTGCGACCAAAGTTTCATTTACCCACAAATGAGTTCCATTGATGTTTTCGCTAGAATTCAAAAATTAAAAATGTTCATGTTTCAAAGCTTTTTTCGTAAAAGTCTTGATGTAGGTATGTTTATATAATAAAATAAAATAACAACAAATTGGCGTTATGGCTTTTTGTTCTTTTTGTTGTTGTTATTAAAAATAGCTTTTGGTACAAAAATAATAAACAAAAAAGCCATTTAAAACCTCAAACTTTGTCGTGAACTTGTTGTTTTAGCAAAAAAGAAAAAAGTTTCAATGCAATTCGTTCAACGCACATATTCATTTACTTATTTGTTGCAAAAACTATAATACAACATAAAAAATTTAATTAAGAACAGCAAACGAATACAACGAAAAAGTTAGGCAAATGAATGGATCTGTCACTGCAAAGTCGAGGGCAGCATTCGCACGAAAAAAACTCCAATGAAACACCACGTTCGCAAACATTGACCCTGACCACGACCGACCTCTGCCTTTTCGGTTGCTGCTGCGTTGTCTTATCGGTCTGTTGTTATCTCATTGGTCAAACCAATGCAGTCCGACTGTTTGCCGCAAAACGTGAAGACAGTCATTTTCTGCTTGTATTTGACGCACTCTTTTTTAGATCCAAAACGCAAAGTCGCAACTCTTTACAGTGTGAGTGCCATGCGAGACCACGTTGGCTTCACAGATCCGATGTTTAACTTAAAATTTAAGATAACCTCTATTTCAATAACTGAACCGTTTTTCGCAGTTATCGAGGTGACCCAAAATGTGTTAGAACATCATGGGTATCGAACGAAAGGTGCTTATGAGTGCTTCAATAAGCGATGTGATTAAGTTCCATATATCAACTAGTTTCGGAGATATTGTGATTAAAATCTGAGATGCAGCCAAGCGTTTCGTACTTTTCTTGTACATACGAGTATATAAAAATGAATTTGTGTTCGTTAGCATGTTTAGAACCCAATAACGGCTTGACCGATTTTAATAATTTTTTTCTTATGATTTTCGACCTGGCACTCAACGTGTTAAGTAACACCAATCGTTTATAACATGTCTCGCTCCTGGCAACTCAGAAACGATGGAATGCCTTAATGAATTGCTAAACCTACACACAACTACAATCCTCTTAATGGTGCCTCCAGACTCCCAGCAACTTGGAATATACCCGCGGAAAGGTATGCCTGGCGACTAATATCCATGACCCATCGATAGCACTTCCATAAACCTTCGGCAGTGTTTTGTTACAAAAAACAAAGGCGACTTCTGCTTCTACGACTGCTTCTCATGACTTCTCAAATCCACTATCTTTGGCACCCATGTCCCTCTTTTGTCGGTCCAGAGTGCAAAAAAAAAAGACTTACCTATTGAAAGTCTAGTGAAGTATACAAAAACTACATACTCAGAATTTCCAATTTACCCTCAAAATCTATAGCCAGAGGTCAAAAAGCTCTTTACCAGAGAAGAAGGCTTATATTGGCCCATAACTATATTTCTGGTTACTCTATGGAAACGATTGTATGGCTTTAAAAAGTGAATAAATATGCCTATCCTTAATCCTTTCAATTCAGCGGACAGAAGACTTTGTCCTATCTACGTCAACTTTACTAAAGCCTTCTAGGACAAGTCGAGGGAATTTACTTCTTCGCTGCCCTCTGCATCGCATCTGATGCCCTTGGAAACGTGAGTTTAGTCCTTTGTCCATAGCTTTAAAGAGTCAACGTCATCACGCGCCAGTTCAAAGCCAGAAAAAGTGGTAATTTCGATTGAGGGCTGCGCTTAGGCTCACACATTACTCGATTTAATTTGAGGTCCTTCTGGCTAATATCAATGGAAACTCCACAATACGCAAAGCGAGAAATGTTTGAATGCGGGTCAATAAGGCATATTACTTTCCATTGAAATGTTTTGTTTTTGAAACCTCAGTATGACCTTGAAATACACTTCCAAAATTAAAACCTTCAAAAGAATTATTGCATGCAACGCAGCGGAAAAGGGTTAAGAGCACTGACGTGCGGACCCGTCGACCAAGCGTACGCCAAGCAATTGTAATTCGACCGACTGACTGCTCGGGCATTTACTAAGCAAATCGCACACAGACACACCTACATACAAGCAAATGAAAATATTTGAAATTTATTTTTAAAACAATAAAATTACCAACAACAACTCCTTATTTTTAGCACCATTGTTTGGAATATTTTAAATTTTATTTATTTTTGCGAATTCGATTTACAAACATATCTTTAGGTGCCTGTAAGTGCTTGACTACGTAAGTTTGTATTTATATTTTAGATTGCGCTGCACATTCCGATTGCGCCACCTTCGGACTACACTAACAATTCTGGTGGCATGCAGCCACTGCACAATTTGCAAAGCAATTTTAAATCAAATTGCGCCGAATTTGCAAAGATTCACCAACGACTTAAAGACAGCTTAGGTCACGTGCACCAAAATGTGATTTGTTACAGTGCAGCGGTGGGCACGGTTAAGCTAGTTGGAGCCACATGACGATTTTAAATGTTACAAAGGGCAACACAAAAAAATAAAGACAAGGACGGGAAATAAATTAAAACAGAACTTGTGTGCTATTGGGCTCAGGAAACGATTGAGCTGATTGACTCAGTCGACTATCGTCGTTACACAAGTGCATGGTAGCGACCACACGAATTCCTTGATTGAAGAAAATCAAATATGTTTTCTTGGTCGTTTCCAAGCCCCAAATGGTAAATCCATAAATTTTTCTTTGAGTTTTCCGGTTGTCTGGCCTTATTGAATTACCATGTAAACTAGTAGACAGCGGCATTGAGCTCAAGCAGTGACGTTTGCCCATCGCTGTACAAGAATTTGTATGGCCGCTGAGGGTATTGGCTTTATATAACAAAAGCAAAGTAGAGCAATCTTCGCGAAACAAAGTCTAAAACGCCAAAATAGTCAACGGAGTCGCTAAATATGCTGTGGAGAAGCTACAGAGGTATTCACTTAACAACCCCTTTTTCAATCTACCAAAAACGGGACCATCCAACAGGAAGACTTATTACAGTTTCTCATCTTGTGGCGTTTCTCTATGCCAAGTGGGACAAATTGAGACACAAAAATTCGGGGGTAGGTAAATCACCAATGGAGAAATTTGCTTCTAATTCTCGAGTAAGACAATCTTTTTCGTAAATATTCCATAAAAACTATAAACATAGCCTTAGCCTATAAGTCATTGTAAACATAGAGTAAGTATTTGCATATTGTATTACACCGCGTTGCACACATTCTGTCCTATGAACCAAATATACTTTCTCGGAAAGGGGAGAAAAAATAAATACACGTGTATCGGCGATGCACACGTCAGAATTTTTTTTTTATGTATAAAGTATAAAAGTCGTAGTGTCCGTCTCTGTCCGCCAGTGTGAAAGACTTTGGATCGACTTTTACCCCTTTTTTTTATTTTAGGGGCGGGTACAGTGGTGAATTATCTACCAACTATTTGACAGCGGCTACTTACATTCGCTTAAGGACCTTCTTATTGTTCTACGTTCTTTGGCTGAATTTGACATTTGTTTGCTAATGCTTCTCTGGCCCGAAACTATGGCTGAGTCTTCGATATTCAAAATCAAAAATTAAAGCTTTCGAATCTAGGTTAACTGACCACTATGAAAATGGACCTCGGTCAACAATCGAGTCATCGTTTTTGATCATAAATGAATGGTATTCCGATTTTTACCTTTTTAGTGTATTAGTTGTGTGTGATCGAACGGTCACGTTTCCAACAATGGGATCGGGAAATTATTTCCACTAAAAGCACTAATGGTACGTACACATTGCGACGGTAAGCTACAAGCATTCGGGAGGAGTTGTTTGCTAGTAAAAGCCAGGGACCGCATGTAACATTTATCATATCATCAACCTCTAATATGGCTTCTATTTTTATCAAAATAAGTACACAAGAGCTGTATCGAAATCTAAAAGACAAATCGAATTGATTGGCTAAAAGTTAAACTACATTGGACTGCTGTTTTTATTGTTGTGAGTAGCTCTCACATTCAGCTTACCCTAAATCAGGCTATACATCTCCCTCATTCAGTTTTCATGCATCTCAAACCCCATCACAATCATCTCATTTTCATCGCCATACTTTCCTCTATCTTAACCTCCATTTGAGGCGTTCCATGGCTGGAAGAACTTTTGAATCTCAGATTTTGATCATACTTGGTCAATTTGTTGTGGTTAGGATGCTTTTGAAGTACATCCATACTTTCCTCTATCTTAACCTCCATTTGAGGCGTTCCATGGCTGGAAGAACTTTTGAATCTCAGATTTTGATCATACTTGGTCAATTTGTTGTGGTTAGGATGCTTTTGAAGTACATCCAAAAGTTTTGCAAAATTTCAATTATTTTGCAAGATATTGCAAATTAAATTTTTTAGCAACTTTTTTTTCAAAAAATTTTATCTCGTTATCTATTAATCGTAGAAAAAAAGGTTGTATGCAAAAATTGTAGAGAAAATATTGAAGTTTACTTGGAAAATTTTTAAAATAAAAAAAAAATTTTTTTGACTAATTTGTTAAAAAAAATATTTTTTGTTGTTGTTTTTTTAATAGAAAGCGAGCACCGATTTTTAAAAAAAATGGATATTTTATAGCTTATGCTATCCTCTAAAGATTTTGAAAAAATTGGGAAGGTGTTTTTTTGATTTTCTCGAGAAATAAATTTTTTAGTTTTGGGTTGTAGGATACGGGCAACGCAATTTTCGTCGCAGCGTTACACAGCCCTCCATAATCGACCTTAAAAGTATTTTTAATGCTTCGCCAGTATTAAGAATACTTTTTGTAATTGTTTTCTATTTGAAAACATTTTAAAAATGTATTAACACTTTTATTTTATACCCATTTCCTCACCACCCAAGCAATTTATGAACTTTGTTACTTTCTACTTTACATTTATGTATAAATATTACAGCAGCAGGCTTTTGTTTGTATCAGAAATTCTATGACTTGCAGTGAACCTAGTATAAACTGTTATTTCAAGGAATGTAACATTTGTCCTGGTTTTAGCGAAATTGCTACCGAAATAAAAGGAGCTCTCAACAAGAAGAATATTATCAATATTAATTATCGACAATGGACCAATACCGATCGTACTACCATAGAATCAGTGACTAAAGAAACGGAAACCTTTGTCCAGGAGATGAGTAAAGAAGCATACGTTCTCCTAGTCCACAATTTCATTGCTAAAGAACAGAGTCAATTTTTAAAAAACCTTAAAGCAAATTTAAAAGAAGGAGAATTAATTGTAGTTGGAGATTTTTCTGAAAATTTTTAATTTATAATTCAAAGTGCCATACAAAGTCATCATTGGAATAATAGTCAAACTACAATTCACCCTTTTGTAATTTATCGATCCGACCCAGATGATAATAACAATTTAAAATTTGAAAGTTTTGTTTTAATCTCGGAAGAAACTGAACATAATACAGAAGCGGCTTATCTTTTTCAAAAAAAATTAATTACCTGGTTAAAAGCAAAGTATCTCTATCTATCTCTATGGCGCGATATACAACAGGTATATCATCATAAACCTCCTAAGAGATTTTTGCGCCAAGCTTCTCTTCCAATTTGTGGTGTGCCGATTTGAATTTTCCTTACAAATTGGTGGGACCTACAGTTTTTTGCCGACTCCGAACGGCATCTACAAAGGAGACGAATTTTTTGCTGAGAAGCCTGTCATGGCAGAAATACACTCGGAGAGTTTGCCAAACCACTGCCGAGGGGCGACCCCGTTTTGAAAAACTTTTTTCAAATCACTTTTGATGTTACCTGTACCAGGGCTCGAACCATGGACCTTCGGTGTGGTAGGCCGGCAACACTACCTTCACACCACGGCGGCCGCCGGCAAAGTATAACTCTCACAAAATCAATAAAATTTTTTATTTTTCGGATGGAGCAGCATCTCAGTACAAGAATAAAAAATATTTTATAAATTTGGTTTATCATTATGAAGATTTTGGAATAAAAGCCGAGTGGTATTTTTTTGCAACCTCTCATGGAAAAAATGCTTGCGACGCAATTGGTGGCACAATAAAAAGGTATGTTAGACGTGAAAGTTTACGAAGACCTGATACAGTGCCGATTTCTTCCCCTCAAGCATTTTTTGAACTAGTGAAAACAAATTTGACACGATTACTTTTGACTTTTGTACCAAAGATGAGCACAAAGAAGTAAAACTGTTCTTATCGAAACGATTCGCAAAATGCAAAACGGTTTCGGGTACACGAAGTTTTCATTCCATTATTCCAATTGAAAATAACAAAATTCAATGTAAGAAAGTTGCTACTCTTGACGAAAGTTCTTCCTTTCAGTTTAAAATGTTTTAATTTAATATTAAAATAAAATATATTTTTTTTGTAACTTTATTTTTCCTTTTTTTTGAGCACAATCAACTTGTGAGCTTGTGGGTTAGGCCTACTGGGGATACCACATAAAACTAAACGCGCCAAATGCACTCTACCCCTTGGGTGGTGAGGAAATGGGTATAAAATAAAAGTGTTAATACATTTTTAAAATGTTTTCAAATAGAAAACAATTACTAAAAGTATTCTTAATGCTGGCGAAGCATTAAAAATACTTTTAAGGTCGATTATGGAGGGCTGTGTAACGCTGCGACGAAAATTGCGTTACCCGTATCCTACAACCCAAAACTAAAAAATGTATTTCTCGAGAAAATCAAAAAACACCTTCCCAATTTTTTCAAAATCTTTAGAGCATAGCATAAGCTATAAAATATATATTTTTTTTTTTTAATCTTTGCTCGCTTTCTATTAAAAAAACAACAACAAAAAATATTTTTTTTTAACAAATTAGTCAAAAAAAATTTTGTTTTTATTTTAAAAATGTTCCAAATAAACTTCAATATTTTCCCTACAATTTTTGCATACAACCTTTTTTTCTACGATTAATAGATAACGAGATAAAAAATTTTGAAAAAAAAGTTGCTAAAAAATTAAATTTGCAATATCTTGCAAAATAATTGAAATTTTGAAAAACTTTTGGGTGTACTTCAATAGCATCCTAACCACAACAAATTGACCAAGTATGAACAAAATCTGAGATTCAAAAGTTCTTCCAGCCATGGAACGGCTGGCTCATTTCTAACTTCACCTCAATCTTCGTTATGGTAAGTTTTGACAAATAATTTTAAAACTTTTCCTGCATAGATATGTGCCGTTTGACAATAATCGATTAAGTCTACCCAAGTAAATAGGCAAAATCATAGAGAAATCGTGTAATTTTGCAAGACTTATATTTATCTTAAGATATAAAAATCTTCTGTGCGTAAGTCCGTTGTCACCAAACTCCTTCTGGCCGTTATTGATGAAATTTTTTTATATGCTCAAGTGAGCTCAAGGAGGGTTTAGATTCACAATCCGGACCACTGAATGATGTGGGCGTGGCACCTCCCATGCAAACCAGATTTTCCGAACCGCATATCTCTGGGAGTATTTAATATAGAATATTGAAAACTGATAAGGAGCTTAATGAGATTAATATCTAACACCTCAAGAAAAAACGGTAGGAAGAGAGGAGTGGGCTTGGCAGCTAACATACAAATTACATTTTTCGTACTGCATATATCTTAAATTATTCGTGGCAGAATACTGAAAATTGGTTTAGAGTAATATAGGTTAATCATAACATTTGAAGTAAAAATGGGAGGAAGGGAGAAGTGGGCATGGCACCTCCCTCAGGTAAATTTCTGGGCAGGACAAAGTCTATATTTTTTTATAACTATTCAAAAAATATGCTTGGCTATGCAGCTTAAGCAGTTATGTTATTAAAACTAGGCACGAAACATATCGATTTGCCAGTTTTCTTAGATCGACTTAAGCTGTTATTGCACTGATCATTCATAATCATACCCGTTTATATCGCCTTTCCTATCTATATTCTCGTGTTTAACTCGTTTTCATATTCCTTTCATCATTATCTTTTTTTCCCTTCTCTCAGATAAGTCTAGTTTAAGCCTCCACCTCTATCCGTACTTCCAGCAGAGTTTTTCAGAAATACTTCCTCCTCTCCATCTCCTTACCCTCAATTCTCTCTGCCCTAAATCTACAAATCGATACCCATCTCCGCATTGATACCCATCCCCGTAGATAAAAAGAGAGACAAAAAATCTAAATTCCCTACGTCACCTTCAGCCATTTTTTCAAAGCAATTTTCAACGTGCAGACACAACTTTTCTAGAGTTTTATTATAGTGAAGATAAAAAAACTTTTCATAAATAATCGAAAATTATTAAAAATCAGAATAATACAAATTTCATAAAATTATTAAAAGTGTATTGAAAAACTTAAAAGCCACTTAATTTTTTTTCCTTTTCCCTTGCACCTTACTACCCAAATTATGCTTTAGTGTAGGTAGATGCGTACAGCTATGTTCAGAGCTTCGGCGCCTTTGCATAGTGAAAAAGGAAACTCTATAATATTTATTTAAATTTTCAAATTTTCAACACACTTTAAAATAGCATAACATTGAAGATTTCTCATAACTGGTCAACATTTCTCTCTTTCATTTCTTTGTGCCCAAATTTGATCTTTTGATCATTCCAGATTCAGTGGACTAGACTAGTGGATTGTATAAGACCATTTCGCATTTAACGATGGAAAATTGTATTTTTTCTAATGAAAATCAAATTTTGACAGTTCTTACTGTTTGTTGTGTAACATAATAAGTCCAAATTTCATATATAACGAGCTATACGATATTACGCCGTCTCATTTTGAGAACATACCAATATTCCCATCTACTTTTAGTTGTTCCCAAGCATGACACCCCGAAAACGACCAAACATAGCAAACAACTCGATTTAGGTCCTTCACCAACTCACATTGATTTTTTTCAATCAAATTTATTTATAACATAATGAATTCTTATTGATTATTCAATTGAACGAAATCGCCCAACTCTACTTCTGCCAACAGAATTACACTATTTACTTGAACTTTTCTAAAAGTTTTAAGAATTGAGCGTTTGGGGATTCTATTTACCGATCGAGTTCTCTTCCATTGTAGTCTCCTTAGCACTTCTGACCTGGGGTCAATTCTGGTTTTTCGTTCGAAAAAAATCTTTTCCCTTTAGTTATCACTTGACGTTTTCCCTTTTTCACTTCGCTGAGCTCTCAAATGCGATTCTGATATGTGCTGTGAAAACCGTTAGCCGAAGAACATTTTCAATTGCTTTGCCACAAGTTCCTGTTGCTAAATGATTGTTTATTATAGAATTATAATAATACAATTAATTTGTATCAATTCCGATGTTAAAATTTGTAAAAAATCTGATATTTAAATTTTTTGAAATTTTGACATTAACCCCAAATTTATACTGGCATTAACTTTTTTACTTCATTTCAAATCGAAACTTTAAAGTAAAACGAGAATTGAAAATCGTGGTGAATTGACACATTTACTTTTCACTTCACGATAACGCAAAACCAGAATTGACCCCCTGGGCATGTCAGTGAAATACGAATCGTTTAAAACTCATTAATCTGCACACACTTTCTATTCGGAGGGAAATGCTTGGAATTATTTTTATAATTAAATTGCTAAATGGTTCACTATCCAGCCCATTTCTTCTAAGTGAAGTGAACTTCAATGTACCGTCTCGTCCTTCAAGGCATTTTTAACCTCTAGTCTTAAAACAGTGCCGAACCAATTTTCAGTTAAATGAGCCTTTTCGCTGTTTGTGTCAAGATTATAACTCTCTTTCTGGTAGATTTGATATTTCAGACTCGGTTTTCAACATAAAGAAATGAATTCTTTCTATTCTAAATTCATAGCTACTAATTGTTTCTTATTCTTTGACTTCTATATTAACTTCTAACAATAATTTTATTCTGTTAACTAGTTATTTCTCAATGTATGATCTATCTTATATCTACTTTACTTAGCTGATAAGGTTTTCTCTGTAGCTGAGCAGTTTTAGATCTCGACGATTAACAAACCAAAGCCCTTCAAAGCGTTATGCGGATGCGCCCCTCGCGCCGGTCGGGCGGGATATGGTGGGTAATCCGTTGGGAATTATTATTATTAAAAAATACATCGATGGTGCGCTGTAACGCTGACCGTCGCTGTATATGTATGTAAATATGTATATGAAACTCAATACGCACATATGCCAGCTTCGTATTTAACCCTCAATAAAAGGTGTTTTAACTGTAATAAATGATAAAAACGATGAAATTTCAATGTCTCAAGAAATACGAAAAGAGCGTTGTCAACACAATAAACCCCTCGATAGCTTCCGCCCTTTGCCATGTTGCCAAACAATCAGCCCTTTTGGACTTTCGATCGTTTCAATTGCTATTTAATATTGTTGTTATTGTGTTTTAAGCATAAGTGCTTATATTGTTTTTATTAAATTTCATTTGTTTGTGTACGTGAGTGTGTGCCTCATAAGAAAGCATTTCATTGGATTTAGGCATTTATTTGAATGTAAACCACGATCACCGTATAAATCTTGCAGATATTTACTTATATCCTTATGTACATATGTACCTATGTAAACATGCTGCAGTCACCAAACTAGTTGTAAACTACTTCAAAAATATACCAGTCTCAAACACGTTGAAAATAGCCCAAACAAATTCTAGTTCAATTTGTATGATAATTGTTAAGTGAAAATAAATTAAAAGCCTCCGGGCACGGTGAATAAGTACTCGGCCCACATGGGAGAGGTCACACGTTAGAGCTCTGGTGCTGCAAACATCAAAATAAAAAGTATTCTTTAAAATTTTTTATTTTTTTTTTGTGATTTGGGCTCTTTCGGACTAGTTTGGTGTTTCACTGAAGCCAATCTAGCGGACACACAACGTGTGATAACCAGCAATGCATACAAAATTTTTATTACATTGAATGCGGGGCGCATGTGGGGGTGTTTAAGATGAAATTATGAGGCGACGAATGGACAAATGGTTTAGTTTATAGTCTCGTGATAGCGTTGCGACGATGGGCGACTTGTTAACATTGAAAAGCAATGGAATTTTCCCACACTGTGTACATATTATAGTAGTTAAGTAAATAAATATGCAGTGAAGCTTCACTTAACCAAATCCAATTGGCCACTCTTTCTAAATCTGTAATATGAGGCTTCACTTCAATGCTAGGGAAATTCCAAATTTTCAACAAATTTTTCGGAACGTTTTTTATTCATATGTTGCTAAGTGATTGCGAATAAAAAGTGCTATAAAATAGTATTTGTGATTTAAGCAAAATATATTCCATCTTACCAATCAGCTGATGTTTCAAAAATATAACACGTTCTGGGGCAAATGTTGGGGGTTTGGATTATACTAGACTTGTGAAAGCAAGTAATTTTTGTTCGTGTTATGAAAAAGTTTGTATGCGTGAAAATTATAATTTATTATATCACTTATTTATTGTGATTTTGTGCAAATAAATGGTTTTTTTTAGTAAAATAATACCGAAAGCAGAACATTTAGTGTGTTCTTGGATGCATGGGGGGCATCGAATTTTCAACTTTCAACTCAAGAGAAAGATTATAATGCACAAGTGATAAAACAAAAGCGTAGATTTGCGATTAATTTTTGCATCCTAGCCAGAACTAAGAAATGAGTTCATAATACATTTTTCTATTTGACCACATTTAAATATAATATTTGATAAAGTACAAAAATGTTGGATTCGAGAACCAATTAACTTAACACGTTTGCTGCCGCCATACAAAGCAAAAAGTATTGGCCAGGTGCCAATATAGTGGTTTGGTTTTAAAGCCATCTTTACATCGTAGTTATATATTTAGTTGGTTTTAGTTATTAACATTTTCTATAGAAATTTTTGTGTTTGTGGAGGGTGAGTATCGGTGGTGCACATGGCAGCGAACATGTTAAACAAAAATCATAATATTCGATTCTCAGCATTTAATTTTGTAGAGATATGCTTTAGGACTGGATCGCTTAGGTGTAGCAGGAACTTGCTCAAATTATTTCAAACTTCGGAGTGAAGAGGAAATTCTTCGGAATGCTGATTTAGATCAAAACTTGTCTTCTAATGTTACTGCCTGCATTCAGTTTGGAATCTATTTGCCTTTACCTAGACCCAGTTTTCAGTTGGATGTTCAGAGCACTTATTTCTCCAATAACTCTAATGTCACTCTCAATCGTGAACAGTTTTGATTCAATTTGCCTGTGTACTATTGTACTAGGTGTACGATTATCCAGAAGAAAATTACTAAACAAATCGACCCTTTTTTGACAAGGTGTTAATTACATAGTTTCATATTTGCGCCTTCAATTTTTCAACGATTTCGTTTGTGCTAAATGAAAACTTTTCCACTCGCCCGCTATTAGTACAAAGCGGTGAAGTTTGCCAAAATCAACCATTGAATGGCATGCAGGAAAATTTTATTGACAAAACAAATGTACAATCAGTTAAAAAGTGCGTAGGCAAACAGTTAACAACTTTTTAGGTAAAAAAGTAAAATTTTAAGTGCATTCGCACTGCCTTGTGTTTCCAACTCCACAGTTCTTGTCATGCGAGTGAGGGAAATTGCGCTTCAATAAATAATACATAAATTTGCTCGACACATTACCATTTTTTCTAATTATTTTAAGATGATTTTTCTAATATCCTGAACAAAACTCCAATTCTTTACTGCTGAGAAAGAAAAGGAAGGAATTCGAAAGAAATAAACCGCAACTAATTAAAATAAAGTTGTTTAGTTGAATTTCAACCATTGGGCTATCTCTAGTGTTTCTACAAATTTTCAGTTTTGTTGGCGCACTTAGAAGAACTGATTTTTACCTCCAACTCTATACGATACAATGGTGCTTATACTACGCCCCAAGGCGAATTCATTACAGGTGGCGTTGGTAACATATATGTATCGATTTACAAAAACAAAATACATGGGAAATTTACATATATGTTCCCGCGGCCACCTGTATAAATTCGCCTTGCTACGCCCCTTGTGCCAATGACTGTCGTTTCATCGATAAACTGATCGATCCCTCAAAGAAACATCACATGTATACAAATATTTTCATCATCTTTTTTTTCATCGTGTCCAGAACGATTATCTTTCGTGTGTTCGTAGCATGAAGAGCGAGTGATAGGCAACACGATAACAGCTGACTGTTAGGTAACATAAGTGCTGAATCGGTAACCTCTATCACGAGAAAAAAGTGTCAAACACAAACGGAAAAATGAAATTTGACACCTTCATGTTTCTATTCACAATTTATAAAACGCTTGACAGCCAGTGTTTTTCTAGGGTTGGCAGTGAGGTCAGAGAGTGTAGGTATTTATGTCCACTACAAATAACGTAGAAGCTTTCAAAATTGGCGAATCGTTTTTCTTAAAAGTGCTATTGCGATAATTATAAAAGTTTTTTGGCAGGCACATTTTATTGGCATCGCCAATTAAGCTCAGTTAACAGAGCGGCACTATCGCTTTTATACACAAAATTACTTATGGTAGTTATTACCTATAAATCCAATAAAATATTTTCACCTTATCTACGGCTCACTACATTTGATCCAAAGCAGGAACGCTGATGATAAATATTTTCAATGCAAGGAATCAAGTACCTCAGGATATAAAAGAACTGTTTCAAATATTTGGATGTGGATATTTTATCATGCCTGATGCGTTTACAAACTTTATTTAAAAGAAAATAACTATATTCTGAGTTTTATTTTTTTGTTCACAAAATTTATATAAAGTACAGATCGGATGAAAAATATTCGACGTCTGAGTGGAAGATCGCCATATAGCGGAATTTTATTTTATCTTAAAACGAATTCAATGCAATTTCAGCTAAGATATTGAACAAAATTTCTGAAATAGGGTGAACTTGCAATCAGCAGTCGACATATAATTTTTTTTTAAATAATCCCCTATTGTGATAAGATAATCGACTACTTAGCGATGGGCGATCATTGAGCCATTGCGAGTATCGAATCGGTCGCTTAATGCGCGACTGTGATTACTTAATCGATAATCTTTCTACAGTCATTATGTAGTCGTTGGCGTGTCGCTGTCACTTGCAAAATGAAATCAAATATCTGTTTGTATGACTTATGAGGAGCAGTGCTGACAATAGTGTTATGGATTGCGTATGACGGGTTTTTTAATCGCAAGCGTAGATGTATATGCGTAAAAAATAGGCCTTTATAACCTTAATCGGAAATTGCTTTCTTATTACCGCTTACGCCAATTTATGTTGGGTGTTTACCTGCATAAATAGGATTGTGACGAGCAACACTTTTGTTAGCAAAGTTAATACATTGTGTTAATAGAAAAATTAAATAAATATCAAATCGTAAATTTCTCAATACACGCGCCAGCCACGAACTAATCGAACTCGATGAGAAGCTGGTTCTGCTTTGATAACAACATACAAAGATCATAAACTCAACAACAACAGCACTTTGAGTTGACCAACCTTAGACGCAATTGTTCAATGGAAAATTTTCCTCTCCAAATGTTGACAATCGGCTGCCAATTGTCGCTTGAATGCGATATTGTTTGATCGGTTGATCGCTCGCACCATGGTGATAATAAATGAAATGAATCGATTAGCACATTCATTTGGATTGACTTGACACCGTCATTTTCTATAGACACCAATAGCGCCAATAATTATAATTCCGATTAATTGTTAGTTCAGCTTAGTGGAGGGGAGTTTCGATAATAAGAGCGCTGCGCGTGATTATCGCAGCTCGCAGTCACTGCACTCGAGAAGGCACTAATTTTCGTATTGCGCCCTGGAATAGTTTTTTTTTTTAGCCACACATATACTCATAGCATTATTAAACCCAAAACAACCGAGAGTCTTTTGCTAATCTGCTTTTAAAACAACGCACCAGAGACATCGTAAACCCAACAACAAGACAACTTCAACTCTGTCCACATTTATAAATCTGCCACCGAATTCGTTAGAAGAATGACCATCATCAAAAAAGGCAAAATCATTGCTTGACATTCAATACGAACCGCCAAACGGGTAATGAAAATGCAAAAATTTACTTGTCGTCCGCCGTCGTCAACCATTTGTTATCATATTCAGTGATTGATCGTGTTGAGAATAGCTAAAGGCTAAAGAGACAGACGGGTTTGGACAGAAGATTATTATTTCAAAAGCTTGCCATTTGTTTCCATTTTCGCAGCTCTTAGTCAGCAGTGTGACCAGGCTAGCCTTTTCGAGCCTAGATTTAGCCGTTATTTTGTCCTTTAGCCTCATAGTTTTGGTTTTAGCTTCGTGGCTTTTTTCTAGCCTTTTTTCTAGCGTTTTTTTACTCCAAACCTTTTCTGGTCTCAAAACCATATTTTTCATATAACTTCAAGAAATATATAAAATTAAGGTTGAATAAACTTAGTATTGATGACGAAATACGGAAAATTATTTGTAAAAATTGTGAACTATTTTTAATGGAGTTGATAACCCAATTGCGCCTAGCCTACCTGATAATATCAACTCTTTACAAAAGATAAATTTTTTTCAGTCGATAATTCTTTGAAAGTTAACTCGCTGCTTAATATTAGATGTTCGTTAAACCGCTTATCCAAATGTTGCACTGATATTGAAATTACCGTGATCTCATCTCTATGACAAATACCCAAACTTTGTAAGCAGATTCAAGCTCTTCTGATTCATCAAACGAAGAAAATAGTATACAATTAATTAGTTTGTAATGATTTTTCTATAGTACTCGTATGTGTTTCTTTGAAAAATCTCCTAGTCAAGGAAAATGTGGCTGATATGTGTTGAAACGAGAATAGTTCCTTTAAGTAACTTCTACAGCCTTATATACAAATAGTTTAGGTTAGGTTAGGTTGAAGTGGCTGCCATGAGGGCACACTTAGGCCAGTGTCAGAAAGCCCGTTGTGCTATCACGTAGAGACACCGTTACCCCTCCTCTTCGAACCAATTTGAAGACTTGATGAAGGCCATCAAGTCCTTGATGTCATACTCCGCAATCTGGCGAATGTTGTCCAGGAAGGGATCTCCCAGGCAGCGCCGCCTGACGCTGCTAAGTGCAGGGCAGTTGCTCTACCGTTTCCTCCTCTTCTTCGTATTTGCAGCTCCTGCAGCAACGACGATAGGGTATACCTAGCCTCTGCGCGTGCCTCCCAATAAGGCAGTGCCTAGTTAGTATTCCTATTAGCTTAGAAATATCAGCCCTTTTTAGGGTGTAGATTTGTCGAGATCTCTTGGAATCCCATTTTGGCCAGATTTGCTTGGATAACCTGCACCCTGGAGTTTGTTGCCATCTTTCGTTGGGTAGTCGATAGGTATGTTCTTTTAGCAGTAGCCTGCATGTGGCAAAGGGTATACCCACGCGTTCTTTGTCAGGAAGATCCTGCTTGGTAGTGCCCTGCCTAGCCAGCTCATCTGCCCTACAGTTTCCCTCAATGTCCCTGTGACCCGGGACCCACGTGAGGTTCACACAGTTCTGCTTGGCCATCCCTTTGAGAGATCGGCGACAGTTTAGCGTTAGTTCAGAATTGAATGAGTTAGAGCCAAGGGATTTAATGGCTGCTTGGCTATCGCTGAAAATAAATACTTCCTTGCCAGTAGTGTCCTGTCCTATCCACGTTGGGGCCTCCATGATTGCAGAGACCTTAGCCAGGCACACTACAATGATCAGGTAGTCTGAAGGAGAGTTCTAGGTCGCAATCCTTTGAAAAGACCCCTCCCCCGACCCTCCCGCCTATTTTGGAGCCGTCAATGTAGATGGATATACTACCTTCTGCGCCGTAGCACCGATCCGACTCCTCCTAGTCGCCCCTACTGGGGATATTCAGCGTAAAGTTGCACTCTGAGTAGCCGCGCAGCGATCCGTACTTCCGGGGAGAAAACTGAAATTGTTTAGTATGCTAGAATGTCCTTTGGTCCGTGTGTTCCAGCTGGACGATTCCCGTAGGCGCAGAGCTGATGTCGCCGCCGCTCGGCACCCTTCTGCGTCTAGGAAGAAGGTCTAGAATGACCTGGAGAGCTTCGCCCGGCGTAGTTCTTAGAGCTCCGCCTATACAGATAATGCTAGACCTGTGAACTTTCCCTAACAGATTCCGGTTTGAAGCTTTGCCCAAGGCAGGCCACCATACGACGACCCCATATAGCAGTATGCGTTTAATAATCGTGGTGTAAATACATTTGCATATCTTGGGGCTAAGATCCCATTTCCTGCCCATGGCTCTTTTGCACATGTATAATGCAATATACGCTTTCTGTTGACGCTGAGTGACGTTTTCCTTCCAGTTCAGCTTTTTGTCCAGAACCACACCTATGAATCTGACCTTATCGGCCAGTTTGAGGCGCACGCCATTTAGCATTGGTAGGTTCAACGGTGGTATTTTATACCGTTTGGTGTATAAGAAAAGTTTCACCTTCTCGGAGTTGACACTAAGTCCGCAGCGAGAGGACCATAACGAGATGTCTCGCAAAGCCACCTGCATCAGATCACACAAAGTTTGTGGGAATCTGCCTCTGTATGATACGGCCAGGGCATCAGCATATGCCACAACCTTCCCGTCCCCCTTACATGTATCTCTTAACAGCGAGTTAACTGGCAGGCTCCACAGGAGTGGCGAGAGAACGCCCCCTTGGGGAGTGCCCCTTGTGACATAGGTGTCATATCAACAGTCCTCAGAGATGATAGCATTTTCCTTCCCTTGAGTAGTTGATCGCTCAATCGCACCAGGGACCTATTTACACCCAGATTCGGTAGGGCGATTTTAACCGCATCTGGGCTAATATTATTGAAGGCTCCTTCGATGTCAAGAAAGGCAACCAGACATAGTCCTTCTCATCCAAGGATGCTTCTATGGTAGAGACTAGGGTATGAAGCGCCGTCTCCGTAGATCTATCTTTAAGGTATGCGTGTTGATGGCAAGATATGAGATTGTTGTCAATTGTGGTAGTGAGGAAGTTATTGATTATCCTCTCTAGAGTTTTGAGTGCGAAGGACGAGATGCTGATCGGTTTGTAATCCTTCGGCTCGTAGTGAGAGGCTTTGCCTGCCTTCGGAATAAAGATTACCGTTACGCTTCTCCACGAGCATGATATATAGTTGAGAGACAAACAGGCCGTATCGATGTTGTATAGCCAGTTAGCAGATGTCTCCAAAGTATTAATTAGTTGTGCAGGAATAATCCCGTCCGGTCCGGCAGACTTAAAAGGCTTGAAGCTCTTAACTGCCCCTTTAACCCCCTCCAACGTGATGGGTATATTTACAGCCGAGTTATATAGAGGTGCAGTTGGTGCACACTGCATATTTCCGGGAAAATGAGTATCCAGAAGCTGTTCTAGAGTTTCCCCTTCTGAGCTGGTCCAGGCCCCGTCAGGTCGCCGCAAATAGCTCAAGACCGTTTGCATCTTTGATAGCACGCACCTTAGTTTTGCTGTGTCGTCGACACTTTCGACTCCAGTGCAGAAATTTCTCCACGAAGTTCTCTTCGCTTGTCTAAGGGATTTTTTATACGCCCTCAGTTTGTCTTTATATTCAACCCACTGAGCCCCGCTATCGAGGCTTTTGGTTCTATTGAACTGCTTCCGGATCAGGATTTCCGAAGTGAGTCCAAATCCTGGGACCAGCAGTGAGGTTTGCGTTTGCCGGTCAGGCCTTTTCGAAGGCATTTCAGAGTGCCGATGTGAATGTCGTTACCATGCTCTCCAGCTCCTCTGCCGATGCGGGGCATTGTGAGGATAGTAACGGCAGGCCTCTATCTAACAACTCATTATGCATTTCCCAGTTTGCGTTACTTGGGTTGCGTCTCCTAATGGGTTGTTCAACGGCAAAGTCTAAAACAACTTCAATATAGCGATGGTCTGAAAATGAATGATCGTCAGACTACGAGGTTAGTCGTTAAAAGAAAATCAAAAAGTATATCGGAACTTCCCCATTGGACGTGATGAGCATTTGCGTCCGTTCCGATAAGCAAGTGTTCCATGCTGCAGTTGGCCACCATCTCTTTTACCTTATCTTGCAGTGGACGTTCTTCCGCAAAATAAGGCATATATACGGAGGCTATCGTCAGCCGGAGGTCCCCAACTGAAAGTCTGGCCGCTGTGACGTCACCGTAGCTATTGTTAGGTAGGAGAAAGGTACTTAGTTCAGACCTAACCAAAATACAGGCTCTAACATTACCTTCTGCTTTCTACATCCAATGCTTCGATGTCCGTGGCCACCGGAGCACCCGAAATGGATGAGCGCTGCGCATCGCCACGGTGTACGTGCATTACGACCTCGCCGATGCCCTAATGAACACGCCCATTTCTTTGCTTTAGAGGCTCTAAAGCCTCCCTATTCAGGGTCAGAACCACTTCCCTTCTTGGTCCAGCAGCGTCCCCGACCTGAATGACATTCCAGACACTCGAGGCGGACTGTCCAGATTCTCCATCGGTACGTCGAGAACGGCGTTGCCGATGGCGTTCCGGACGTACGTTCACTGGCCCTTCGGGATGGCACCACGGTCATTTCCGCGGTCCAGGATACCAACAAGTATGCGGTCCTTGACCACCTCGGCAAAGCTTGGCTTACCTACCCCAGGGTTTTCCTGGTAGCTCTTGGGAGGAGGTTTCAGGTCCTCGTCCGACCTTTGGCGTTTGAAGGGGGTCGCGCTTTCCACCGTTGTCATAGAAGTAGCCTGGAACTCCGGTAGTAGAGCTCACGCCCTCTCCACCGCATTCCTGGCACTTCGGGGCAGCGTCTCCAGCGGTGCTCGCCGTACTTTTTTAAGACCTTAGCGGCCTTCCTTTTCTCCCGATGCGCAGAGCGGTTGGGAGAGGTGTCTAGGGGGAAACGACCCGTAGTTGCCATCGCGGTCGTTTCCCCGGTTGAGGGCGTGCTTACGGCTGCCTTCCCTTTGGCTCCATGTGGCCAGGTCGTGAGACTCCTGCCGAAGCTGTGGAGGGAACGGTTGCCGTGCCGGCTCCCTAAAGGCGTGCAGCATCGGCAGGTGCCGCGCTGTTCGCCGTTTCCAGCCCTACTACGCATGCAGCCGTTCCGGTACTGACGCCCTCCAGGTCCATCTTGCCCGTACATTGTGTGGAGGTTGCCCTCCCCGTGTCCAGAGGGAGCCGACCCGTAATTGCCATCGAAGTCGGTTCCCCGGTTGTGAAATTGAAGTTAAAGGCGGCAGCCTTCTAAAGGGTGTTTTTTTTACAGGTTTGTTTTTCGAATAGAGATAAAACTGGCATTTTGTGGTCAAATCTGGCAACTCTAATGTCATTTATGTTCAGTTTGGTTTGCCATTTCATCATGAACAGGTTGACAAAAGAACAACGCTTGCAAATCGTGCAAATTTATTTCGAAAATAATGGTTCAGTTCGCGAAGTTTACCGTGAGCTCCGTCCATTTTATGGTCGACATAATCGTCCATCAGAGCAATTAATTCGGTTAACCATGGATCGTTTTCGCACTAGGTTTACTCTATGTGATAATACGCATCCGCAGAGACGTCGAACAGTGCGCACCGAAGAAACAATTGCCGCTGTAGAGCAAAGTGTTGAAGAGGACCCGAATGAATCGATTCGCCACCGTGCACAGCAATTGGAGCTTTGTCCATCAACTTTATGGAAGATTTTGCGCAAAGATCTTGGCTTGCGACCTTACAAGATCCAGCTTGTGCAAGAATTAAAGCCGCGAGACCATGCAATGCGTCGTGATTTTGGTGTATGGGCCGAAAATGAGATTGATTTCGATGCTGATTTTCATCGCAAAATTTTGTTCAGTGATGAGGCTCATTTTTGGTTGAATGGCTACGTCAACAAGCAAAATTGCCGCATTTGGAGTGAAGAGAATCCACATGAGACCCTTGAAACGCCATTACATCCACAAAAACTGACTGTTTGGTGTGCTCTATGGGCTGGTGGAGTCATTGGGCCATACTTCTTCCGCAATAATGCTGGAGAGGCAGCTACCGTTAATGGAGACCGGTATAGAGCCATGATAACCGACTATTTTGTTCCCGAATTGGATGGTATGAATGTGGATGAGTTGTGGTTCCAACAAGACGGCGCTACATGCCACACAGCGCACATCACAATCGATTTATTGAAGGAAACATTCGATGAGCGCATAATTTCGCGGAATGGACCTGTCAATTGGCCACCAAGGTCGTGTGATTTGACACCATTGGATTATTTTCTTTGGGGATATGTGAAGTCGCTCGTCTACACCAACAAACCAGAAACGTTAGGGGAATTGGAAGCCAACATTCGTGGCGTTATTGCCGACATACGGCCCCATATGCTCGAAAAAGTGGTTGAAAATTGGACCTGTAGAATTGGCTTTATTCGAGCCAGCCGCGGCGGCCACATGCCCGAAATCATATTTAAGCATTAATGGCATAAAATTATCCTTCCAATAAAGCCATATTGATGGACCTTAAAACGATTTTCTTGTGTTTTATTTCAATTCAAAGTTCTATACCCCTAAAAAAAACACCCTTTACTTGGGCTCATAGTGGCTAGGTCGTGAGACCCCTGCCACCGCTTTGGGGAGACTGGTTGCCGCGACAGCCCTTGATGGACGATCGGTCTTCGGTACGGTCCTCCCCCGTGAGGAGGAGGACGAATCTTTTTTTGTTTTATTTGTGTTCATCATCTTGTTCGTACGACCATTCGCTGGACAAGGCCAGCTTGTGGTCAAAATGTTAGGAAGGGGAAAGGTGTCGTCCGCCACGGCAGAGCTCCATACCGTGGTAAGACCAAATTACTCTCTGAGGCCGTCCGGTGTTAGAGAGGCTCCGTATTAATACAGCCACGATTAACCTCCCGGCTGCAAAACATCCAATGGGCACGGCACCGCATAACACCCTGGATTGGGAGGGAGTAGATCTTAGTCATCGCTCTCCAGAGGATGTGGAGGGATCCCCGAGATATAGCTCCATGCGGAGCTACGATCACGCGGATTAGTTTGCGACTAAGCCCTCACACCACGGCAAGGTACCTACCCTTCGCGAGGGCACAAATAGTTTAAACTAAAATAAAAAATTTTAAATGGATTTTGTAAGAAAATTTCTGATTTTTTTTAGCCTCTTTTTTTCTTAATTTTAGCCCTTTCTAACCTTTTTTTTGCCGATCTAGCCTTTTTTTCTGACACCTGTGGTGGAATTCACTAACTTATAACGATGCGATTTTTCGAGATTTTAATTAACTACTTTCTATCCTGCATTATCCTCTGTGCTATTCACAAACTTAGCTATAACGATATGTGGTTAAGATTTCTCATCCCGCAATAAAACGTACGCTAAGTACTCAAGTGCAATTTTTTTTATAATAATATTAATATAATAGTAATATTATTTTAATTTTCACTGAAAACTTGAAATTGTGTGTTGTTTCCTTAGCGACACAGCTGATCACGAATAAACGAATATCGATAAAAAATAGTTAGTGAATACCAATATCGTTATAAATATCGTTACGACAAAATGTTGATTGCGAATCTCGTTATAGAAGTTAGTGAATTCCACTACTGGTCACACTGTTAGTCAGTGTGGCCAAGAGATTTGACGTAATCTCTAACATCTTGTTCGCTAAATACATACATGCATACATACATACGAGAGCACACAGAAGTGATGAGCACGAAAGGTCAAATAAGGTGACTAAGCAAGGTCATAAAACAAATACAGTTCAAAATTCATACATGCATACTTCTTTCTTATCCGCCTAAAGCGAGTTTTGTTAGTTTTCAGGCCGATTCTTGACACCGACTAATCCTACAAACAATTTGGTTGAAACACTATGGGCTTCTTGGGACGAGCTCACTGGATACGAACTGCATTGTTATAATGCTTTGAAGATGCCGTTAAATTTTCCGAATTAAACCGATCTCTGCTGGTATGACAGAAGCAGAAAAATAAATATGTAAAGCGATAAGGAAATATCAGAAGACCGCGGCTGATGAGCTTAAACTGTCTCAACCTCTGCTCATGGACTCTACCTTTCATTTCTTTGTTGAAATGTACCTATTGGTGAATTCAGTCATTACTTATATGGAGGACAGTCCCAGTCTTCTGTTAAATGTTCCTTTAAAATACATTTTTTTTGGTAAGTGAGCTTGGGGGAGTGAGCGAAGCACTTCAGTAATGAAACCATAGGCACTCGACTCGAAAATATTAAGTTTTTCGCTGCAAAATCTTTACTTAAAACATATCAACAGACGTTGGCTGGGCACCATTCTTATTCTATCCCGCTTCGTCTCCACTACATCAGTGTTCTGCGGTCTTCTTTGTTACGAAGTTTGTCCCACTAAAAAACAAATGGCTTGCCAATATTTATTGATGTGAGGTTTTCACGAGATTCGTTTTTACTTATGACGAACATACGTTCATTTATACAAAGGTATGTATATGTTTGTAAAACTGGAGTTAAGCTATTATGCATTTTTTTGGTGTTACAAAGAAACTGGTTTTGTTATTGTTTTGAAGTCGCAAATCTGCTTGCCCGATTATCTTTGTTGCTATTGAAGTGTTTATGAGCAGCAGCTTTAGAGGTTTGTCTCAACGCCCGGCATCACGTCTCAATACCTCTACTCCTCTACTAAAAAAAGTATTAACAGCAACTACAACGTTATGGCGCCGCCTGCATATGAGCGCGCAAATGGGTTAACGGACCCACAACAAATTGGCCAAAATATCGACCTTGCGGGACCTTGAATTCTTACGTTGACATCGTCCGACTTGTTTTATGGGGGCTTTTTATTGTTTATTTCATCTTTGCGTGTTAGTGTTAATTTATCGAATTGTTGCTGTATGCAAAAAGCTAACCAACAAATAAAACGACAAAACAAACTCCGTCGATGTTGTTGATTGAGTCTTTATTCTGGAAATGTTTGTTACTTATCGATATTTGATATTCAAATGATGTAAACCAAACACAGGCACAAACATACATATAGAGAGACAAGTCATGCGCTGCACGCAAACCAACTATGTAGTTGTAAACTACTTCAAAACTAGCACGAAGACAAAACCCAACTAGTCCGCCTTTTTTCCATCTGTGCAACTGGTATTCTGATAGGCAAGCGATGCGAGAAACAACTTTTAAAGAAGTAAAGGTCTTAAAGCTGGGTTAGAGGGAGTCTGTAGTAACATATCAGTAACTCCATAGATAGTCAATGGGCCGGGAATAACAGGAAGGCGTTTGCAATATTTGAAAGGTGTTATTTGATGGCGCGCCTGCTATACAGCCTACCCTACCAGACAAAGCTGATGCCACCAAGACAGCTGTTTCATCAGTGACAAATCAGACAATACTCAGATCTGAGGTACACCGACATCATATATTAGAATTCCGAGGCAAAAACTCGTACGATCAGGAATGTTGTGATCTGATCACAAACGCCATGCAAATTTTATCAAAACTGTGATGCCTCTCTACCTCAGACCTGAGTATCATATGCGTTATTACTCATCAAACAGTTGTATGGTAGCGTACAGTCTTTATTTCTTCAGAAGATTTGACATCGCGAGAATTGTTAAGTGAACAAAATTTAAATGCCTCCCAGTATGATGGATAAACGCTCGGCCCACGTGGGGGCGGTCACAGTTTCGAGCTGTAGTGCTAGAGACATGAAATTACTATCAAACAAGATCAAAGCTGATTATCTCAAAAGTACATGTATTTGCCCAGTTTTTTGTTCTTTCTTCTGAAATCTCTAACAACAAAAACAAACTTCTTTGTGTTCAATTAAAAATAATTTAATTCTTGAAAATTTAATTTTGTGCGTCACAGACTTTTATTCAAATAAAAGTTTAAATTGAATAATCTCCGTCACGCCTCTCTTATTACCTCGCAAGTAAATGACCTCGATCGCAGCCCCTGAACTGGTATGTGGCTGTAGAATCGTTCGAAAAGGCGCGTGTGTGCTTCACTTGAAGCTCACTTTGTGACGGAATTAGTCAGACGCCTATGCAAATTTCGTGTTTTGTTTTTATTTTCTGTTTACTTATCCTCGCCTCACAGTTGTTTTCAGAAATTATGCTAAAGAAATTTCGGGCAAGGTGACTTTACCGCGCGCTTAAAATTCAGCTGCTATTTTGAAAAATTTTACATTTCTTCACCAGCCACGCACCCAATCTGAAATGCAAATTACACTTGACGCACTTCACGACTGGCTGTTTTACAATTTCGAGCTCTCAAAGCATCAGCAAAAATCCATAAAAGACTTTCCAGTGTGTGTGTTCACTTACCGATATAAGTTTAACCAACATCAAGCAAGCAATATGGTCACGAATTCTTCCCGATAGCCTGCTGGAAGCTATAACTCTTATTCTTACGATCTATAATAATAGTTTTGCACAATAGCGAGGCGCGAACTACTTCGTTCAGTGAATGACAATGTTGGACGGCTACGTTAATAGTTCCAGATATACATACTTCATTCAATTGAACGAAATCGAAAACTCTACTGCACATTAAAAGGTGTTGATGTAATGAGAAATTGATCACGAACTAGATATATGCCCTATATATTAACGTAGACCCCCAAAAATACATCAGAGAAGGAAACATTCAATTTCATGCATTGTATTTTTAGTACTGCGCGTACAAGCCCACACACAAGCCTGTGAATGACAATTTTTTGGATCGTCCTTAAACTTAATAATGGCAATGACAAATGATGGATTAGTAAGTAGCTAAGCAAGAGCAGATTTAAATACCTCAAGAACCTGCGGCGTAGGTTCTGTATGCTAAATTTTTGTGAGGAACTAGTTAGTATTCCTTCCAAACTGCAGAGAGACTTAGCTCATCGCACTGATCTGTTGGTTACACCTATTCATGGATTTATCTCTTTTTCTTCTGGTAGCATGGGTATAAAGTTAGTACATTTATTATTTCACTAGAAGCCCCTTCCACGTCCAGCTCCGTCACAGAACTAATAACAGACTGAGTCCGATTTGAATCATTATATCGCCGAAACCAGTTGAGATGCCGAACTTAATCACATCGCTTCTTGCAGCACTAATTGGCACCTTTATTTTGATATCCATTTTTTACTAACGCATTTTGGGTCACCTTGGTCCACATATTGGCCTATAACTCCAAAACTGGTGGAGTTATCGAAATAAGGGTTATCTTAAATTTTAAGTTAGACGTCTAGTAATACAACGGTGATAGTTCATTCAATTCCATTAAGCAGGTTTTGAATGATGCGCAACCAAACATACAGACAGACAAAAATTCTAAAAGCAGTGGATTTCGATTATGCTAATAACAAACCCAGAACAGAAACAGAAAACAATTTTTGTTTTAGTGCTTTTAAAACTTTCCTAACCTAAGTAATTAACAACAACTTACGACTACCCATCTCTAGGCTGCAACCCTTGGTTGGTTTCTTCACTTTATTTATTTTGGTATGTTTCGTTTGTGTCTTAAGCTCACATTTGGCGGTAGAGGATGAATCTAATTTTGTCAAGTTGAGTAAAATATTTGAACAGAAATGTTTATTCTGCGCTGAGGTTAAGTAAATGATAAATCTGACGGCTGGAAATGACGTTAATCAGAAAGCATTCGCACCACCTGAACCAACGCAAACAGGGCGTCGTGCCGCAGCTAGTAAAACACCCGATCGTGTATCTTATGGCGTAGCCACGCGTTCATAAATTTAGCTCTCGCATCCACCTGCAGTTGTGTGGCGGCACGCGATAAGCTCTAACATTAAGGTTTTTAATAGAGTGGGGTGGGGGCCTTAGTACTTAAATAACTCCCATCTCCCTCTATTACGACATACGAGTACAACAGTTATGTGATCTCGATCTCTCTTGAGATTGTTTCATGCAATGATTTGTCCCCCAAAATATGAAGACGTGCGTGGATGAAGGTGTTATGTCATACTTTTTGATTTCCATTTTCAACGGTGCTTACTAGTTGAATCCTAGTTAACTGCAACACAGAGCCCTGTTTGTATCCAAACCAAATTTTACAACGAAAATCGTTCGATTTTAAGAGATTGAGTTCTTCAAATAGTTCAAAAAATCTAGCTGTTTCGCCACTAAAATACTTGGGAGTTGGTAACAAAAGCTCAAATGTGCTGTATCCTTCGATAGTAAGCACAGGTGAATGTGCACTGGGCAAACCTCGATTGACCAGCAAGCTCGTATATGCAGTGATGAAAGCTAGAATAGGCACAAACGCGCAATCATGGCATTTGTTGTCTGGTTTTAGTTGCGCCATCGCCCCCACCTCGCCTCAGGTGCGACAGTAGTCAGCTATGTAAGCCGCACCTGGAAATGGAAGGTGATGGGGTTAATTGTATTACCGTGCAGCGAGCTGTTATCGCGATTATTTCTATTTTTGTGCTGCCTGTAATTTAACCTGTTCCAATACATTGTTTCATTGCTTACCATGGGCCAAGATGATGCGAAACGAAGAGGAAATTATAATCAAATCATTTAATGGCGCTAATCATGTTTCTTGGTTATATTGTTTACCAAGAAGAAGTCCCAGCTACTGCCATCGGAAGGTATTGATAGATATTGCTTTTGATATGGCTTTCGTCCGATGATTGGTTTCTTTAGATCTCAATTTTTCGAATGTTAACTGAATTTATAAATCGACATCGAGCTTTTTCAACTTAGAGGCCTTTCAAATGTAATTCTAAAATGGATCCGAATATTATTTTTTGTTCACTATTTTAGTGTGCCTACGTCACTGTGCCTATTCGTGGAATCGTTTACTTTCTTTCTATCGTAATTTTATTTTTCCATGTTTTTATGGCGCATTCCGTTCACGCGCCAGACTTTGGGGAATTCCAATTTCGGTCTGACATAACGTGTTTATTGGCTTTGTCACTTTGTTCTAACCCACCCCTTCCCCCTGGTTTATGTGTTAAAATCAATTATATATTATATCTCGTCTGTCCACCTAATTATTGTTTTTACGGTCTTCAAATCTGTGTTTCATTCTTGCTCACACCCCTGTTTGCGCTTCTGCTACATTTCAAACTATAAAAAGAACTATAAAGATCTCTTCGTAAGCAATCACAGCTTAAGTCGACATAAACGTTTGCAAGAACTGCTTGGGGGATGCCAAATTCTCTTTTCCATATCTCAACGTTTCGGTGGTTTCTTTGATATAAGGAATTAGGGATGCATAGCTTTATATATTTAGTTGTGCTATAAAATATGAGATCGATGATTGGTCTCTTAAGAACAAGCCAAAATATCACTTTTTTGCTTATCTCGACCTATGCTTATAATGCTTAAGGCAGCGGATACGTGCGCCATTGCAAAAACAAAACAATCAGTGAAATTATTTGACGCCACTAAGCTTGAATCGGACTATTTATTGTTGTTATTGTTTTTGTTGACGTACTCGCGATTTGCATATCTGGCGTTCTTAATTATTATATTTATTGCTGCTGTTGTTGTTGTTTTTCCCCCAGTCAGTTTAATTGTGATCCAGAGATTTGCTACGCTCGAGCCGCTTCTTTTAACCTCAAGCTTACTTAACTAACTCAAGTTACCTGAACTACTACCCATGTCACCCAAGCGCTATCCATAGCTCTCTGTCGCCTTCAAGTCGCCAAGCAACAACACAACAAACTTAATTCAGCATTGCCATTCTTGCTGGTGCTGGGTTAGGTTTCAATTTTTTATCAGGAACCAAAGTTGTTATTAGCTCAGGTCCCTGACTTTTAGCGATGCGAGAACCTCATCTAATGACCAATTCGGATTTTGCATCGCTTTCTGAGAGAATGGGCGAAGCTACACCTTTTGGTGGTTACAAATTTGGAAACCAACGTTTAAAAAGAAAATAACGTCAGCCGAAAAATTTAACGAAGGATCCGTTGGGACTGAGTAGCCATTCAATAGGCTATATCCACTCTTGCCGAACAAAGCTCACGTTTATTATTTCAGCATACCTATCCTGAATTATGGTTCGGAATCATGGTCGGCGTCCAAAGAAGATTTATGGGCCTTACCACGATGCCAACGGCGAGTATCGAAGGAAGTTACACGATTTATGGATCACAAATTTGTGAAGTTCGGATATTTAAGCTTCAAAGCTTGATTGAAGGATGGATTTTGTAATCCCGACTAGAAATATCAGTTTTGTGACCAAAATATATAACGGAACAAGAAAGAAAATGAGCATAAAGCAACATTAGAGAAACAGAACATAAACTGAGACAACCTGCAAAAGGAAGTGACTTCCAGAGTAGATAAATGTTTCAAATGGCTATTAAATTGTGCAATGAGTCATCCTTTAGCTGAATGACCGTATAACTTTTAGGGGCCAAGTTCATGTGAAATTATACGCGTTGCACCGAGGCACTTCAGTGATGGATAATAAATCTAGGCGGCTAGGTTAGTGTAATTGGTATTACATAGCCCGCGCTCAAGGATTACGTAAATATTGAGCCTCCCAGAACTCAAAAATAGTGAATCTCCAATAAAAAGGCAACCGGCGCACCCTGCGGCATTAAAAAGGCAGCCCCGCCCCCCCCCCCCCCCCCCATATATACACCTCGAAGTTACACCATCAAATGTGGAAAGGGGCGGTAGGTGCAGTTTTGCATGTACAGCATTGGCAGACTCTGTAGAGAAGACGTGCTGTACCCAGTACTTGTTCTTTGAAGTTGTGTAGACAGATTTCACGCACTATTGACTGAGATCCCATTACTCTTATTATTCATCGCTTTTGTCTTTAGTGGCTCCTGAGAAACCGAAAGTGCTGCAGAACGGCGACATCACCGAAACTTTCTCTACCAGTGCACAGTGGACGGTCTAAATCAGCCAATCGACGAGTTGGGCAATGAAGGTGCGCTCAATCAAAAAAACCTGCCGCTGCTTAAATCCATCGCTGACTCCTGTAGAACGCCAAAGGCACGTTTAATCAAGTTGCGCGATCACCTGATTGCCCATTTGTCAGTGACTTTTATTTATTTATTTTGAAACCCCGAAAACAATTTGCACGCCTGCAATTTTGAATTGCTTCATCGACAACAATGAGCTCAGCTTTTAATTGCACCGACTGTGACCGCAACACCAATTGACTATCCGACCTAGCGACAAGCTATTCCCATTTCAATTGTGCATTTACGAGTATCGTCACCGCCGACTTTGCCGTCACACCACACATCCCCGGCGCTGCTATTTACACCCTTTGTTTTTGTTGTTGCTGATAAGCTCGTTTGTGGTCGCTGAACGCGTGTTTTCATGCACACTCGCGAAACGCTGCAGAAATAAAACCACTGAGGAACACAAACAAAAAAGTAAAATCAAACAAAAGGCGATATGAACGTGAAAGTGAAGGTTCACAATGATCCCAAAATCAGTCCCGAAATGGTCGCGAAAAAGTTCTTTAAACACTCCCGAAAAAGTAAGAAGTTAACTGTACTGTGCTTCAACCGGGGTTTTCTTCATCTACTCTTCCATTGCCATTCACTTCTTCTTCATTTTTATCATTCTACCTTCTTTCCTTTCCCAGGTGCCTTTCTCCGCTTCTCACTTTCTAGTTTTTATTCGGCCATTCCCAGACTCCGCAGCCGCTATTTCGGGTTAAATGTACACATTAGGCTTATCCTTGAACTCACCGTCTATTCGTAAAGGTTCATGGGCTTCAGACTCCTAAATCTGATTAGATATAAAAAGAACTTACAGGAGCCCAGTGAAGGGGTATATATTTACCTACTAAGCCCGGAAATGGTATGTTTGAAAAAAAATCGTTGTTTTCGGTATGTGTCAGCTGATAAATTGTAAGTAACAAGAAATACTTTTCTATACAAAATAATTACAATCTGACAGATTTTAGGCCGAGCCTGCCCAATTTGTGGTGCAACCCCTGCGGGTTAAGGGTTTAGAATATACATAAAGGTAATGACGGGCAACTTCCTTACGGAAGGAGGGGTGACATGACCTAGAAGGTTGAGCTAGTCATACCAAATTGCTACGCAGACAGTCGGGCAGTACCGCAACGGAGTACCGCGGCGTACCGGGTTCAGATCAGGCAAAGGCCTACTGTCACTTTCGACAACAATCCCCAAAACCCGTGAACGATGAGCTACGATAGATAAGTAATCACAGTGCAGGGCCACGAGTTCACTGTCTTAAGTATGGCGTTGGCTGAACGTACTGTCCCGCTAGCCGCTGATATGCTATGCATACAGTGGCAGGTGAAAAAATGGCAGCAGAGTTCAAAATGAAATGAAATGAAGATTGTGATAAATTTATTTTTTTCAATATTTTTTTTAGCTGCAACCACAAAAACATTAAGCCAAGTTCGAAAAAATTGCAGCTTTTTATAAAGAATTTTTATTATTTTCATATCGAATTTTTTTTGGGAAAAGCAACACATTTTAATAAAAATGTTGAAAATGGTGTATTTTGTCGAGTTTGCACATTTCATGCGACATAACATTTGAAGATAATTTAATTTTAAATGGAAGGAAATGCGCAAAGTCTCTACCCTTGCTTCTATTTTTTAACTCGGCACTGTGCATACAGTTTTATAAAAACGTTTTTAAAAGAATCTCGCCAACCAAGGGCGTGCTCGTGCACGCCAATTCGAAAGTTTTTTTTCTTATCTGCATTGTTGTTCTCGTCTACAATAACATAGGTTACAAAAAGAATACCTTTTGGTGTTGTTGTAAATAATTGTATTTCAGCAGCCCTACAGCAAATTGTCTTTCAATCTTTTGAAATTTGGTAATTTAAACAAATTTTTTAAATATCGTTAGTTGTCGAACGTGTTTTTTTTTTTTTTTAATTTTTGAAATATCGTAAATTTTAAAATATGCAGTTCTTGGGATTTTTGAAAAATGAACAATTTTTTAGTGTTTTTAGGATTTGGAGAGATCGTAAATTTTCATGTGGAGTTTCTGGTATCTTTCAGATTTTCAAATGTGTTTTTTGGGTTTGCTGAAATATCGTAAAGTTTCAAATGTACTTTTAAGGGTCGATTCTGAGCAATTTTGTAACTGGAAGACCGAAAATCGTAACCGTTGGCAATGCAGTTCATGTAACCGCAGTTCTGCGAGCGAAACTTCGTGTAAACAAATTTTTTATTGTTTATTAATTCTTGTGAACTACTTACGGCCACCTTCATAAAGGCCGGTTATGCCTAATCGGCGATTAATTTGACAGCTAACCGTACAAAATACGTCAATTAAACTCCGATTAGGAGTTACCGGCTTTTTTGAAAGCGGCCCTTAGTATGTATACAAAATTTGCGGTATTTTCTGTCCACAAAAATATTTACAAAACACGTGCGAGACGTTACGAAATTGAATTGCAACTTAAGCCGGCAGAATATCAAAAGAGTGTAAAAGTTTCCAAATTATTTGTTTGCCGTCATAACGAATGTTGTTACCACACTAGAACTGGGGCGTTAAGGATGCTTGACAAAGTTTCAAATGTTCCATTTAGATTTATCGTAAGTATCGTAAAGTTTTAAATGTGTTTTTTAGATCTCTAGATTTGAATTTTCAGTATGTGGTTTTTGGTACTTTTGAAATATCGTAAACTTCTAAATGTGTTTTCAAGGATTTTTGAAATGTGTTAGATTTTCGAATATATTTCTGTGACAATAAGGCAAGGCTACCAAATAATTTTTTGTTTTAATTTTTCAGCAGAGCGCTTTGAAAGTTGAAATTGTAGTGTAAATCTAGAAAATCCACAATTTTTGAACAAAGCCGTGAAAATTTGTGTGATAAAAGATTTGTGTACGGATAACACACTGCTGGTACTATCTCAACCAACCTTGAGCTTGGCTTTTTCCGCTTATTACCACCGATTTATTGGTTCTTGGCATTTGGAAATCTCGTAAATATTTAAAAAAGTTTTTAGGATTTTGGAAAAATTGTAAATGTCCAAGGGTTTTTTATTTTTTGGTATTAGAAATATCTTTGAAACATCGTAAATATCCAACTGTGTTTTTTTCGTAATTTTTAAAGTTTGATTTCTGAGTTTTCGACATATCGTAAAATATTATTAACCTTGACACAAAGTGTAAACATTTTTTATGCGAATCCATTTCAATTTCGTTTTACATGTCCGAAGACAGAGCTCCTGAAAACAAAAAAAATTACTACAAAAACATTACGATATTAGCCGTGTTTTTTTTTCATCCGCATCTGCGTTTGCGCTTAATATTTGTATGGACTGCTAAGCGCACAACTTTATCTCTGCAACTATGAAATAGTACAAATATTAAGCGCAAAGGCAGATTCGGATAAAAAAAAACACGGCTATTGTGAAACAGCTCACTTCAGCCATATGACTTGATGAATTGTTGCGAAAGATAATAATCAATTATTTTCCATTGTCATTGCCTTAACTACAATTATTGTTGCTATTTTTATACGATATTTTAGGTATATGTACCAGTGATGTCGCGAATATTGGCATTCGCTTTTGCGAATATTCGCATGTTTTTGGACATTCGCATTCGTAAAATTTCTGAATGTTTTGCGAATATGAATATCAGAAGAAAAGTAATTTGAAGATAATGCCAGGTTAGAAAGACTAAAATCTATTTATTTCCAATGTTTTTGAATACAAGAAAAAGTAACTCAACTAATAATATATGATCAAACCAAATATATATTATTCAACGATAACCTATAAATATATGTGGTATTAACAAACAAACAAAAAATTGTAGACGCTTAAATAAAAATACTTATCACTTAGAAAATAACAATGAGTTAATAATAAAACTTCAGCTACTGAAATAAAACAAAAAATCGCAGGCCAGCTTCAAAGAAAACCCCGTGACTGACTGGCTTTGACAGAATCTGCTACCGTTCTCAGTCTCTCTATCTCTATGGCGCGATATACAACAGGTATATCATCATAAACCTCCTAAGAGATTTTTGCGCCAAGCTTCTCTTCCAATTTGTGGTGTGCCGATTTGAATTTTCCCTACAAATTGGTGGGACCTACAGTTTTTTGCCGACTCCGAACGGCATCTACAAAGGAGACGAATTTTTGCTGAGAAGCCTGTCATGGGAGAAATACACTCGGAGAGTTTGCCAAACCACTGCCGAGGGGCGACCCCGTTTTGAAAACCTTTTTTCAAATCACTTTTGATGTTACCTGTACCAGGGGTCGAACCATGGACCTTCGGTGTGGTAGGCCGGCAACACTACCTTCACACCACGGCGGCCCGTGTGAATATGTGATTTGTGTTATTGAGTGCAGATGCAAATTTTAAATTTATAACACAAACAAATGCGCCGGACTAAATAAATTGATGCTTTTTCCCTAATGCTTTTTGGTGTTTATTGCAACATGAATTATCATGGGCTTGCTTTAAGTTTCGAATGCTCAATTTTAATAAATGTGAATATTGTCTTTTGGTGTGTAAAAGGAAACTACTTTGGAAATCTCGGTTAAAAACCAAAACTTATAGTTATTTTTGGTAATTTTTTGGAAAGGTGGATAATTATTTTGCTATTGCTATTGTGTTAATTTGATTGTGTCAGCAAAGACTCTCCAGTAAAAATTTTATAACATTTTAAAAAATTTGATCATGTTCTTGTTGTTGTGGTAACGACAAAAACACTCCCCGAAAATTTTGGGGAGTGTTGTCGAATTAACAGCCCTTGGCCGGATTTGAACCCGGTACGCTCCGGTACTCCCTTGCGGTACTGCCCGACTGTCGTTGTAGCGATTTATGACCAGTGAAACCTTCTAGATCATGTCACCCCTCCTTCGGTAAGGAATTATAAGATGGGTAATGAGAGGTGAGAGGTATCATATCCGTAGATCAACCATCGGAGTCTAGGCAACATGCCGATTCGCGAACAAAATGCAAACGAAACCCGCGTCTATCGAACGAGACCACATAGCCCTACATAATTATCGACAAATTTTAACCAAAACTGAATATTCGCATTCGCGAATATCATTAGTCAATATTCGCATTCGCATTCGCAAATGTTCAAAAAGGGGCATTCGTTACATCACTGATATGTAAATACATACATACATAAGTAAATAGGAGCATATATGTAACAATACTGCTATCAGTATGAATGTGTAAATAAGTAATTTCGAAACCTTCCCCCAAAAAACAATTCACATTTATGCACTTGTTTTCATTGTTATTCATTTGTATAGTGAATGTTGTTGTTGTTGTTTTATTGTGATTGGTTCTGCTTATCTGAAAAAAAAAAAGAAATAATAAAACAGATTTGCGTGTGCCATGACTGATGAGTGGCTGTGTTATAAATAAATAAACAACCACACGCCAGTACAACCACACACACACACACAAATGTGGCATGGAATAGATTAGTCCGGACTGAGTTCGGTACTAGTCGATGGAATCAACTAATCCATCGACTTATAATATTTTGAACTTCTTCTCGCTTGAGGTTGTAATAATTGACCGATTTCCATCCCACACGGTATGAAGTGAAACTGTATCGTACTGCATTACCGACGGTTACGATTTTCATTAAGATTATTTGAAAGGTAAACAATTACCGGTTACCCTCGGAATCGACCGGTTAATTTCGATTTATTACCTACTTAGGGCCACTTTAATGAAGGCAGATTAACTGCAGTTAGCACATTGTAATTTTTGTAGATTTCGATCAACGCTTTGTCCAGAGCGAGAGAGGAGGTAAGTGTACTTTTAAAGACCACCTACTCCCTCTCTCGTTTTGATGTTGAATACTCCATGGAGTAATCGTTTGGGATCGTTGGACCACCTTTTTTATATGAATGAGGATAAGTGTTGGAGTACTCTCATACTCCTTAAGGAGTATTCTTTGGAGGATGGAACGGAGTATTTCCGTTTTTCGCAAGGTAGTAGCGCAACTTAATCCGAATCTGCACACACACACAAACGACACAATATTAAAACAAACAAACTTAAATACGCCAATATTAACCTTGAAGAGATCACTTACTATAGAATGTAAATTTCAGTTTAAATTGAAGTTTGTAGTTGTAATTTTTACTTTAAACCCACTCTAATCGATAGATCTCCGATTTAATCCTGATTAAGCACTAGCCAGCCTTGATGAAAACGGCCTTTCGTGAGTTTTAAAAATGGTAATTACATTTTGTAATTAAAGATATTGTACAGATGCGGCTAAAAATAAACTACGGTTCCAAAGATAAATGCAAGAAGAAAGTCATGGGCGAAAGTGCATAGTGAACCACGGAAGCAGTTTTCGAAAATCAACGGTATTTTGTAGATACTTGAACTCTGTTATACTATAACTAATTGAGTGGGTCATAAAACGCCTTACTAATAACTTTTTGGATGACAAGACAACCCACATACTTTTACTTATCAAATCAGTCGAAAATAAGTATTTATAAGTATATTCTTTCAAGCAAGAACAAAAACTCAGTGCACCTCCATATGATATATGGAAAAGCATTTTCGGTTTCGGTGTACGGCAGACGTTTCTTCGACACGACCAAAAGATAGCAAATATTGATAATCGACCAAATTTTGTAGCGTCATCTTGCCTTAAAAATTTCGAAACATTACAGCTGTGTTCAATATAATAGTAGTGAATTTAAAATGGATTTCGTTCGACGAAACAAGAAGCTGTGATTTTAATAATAATAATTAATAGCGAGTTCCATAACAAAAACCACATAAACAGAAATTTCCAAGTATACACAAAGTTCAGGAAAGTGAATTGAACTTAAAAAAAGGCTATCAAAATCTTCAAACTATTTGGCAAAATTTCTAGAAAATTTTTGAGTACGCAGTTTTGTAGACCAACCAATTTTAGTACAACATTGTGCAAGTTAGCACTCGCTCAACAATTTTTTTCGTCAAGGGGGTTGAGTAAATTCTTCCATGCAACGCATGAAGAAAAATTAATTTTGTATGGAAGAAAATACCCAACATCCTTACAAAAAAATTCTAAAAATTAAATTTCGTTACTATTATATTGAACACAACTGTAGTTGAAGCGTTTGTCTTAACCGTATAACTAAACTGAAATCATAAGCATTTATTTAAATATTCATGCCTATTACGGTAACCGACGGATGCCTTTCGCAGGGAATGCGAATCGAATTGAGAAGAACTGCTATACTCATAACCGATCGGCAAAGCAGTTCGCGAATAGAAATACGTAAATACAGCAGTTCGCGAATAGAAATACGTAAATACAGCAGTTCGCGGATTCACTGCATTCTCATAACCGCAATCGAATCGCAAGAGCAGTCATTTGTTCTAACTGCCATCCGCTGAATATGATGCGGATTCGACATAAATTGTGAATTAAAATAAATTTAGACTGAATTAATTAGGCAAATTGGTTGTTTTTGAATAAGATTATATGCGCTAATTATATTTTCCAGCAGAAGCCGCCCCGCAAACCGAGCGCAGTTCCCCTTCCAAACAGCTATCAAACGTTTATTGGACAAACGTGAGCACAGATTTGAATGCTTAGGGGCCACCAACAAAATCCTTTTGTAGAATTCAGATGAAAATTTGCTCTTGAAGGCTTTACTATTCTAATGTGCTTATTGGGGTAATTCTATACGACCGTACGTAACTGCTAAAACACGTCCAAAAATATAGGGAAAGGTATCAAAAGACGCGTTTTGACCTCGGTAACAATAGTCCGAATGCGGATTTTCGAGTTTTGGTTTCAGTGAAGAGGTATTTTCAATCAAAGTTGAAAATTTTCTGTCATTTTCATGTGGTTGTTGTAATCACTCATATTGGTCGTTCCGAAATGTGCAGAAGTGAGTTTTTTGCAAGGAAAAATTGAAACGCATAAAACATATACAGGCTATAGTAATAGTACAATTTCGAAAACAGCCACGATTTCTGGTCAGACTAATTTGTATAGTTTTGCCTTTTTAGGTTGGGACACAGAAGTCGATGAGCATCCTGCCAACCAGCAACGGATAAACATCTGGATAAACGGTGAGTCGCGCGTACCAAAAAAGTGGGCAATTTCGGTCGGCGAGGTTCACTTTTTAACGATGTTGAAAATGTTTTCCCGTGTACGTGAGAGTGCATACTTTTAGACACTTGTTTTTTTCCATGCAAATTCCAAAAATATGCGTTGGTATTAGAACAAATTTGTGAATCTGTATAATCAGAGTTTCGTCACGGTTAGCCATGGTTGGTAGGGCATTGACATGTTTATGCATGTGGTAACGTTGTGATTAGGGTGCTTTGACAAGCGAGGGGATTGCGAATCGGATGGCATTGGCGGGAGTGGCATTCGTTGGTTACCGTAATAGGCATGATGGTTTTTTTATTCGTATTGCCCGGAAGGTAGGCTTCCCCGGGGCTCGGCTCGGCTCTCGACATCTGTTCCTACAGGGTTGTATTTCCAATATACTGGAAATATGTAATTTCCCATTTTACCGTAATTTGATAAGTTTAGAATCTTGCCGATTTTCACGAAGGCAAGTCATCAATTTAACTCAGAGTTAATTCGAAAATTTATCAAAAACTTGAGTTTAACCACTTTGACTTTAACTCTGAATTAAAAATATTAATTTTAGTTGGGAAAATGGGCCTAAGAGAGCTACGAAGCGACATCCGGAACTACTTGCTTTAGGCAATAGTGACGAATTGTTTCTTCTGGGCAGTCACCCTTACATTTACACACATAGATAAATAAAAGTATTTATATAGAGGTGCTATTACTGTTATTCAAAAATTTTCCATTAACTGTTTGCCGAGGCGTTTATCAGCGTTTTTTTACTTCTTTCTGTGCGCCGCACCACACTCTTGGGCGCATTAACGTTCCGACAAAGTCGAATGCCAGGCTTATCAGAAACGGCGTGCTGCAGGCTGAAGGCAAAACGTCGGTTGTTAACAGACCTCCTCCCCCCGCAACAACCATCACCTAAAACACAGTTTTATTCATTTACTTATTTGTATTGAACCAGTACTCCCTTTTCCCTGATCTTTTCCAGTTTATTGGTATGACTATATTTAAATCTAGGGACGTTGTACATACATACATGCACCTAGAACATAGTAGAAGGAAAGACAGAGTAAAAGAGGGAATGCGCTACATTTGTATGTAGGCGATGGTGCTGGTGTGATCGGAACATGATTACATGAAATCACTTTCGTTCACAACAACAACAACACGAGTAACGTTAACGACGTGCCGTTGTCACGTTCACACTTTGTTTGAGTGTGTTCTTATTGATTGTTGTTGTTTGACTCAGTTAGCTCTGTTTGTTGAATTGAAATCGTACAGCAACAGTCACTGCAAATATTTCCCAACTTATGGGTGTCAGGTGGGGGACAACATTTTGAACTTGTAGATTCGATGAACATGAATACCACATCTGGGATTTCCTAAATACGTGATCTCTCAGTCTGCTAAGTTGATTCAGATGAGTTACTGTTGCTACCCCATCAACGAGTAGGCTGGGTTGTGATGAACATATTCTTCTCGGTTGATTAGCACTCGTTCTAGATTTCTGTAAATATTTAATTGTTCTATAATCGTTTAAAGGAGTATACCCGGGCTAGTCTTTAAGGGGTTAGTAATTAATCTGAAAATGATACTTTTCTGTCCCAAACCGCTAACTTTCACTGAACATTTTTCTTTCCTTTATTTCTTTTGCTCTTGTACTTCGCAATCAGCTTATGAAATATTCTAAAGACATATTTCCGTTTGCAATGGCAAATAATCGGTGTTTTTTTTTAAATAAACATTATAATTATTACCCCTTTGCAACATGTGCTCCGCGGTTACGTGACGTTACCACCTATTTTGGTGGTTACGACATTGAACCAAAAGGGTGTACAAGTTGTTATCACACTGGAATTAGGGCGTAAGTCAGCTGTTTTTTAACTCGCCTTGAATATACGAGTATATGTAAGCGTATAATATATGCAAATATAAATAGTGGGCATCATATTTACAATTTTGAACAAATGTTCATTGTTATTGGCGATTCATTCTATTGATGCTATGCCGGCATCGACGTAACCCCGCTGATAAGATTGTTTTCGTGTGCGCTTTGACTTATTCGGATCGATTTCCGGACGAATGCCTACGTTATTAGCCGAGGGAAAACGATCATGTATTGTTCTTTCCAGCACGTACTTATATACAGCCACATATGGTCCTATATACTAAGCACATAGCTACAAGTAATGCCGATATGTATATATATGCTAGTGATGGCAATTTTTGGGATTTCACACATTCTGGAAATCTCGGGATCTACGGTTTAGGTAGAAAGAACTGAAGAAATCGTATCTAACCTTAAAATATATAACAACAAAAATGGATTTGTTGAATTTTTCCTTATTTTAAAACTAAAGTTATTTCAATCAAAAAAAAAAACAAAATGAAATACTCGCAAGTACTCAATTTATATTTCAACGTTTTGAATTCTTGAGCAAGTTTTTCGAATTTCCAGCATACGTTTTTTGTGCTTTGTTTAAAAGGGATCAGCTTGATAAACACAATTTTTAAGACTGCCTTCTAAAAACTTAAAATTAAATTAAGCCAAAAATTAAATAACTATATTAGAAATAAGTACAGGGTGTTTTTTTTACAGGTTTGTTTTTCGAATAGAGATAAAACTGGCATTTTGTGGTCAAATCTGGCAACTCTAATGTCATTTATGTTCAGTTTGGTTTGCCATTTCATCATGAACAGGTTGACAAAAGAACAACGCTTGCAAATCGTGCAAATTTATTTCGAAAATAATGGTTCAGTTCGCGAAGTTTACCGTGAGCTCCGTCCATTTTATGGTCGACATAATCGTCCATCAGAGCAATTAATTCGGTTAACCATGGATCGTTTTCGCACTACGTTTACTCTATGTGATAATACGCATCCGCAGAGACGTCGAACAGTGCGCACCGAAGAAACAATTGCCGCTGTAGAGCAAAGTGTTGAAGAGGACCCGAATGAATCGATTCGCCACCGTGCACAGCAATTGGAGCTTTGTCCATCAACTTTATGGAAGATTTTGCGCAAAGATCTTGGCTTGCGACCTTACAAGATCCAGCTTGTGCAAGAATTAAAGCCGCGAGACCATGCAATGCGTCGTGATTTTGGTGTATGGGCCGAAAATGAGATTGATTTCGATGCTGATTTTCATCGCGAAATTTTGTTCAGTGATGAGGCTCATTTTTGGTTGAATGGCTACGTCAACAAGCAAAATTTCCGCATTTGGAGTGAAGAGAATCCACATGAGACCCTTGAAACGCCATTACATCCACAAAAACTGACTGTTTGGTGTGCTCTATGGGCTGGTGGAGTCATTGGGCCATACTTCTTCCGCAATAATGCTGGAGAGGCAGCTACCGTTAATGGAGACCGGTATAGAGCCATGATAACCGACTATTTTGTTCCCGAATTGGATGGCATGAATGTGGATGAGTTGTGGTTCCAACAAGACGGCGCTACATGCCACACAGCGCACGTCACAATCGATTTATTGAAGGAAACATTCGATGAGCGCATAATTTCGCGGAATGGACCTGTCAATTGGCCACCAAGGTCGCGTGATTTGACACCATTGGATTATTTTCTTTGGGGATATGTGAAGTCGCTCGTCTACACCAACAAACCAGAAACGTTAGGGGAATTGGAAGCCAACATTCGTGGCGTTATTGCCGACATACGGCCCCATATGCTCGAAAAAGTGGTTGAAAATTGGACCTGTAGAATTGGCTTTATTCGAGCCAGCCGCGGCGGCCACATGCCCGAAATCATATTTAAACATTAATGGCATAAAATTATCCTTCCAATAAAGCCAAATTGATGGACCTTAAAACGATTTTCTTGTGTTTTATTTCAATTCGAAGTTCTATACCCCTAAAAAAAACACCCTTTATTTTAAAAAATGTTCTTCGAATCGACGAATGGTTAGGTTTTATAGGGAGCGAGTGAAGGTTAGCTTTTTATGGTTAAGCAATGAAATCGGCAAAAATAAAAAATAAAATATTCCAAAAAAATATTTGGCACACAAAGAAGTTAAGATCATTTTTTTTTAAATAAATCACATATTTTTATTTTTTAGTAGCATATTTCCAGTCTCGGGATTATAAAGAATAACCATTTGTTATTTCATGCTTGTTATTTCGTTTTATTTTATTCGTTTATCAATCAATGATATTTGTTCCTTTTTGACCATTCCATCCACGAAGTATAAATAATACTACAAAAGCACGTAGTACTGTATGTGGAGGCGTAGGCTGTTTGTTGTAGAAATATGTTAATTTTTACGATTTATTTATGATATTCAGGGTTAGTGTAAAAATAGTCAAAATTCTATTTATTTCAATTCCAAACAGAAATAGATATTTTATTGGTGTTTTATATATAGCACAAGTGCTTAAAAACAGCTGTGCACACATTTTAAAATGCGAACATTCGAAATTCGTATGCCCGGAGGTTCCACATTAATATGAGCGGTTACATTCCCAAAAATCAAACAGAAACTTTTCGAATTTGAAGTACGAGTCTTGGCGACTTAGTCAAAGCACCCTAATCACAACGTTACCACATGCATAAACATGTGAATGCCCTACCAACCATGGCTAACCGTGACGAAACTCTGATTATACAGATTCACAAATTTGTTCTAATACCAACGCATATTTTTGGAATTTGCATGGAAAAAAACAAGTGTCTAAAAGTATGCACTCTCACGTACACGGGAAAACATTTTCAACATCGTTAAAAAGTGAACCTTGCCGACCGAAATTGCCCACTTTTTTGGTACGCGCGACTCACCGTTTATCCAGATGTTTATCCGTTGCTGGTTGGCAGGATGCTCATCGACTTCTGTGTCCCAACCTAAAAAGGCAAAACTATACAAATTAGTCTGACCAGAAATCGTGGCTGTTTTCGAAATTGTACTATTACTATAGCCTGTATATGTTTTATGCGTTTCAATTTTTCCTTAAAAAATTAAAATAATAATTCAGTACTAATTATTATCAATTGATCTTGAGCTCGTATAACCTAAAAAACTAAAATATTTGTTTCACATGTTCCATTTTATCAATTTCTGAAAGTTTAAAACGCCTGGACCGAGAAATTCCCCTCAGAAAAAAAATTCGATCGCTCTGGATGTCCTACGCACGAAAACATTTATTTCATATATTTTTTTTAATTCCGCATTTGCAACATCCCTTATCATATAGAAGTTTGACTATAGGGATGACTAACCGCCAGCCAATGAACGTGATTTATGGTTTGTTTACCAAAAACCGCAAGGACAAACAAAACAAACAAATGTAATGCGTACACAACTATTATTTAGTTTAGTGTCGACTTGCCTTACGAAAGAATAATGCAATTTTTCACAAACTCAGCAGTGGTGTTCCGGAGTCACATTTGGTCCAAAGAACAGTGCTAGGGAGAGGCTTCAAGTACATTTTGAAACTGTTCCCAGGTTCACAAAGAAACAATTTAACGACTCAACTCGACAGAAATGTAAAATTTTTTTTTCGTACAAACTGTGACACCTCTTTTCGAATTTTAAGCCATGTTCAGACTACAGCATAATTTATCTAGTTTCTTATATATTATCTATGAGAGCTTATACTTCCTTATTTATTACACTGGTCGTCAGCCAAAAACCACCAGAGACGCGAATATGAAATTCGTATGTAAAACCACCCCTGATTCCGAAAATCGAGATTATTTTTGATTATATGGTACCGTTTTTGAGATATTAACGACTTACCTTTTTTTTTAAATATAGCCATATAATACTTAAGTACCCAACAAATATTAGCATATGAACATATGAGACGATAACAATGTATGTTTTGTCTTAACTCTATGATCTTATTTTATACTTGAAAAAGTTATTTGTTTGACGCTTATTTAGATTAGGATCGGTTTCTCTTATGAGAAACCAACAGTAGTCACCCATCATTGCGACATACCAGAATCCATGATACCGACTTTCAAATAACTTCATTTGCTGATGAAACCGTTCGCCATGCTCATCACTTTCGTCACCAAGATTTTGCGGAAAAAAATTTAAATGGAAATGCAGAAAATTAATTTTTAAAGACACATTTACTCCTGAAAAGAAAATAAATAAGTAAATTAGATAAAAAAAGCACATTTGTGTGTAGTTTTCTTAGGCTAGATTCATCGTTCAGTTCCGAACAAATTTGTCTAAGCTTTATGGAGGGCGAGAAGTTTTTAAAGTTAATTTATTGTATATTATTTTATTATTTGTTCAGAGAGTGGAACGGGGGGAGCGGAGCACATGTTGCATATGGGACAACCTTGGAGTAATATTATTTGTTTTTATTATAATTATTGCGCGGGATTGGTTTCCTCATTTGGGATTGCAAAGCATAAACTATATCTTTGGAATATTTCATAAGCTGATTGCGAATTGCATGCAATGCAAATGAAATAAACGAAAGAAATGACTACAGCTTATGTCGCTTGAACAAAATTTTTCCACTTCTCTGATACAGAATAAGAAGAGAACGAGCAAAATGCTAACAAAAAATTTGTTCGGAACTGAACGACGAATTCAGCTTTAGGATCGTTTTCTCACTTTAAAATTTTCATAAAAATTTTTTGTTTATCGGGCAGTTAGGTTTTAAAGTTTACTTTAGAAAACAGAAACGGTCTTAAATATGTCTTTTTATTTACCCATTTTCGCATAGTTCTTGATTAAGTCGTTCACTATCATCTCGTAGTTAGGACTTTTGCGTTTGCCTAAAAAAGAAGCAACGACCTTTTAAAAAGAATCCCACCCTGGTGCCTCCACTGGTGACAATAGTTCTTTGAATTGGTTATTGTAAAGCATCTTTCTTATTTGCGGCCCAACAAAAATTCCTTCCTTTATCTTGGCTTCTGAAATGTCTGGAAAAATGGCTTTTAAATGGCGGAAGACTTCGCCTTCTTTGTCCAAAGCCTTAACAAAATTTTTGATACGGCCGAGCTTGATGTGGAGCGGGGTTAAAATAATTGTTTCTTTCTTTATAAGAGGGGAGTTTTTTATGTTATCCACACCAATTTTAAATTCGATTCGGTCTGGCCAATCCTTTATAATGTAGTGGTCTTGACGGGCTCGGCTATCCCATTTGCAGAGAAAGCAACAGTATTTTGTGTACCCATCTTGTAGACCGCATAGCATTCCAACGACTTTAAGGTCGGCACATATTTTCCAAACATGCTCTTCATATTTGATAAGTTTAAGTCATTTTTGCATTATCTCGTAGGTTTCCTTCGTATTTATTGCATGCGCGATCAGAATAGACGGCTTTTGGTTGGCAATATGTAATAATACGGCCTTTAAACTTGTTTATTGCTGTCTATGAACAATCGCCACTCTTTGGAATCATATGGTTCACCAAGCTGTTTGAATAAGCCAGCAATGTCTTTGCAGTAACAAACACTGTCCTCCTTCGTACAGAATTGGAAAATGGTTCGTGACGAGTTCTATGATATGTTACCTTAACATCGGATGACAGGAATTTAAATTGTTGCATACGAGAGGCGTGTAGCTCGGCCTTTACCTTGGACAATTCCAAATCTCTTATCCAATCATTGAGTTGTGCTTGTGACAAAGCGTTTCTTTCGTTTTCCGTGTGAAGTTCAGTACAACTTGATGCCGCGTAATCAGATGCTTGCTGTTGACAATGAAACTGGACCCGGAACTAAAGTTGAATGTGGCAATGGCAATGTAGTTAGATGAGCAACTTCCGTTGAATTTGGTACTGGCAATGACGCTGTAGATACGCTGGCATGCGTTACTTTTCTTGACTTTCCAACCCCAAATACTTCCGTAGTACAAATATAGCAGTCCGTCGAATGGCAAGTTGGTTCCCTCCACTTCATTGGTGTACTAATTTGTATATGTTGCCTAAGCAGATAGTTTCAGAAATTAGTCGGATATGCATTAAAAAGTAGCAAATTCCTAAATTTTACTACGCATCTTTTTGTTCCGGATTCCGAATTAATCAATTCGATTCGACATGTGGTGGTATTCGGTGCCCATGATTTTCGCGTGTTTTTAGGCTGAATGCCAAAATACTTATAGTATGTGACTTTCAAAGGATTTGAAAACACACGTCGCATCCTTTTAACAATATATTGACCGCAGATGAAACACAACATACATTGATCATTTTTACACTCAAACTCTCGCGCTCTTTTATTCATATTATTTTTTTAAGTAAATGACGGGTTATAAAATGCACTTATAGACTGAACAGTATCCGGTGAGCCTTGCAGATATCATGAAGGATCAAGTAAAAATCGAAGCCTACCTAGACAAAAAGGTTCCTTAGTTATACAAAAAAAATACTACCTGTTTTAAAAAATTAGCTCTTGCTTCAAATGTACCTGGGTTTGAAATTTTAAAGTTTACCTACTTGAGTAAACGGCATTAACAGTTTTTTGTATCTAATAACCCTTCGAAAATCTACCTACGTACTAACTAATATGTATATAAAAACTAATACATACGAGTATGTACGTGTACTTCAGTATTATATGGCTATATTTATTTGAATGCTTATAACTTTTTATTTATTTATTTATTTATTTATTACAGTCTATTGATTTATAAATCTTACAGACTGGACAGTTTATCACATTTATATACATAAATAAATAAAGCAAACTTAATTAAATATTGTAAACAAACATAATTTAAATGTATAAAAACTCGAACTTAGATCAATAACATTTGCGTAACTATTACAAATACGGATACATCTATTAATGGGTTCATTGAACGAGTAATTAGTTGTACTAGTTGAATCAGCAAATAAACGGTTAGACCTCAGCGTTCTTGGGGGTATATAAACATTGAACAAAGCCTTTAGGTCAGCACAATCAATATTATGGTTAATCACATTATACACAAATAACAATGCACAGCAAATTCTACGGTCATGTAAAGATTGTAAGCCAAGAAGCTTCCGCCTGCTAATGTAAGGCAGAGGACCGCCTTCAAAGTTAGTATTATATAAAGCAAACTTCGTGAAGACTCTCTGAACTCTTTCAATTTTTGCGGAGTATATATCATAGTACGGACTCCACACCAAAGAACAGTATTCTAACCGACTCCGTACAAGAGAAATAAACAAAGATTTAAGGGTGTTCGGGTCCTTAAAGTCCCTAGTATTCCTTTTGATGAAACCTATCAATGCAAATGATTTCGATGTAATGAAATCGATATGTTTATTGAAGGAAAGCTTGGCGTCAAATATCACACCCAAATCCTTCAAGTCAAAGAGACGATTGAGCACATTAGTATCCAAATAATAGTCGAATAGGATTGTATCCGACTTCCTAGCATACGTGACTATGGAGCATTTGTTAATATTTAAATACAAGTGATTTAGACTACACCACGTTTCGAAAGACGTTAAGTCATGCTGCAACTTTTCGCTATCGGAGATGCTATCAACTTTCAGAAAAAGTTTGACATCATCAGCAAACATTAGACAATTCGCATATTTAAAGTGAAGGGGTAGATCGTTAATAAAAAGTAGAAACAACAAAGGGCCGCTGTGAGTTCCTTGCGGAATACCTGACCACGCATTGACACAAATGCTGGACGTGGCGGACCCCATTTTTACGAATAGTTTTCTACCACTTAGAAAACTAGAGAAAAATTCTAATAGCTCACCAGTAATGCCGTACATCATTAACTTATGCAACAGGACTACATGATCCACCTTGTCGAAGGCTTTAGAAAAATCGGTATATATCACATCAAGCTGTGACTGACAATTGAATGCTTTAACGATCTCATGAGTGACTAAAAGTAGATTAGTACACGTAGATCTACCAGGCATAAAACCATGCTGGCAATGACTAAGTATGCTACCTACATGAAGAAAAAGTTTCGATTGAATGACACTGTCAAACAACTTTGCCATTGTGCTCTGCTTCACTATAGGCCTATAGTTGCAAATGTTGTTTCGGTCACCTGATTTAAAAATTGGATGTATAGAGCACACCTTCCAGTCGTCAATAAAAATGCCGTTGGAGAGACACGCATTAAAAATGCTGGTGATTGGACCCACTAAAGCATGTGAACATGTTTTAAAAAATGCGGAACAAAGTCCTTCGTTGTCCAACTTTGTGCTGAACTTTAAGTTAGAAATTGCAAGAGTCACATCACACTCGTCAACTACAAACGTTGATATTGGCGGTAATGATGGAGAAGCTAAGGTAGGAAGAGATTGGCTGTCGTATACTTCATAGACCTCCTGGAAAAATTCAGCGAATAAATCGCATGAAGCCTCAGGGCTATCAGAAATTATCCCATTATATACAAAGGTGGTTGGAAACCCATTCGACTTCCTTTTAGAATTAATGTACTGCCAGAAGGATGACGGGTTAGATTTTAGACCTGATTCAACTTTAAACATATACTGTTTGAACAAAAATTTATGAAGGCAGTCAAAGTCTTTACGAAGTCGCTCGAAATGTTGAAAATCTCTCTCACTATGACTTAGTTTGAAGCATTTAAAGGCTTTATTCTTTTTATTTTTAAGATTACATAAGCGTTTATTAAACCAAGGTGGTTTATTATTTGCAGATTTATGTTTTAGTGGAACAAATTCGGATATTGCATGAGTTAGTAACGAGTGGAAAGTTTTGTAAGATAACAGCGGGCTATTTGGTGGGTTCAGAAATAACCAATCAGTTGAATTAAAAAAATCATTAATTGCTGAATAGTTAGCTTTTAAAAAGTCATATTGCTGTAGCGAGTTTACTGTAACGCGATCAAAATTATAAAATTCGAAACTGATAATAAGTGCTTTATGGTGAAAACAATTATTAGAAAAAGGAGAAAGGTTTTCAAAACAGTTTGCCTTAAGGTCACTAGATATAAACACGAGATCAAGCGTTCTACCACCGCAATTTACTACAGCGTTACATTGAATAAACCCATTGGATAATAGAGTGCTTGTGAATAATAAATCAATTTCTGATTTAAGATTTATTGGAACTAGAGTCCTATTATTATTAAGCCAGGAAATATTGCATAAGTTAAAATCACCAAGATAAATAACTTCGCCGTTATCTTTAGCGATATCATTAACGTAAACCAGATTATCCAAATGCTTATTATATACTTCAATATTGCTGTTAGGTGGAATATAAGATAATACTATAAATAGAGATTTATTACATAATGTTTTAATGCGCAAACAAATCTGTTCACATGAACCATCGGCATGAGGCAATGCTATCATTTGGCTGCATAGGTCCGCCCTTATGGCCAATAAAACACCGCCCCCTCTAGATAACCCTGATGCAATTGCGCAGCGATCCTTTCTGTAAACCTGATAATAGCTATCAAAATATTCCGATGAGGAAAAATTTTCAAGACTCAGTTATGGCGATAATGTCAAATTCATGCAATGATGTGCAGTGATGAAACTGGAGGGATTTACTACGCATACCACTCACATTCTGGTAGTAAAGAGAATATTTATTGCTTGGGCGTCTTGATGAGCTAGGCATCGTCAGATTTGTGGAGTTTGTACCCCCAATCATTGAAAATACTGAAAAGGTCTCACCTTCACGCCGGCTGGCCACAGCGAATGGTCGAACAGCTTGCTATAGTGATTCGACGATACTCCCAACTTGAAATTGATACGCTTTAACGAGTCAGGAGCCACATCTTTTTTTACCAAAGCAAAGCAGGAGATTTCATTTAAATTAATAGCAGCATTTTTCACGACATAATCTTTTATAATAGCAGTGGTTACTGATGATTTAAAAGAGGACAGGTGTACATATTTAGTGCGAAAAGCGACTTCCAACTCATTAGATGTATTACTCCCTCTAACCACATTATGCGAAGGAGAATTTTCCCTACTGGGCACGTTGTTGTTGAGAGGCAGCTCTACATTGAGATTTACAGCAGCGACGGCGTTATCAACTATTGCTTGCATTGCTTCATTAGGGGTAGTTGACGAAGATGGTAGAGATAAACCTGTAACTATAGGCGAACCGGCAGTGCGCTGAGAGCGGGACTGCACTTGCTTCTGTACATTTGGTTGTTGCTTAACTTTATTATTATTATTCCTGCGCCCCTTACGCATCACCTTAGTCCATTTCCCATTATCATTTTCAGCAAGTTCGACAGCGTCAACAATAGGCTCATGGGATAAAATATTATTATTGGATGGCTGGATGGGTCGAATGTTATCGTTCACCATGTCTGCGTTATTACCAATATTAGCACTTTCAGGCATTGAGCTTGTACCAGCGTCAGCATCACCATTGCTGTTATGTATTTTATTATTATCTTTATTTATATTATTGTTACTACGAATCCCCTTATTTTGCACTGTTTCCACTTCATTCGAGTTCGCATTAGAAGAGGTAGCAGCATCATGAGGCAGAATATTCGACGGTGGATGAGCATAAGAAGCCGTACCAGTCTGGTTGTAGTTTACATTACACAATTTCTCAAATTGCGTGCGCAAAAGAGACAAAATAGAATTATTCTCAGTGAGCCTACGATGCAAATCACGAACCTCAGATTGAAGAGAATCTGTTTTAGAGTTAAAAATTTGCAATTTAGAGTTAAAAATTTGCACTAGAGTAGCTTGTTGTTGTTGTAACGAAGAGTTATGTGAAGAAATAGACTCGTCATGTTGAGCTGGGTCACACACACCACAAATGTAAATGTTGTCAGCGGTATTTAAATGCTTTAAATCGGCTGGCAAGCTACCAACAACACAACTCAAATGGTATATTTCTCTGCACTCTTCGCATTGCACTGAAGTTTGCGCGCGATCCACTCTATGGCCACAAAAACACGGCATAATATTGAAAATACTATAATATGATAAACATAAATGTAACTCGGACTATTTTGCGATATTAGATAAAAGATAAAAGCGCAAGTTTAAGAAAACATTAAAGCGCAGCAAAAACACGTCCGTACACGACAATCAATCTATGGCAACCAAAACTTTTGTATTAGTCCATCGATTTTATTTGATGAAAGCTTATTTTTTTTGTAATAAAACAGAGCTTACAGAGAAAAAAAAATATCTAGAAAAAAATTTTAATTTTTCGATATCCTTCCTCGCAAAGTACACATTTTTTTTATATTTTTACAAAAAAAAGGTAAAAATCTGTATTGATTGTTCATTATCTTCGAACCTACAGGGCCTAGCGAACTATTTTTATTTTATTAGTTTTTAAATTTTTCAAACTGTTTTGGAATTGCTCAATTGTTTCTTGAGATATACATGATTAAGTGGAGCCATCTTTTAAATAACTCAAAAACGGTACCATGGAATCAAAAATAACCTCGATCTTCGGAATCAGGGGTTGGTTTTACATACGAATTTCATATTCGCGTCTCTGGTGGAGAAAAAAGTTCGAATTTGTAGGCCAGTGTTATCTATAATGGTTTGTTGGTTCTGTACCCAATCCGTTTTTTATTAATTTGGGGTTTGCAATAAACCGTAAAACTTGGAGCCCAAACTTGAAGCTTTTCTGGGCTACATATGTATATGTCCCAACAAAATTTGGTTTAGAATTTAAATTGTGCCAGTTTTCGAGAAAATGACCTTGAAGAAAAGAGTTTAAATTTTAAGTCAGAAATGTCTTAACAATTAAAAAGCATTTGTATCAGTTGGCAGGATTCGAACCGACGCTCCCGCATCAGAGTAGTCTGCTCTACCCACTGAGCTACGGGGCATACAAAACTGTAATGACAAAAATTCAATTACTTCAAAAAGCTTTCAGAAATAAATGAAAAGAAATTTTAAAAAATTTTAGAAGTTTTTTTCAGTTCAGTTTTAAATCTAATTCGCAATAAATTCAAAATTGGTGTAGGTTATTTAACGGTTTGGAATTTAGCTTTAGCCGTGTAAGTTTATAGGAAATTTGTGTGCAAATTCCCGTTTAGCCGAAATTACGTAAGTCTGAACTATTCGAAGTGTTTAATGAGGACCTTTATTATTGTCTTTATCTACTGTTCGCTTGGCTGAGCTTTTAATTGTAATTTCTTACATCTTTACGTTGTTGTTTAGGATCCGAATTAAAAGCCGTCTGTCGTCCTACATTTCGAAAACATTTAAAGAAGACGCAAGCGTCAAATGAAGCGCATGCCTTCAAAGTAAGGGACGAATGGTCACCGTATTGTTGTGTAAAAATTATTCACAGCGAATCACGATCTCTGGTCAACTTTCGCTTGGCCCCCTTTCATTACACATATGTATTAATATATACATATGTCGACATACAATATTTATAAATATTAAGACATTCATTCATCCATCAATCAATTTTCAGTGCATCGTGTGTGTCCATCTGTGGCTCTGTCTGAGCATACTGATAGCCAATTTCCCAACATTAATGTACCTACATACAGACAAACATACGAAGCCTTTTATGTTCAAATACGATATGCATACGCAGTCCTGTCTATATTCAGATATCTACATAAATCATGTTCAGCTACATGGACAGTGTTGATTGGCTGGCAAATTGCGCGATTGGTTGTGCGTGCGTGTCTTTCATTGGAGTAAAAGGGTGCAGCTTTATCGCTGGAGCATCTGAAATCCCTACATGAGCATTTTCTTGTTTTACATAACATCCCACCGCCGACATGCAACAACACAAGCACAAGCTTGTAATTATGGAGGCGCTCGCATGTTGGCAAGGCTACCAGGCTTTCGTAAGCACTGACTGGGCCGGTTTCACTGGCCATAATCACTGGTATCTTTCGATTTTTTAAAATTAAGTTAACACCATGGTACGCAGAGTTGTAAAGGTCTTAATGCAAAATGAGAGTTATTTTGTACACCAAGGACCAACTACAACATATTTCCATATAATGCAGAACATGGTGCGATTGATCGGTATAGTGGACTACATAGGTATATTGATTCAAACTAGTCCGTTATGTGAATAGTTGGGTTTAGTCCATTTTCTTTGGCGTAGCATACTTTCAGGAGAATAAAGTAGACTTGACCGACCGAAGCCGAAGGAAACACAGCTGTCCTGCCCGACAGTACCAGTTAGGACAAAGAACAGTTCCCCCTACGAATTAGGAATTTAGAATATGCCCGAGGTAGGCATACCGGTCGTAAGAGGCGACTAAAATGCCTTACGGAAAGAGGGGTGACATGACCTAGAAGGTTGACCTAGTCATACTCAATCGCTACCACGAAATTCCGGCAGTACCTCAAAGGAGTACCGGGTTCATATCCACAGAGGACTGTCACTTTCGACAATGCTCCCCGAAACCTTCGGGGAGTGTTTTTGTCGTTACCAACAACAGGCAACAAAAACAGTTCTTCATATCTCATGTCGAAACAAAGTTAGTCAGTTTAACTCATTTTAAGAGATCAAAACTGGCATTAATCGCATGCAGCTAGTGCGCCATGTGGAAGGAGTCACAAATCTTCGAAAGAACTGTGGTAGAGCCAGCCTAGCCGGTGAGAGACTTCTAGAGTGTAATCTATCTTCGTCGACGGAGAACTTCACTCCTGTGTTGGCTACTTAGCCCGACTTTGGACTTGTTGGTATTCAATTTCGCGGCGACGTTTATCCGGCATCAAGTTAAAGAAGTCACATAAAACATCGCCCTCTCTGAAGCCTCATTTAGTTTTGGATGGCTCTTCCTTCACTTACCAGGGAATTCAAATTAAGAAAAAGCAGCATACAGTCATCTCCTTTTCGCACAGTCAAAAGCTTTTTTGAAATCCACAAATCTTATGAAGCTAGTCGACGGTGGGCTCGTTCGATTTAAAAATGCTGATTCCAGGTTTGCGCAATTGGCGGGATTGGCTTTCTTTTTGAATGGTCAGCGCACACCACTTTAGTTACAATCTAGAGGGCAACCATATTTTGCATAAGAGTTGATGTGTGCTTTTCAAGAACTCTTCTTTGTGTTGGAAATTCATATTAAGCTTTACTTACCAACCGTGTGTATTAATTGATTCGTTCCATTAGTTTTCGAGAGAGTGGAGGATAGGGAGAAAGTACATATACATAACCCTAGGTGATAGCCCTACCTAGAAATATCTTGCTGAAATACGATGTAAAATACCATTCAAAAATACACCCGGAGAGTTGCCGAGAGGCGACCGTCTTTTTGAAAAAACATTTTCCAAACAAAACCTGGGACCCTGGGTGTGGTACGCCAGCACTCCGCCACCACCCCACGGTGGCCGCCATGGAATATATAGTTTAAGTAAAATATGGTCATACGGACCACACTAAAAGAAGTTTTACTTCTCTACAAACGAAGTGCGCTCACAAGTTTTATTTTTATAATTCCTAATCATTGCGATCGCGCTTATAATCTGATATTGCTGACGAGGGCCGATTCCGCTCATTTTAAAGAGCACCTTCCTTGAGCGTTATGTACCTGTGTACCAAATTTCACCAATAATTGTAATGCTTGCTCAAGGTATGGATAGGGTCTAATCGCTTTGTTTAGCTCACCACCCCTTATCAATCTCCATTGCATTAAGCCTTAAAAGCGCGGTTATGTGGAAAAAATTGTTAAATAAAGTGTACTTGTACAACTGGGTATAAAAATGTTCAAACCGTCTGAGTTCTTGCAAAGTTTTAACGTTTTTAAACAATTTTCAAAATAACGAATGTTTTCTTTTATTGAGAGTGTGGCCCTCTAATCTTCTTCTTTAAATGGTCATCTAACCGCCTGGGCGATTTTGACCGTCCAACATAGTTCGCCAATCGTTTCTTCGTTGCACCAATTGGAAACACTGAGGGATCGCACCGCGGTCTCCACTTGGTCCTTCCATCGGAGTGGTGGTCTCCCTCTCCATCTGCTTCCACCGGGGGTGCCGATAATAATACCTTCTGGGCTGGAGCATCTTCGCTCATTCGCACTACGTGGCCTAGCCAGCGAAGCCGCTGTGTTTTAATTCGCTGAACTATGTCGGCGTCTGCGTAAAGTTCATACAGCTCATCATTAAATCTTCTTCGGTACTCGCCGTCGCCAACGCGTAGAGGTCCACAAATCTTTCGAAGAACCTTTCTCTCGAATACTCCCAGAGCCGCCTCATCAGATGTTGTTAGTGTCCACGCTTCTGCACCATATAGCTGGACGGGTGCGATGAGTGACTTGTAGAGTGTTATTTTCGTTCGTCGAGAGAGGGCTTTACTTTTCAATTGCCTACTCAGTCCAAAGTAGCATTTGTTTGCAAGAGTAATTCTTCGTCGGATTTCTAGGCCAACATTATTGTTGGTGTTAATGCTGGTTCCCAGGTAAACGAAGTCCTTTACTATTTCGAAATTATTGCTGCCAACAGTGGCTTGGTTGCCAAGGCGCGAATGCGCAGACTATTTGCATGATTACAGAAGGTACTTCGTTTTGCCCTCGTTCACTACCAATCCCATTTTCTCCGCTTCTTTTTCTAATTTGGAGTAAGCAGAAGTAACGAAATCGCACGATAGGGGGTCACCCTGTCTGAAACCTTGTTTAGTTTCGAACGGCTCCGAGAGGTGCTTCCCAATTCTGACCGAGCTGGCGGTATTGCTCAAGGTCATTTTGCATAGCCGTATAAGTTTTGCGGGGAAACCAAATTCAGACATAGCGGCATATAGGCAGCTCCTTTTCGTGCTATCGAAAGCGGCTTTAAAATCAACAAAGAGATGATGTGATGTAGATTTACCAGGTCTGAAGCCACACTGATAAGGTCCAATAGGTCTGTTCACGTCAGGCTTCAGTCTTTCGCACATTACGCTTGACCTTATATGCGATATTCAAAAAGCTGATTCCGCGATAGTTGGCGCAGTTTGCAGGATCGCCCTTCTTGTGGATTGGACAGAGAACACATAGCTCCAATCTTCAGGCCTGCATTCATCCGACCATATTCTGCATAGAAGCTGATGCATGCGCCTAAGCAAGAGGGAGTAGGTGGTCCTTAAAAGTGTTGAATCATACATAGAGTAATCTTTCGGGGACATTTTGAAAGTACCATCACGTAGGTGCTCCATGGAGTATTAAAAAGCAAAGAAATTGAGTACTCCAAGATGGATTAGGTGGTCCAATCAGGGGGCATCGCCATGTAAGTTGTATCACCTTTTTTATATGAATGAATATAAGTATTGGAGTACTCTGATACTTCTTGACTAGTATTCGTTGGATGATGGAATGGAGTATTTCAGGTTTTGAAGGGTAGGGCCAGAATGACGAATTATACGAAACAACATACAAAACAAAAACACTTGCGATAAAATTTATTTTTACCTTGTAAAGGATATCTCACCCGGATACAAATTATAAAAAACTCGGGATGCGCGGGAGCCAAGCATTGATGGTAGGGACGGGTGGGATTAGCTGTGAGCGATAAGGGCATACTGCGAATCGTTATCGCTTTTGAACAGGCGAGATTACACTGCTGACGTCAATAACAGAAACGCCGAATAATAAAAACAAAGCGTCTGCTGTCATGATCCCTGTTCACAAGCTATTGAATGCTGATTAACTTTAATATTTGTAATGTTTAACTACATTTAGTTTCCCTAATGCGACGGAATTCGTGAAATCAGCAAGAAAATACGATTCTAATTCACCTCAATAACATTTCACTTTAATTACGATTTTTTTATGATTATTATATGTATGGGCTTTTGCCCAGATGTCACTTCGCTGCCTAGGTTCTGTTGTGCGATGAAGTTGCTCAGCCTCAGAAGGTATTCTTATCGGCACCCGCCGGTGGAAGCAGAGGAAGTGGGACCAATTGGAGACGCATTTTGCGAGCCCGTGGTGTTTCCAACTGGCGCCAATTGGCAGACAGAAGAAACAAACTGGAGCGGCATCTTGGGCGGTTAAACGCTGTTTCAGTAATTGGAATTTTATTTTGGACTTTCTTATAGTTGTTCAAGTTTTCTGCGATTTTTACAAAATACATAACAGAAAATAAAATAAATACTTCCATTAAAAGTTATGAAAAGAGGTTTCGTCAAAAAATTTAAGATTACCCATCTAAAGTCCAATTCATTCCCTCTGTTTTTGTTGTTGTAGCGATGCTTCACCCTGCCTAATCGTCACTTTTCTTACCTAGCATTGTCATCAAAATGTTCTAACGGAAGTCCAAGGAACCTCGCGGCTTCAATAGGTTTGGACCAGAGTGGCATTGGTGTTAGAAAAGTCTGCGCAGTTAAGCATATAAATAGATGGTTGGTGTCTTGGGGAGACACACCACATGACCGGCAAATATTTGGCATGTCAGGGTTCAGTCTGAATAGGAAAGAGTTTAGTCTATTACAGTATCCAGAACGAAGTTGGGCCAGCATGACTCTTGCCTCCCTGGGCAGTTTGCGTTCTTCTTCGATAACGTGTGGAGTTTGTGCCTGAATAACGGCGGTTATATGCATATGGTTGAGCTGTAATAACCCCAAATTTGCGTCAAATCGTTTCACGTTTACGAAGATTTGTTTAAAAAGTCATCATAGTTTTCACATCAAATTAACTTCTATAGAAAAGAGAAAAAAACTAATTATGATAAAATAAAAAATCGTTATGTGCTGCAGCGGATTATCTTAATTTGTGAGGCGGATTGCAGATTACCCCTTTTAGGCAACGTTGCGAGGGTGGCAAAGTGGCTGGCTTTCTGCAGCGAGTAAAATGGCGTGATGAACTGTGGTCCGGAAAAGTCTTCTGGAAATACTTCTCTTAAAATGCGTACCGAAAAAAGACTGAAATTCAGGTTTCTTTCGTTATATTTTAATAAATTTGTTAAATTTTTTTTAATTAATGATTGTGTACATCAACTTTGTGTTAATTTAAGTCCATGTGTAATTTTGTTTTTTGTTTCGTTATTAAGTTTTTCACTTTCCGTTACATTCCACATTTTTCACGTTCCGTTAGTATTGAGTCTTTTAGTTGAAATTGCGAAAAAACCATCCTTGAGTCAAGCTCAAGGGGCTCTGCAATCCCAACTCCACTAGTTTCGGAAAGATGTGCAGGAGCTATCCTTGAGCCAATTTTTTTTTCATCTTAGCCAAACACAAGCCTATTTGCAAGTTGGCTAAGTTGCTAGATAGCTCCGCACAACCTTTCCATTGGACGACACAAACGCGAATGAATTCGATACTTTACAAATTATTGGCGAACTGAGTACGATGAAGAGATCAAAAAAAAGGGAAACCAAAAAAATCTACTAGAAAAAACTAAACGAACATAACTTCTATACGGATCCGAAATTGATCCAGAAAAATATCGGCATCACAACATTGTTGTTGCATTTACATGAAAAATTTCTATCTGGATCTGTACTACACTGATTGGAACGCGCCTATAGATAACGAGTGTTAACCCTCATGTTATGATATTATGAACCCAACATGAAATGCTTTTTTTGTGCTGATTTCACTAATTCTTTATTAATTTGCTTATAACTTTGGATCTTTACCTACTTGGAAGTGCTCACCTGTGATAGTTCACAATTGAAGACCACAAAAACTACGAAGCTTACTCGTTATCGGTTTCTACCTTCTCTTTTGTTTTATTGCATGCCACTCATTTTGTATTTAAGGCTGTGAGAAGATATGCAACATACATTTTATATATAGACATGTTGTTTTCATGAGTTCATTCACAGGTTTTTTCTATAAGTATAGGCTACGTGGTTTGATCGGGCTTAGAATATTAATTTGGCTGTGCTTGAGTACACCTAATAATCATATATTAAATAACCAGTTGATTAGACCGTTCAAAGAAAACTAAAACTTTTCTTCCAAATAGGCTCAAAAGGATGTGAAAAATAGCCCATTAACGATCAACCAGAAAGCTGCTTCTAAAGCTTATAGAACTCAATGTAAACTTTTCAATTAACTCGCAGTTAAAAGGCTATTTAGTTTTAAACTTTGGGTAATCGAATCTCTCCCCAAAAAAATGCTGTAATTGCTGAGAAGTTGGACCGATTTGACCAGGCCTTCCCCTACAGGAACTATTAGCGTTCAACATTTTTGTTCTGACCCCGACGAAACCATTCGTCGAATATGTGTAGGTAGCTTTTTATGGTACCATGAATAACTTTTGAAAGGGTGGAAACTCGAAGAGCAAGTAAACATGATTTTTCCCACACCACTCCCAAGGAAAGTGGAAATTTATTTTCCAATTTCGGTTTATCGGTTAGTCGATGATCAACATCGAAGAGTCAATATACAACATCGATTAGTCGGTAAAAAGCACTCCTACTTCTGGTTAAATGAAAACAAACGAATTGTTTGCGCAACGGTCTAATGTAGCTATTTACAACTACCTACATATGAAGTTAGGCCGAATTAAGAATTCATCACTTCTAATAATAGTTACCGGAAGTATTATATATTTAGCCTTTATTTTGAACTTGACCCATATTCAAAATTATTTATCGACATTTATTGATATTCAATTCGGGTTCCACCATTGTTATAACTAGTCGCCCATGATGTTGTTTCTGTAATTTAATGAATACTATCACCATTCTTTGAATTAAGTCATTTATGTATGTATGTAAGTAAGTAATTGTTGTTTTAATTATGGCCATAACGAACTGAGGTAGTGAAGTCAGTCAGTGGTGCATGCCAATCGGAAAACGGCGTTAAACATAGTGGCCAACGGACCACCGGCGTTGTTGCGATCGGCATGCGCTTACCCAATTGCCACCTGCATACATCGCAAACGTGCAACTACACACACCAGTATGCAAGGACAGCAACCGATGGCTTATAGAGTCACAAAAACCAAGCCGAATTGCACTGCACGAATCGAGTCAGAGTTGTGGCTGTCAATTGGCATTTGCGTGTGGCATAAAATGTGTGTGCGTGCGCCCGAACTGCTAACTCCCCACCAGAGCGCCGATTATGTCGATGTTTGCATGCAATAAACTTCCGCCGGCATTGCTGATCGACGACGGGGGTCCCCACCTCCTTGCCATCCAAAATTATTGTCAGTGGCTAAAAGTTTTGCACAAACACGCTCTCAAACTGAGAAGCGCTCTCAAGCACGAGTTTTGTGCATTTATAGAAATATTCATTCGTTATTGTCTGGCAAATTACTGCAACACATTTTCTTCGTAAGTACGATGGGCGTAACAAAAGTTCGCTTAGGTTAACGGACCAAATGTACGCTAAATATGATGTTATTTATTCTTAGGCCCTGTGCACATAGGTCGTACAATCACAGTTGCTTCGTGGTTATCAAACGATGCGCGAAAAGAAAAAACTTCAGTAAGCCTTATGGAAGGCCAGCCGGAAATGGCGCGCGATCTTCTATAAAGGAAATAAGGAAGCGCTGAATAGATTTTGCCGAAATATAGAGGAGTTAAGATCGGTACTACCACCAACAAAATGTGTCGGCGAATGGAAAAAGGCACCTACATATTTATCAATAAAATTCTCTTGCAATGACTCCGGCAACTCCAGTGGTTTCGTATCATCGGGCAACTTTCTTCTTATAGACATCTTTTGAGATTCTGGTGCTACAGAATCTTTCGTTTCTTCTTCCGCTATCTTTGAAAGGCCAATTCGAAATTCCCCTACGCCAGTTTTTCATGAAACGGTATAACATTTGTCCGATGTTCGGAAGTAGAAGAAGAAGAAGAGATGGATGGACCTACTAATAAGTAAACCGAAAAAATCAGCGTGATGAGCTAAGTCGATGCATGTAATATTTTAACCATTTTCCGAACCAATAAGGTCGGACCAATATAGCACATGGCCCACATACAACCGATTGTTCCGTTAAACGGGGGTTATTTCCCTTTATATTTGTAGTGGTGGTCGTGTTACTTCAATTCTAGAGATTGCGAAACAGTCACACATTAATCCAGCAGCGTGAGCTGGTGAGTTGTAGTGATATGAAAAATAGCGCCGCAAAATTTCATTTTACATGGCTTCCACGAAATATTTTGAAGCAGCCTTCGCTCTTTCAAATCAGCTTTTTCAGTAGTCACTAACATGGTTTTTATATAGAAACTAAGATTTTTGATCTAGCGAAGTACTGTATTCATTACTTTTTGGGTTTGTTGCTGATTCAATGGATGCCTTATGACTCCGCGAACAAATTTTTTCAGGGAACTCAATTCATTTCTTTATGTTTACAATAAAGTACCATCATTTAAGTTCAACCCATAAGCAATTCTTTTGGTTTTAATCGTGAATCTTCAATAACTTGGGATCACAGCAGGGACACAGTGCCTTTATTACCTCTCTACAGAAACATGTACTAAGGAGAACATTCTCCCCCACTTAGAAATAGTCTGTAGTTATACGCTAAAAGCCGAAGACAATCCCATAGAGGCTCTCTGTTTGCGTTGGTTGAGGAGCCTCGTCTGATCCATCCTCTGTTATTTGGCATTTTAATCGGAAATTTAAAAAAGGTCTGCTGAAGCAATTGCCTCAATCAATTTCATCAATTTTCGAACTTTCACTAGCACCCCCTTATACGCATACATATGCATATATTTGTAGCTGCATGCACGTCTGAGGGGATATGAGCTTTTAGTAAATGCTATATAATTTATCCATCCCACTGGCTTTGACACCCCTGCACCCGTACAGTTCTATTTGTATGTGCACCTAACAACATACAAACCTACATACATGTCCATATGTACAATATTTTATGGCGGCGATTCGCAGCTACTGATTGAATTTCAAATTACTCAATTTTTGCAACCGCAAATTTGCTGCGAACCGCACTTGCTGGTATTTGCTGCGCCAATGCAAAGGGTTCTTCAGCCTTTTCGACATTGTTATTGTTGTGAACAACGACTACCCATTGGCGACCACCGGCTGCCGACCACCATGGTTGCTGACTGTGCACACATCTTGAAACGACTGTGAATGGGGCTGTGTTTAGCAAATTTCGGTGTCGGCGACCACACAACAATGCAATTAACGGATGTGAGATGATAATATTCAGAGGCAACAATTTTGAAAGCGAAACACGACAACCGGCATGCGGGTACGAGTATATGAAGCATCTACATATGTACATAAGCTCGGCAGAATGTCGAGAGTACTTTTTTATGTAATCAAACTTTTGCAAAACACTCGCTAAGCTTAGACCCCATTTCGGAAAACTAAGAAGGAATTTCATCAAAGTTTCAAAAGTTTGTAATGAAAATTATGATGAGAATTCGACAAAGTTTCGCGCAACCGTTTACAAGGCTCCTCACATTTCTTTGGCATAAACGAGTTGCCAGCCACACTTTTTCTTGAGAAAACTATTTTTGGATCGCTGCTTCGGGCCATTTTGATAATGGGTCATATTCAAGGCGAACTTATACCAGGTGATATCACGGCGAATTCGTTGCTGTTTACACACACATACTTCCAACAGAGACATAACAGTTATAAGTTTTATCGAATAAACGTTGCTTCATAACAATTATTCGATGAAGAAAAAAATTGATTTTTCAAATAAGAGTTACGCGTCAAAGTTTATTTTGCTGGATAACTGTTGTGGATCATAATTATTTTCTTTTTGGTTGCCAAAAAAAATTTGAATTTGAAATAAATTTTGTTATTTCCTTCATAACAGTTTCTGGATGATAAATATTAGTATTCACACACACTCCTCGTTGCACTTGCTCTTACCTTAGCCTTGAAGGTGGCGTCCCATAAGCTCCCACTGTTCATACATTTCTTGCTCCACCTGTTTCATCGTTTGACACTGGAGGCATGCCGTCCATTTATCACAACGTGGTAGAAGATCTGGATGCTTGATTTTCGATCGGAGGGTAGCTATGTTGCCTGTCGGATCTTTGTGCATAAACCTGGTGGTGGATATGATCATGTTTCGGGCACCGGAGAAGTCGATCATAAGAGGAAGTCCCATCGTAGAAACCAAACTTTGCGAGTCTAGGGCCAAACACCCTCTTTACTACCCATGATGTTCAGTTTAGTCGGAATAAAATTTGTATAGCCTTTGAGCATGGCACTGCCCTCTTTTCTAAAATATATACAGCTTATGCTGTTCTTAGGAAACCCAAGAAGCTGCTGTAAAAATTGCAGGCTACATGTATGTCCCTCTATCGTAAAACACACAGCCATATCTGCCACGTTGTCATAGATGCGTCAAAGTTTAGGTTATTCCAATGCAATACAAAGACCTAACAGCCAAGATTTGCACCCGTCTCTGTACGACAAAATAAGTGCAGCAAAATATGAGAAAATATGAAGCGGCGGCTGGTGTGGTGTGGCGGTAGTGTTGCTGGTTTGAATTTTATTTTTTTTTTTCAAGAACGTGGTCGCCCCTCGGCAGTGGTTTGGCAAACTCTCCGAGTGTATTTCTGCCAATTTGTAGTAAAAATTAGAAGCAGCCGCAAATTGATAGCGGAAATCATCAGTAAAATCTTTACTTACTTTTAATTTAATGAGAGCTTATCGACTGCTGAGTGGAAGATCACCCTATTTCAAAATATTTTTCAAAAACGCCCTATCTCAGAATTTCTTTGAAGAACGCCCCATCTCAAAATTTTTTTCAATAACACCCTATTTCAAAATTTGGTTTAAGAACGCCCTATCTGAACGAAAGTTCAATACAATTTTAGCTGAGAGGGCGTTTTTGAATCAAATTCTCAGATAGAGTGTTATTCAAACAAATTCTGATAAAGGGCGTTTTTGAAAAATATTTTGAACTAGGGTGATGTTCCACTTAGCAGTCGATATCTCGGAAGCACTCTGTACCACATGAGAAGACGTTATGGATACTGGCAGCGTTGCAACGCAAAGGGATGCTGACTACAGGGCCACGCTAAGAGCGAATGCAATCAGCCCTGTCCGAGTTATCGAAATGTTCGAGTTTTCGATCGTTATGTATTTTTAATATATTTGTATGTATTCGTTTTAACAGTTTTCATACCCTGTCCATTTTTATGGCATAGTTAATCAAAGAGATTCTCTGGTTTCATGTTTTGTAGTTCATTGCCAGTTTATTTAATAAAAAATGTTAGCAAATATGAATGTTGCTTACAAATTATTAGAAAAAAAAGCAGTGATCTTGGTTTGATGTTTCTTATTTTCTACCGCATTCAATACAGCCTTTTCGCGCAATGATTGTAGCACATTAACTTTTCTCGAGCTAATTTTTTCAGCAGTTGCCCATGCTATAGCTTTGTTGAAAATTGTTACGGCTTCGGATGAACTTATGCGTTCTTGTTCATTTCCACCTGTAGCTTCAACTTGATCTTCGGAATCGATTTCTTCTATAGCTTCAATATGATCCTCTTCAATCAAGTCGTCGTTATTCCAGTCTCTTATTTCTTCTTCTGTGAAAGTAGCCTAATAAATATTTATTATTGTTATCGTGTGTTTTTTAATTACATCAAAACCATAACTACCTCAGGATTTTTTGCTAAACTCAAAACATTTAGTTTTCGTCCCATTATAAAACGCAAATAAATTTGATCTTAACCGCGCAAAATCCCGTGTAGACCTGACAAATATCAATCAATTTAAAAGAAAAGTTCCGTAATTAGCAAGAAACCTGGCCAGTGCGGCGCCTTAGAATGAAACAAAAGACGCACATAACGACAAAAATTTGAATATCCATTAAAAAAAAGAAAATAATTGTTCGAGTTTTAAAGTAGTCAATGGAAAAAAAAAAAGTTCAAGTTTCCGAATGTTAGAGTTGTCGTGTGTTCGAGTTTTCGCGAGTGCACTGTATTTATCAAGGAAATTAAATTTTTTCAAATTCAAATTTTTTTTGCCAACGAAAAAAAATATTTCTCGTCCATAACAGTTATCCAGCAACGTGAAAAAAAACGTTGACAAATAACTCTTATAAAGCAACGTTTTGAATAAATTTAAGAATTCGAGCAACGTTTTTGATACAGAAATTTCAAATAACAGTTATTTTTTGTCTTTGTTGAAAATTGTTTGAAACTTGAACTAAAAGCAATTACTCCGACAAGTTACATTTCACAGCAGACTCTCGATTTTCAATTTTCATGTTAACTGCAGCTCAACAGCCCATTATTGGTGAGTTAAACTCTAGTTAGGAATTAAATGAATATAGTTTTTGGATTGTAAAGTATTTGGATATGAAGGTATTGGATATGTTGAAAGGGGGGGTTCTCAGCTGCCAAACTCCGGTGTCTATAGAACCCTTTTCTGAGCTGGACCGCGAATGTCGGTTGAGAGAACTTTTTTCCATACACTCAAAAGGCCATCCAAGCTTTTAAATCAGAACAGGTTTGATTATCTAGGGGATCTTTGTTCATCGAGACAAGTTTAGATTCTAAAAGGTTCATGTGCCTATATTTTTCGTGAATGGTTAATTTTCCCACTGGCGCCGGTATGAATGTAAACACACGCTCGTACATATATGTATGCATAAACATATGTACATACTCTGCAAGATATTGATCTGAGAATGCAGACGCTTGACTCAAAACTATATATTTACGCTTCAACAATCGCTTAATTAAGTCACAGCGCTTCATACCAACCTCATGCACATACATACGTACAAAGCTTCCCTGCAGGGAACTTAGTAGCTACCTTGCGAGGAATGCGATTAGTCTAGGCTTAGGAGCATGCGACTAATGCCAGTTCTTATCTCTTTATATGGTCTGGACTGTTCGCATTTGTTTGAACGATTCCTATTAGGGCGGGTTGAACTTGGCTTAACATGGTTTTAGAATTTGTACTTTATGAGGTGTCCCTATTTCATTTTTAACCCACCCTAATGTATTTTTATGGAATGATTGCAATATGGCGTGAAATCGTGCTGGAATCACTGTGTAGAATTAAGGTCTGGTTCGAAACCAACGAAACAACACCAATAAACAAACTAGATCTAGACTATAGAATAATTTGCTATTTCGGAGAAAAGTAATGCAGCGGAGACAATTTCCGTCGACTAAGACAACGCCATATGAATTAGGCCGGTTGATTGCATACAAAAGATATTGAGGACGAACTAGAAGTGATTCCGATTTCACTAGAAGCACACCAATTCAAAGTAAGAGATTTCCCTGCAGGGTTTATGTATACTCGTATTTGCATTGTGGTTTCTGCATTTGGTAATATCGGCGGCTGCAGGGCTTTGATTTAAAGACCGCCACCACAAACACTACGTTCTCACAGAGCATATTTCCACACGCTTCAGAGACCCTTTCAATGGTAGATTCGGTTGCTCATGTGGCCAGCATTTCATTTACCATCAGATGCGGAATACCGCAAGCACAAAAGTTAGCCATCTCAACCAGCCAAACACCAGATCCGATTGACTTGTAGATATTCTAAAATATTTCGCAACATTTTGCTAATTGCCATTGTTTAACAACACAAAAATTGAAAAGGAACGAAAGAAACCAATACAAAGTGGATATAGGGAACAAAAGCGGTCACATTAGAGTGATTATTATTTGTATGGCGGCAATACTTCTCCAACACTTTGCAGACAGTTTCCCTTCGAGAATCAGTTACAACCAATATTACTTTCCCATAAGCATGGCCGTTTTGTAGACAAAGCCGAAAGAGGTATGTACCTTACTAGTAATGGAATAATTGTGTGAATGTACGGCAATAGAGCAAAGACGAACTTTCACGAAGTTTAAACACTTTACGAAGCAGAAATCATAGAAATTCTTTCATTGCATGTCAACATACAGTGTAATAGATGGTAATAAAGTACTTGTAAGGGTTTCGTAATGCATTATGTGGAAGGACTGCAAACTCACTTCGCCGCTGGGTACCTATCACGCTAGTTGGTGAGTAGTCAGAGCACCGCATATTTCTAGTCACTAAGTAATTGTGGTTGAGAGGATGGGGCCGTGTGCAGAAGTCCACGCAAGTGGGGAAAGTTTCTGATCGCCATTCACCTGGGAATGGCCAGAGCGATTCTTTTGCATGCGGTTCAAGCAGCTCACTACTTCCGTAGCCACCGAACACCCGTTTGGTGGTGAGCTAAACGTGAGAAGGCGACACCCTGGTAAGGCCACTCCGATATAATCGGTTTAAGGGCTTGCTGGGGGATTCAAACAGCAGCGTCTGATCACCATGTGGTGCGGCTGGAAGCGGGCGTCTGTCTTGGATCAAGCGGCTCGCTATACAAACGTGTAATTGAATTCAACCTCCCGCGAAACGAATTGCGCGTTGGGTTTGGGACCCACCACATAAAACAACGTTCCAATGAAATTCAACAACAAAGCCTCGGATATGAGAACCCCTTTTTTAGATGACAACACCCGCAAACTAAATAAGGATTACGAGATAAGGGCATGTACCTGGAATGTCCGGTCCCTTAATGGGGAAGGTGCCGCTGCCCGGCTGGTTGAGGTCCTGAGGAAAGCAAAAGCTGACATCTCCGCCATGCAAGAGATGCGGTGGACGGGGCGAGGAAACACAATCAAAACACCTTGCAACATCTACTGGAGTGGGCATTAAGACAAGCGCAGATTCGGCGTGGGATTTGTGGTGGGAGAGAGACTCCGTCACCGACTACTGTCGTTCACACCCGTGAACGAGCGTCTCGCCGCTATCCGCATAAAAGTATGATTTTTCACCATATCGTTTATCTGCGCTCATGCACCGACGGAAGAGAAGGACGACGTGGAGAAAGATGTATTCTACGAGCGCCTGGAAGAAGCATACGAGCGCTGCCCCCATCATGATATCAAAGTCGTGCTTGGCGACTTTAACGCCAGGGTGGGTAAGGAGGGTGTATTCGGCCCCACTGTCGGGAAGTTCAGTCTCCACAATCAGACTTCGCCAAATGGGTTCAGGCTGATCGACTTCGCCGGTGCCCGAAACATGGTCATATCCAGCACTAGGTGTAAGCACAAGAAGATCCATCAGGCTACATGGCTGTCCCCCGATCGAAAAACACGCAACCAGATCGACCACGTTGTGATAGACGGACGGCATGCTTCCAGCGCTTTAGATGTTCGCACAATACGAGGACCTAACATCGACTCAGATCACTACCTAGTAGCAGCCAAGATTCGTACCCGCCTCTGTACGACAAAACAGGCGCAACAAAAACGCAGGGAAAGCTGGACGTCGAAAAGCTGCAATCGCAACAGACCGCCAATTATTTCGCAGATCGCCTCTCACACCTGCTCTCCGGGAGCACAATTCAACCTTGTGGAATGCATGAGCAGTGGGATCATATCTCAGAAGCACTCCGTACCGCAGCCGAAGTAGTAATTGGATTCCGGCGAACGCGAAGAAACAACTGGTATGATGATGAAGAGTGCCGCGCTGCAACGAAAAGAAAGGACGAAGCCTACAAGGCAACGCTAAGATCGAATGCAACGAGGAGTGTGTGTGAACACTACGCGATTTGAAGAGGAAAGCGAGGCAGCTTTTCCGGCCGAAAAAAGAGAGGCGGAAAAGCGTGAAAAAAGTAGCTTTAGATGCTGGCCAACGGGAATAATGCCCCAAAATTCTATCGAAAAATTCGGCGAATGACAGAAGGTTTTAAACCCGGGGCAAACTCCTGTAAGAATGAGAACGGCGACCTGGTGGCCGATGTTCAGAGAGCACTCAGAATATGGAGGGATCACTTCTCAGCCCTTTTAAACGGAGAAACTGAGCAAGAAACCAGAGAAGATACCGAACCCGAGCCCACAACCGAAGATAATGGAATTGACGTTCCACAACCCGAATATAATGAGGTGCGAATAGCAATATCCCGATTGGAAAACAATAAAGCAGCTGGCGCTGATGGTTTGCCTGCTGAGCTATTCAAACACGGAGGCGAGGAGCTGGTAAGGCGCATGCATCAGCTTCTATGCAGAATTTGGTCGGATGAATGCATGCCTGAAGATTGGAATCTAAGTGTTCTCTGCCTAATCCACAAGAAGGGCGATCCTGCAAACTGCGCCAACTATCGCGGAATCAGCTTTTTGAATATCGCATATAAGGTCCTATCAAGCGTATTGTACGAAAGACTGAAGCCTGATGTGAACAGACCTATTGGACCTTATCAGTGTGGCTTCAGACCTGGTAAATCTACCATCGACCAGATTTTTACAATACGCCCAATCTTGGAAAAAACCCGTGAAAAAAGAATCGACACGCATCATCTCTTTGTTGATTTTAAAGCCGCTTTCGATAGCACGAAAAGGAGCTGCCTATATGCCGCTATGTCTGAATTTGGTTTCCCCGCAAAACTTATACGGCTATGCAAAATGACCTTGAGCAATACCGCCAGCTCGGTCAAAATTGGGAAGCACCTCTCCGAGCCGTTCGAAACTAAACAAGGTTTCAGACAGGGTGACCCCCTATCGTGCGATTTCGTTACTTCTGCTTACTCCAAATTAGAAAAAGAAGCGGAGAAAATGGGATTGGTAGTGAACGAGGGAAAAACGAAGTACCTTCTGTCATCATGCAAAGAGTCTGCGCATTCGCGCCTTGGCAACCAAGCCACTGTTGGCAGCAATAATTTCGAAATAGTAAAGGACTTCGTTTACCTGGGAACCAGCATTAACACCAACAATAATGTTGGCCTAGAAATCCGACGAAGAATTACTCTTGCAAACAAATGCTACTTTGGACTGAGTAGGCAATTGAAAAGTAAAGTCCTCTCTCGACGAACGAAAATAACACTCTACAAGTCACTCATCGCACCCGTCCTGCTATATGGTGCAGAAGCGTGGACACAGCGTGGGAGTATTCAAGAGAAAGGTTCTTCGAAAAATTTGTGGACCTCTACGCGTTGGCGACGGCGAGTACCGAAGAAGATTTAATGATGAGCTGTATAAACTTTACGCAGACGACGACATAGTTCAGCGAATTAAAACACAGCGGCTTCGCTGGCTAGGCCACGTAGTGCGAATGAGCGAAGATGCTCCAGCCCAGAAGGTATCATTATCGGCATCCGCCGGTGGAAGCAGAGGAAGAGGGAGACCACCACTCCGATGGAAGGACCAAGTGGAGACCGATTTGCGATCCCGCGGTGTTTCCAATTGGCGCCAGTTGGCGCAACGAAGAAACATCTGGCGAGCTATGTTGGACGGTCAAAATCGCACAGGCGGTGAGATGACCATTTAAAGAAGAAATTGTGCTTGGTGCCATCGTGGATCTATAACAAATTTCGAAATAAATATATTCAGTAGTGGTCTTAATAATCGCCTAATCAATTAGTCAATTAATCCACGTAGTAGTTCGAAAAATAATCGATTATCACTTATCGACTATTCAACAAATTTTACTTTTGTTATTTTATATCTCTTTCTCGCAGCACCTTCATAAACTCGCAGACTCCTTCTTTTTTTTAATTGTAAAAATTGTCTATCAAACTCAGCATTCGAACTAGTCGATTAGTCGAAATAGAATATTTACTACAGGGTGGCTGATGAAAGCCGCTACCAAAAAAAAATTAAATAACTTTTTTTCTATTTAATGAATCTGGTTAATTTTTTTTTTATTTTGCAGATTGACTTTTACATTTAACAAAAATGGATAACTGGGACACTGAAACAAGAATTTGGATTGTCCGCCGCTATCACGCACTGGAGTCCGTAGTTTCGGTTCAAAGAGAGTGTAGGCGCACGTTTGGCGGCAATCCTCCCAGCAGATGGACCATAATAAGACTTGTAAACAATTTTGCCGAGTATGGGACAGTCAACAGAAGACCTTACCATCGAAACCCTTCAGTTCGAACGGAGGAAACAATCGCTGCTGTAGCTGGTGCCATACAAAACAATCCACGTGTTTCGACAAGAAGCTTATCTGCTCAAATGGGTGTAAGCAGACAGTCATTACAGTCAATTATGCACAAAGATTTGGACTTATTCCCATATAAAATTCAAATGGCCAACAAACTGAACGCTGCAGACTTGCCGATTCGCTTGGAATTTTGCCAGAAGATGCTTCAAATGGTGGAAGAGGATGGGAACATGTTGAACTGTCTTTTCATGTCTGACGAGGCCCATTTCGATTTAAACGGCAACATAAACAAACAAAATTGTCGAATATGGAGTGCTTCCAACCCACAGATACTCCATGAGACGGAATTGCATCCACTTCGTGTCACAGTGTGGTGTGCAGTTTCATCACGCTGCATTGTCGGGCCCTACTTCTTCGAAGAAAAGGGTCACACCGTTACGGTTACCGGAGACCGTTACTTGAGCATGTTGAGAGAGTTTTTCTATCCAGAATTACGCCGAATGAGAATTTCTTTCAACTCTGTGTGGTTTCAGCAAGATGGTGCAGCTCCTCATATAGCCCAACCTGTTATGACAGAATTGCGACGAAAAGTTCCCAATAAGCTGATATCCAGAAACTCCACATTCCGTTGGCCACCCAGGTCGCCTGACCTTACTGCACCTGACTTTTTCTTGTGGGGTTATTGCAAACAGGAAGTCTTCAAAGCAAAACCAACAAATTTGAATGAACTAAGGCAATCCATTCGAGAAACAATTGCGGCTATTCCTGTCTCAACTCTCCAAGCAGTAATGAACAACTTTTTGGTAAGATGCCGCCCATGCATCGACGAGCAGGGGGGGCATTTAAATTCCATTATTTTTAAAACTAATTAAGCTATATTTAATAAAATTTAATGAGCTTTAACATGAATAAAAGAAAAATGAATTCCATACACTGAAAAAAAAATTATTTGAGTTTCTTAATGTACCAAAATTCATCAGCCACCCTGTATATATATTTTCAAACAACTCAATAGTTTCTATTAGCCAGATAATCGATTGTAAACAAGTAGGTGAGGAATACTGCTAACACAGAACTAATCCGATTAGGTTATCTTTACTAGTGCCAAATAAAATCAAAATCTAAGAAAGCACTTCGCAATTGACAATTTGTCTCAAATTCCAGATAAGCTTTTCATATCACAAAAGTATCATTAAAGGCAAACATTTTTTATAAAAAGCAGTTGTCTTGTTATCGAAATAAAATGTACTCCCTTAAAAATTAACACTTTAGAGAACGCTTGAGAAAAAGCTTCTTAAATTCAGACGTTATTAAACTAAAACTGCTCGTGCTACATACCATTGCAGAAAAAAGGAGATAGTTCCATCGCCAAAAAATGGTTGTCACTCTAGCTTCATTTTCGATTAAAAAAGAGATTATTGACATTTTATTTGATGTCAACAGTTGGTATAGCGTTGCCCAATCAGATATTTGTAGGAGGGGGAATTTTCAAACAATATATTCGAAATTCCTATTTTGTACTTATTTGTAAAGTGTATTGCTTTGAGCTTACTTATTTGATTTTTTTCTGAGCCAAATGATTGCAAAAGTTCATCGAGAGAGGTATCAACGCACAGTTCGTAGCTTCCTATCTACATTTTTAAATGGATTGAAACATAAAGATCAAGGTCCAAAGCAACATTTTTGATAAATCCTCGGAAAGGTGGATGAAAGGAAACTAAGCAGAGCCTTTTCAGCTATTTAAGTAAATTTACACATTCTAGTTCACAAGAATTAATAAACAACATGAGCAATTTTTTACATGAAGTTTCGCGTTTGCATTTTATGCTCTATTGCGCATTGTTTGTTTTTGACAGCGTTGCCATGTAAGCTGGAATCGCGCTTACGTCCCTGTAAAAAACGTTGGGGCATCAGAGTACTCCAACACTTATCCTCATTCATATAAAAAAGGTGGTCCAATTTACATAGCTATGTCCGGTGATTGGATCACCTAATCCTACTCGGAGGACCATTTACCTTGCTTCAAAATAGTCTATAGAGCACCTACGTTGGAGTTCTTTGAAAATGCTGCCAAAAGATTACTCTATAGAGTATTCTAGACGAAAGCGAGAAGGGAGTATGTGTTCTTTTGAGGACCACCTACTCCCACTCTCGCTTTGCTGTTGAATACTCCATAGAGTAATCCCATGGGAGTATCTTGAGACTACTCTCACGTAGGTAGTCTATAGAGTATTCAAAAGCAAAGAAACGGAGTACTCCGAGATGGATTAGGTGATCCAATCACCGGACATTGCCATGTAAATTGGACCACCTTTTTTATATGAATGAGGATATGTGTTGGAGTACTCTGATACTCCTTTAGGAGTATTCTTCGGAGTATGAAACGGAGTATTTCCGTTTTTTGCAGGGATGAACTGCATTGCCAACGGTTACGATTTTCGGTTAGACAATCTTCCAGGTACAAAATTACCTGTTACGCACAGAATTGACCCGTAAGTCTCACCTTCATTTCCATGTGGATAAGCTGCGCATACAGTTTTGCAAATCATTTTTGGGTAATGTGGTTGGCAATAGGCATTTGCGTCCTAAAGAAATTACACAAACATGAATCAGTGCATATCGATGTATGGACACTCATGTAGACCAACAACAACAAATTCAAATGTGTACCACTGTCAGCTGTTTGCGCATGTGCTATAGCACGTGCTAAATGAGAAGAAATCTGTTGCTTTTTTTTTTAAATTTCGAAAGCACATTTGAGTCCGTTAACTTGGTCATTGTCCTTATCGGAGCCCCATATGTCCTTTTCGTCTGGCATGCGTTAGCCAAGCGGAAACTGTAAAACGGTAGCAATCGGATCAATTTCGCTTGACTGCGTTCATACAAACATTTCTCCCTGGCCCTAAATGCCCAAAGATACATACCAAATTGGATATTCGTTACAAACTTGATACGTAAATTTAAAAAACAAAAAAAAATTGGCCAACAGCAATTTAAAACAGCGTGCCATGACATGAGGCCTTCTTAAAATCTGCTAATTTGTGCTTAACGCTAGTCTTGCATTGTTGGGGGCGCATCGTTAATATTTTCTACGTTTTTGGTATAGAGTTACACCACCTACAAGAAAGTAAAAAAAAAGCAACTTGGGTTTTCAAATTTTCCGCTTGACTTCATATGGCAGGTTTGTACAATACATATCTACTGTACTTGTGTACACTCCGCATCACTGTGACGGCATCCGGCATCACATAATATCGCCATAAAGGTGCAACGTCCGACTCCAACAACATCCCAGCAGTTCCCTGCGGGTTAGGTAATGACGTGCAACTCGCTTGTTGATCTACGGATATAATGCCTCTTACCTCTCATAACATGTCTTCTGCTTTCTTACGAATTCGAAAAAGATCGAATGTGTTTGCTTTTATTAGTTTTGTTCGGTGAGGATAAAAATTTTATGAAATGCTTCCGGATTATTGTTACCGAGGTCAAAACGCTTTTGATACCTTTCCCGATAATTTCGGACGTGTTTTAGCAGTTGTCTCCTAAATGAAACCATTACCATTTAAATATTTTGTACACAAAAAAAATGTTTTGACAACTATTTGACAACCTTAAAATGAAAAAACATGCAAACGTCAGCTCATAAATTTGCCTGCGGTACAGAAAACTTTTACAGAATCGTAACAAATTGATGGTCTGCAATGTGGTGAAATTCAAATAATTTAAAACTTCGTAAAATGTAAAAAAAAAATAAAAAATTTAGCTTGTTTGTTTGTTTGAATAGCTACAAAAACACTCCCCGAAAGTTTTGAGGAGTGTTGTCGAAAAGACAGTTCTTTGCCGGATATGAATCCGGTACGCTCCGGTACTCCCTTTTCCGACTGTCTCGGGAGCGATTTGGTATGAGCAGTGGAACCTTCTAGGTAATGAGAGAGGAAGCATATCCGTAGATCGACCTTCGAGTTGCACGTCATCACCTTTGTGTATTTTAGTCTCCTCATGAAAATGAAAAATTAAAAATGTTAGCTAATTCTGTTTAGTTTTTAACGGGGAGAAGAAGCTTCGAATTAAACTTTGGTATGTTAATGTTGCTATGGCAGCGGAATACCAAGATGGCTAAAAAGTGAACCTCTCTGAACAAAATTATCCACGTTTTAGGTTCGCTCGGCACACTGTTGATGAAGATTTTTACCCGTTGGTGGTTGGCAGCGGCGCATTAAAATACATACCAAACACACACGTACAAATACGGGAGGAACGGGACTTGTATGGAGTAGCATCGCATATCAGATTTTGGTAACCAGAACTTAATGGCAATAAAGGACAAATTGGCAGGAGCCACATTGAAACTTGATGCCACAACACTGGTGTGGCGACCTCAATCATTTATTAGAAATTGTCTTTCGACCTTAATAAATCGCAACTTTTTTTTATTAATTCGAGATTTTAACAGTAATAAGCCAGACCAGGGCGTACATACAAATGATTTAATCAGTTGAACTTCTATAGGTTCAGCTATGTAGTCCAGCCTAGCTCAATAAAGGCCGAAATACCCGCCAGCTTTGGAATTATAAAGAATTTCAACGAAGTGTTGTCTTGGAAGCTTACAGCGGTGACATATCTCATGGAAGATGACTTAGACTAGCAACACTATGCTTGAACTATAACAACATTCAACAAGTAAACTTTTTGACAAAATAACCTCTAATATTGAAAACGTGGAAACTGGTGACAAACACTTTAAAACTTTAAATTAACCGGTCAAGTTATAGCACGTCGATCTGCAAAAAAATGTTAGGTAAAAAGGGGGGACTAAACCTATAAGATAGGTGTGCAAAGCAGTTATTATCAGGTTAGGGGGTTAGAATATGCCCGAGGTAGGTATGCCGGTCATAAGAGGCGACTAAAATCCACAAAGGGTAATGACGTGCAACTTGATGGTTGATCTACGGATATGATGCCTCTCACCTCTGATTACCAAGCTTCTTCTTCCTTATCGAAGGAGGAGATGAGATGACCCAGTAGGCTTCACTGGTACCACCAACTCGCTCCCACGATAGTTTCAGGGTTCACTTAGGACTCGATAGTTTGCAAATCCGGAAAGAGCAGACATACGGGCATATTTTGGTAGTCCTTTACGACTCTTATATTAAAATAAAAAATAAATACAGCTGCCCGAGGAAAGTCTTTGAGACCATGATTCAATGATTTATGTGGTTTCCGCAAATGACATACCATCTGTTTCTTCCTCATCAACACCTTATGTACAGTTTTTGGAAAATCGTGTTTTATTGATTTTTAATAAAAATTCGTTGCGAATATTTAATGAGTGTATTGTGATAAGATTTGAAGAAAATGTGTGATATATATGGAAAGCCTGACACATGATCCAACTATAACAGGTCGTAGCAGCTCGACAAACATACAGACATACACAAATTGTCCATGTATTTTGTTTTTGTAATTTGTGGTTTAACGTCAAAATCGTACTGAGAAATGAGTGTAATGTCAAAATTCGAGACAAAAGTAAAAATCAGCTGGTCTATGAACACGACCTGTATTATTGGATCATGGCCTGACATAAGGAGAAGACGACGTCAAACGGTAATTTCGGGTTGTTGCCCGAATGCGGCAGCCCTATAAAACATTAAGGCCCGATTTTTGAGTACAAGTTCAATTCAATTTGTCACTTAAACTAAGCTTAAACTTGTTATGCAGTTTTTCAGTCAACTTGAAACGAATTTTAAACGGAGTTTAAGCGGCCAATCTGGCAGGGTTAAACTCTAGTTAACCTGTTAGCTGTTTGCATATTTGATTGTGAAACATTTGTTGAGAAATTCTTGCTTCTGGACATTTTTCATTTATTTATATTTAGATATTTTATTTAACTTGTACAATGGCGTTGAATATGTAAACAAATGTCAACTGTTGCCGTATCTAAATTTAAAAAAACCAGTGTTGCCGTTTTATACGCAAATATTAAAAGCGGCCTTAAACTCTCTCTGAAAAACCGCTCTGCAATCTAACTGGAGTATAAATTTATTCGGCCACCGTGGTGTGAAGGTAGTGTTGCCGGCCTACCACACCAAAGGTCCATGGTTCGAGCCCTGGTACAGGTAACATCAAAAGTGATTTGAAAAAAAGTTTTTCAAAACGGGGTCGCCCCTCGGCAGTGGTTTGGCAAACTCTCCGAGTGTATTTCTGCCATGACAGGCTTCTCAGCAAAAATTCGTCTCCTTTGTAGATGCCGTTCGGAGTCGGCAAAAAACTGTAGGTCCCACCAATTTGTAGGGAAAGTTCAAATCGGCATACCACAAATTGGAAGAGAAGCTTGGCGCAAAAATCTCTTAGGAGGTTTATGATGATATACCTGTTGTATATCGCGCCATAGAGAGAGATAAATTTATGCCGAGTTTAAGCAAACTATGTTTAAACTGAGCTTAACCAACGAATGAAAAACCGGGCCTAAGAATCTCTTTTCCTCACGGAAAGATGAAAAATTCACTCATTTATCCAAAACATCCTGTAGAGTTGTGATTATGTACTCATTTTTAATTTAATTTGTCGGTTTAATTAATCGGTAATGATAGCTCTCTGATCAATGAATTAATCAAGTTAAGCTAATAATTGGCATTTTCGACTAATTTTCAAATAGCACATCCCTAATTTAATCCTTTTTAAATTTTAAATTGATACCATTAAATACAAATCATAAAATAAAATTAAACTTTATTATTAAAAATCGGCATTTATTTGATATCGATTATACGATTTAATCATATCAAAACATGAAATGACAGTTTGGAATTATTTTGTTCTACTGAACGACTTCCAAGAAAGCTCAGAGTCCAAAAAGTCGCAGCTAAAGTATGAATCGACATAAATCAATTAGTAGTTCCGACGTTTCAGAATCGGAGTCGGAGCTCCGTAACATAGCTAGTTAATAAATGTCTTTGGAAAATGTTCGGTTAAGCTTCGCTTTGGTTCGGTCGTTCGCTACTTTTAACCAAATGTTTGCTTTCACTTCACTGCTCTGTTGTTATACCTGCAGCTCATTTTATTTAGCTCAGAAATCCATCGTCTACCAGCAACAAAAGTCAAGCTTCTTTGATTGAATATTGCCGCTACTTCGGTCGGCCTGTCAAGATGTGTAATTTGTTTTAACACGTCGTTATGAGCATCACGCCGATGCACAATCACCTAAGGTGCGATCCAATCAATCAGCTGAAAACAAAAACAAAATCTAAAAAAATGCATAACGGTGCAACAATCACCGTACCAATAAATAAGCGCAGTTAGCAATTATCACCTCATGATCGTCGTCATCGCTTCTGTCCTCATTGCGTAAATTAATATTTGTCAATTTGGTGTGTGCATATCGAGACCTTTACAATGTCCACTTTCGATCTTCTGCATGCTGCTGTTGGCAACATAATAGCAGTCAGTGCCATAATTGCGATCCATTTAACACCTTGTTGTCGCGTTATCTTATTATACAGGAGGCGCGTTGTATTCGCACTTACGAGGTTCGAGGACATTTGCCGAAAGTTGTCAATGACATTTGCACCTAGAGAAATTGCATTCGCGCTGGCAGATATACACACATACATTCATGCAAGCCCGCAATTAAATGGGTTTCTTGTTGGATATGAACTTCGACTTTCGATCAGTTATGAACTGGGGGTGAATTCTGGTTTTGCGTTATTGTAAAGTGAAAAGTAAATGCGTCAATTCACCAAGATTTTGGATTCCTGTTTTGCTTTAAATTTTATATTTGAAGTGAAGTGAAAAAAGGTAACGCCAATTAAAATTTGGTATTAACGTCAAAGATTTTTTCCAAATTAAAACGTTTTAAGTTTTATTCTTACAATTCTATAATAAACTATCCATGGCATAAACTATTTAGCAAGCGCAACCTGTGTCGACGCAATTAAGAATTGTTCTTCAACAAACAGTTTTCACCGCACGTATCAGAATAGCATTTTAGCGCTTAGTAAAGTGGAGAAAGAAAAACGTCAAGTGATAACTAGAGTGAAAAGATTTTTTTCACTTCACTATAACGCAAAACCATAATTGACACCCTGCTCTCTATTCGGAATCTGACATGAAGGATCCGTAAAGGTACATACATACTTGATGTATATTGGAACGATTTTTCGTCATCCCTTGTCAAATTTGGTTTTGAGACAAACCGGTTTCGGCGTTGTGCCATCATCAGTGTCGATTTTCGTTCTGATCTGTTGTTGTCGTTTGTCTTGTACAGGGTGGCGCAAAAGTAATCCTCCTATCAGAAAATGCTATACATTTTGCGATTGGCCCCTAAAGTCAGTTCTGTTTTGACATTTGTGTAGTAAACACATGCGAAATACACGTTAATAAACAATGTTACGCTACACTGCTCCAGAACGCGGAATATTGCTGACTATTTATTTGACCAATAATCGGTCGGGGCCAAACGGTTACTGTGAATGGTGAGCGCTACAGAGCAATGATCAACGAGTTCTTTTTGCCGCAACTTGATGAATTGGGATTAGAAAACATGTGGTTCCAAAAAGACGGTGCAACAGCACACACTGCGCGTGCCACAACCGATATGCTGAACATCGGAAGCTTACTTTTGCGCCACCTTGTATTTATAGTAGGTAGCAGGTAACGTCAGCATGGGTGTATGTTTGTGTACGTGTGTGCATGTGTTGTGTACGTGTGTGCATGTGTTGTGTACGTGTGTGCATGTGTTGTGTGTGTACATTCAGAATCGGGGGTGGTTTGCATCGATCGGTTTTTGTGTGGTTGACTGAGGAAGGTAAAAGTTGCTGATTTTTGTTGTTTGACCTTTTTTGCTCGTTTGTTGTTTTTGATCTTTTGCTGTTTTATGTTTATTTGTCGGTGCGTGTGTGTTTGTTGTACCTGAGTGGTTGCTTTGTTTTTTGTAAACCATTATTATTCTACCGTCGAAAACTATAAACGCTAGAATAATGATTGTTGTGAAAAGTACACCTGCTGAAAATAAGTTCAACCATGGCCATATAAAAGTCCGTAAAAGTTTACTAAAAATTAGGTATCAATACGGAGCATGCTATATTGACTTATGCAGATAGAATGCTAAAATTTGGGAACTACATTGTTTTTTAATCCTATTATTGCTTTCTACCACGTCAATTTTCATAAACGTTTACTGAAAAGGAGAGATAGAAATACAGAATATGCAAAATCTTTGGTGATATCAATTTTAGTAAAGGTAATTGTTGTTGGAGCAGTGCCCGTTTTAAATTTTTATTCGTTATGGGATAACATGTTTCGGGGTCACCAACTTCTCATCGCGAAACACGTTATCCCATACCTCGGAAACACGTCATCCCATACAATCGTTGTAATTTTTTCTTCTAACATTAACAGACATTAATTTCATTCCGTTGGTATACTATTTCCAAGTAAATATTGTTAAAATAAGCAAGAAATATATTGATTTGTGAAATTCTTATAATAACAACATAATATAAATAAGTTACATTATGCTTCCTATACCACACTGGATATCTGAACGAAAACTCAAGAACGTCAAGTAATAAATATTGCCTCTCTTATATAATGTCTGTTTGTGAACCGATATCGGACATTTCGAAAAACATATAAAAGGGGATTTACTTACTTACTAACTTAAATGGAGAGTAACCGTTTAAACGGTCTCGGCCGTCCAATATATCACCCCAGTCATTTCTTCGATTTGCAAACTGGCGCCAATTGGAAGCACCACGGGTTCGTTAATCGGTATCCACTTGGTCCTTTCTTCGGAGTGGTGGTTTCCCTCCGATTCCAAAGCCGGTTGCCGATAAGAATACATTCAGGGCCAGAACTTTTCCATTCATCGCCTAGCCAAGGAAGCTACATTGTTTTAATACCGCTCATCATTCAAACTTTTTTGACGTTGCAATAAATCTTGCGAGGAATATTTCTCTCCAATACACCCAGAACCCTATCAACAGATGTCAGCGTCCAGCTTTCTGCACTATGCCGAAGACAAGAACACTTAGCACCATGCATTCATCCTATCATATTCAGTATAGAAGCTAATGCATGCGTTTTATCAGCTTCTCGTCGGCGTGCGTAAATAGCTCTTCAGGCAATCCATCAGTACCCCCTGATTTCTACCTATGTGAGGACAAATAATTAGAAATAACGAAAGAAAAGTCCAGAAAAGCAACTTTTGTTGAAGAAATTTTTTGACGTAACAGCCAAATTATCAAAGAGTAGACTGATTTGGTGAGATCAAAAAATACGTATGCGCCAAAAATTATGCCTATATTACATATTTTTTTTTTTTTTTTTTTCTATGGCGCGATATACAACAGTATATCATCATAAACCTCCTAAGAGATTTTTGCGCCAAGCTTCTCTTCCAATTTGTGGTGTGCCGATTTGAATTTTCCCTACAAATTGGTGGGACCTACAGTTTTTTGCCGACTCCGAACGGCATCTACAAAGGAGACGAATTTTTGCTGAGAAGCCTGTCATGGCAGAAATACACTCGGAGAGTTTGCCAAACCACTGCCGAGGGGCGACCGCGTTTTGAAAAACTTTTTTCAAATCACTTTTGATGTTACCTGTACCAGGGCTCGAACCATGGACCTTCGGTGTGGTAGGCCGGCAACACTACCTTCACACCACGGCGGCCGCCATATTACATATACAAAAATAAAATTGATTGCATTATATCGGTTGGGCTAAAGGAAACCTAAGTATCTAATTTCCTGTCAATACATAAACTGAATGCCAAATAAATTAAAAAAAAACCTCGATATGTATATACATTTTGTTTTTACTTTTCGCAACCTGTTTGTGTAGGTCATTCAGAAACAAGTCAAAGCAGCCTTTGAAAGAAATTGTTCATTGAATACCGAATTGAATTCGTTTCTATAGTCGTCATCCGGTCGTCGTGATCCCGAGCCAGATAAAAAATTTAGATGCAAATGCAACAACCCTGCAAAAAACGATGGAGTATCAAAGTACTCAAAAACAATCCTTACCTCCTCCCTCTCTCACTTTGTTGTTGAATACTCCATGGAGTAATCTTTTAGAAGCATTTGTACTGTTGTTGTTGTAATAGTGATATGTTGCCTGCCTAGTCGTCATTTCCCTTACCTAGCATTGTCATCAAGCTCTTCCAAGAGTCGGCTCAGTTGAGAAAATGAATAGATAGTTCGTATCATGGGGAGACACGCCGCATGCCGGGGGCAGACATTTGGCATGTCGGGGTTCAGTCTAGATTGGTAAGAGCTTAACCTGTTACAGTATCCAGAACGAGCTTGGGCCAGCATGACTCTTGTCTCCCTAGGCAGTTCGCGTTCCTCTTCGGCAACAGGAATGTGCGTGAATGGCGGCGTTCACTGGGCGAGAGCTGACAAAAGAGCTTACCGACTCTGTATGGATGAGTTTGAGGGCCCGTCGATGCACCTTTGGATCAAACGGTAAAAAAATGTGGAGCCGGATCTCGTTTAATACTTACGGAGATGGCTCCTTCTTCTCCTGGGAGGCGAATTTTCGTCGAGCAGGCGCCTGTTCGGGTACTGCGATTTGCAGCAATTGAACAGGAATTGCCTGGTCAACATCTCACTATGCTCTTTAACTCCGAACAATTTTGCCTCGCTGTGAAGGTGGTGTTCAGGTGACATAAGGAGGCATCCCGTGGCAGTTCTGAGTAAGGTGTTTTGATAGGCCTGCAACCTCCTCCAGTGTGTGTCTGCTAGCCACGGCGACCATATAGGCGTCGCGTAGGTCACAACTGGCTAGCCAATAGCTTGTACGTTGCCAGCAACGTTTCTTTCTCTTTTCTCCAAGTACTGCCAGCTAGTGACTTAAGAATTTTGTTGCGGTTTTGTACTTTGGTGGAATCGCGGCTGTGTGACCTGCGTAGTTGAACATGTCATTAAACGTGGCCCCTAAGATTTTGGGATGTGTGACAGCCGGAAGCTTAGTGCCTTCGACGAAGACGTGTAATTCCTTGTTCACCTGCGCTGTCTACGTTGTGGATAAGGTGGCCGAGGATTTGGTCGGTGACAATGCCAGATTTCGTCCAGCGAAGAAACCGGACAAGGATGGGAGGAGGGGCCCTTCACCAGAATCGTGCAGTCATCGGTGTAAAAGACGATCGGGACACCCTCTAGTGGAAAGGGAACCTCGATATGTAGTAATTAAACAAAAGCGGGGATAGGGCACTACCCTGTGGCACTCCTTGCTTAATTATATGTGGTTTTGATTGGTCGCCTCTGAAAGAGTTGAATCTTCACAGGTCATTAAAAGTTGATTGAGCGTGTCGAAAGCTTTCTACAGGTCAAGTGCAACCGGTACAGTCCTGTCATTAGGGCGATTTTGGTTGAGACCGACACTTATCAGAGTAGTAGTAATGGGTTTAGGTGCGGTGGTCGTGCTACGCATTTTACGGATACCATGCTGATGCTCGGCGAGCCGCAAGTTAGCGATGTAGTAAGGAAGCAAAACTGTCTCCAAAGTCTCCATTCTCTCTATCTCTCTATGGCGCGATATACAACAGGTACATATATCATCATAAACCTCCTAAGAGATTTTTGCGCCAAGCTTCTCTTCCAATTTGTGGTGTGCCGATTTGAATTTTCCCTACAAATTGGTGGGACCTACAGTTTTTTGCCGACTCCGAACGGCATCTACAAAGGAGACGAATTTTTGCTGAGAAGCCTGTCATGGCAGAAATACACTCGGAGAGTTTGCCAAACCACTGCCGAGGGGCGACCCCGTTTTGAAAAACTTTTTTCAAATCACTTTTGATGTTACCTGTACCAGGGCTCGAACCATGGACCTTCGGTGTGGTAGGCCGGCAACACTACCTCCACACCACTACCTCCACACCAAAGTCTCCATTACTGCAGTACAAATTGCCGACTGGACCTTATTGCCGAAGGGCGATGGATATTTTGGTGTTGTTATTGTAAACAGTGCTTCGCCCTGCCTAATGGGTAAGATCACTCTAAATTGTCATAAAGCTCTTCTAACGGAAGTCCGAGGAAACGCGCAGTTTCCACAGGGTTGGACAATGATGTGTTAGAAGAGTAGGTTCTGTTGAACAGGAAAAGAGATGTTTGGTATAATGAGGGGACATACCACATGCAGGGCAAGTGTTTGGTATGGTGGGGTTCAGTCTGCATAAGTAAGGGCTTAACCTATTATAATATCCAGAACGAAGTTGTGCTAGCACGACTCTAGCCTCCCTCTGGAGTGCACGCTCCTCTTCAGCCAATACGGGTGGTTGAATGTCAATAACGGGATTCACAGCCCGAGATCTGAGGGATCTGTCTCCCGACTCGGTGTGGAGGTCATTTAGAGCCCGCCTATGGTTACGCAGATCAAACGGCATGGAAATGTGGTGCCAGATCTTGTCACAGTGCTTGCGAAGATGTTTCCTTATGTATCTAGGCGGCGGGGCTTCATCCAATAAATGTCGATTTGGATGGCTAGGCTTATGACAGTTCAGTAGCAACTGTCTGCTTAAAAGTTCCGCATGCTCTCGAACATTGAGCAATTTAGCCTCTTGGTGGAGGTGAGACTCAGATGACATAAGCAGACATCCCGTGGCGGTGTTTTGGGAGACTGGGCAAGTACTGCCGGCTAGTGACTTGAGGATCTTATCGCGGCTCTGTACCTTTGATGCTATTGCGGTGGCACGACTAACGAAGGTGAGGCCGTTGTCAAACGTCACACCCAAAATTTTCGGGTGGTTGACGGTAGGTATAGGTACTCCGTCTACGTGGACATTTAACTCTTGCCTCATCTGCGCATTCCATGTCGTAAACAGTCGCCGTCGATTTAGTCGAGATGGGGTCAGATTTCGCTCGGTGTAGAAGCTGGAAAGGTCTCGGAGCCAACAGTTTATTCTATTATAGAGTTGGTCAATGGAGGGGCCATTATCGTGCGTAAGAAACTATTGAGACTCCCTCCGGTGGGGGAGGAAGACTCGAAATATAGAAATTACACAAAAGGGGGGAAAGAACACCACCTTGCGGCACCCCTTGTTTTATTCTTCGTGGTCTAGATTTCTTGTTCCTGAATTTGACTGATGCCTGTCGACCATTGAGGTAATTAGCGGTCTACCTTTTAAGGCCGGCAGCGAGCGGTGTCTCGTGCAGATCTCGGAGGAGTGTGGCGTGATTGACCGTGTCAAATGCATTTGACAGGTGCCACGAGAACCGTCCTATGGTTTGGTGTTGATTCAAACCATAATTTATCTGTGTTGTAATGGCATTCAAAGCGGATGTAGTGCTGTGAGATTTGCGGAAACCATGCTGGCGATCGGCCAACTTTAGATTTGTAATGAAGTAAGGAAGCAGAATGGACTCTAGTAATTTCACTACCGGCGAAAGGAGGGATATCGGGCGATAAGACTCTCCTAGGTTCGCCGGCTTCCCTGGTTTTCGTAGGGGAACTACAATCGCTTGTTTCCATATCTCAGGTATAACGAAGGTAGTTAGTGAGAGATTAAAGAGAGCCGCTAAATAACTCTGTCCCTCGTGGCCAAGGTGTTTGATCATTTTCATGGCGATTCCGTCGGGTCCGATGGATTTTGAGGGTTTGGCCTTCATTATGGCTTCCTTAACCTCTGCGACTGAGACGGCAATGGGCGCAGTAGAGTGTTTGTGTTTGCGCGCACGTCGGAAGGCTCTTCTCTTAGTCCTATTCGCAGGTGGATGCATTATAAACAGCCGGCAAAAGGAGCTAGCGCATTTCCTGGCGTCCGATTTGACGCTGTCGCCGAAAGCAATGGCGACCTTGTCTTTGTGTTTGGTCGGATTGGATAGGGCCTTGACAGTCGACCATAATTTGCCGACTCCGCCGGAGAGGTTGCATGTCTCAAGGTGTTGTTTCCACTTGGTCAACTTGTGTTCGTTGACAATCCTACGAATTTCCGCATTGAGATCTTTTATTCTGGGATCTGCGGGATTGATGAGTCTCACTTGGTCACGTTCTCTTGCCATCCCCGCAGCTTCTGCCGGGAAATTCGGACGAATTTCTGGTATTCTGCCAGCAGGAATAACGCGGCATGAGGCTGAATCGATGATCTTGCGAAACTCTCTTTCGCCTTTGCGTACGTCCGTAGGAGTGGGTAAGGCAGCGAAGGAGCGCTCTGTATAGTCTGTAAAGCGGTCCCAGTCCGCATTGGTGAAGTTGATGTATGTTATTTTATCAGTCGTTATGAAGTCGGTCAGTCGTTCAACAGAGAGTAAGATGGGTAGGGGGTCTGAAGCTAATGTAAGCCAGATGACAAAGTTAATAAGGCCCGCGCTCGTTATGGAGATGTCTGGCGAACTGCGGCATTTACCTGCCACCCTAGTGGGGGCATCTCCATTGACTGTACAGAATGCTGGGTTATCTATTTGGTCTGCAATTGCGTGTCCTCTGCTGTCTGCTGGCAAGTTGGAGTGCCAGAGATTGTGATGCGCGTTGAAGTCGCCTAGGATTAGACGGTTATCGCCCCTTAGCAACGCACTAATGTCGGGTTGATAATCTCTAGGACAACACGTGACAGGAGGAATATAGATGTTTATGATTTGCAGGTCGGCGTCTCCTGACCGGACTGCTATGCCTTGGCATTCTAAGGTAGAGTCCCTGGGGTCGACGTCAGGGGAAAATAGATTATATTGTACAGAGTGATGTGTAATGAACGCAAGGCCACCCCCAAGACCGCTGGGACGGTCTTTTCGATGTACATTATACCCATCACAAGTTCGTAAGTCCGATCTCATGATCAATTTTGTCTCTTGTATCGCGGCGATTTTGATGTTGTGCGACTTCATAAAGTCAGTTATCTCCGCGATCTTTCCAGCTAATCCGTTACAGTTCAGCTGCAAAATTTTAAAGTGTGTAGGAGGGGAGACGGGGGACATACTAGGCGTGAGGGACGGATGCGTTTGCCTAGGTGTAGGTAGGCTAAGGCCTAAACTATGTCGCAGTCTAGAGTTGACAGGGCCATGACCGATGTTGTCTGGCGTGGAAGGCGGCTGTGTACTGCAACAGGGGGCTATGAACGAATCCGTCCAGAGGTTACCGTTTGCGAGCCCAGAGCACAAAAGGGTGTGACACAGGCCAAGGCAATTGTTGCACTTGACCGATGTCGCAGGCGTATATAATCTTTGCCGACAAACGGTGCACGTAGTGAAAGGTACTAGGAGGTGGTGTTCCTGACCCACGTGCAGGCTGGAAAAAGGGGGTCATTAGGGGCAGAGAAAGTGGGGACTGACGCTCGGCGATGCTCATATCTGACCTATTCCGGAGGGGATAGGAGTGTTGAGCGGCCGTGCGAGATGGAGACGCTGGTGTGCGTGAGCGACAGTCGGGAGTGGGTGAGGCAGGGATGGCAGCGGTGCTGCCAGTCGTATAGACTGGGCCACTATTGTGGCTATTGGAAGTAGGTAGAAGCGGTAAGGGAGTGCCAGAGCGGCGACTACCGCGGAACGTCCTTGGACGTGTACAGCAAGGTGCCTCAAAAGTACTAAAGAAAGTACGGGGTCTGTGGATGGCAGGGTTAAGCCCTGAAGATCCAGATTTATGTAACCATCTCTTACACTTGGCGCATTGTACCGAATACGACCGTTTAATATAAATTTTCTTCCAGCAAACGCAGCAGATCCAATCTCTTGGGCCAGGATTGGGTTCGACCCCAGCCCGTAACAAGAGACAATGGAGCAACCCAGCTGCCAGGGTTTGCTCCGAGAATGACAATTTAAGGGTGGAACGGGACAGATTGGACAGGGTTATACTGAAATAACAGCCCTTGGCCGGGTAAAAAACCCCGGGTCATTCCGGTGCGATAGAACCGCCTGTTGTGGGAATGTCAACTGGATGTTAAGACTGCTTTTTTACATGGTTTGCTCAAAGAGCAAATTTACATGTCTCTGCCAGAAGGGGTGACTAACGAAGACAGTGGAAAAGCGTGTAAACTTAATAAATCGCTTTACGGTCTAGGTCAATGGAGAAAAATATTCAATTGAAACCTAGAGAGGATCCAGGTTCTTTGGAAAAACCGTATAGAGAACTATTGGGTAGCCTGATGTATATAATGCTTTGTGTACGTCCTCATATATGTTTTGCAGTTGGATATATGGGTAGATTTCAGCAGAACCCATCCGAATAACACTGGCAAGCTCTAAAAAGAATCGTTCGTTATGTAAAAGGTACAAAACCAATGAAGTTGGAATTTAAAAAACTAGATGATATGCCTTTAGTTGGATACGCAGATGCTGATTGGGGTAGTGACTTGATTGATAGAAAATCTGTTAGTGGTTACGTTTTCAAGGTATTTGGTTGCACTGTATATTGGTCATCGAAGAAGCAAACTACAGTTTCTACATCATCAAGTGAGGCAGAATATGTAGCTCTCAGCGCGGCAGTATCAGAAGCTATTTGGATTAGAGGGTTATCTAGCGATTTATATCAAATCAAGGATGAACCTGCAGTTATATATGAAGATAATAAAGGATGCATTGGAATGGCAACTAACATTGAGTCAAAAAGATCGAAACACATAGATATGAAACATCATTTTATAAGAGATAATATCGAACGTTGAGTGATTAAATTGAAATCAATTGGAACCAAAGATCAACTGGCTGATGCTTTCACAAAGGCTCTGGATGCCACAAGATTTCATAAGATGCGTTTTGAACTAGGACTAACCGATTGAGAAGGGGTGTTGAGTTTTACTTTATGTTAAATCAACTTTTTTGTAGAACTAAGCACTCGGTATATTTTGTAAAACTTAGCAATCGTTTGTTCTAGCTTTCATAATTTTTTCAATTAGAAATTTTTCATTGTTTCAAGCGAGTTCAAATAATAAACTTATTCGAGTGCCACTATCAAATCAGTCTTTAAGAACCATTAATCGCTTCTTACGGCAGCCCTAGGAAACTTGTAGTTTTAATAGTGTTGGATCATCATGAGTTTCTGTTAGAATAATCTTCTCGGTTGAGCAGTTAATAATATGATTTGTGTGGGACTCGCCGCTTTCGGGCATACATAATTCGTTTTTCGCTGTAATACGAATTTGAACTTAATATTTTTCTCTTTTACTTAGATATCTTATTTCCTTATAGTCGAAAGCAAACATATAAAGAATGTTTTAAGGAACTCAATTTAATGCCTCACCCAACTGTGACTTTCTTTTTTTATAAACTACTTAGATGATATAAAATATTTTAGATGTTTTATATAAATATATGGAGTCAGGTGAAAAAATTAAAGTACATACGTATTGAACATGATACAGTACTCTAAACACAAGCATACCTACAGAATGGCTCGAAAGAATCAGCATTTAGATTTCTAAAAAAAGTTTTTGTTTCTTTTTAGGATATTGTATCCTTTTCCTTTTTTTTACAGCATTCTGTCAACCCAGTCGGATAGGTGATTTAATTGATTTTCTTTTGCTGAACATTCGACAAATTGAACACTTTGCTGAACGTGTGAAAATTCAAAATCTTTACCCTCTTTACCTAAAAATATTGCTTTAGTCGCATTTTCCTCACCAACAGACTGCAGCTTTCGACTGCGTGTTACTCGCACGAAATTCCTGTGGAAATAACAAAGTAAATGAGTATTTTAGATGCAATTAAGTATGTACTAACATTTCCTTTTCCAAGATACTTTTTATGACTAGAGCACTTTTTGCTGTACTCAAATCTTGTTTGTTGCACAGTACAAGAAATGGACAAGATTGTGTAGCAACATCTGCCAGCACGCTATATAACACGCTGTTTCAGAAAGCAAACAAATCATTTTCAATTATGCTTTAATAATTCCAACCATATACTATTTACTTACTCAGCCACGTCGCGCACATCTCTTTGTACTGTCACAGAATCAACGACAAATATAATTGCTTTAGCAGAACGTTTAAACTGGTCAAAGCACTTTTCGCGAACCCTATAATGGCCAGGAATATCAATAAGGCGGCCAGACGAACGACTCGACCGATATTCCCCCACGTTTTCCGTTATTGATGTGAAAGTGTTGGGGAATTTGCTGTATATCATCTGCATGAAGATGGCACTTTTACCAGATTCGCTTAAGCCAGTCAAAAGGAAATCTCGTCTTCCCAACGATCTCTTTCGTAATATTAATATAATTGCTGTAAATAAAAAAAACAAAATTTTACTTAAATATAACATTTTTTCTACTATGTAAACATGTAGAATGGATTTGACGCACTGACCCATTATTATGAAGCCCAATACCGCAGCAAGCAAGATGGGAGTCATATTTAATTCTGATAACTTTTCAGTATTTTCTCTGGTATTCTCGTTTATTATATCCATTGCTAATAAATTATTTTCTCTGTAAATCTGAAATTTTATCCAGACCTCGCTTTATAAGGATTCTAAACAAAAGATATGTCAAAAATGTGACAGCGCACAAGTGACACGCACCCACGAGGGTTGCCAGCTCCTAATACATTTTAAGGGGCTTATTGCACTTGCAAAGAACTGTCAGTAAATTGAGAATGCCGTAAAACTCTCTCGAAACGCAAGAGGTAAAAAGTTTTCCGCGAACAGGAGTCAGTAAAATGATTGCAAATATCTCTTCACTGAAACAAAAACTCGAAAATCCGCTCCCGGATTATTGTTACCGAGGTCAAAACGCGTTTTTTGATACCTCTCCCGAAATATTTGGACGTGTTTTAGCAGTTGTCTCCTAAAGGAAACAATTACCTTTTGTTGTTGTTTTCCTATGTCACTATCAGCTGTTTTTCACTTACAAGTTTTATTGAGTGAAATTCCCCCCGCAGTAACTTACAACAACTCTCTCTCTCAATGAAATGTCAAAATGTGCTCTCTCGCTGAACTTTTTGTGTCACCAAGAACTTTCCAGTAAAAATTTTATCCTCACCAAACACAACTTATACGAGTAGTTATGACACTGAGTCACAGTCACTCACATCATAAAAAGTTGAATAAATAAATAATAAAAATAACAATAAAAAAAAACCCCATTAATATACATAAAAGAAAAGCAATAATAAATATTTGGGGTAATTGTTTACGACCGCCACCGAATGCTAATATTCAATCAAAAGACACGTTTCGGTCCCAACAATGAGAATCTGCCTCCAGAGAACAAATATTTTTAGTATTTAGGAAAATATCTGCAAAAAAGTAGTTAATTAAAAAATAAAATAATGTTATTTTACCCTTATTGTGTAATAAACCAATTAACGAATGCATCGAAAAACATAAAGTACTTACTGTTTGCTGGGTTGGAGCTTTTTAGGCCGATATTGTTAAAAGGAAAACAAAAAGTTTTTACTTTTTTCTCCTACGCGTTCCAACGCTTTCGCGCCTTCCTCAGGAGTTTCAAACAATATACATGAAATACAATAACAGTTAGGTATCAAATATTAAATATTACGTAAAGTACTTCCCTTTTCGGTAAAATAAGTTAAATACGCAATAGACGAACAGGGCAGCAAAGCGAACAAATTTTTTCATTTTTATTTCACATTTTTAGTAAATAAAATCAGCATTTCTTGTATGGTATGTTTTTCAACCTCTTGCTTTTTCAATTTTTTTCATTTTCCCAATCGCTAAAAATTATAATTTTTGTATTTTTGGAGGTACAAATTGAGAGAAATTTATTTCCACAATTTTTTTTTAGAAAATAAAAAAATTTCGTGCCAGGAGTATATGTTTTTCAACATTTTGGTTTTTCAAAGTTTTTTAATTTTCCGAAGGGGTACAAATCATCTATATTGTGACGAATTCGATGATTCCTTGATTATCAATCCTGGGTTCGATCACTATAAAGTCGAATAAACACACGCACAGATATTGTAACTAATAGCTAGTTTTATTTACTAGTAATAAACGCAAAACAATTTTAAGAGTTTGGTAACTTTACAGGAGTTCACTGAACAACGCTTGAAAATAAACTGGTCAGTCTGCCTTGCTTGGTCACTGCCTTATATAGTCCGACAGGGTGCTTGCCTACGCACCGAGAACTTTCTTGGTTGTTCGCTTTTCTTGTTCTGGAAGGGACGGTGTTATTTATTGGCATCTCCTCTTTGCAACGTATTCGCAAACACTCGCGCCATCTCTCTTCCTCTTCCTAGTTACACGCTTGCATGCATAAGCGTAGCCATCGTTATCTCAGTTGTGTGTTAACTAGTGGTGGGAGTGTTGAGTTAGGGATGGTACATGCTTGAGAATAATCGCCACACTGCCCTCTACCTAAGTCTGATCGTCCCGATCAGACACATTTCCCAAACCAAACGCTGCTAGACGCTCAATGGTTGGCACTGCTTTACCAAACCTCATTTCCTCCAGTGATTGAAACTCCGACATCAATCCTCTCCTGCAGAGATTCCCACAATGCATTGCAGTGTCAAATATTACAACCATTTTGTCCGTTCTTAATCCCGAATGGATTTGTGCCTTCACTTTCGTTCCCAGTGGTACCCGGCAAACATTCCTGCAACTCGTTTCTTCAGGATTCCGTTCCGTTCTCTCATGCCCATTGCACTGTTTCACATTATCCACTAAGTTGCGTTGCTTCCTCGGAACATGACCACCAGATGTTCGTCTTTTATTCTCAGCACACTCTGCACACTCTGCACACTTAGTAATCCATTTCCTCAGTTTGTTTGCAACCGATCCAATAGAACCGCCGCTTTACCTCTTGCAGCGTTTTCTTTCTTCCCATGTGCCTTCCATCTGGGCAACTATGCGACGCTTTGATAACATCTGGAATTCTTGCCTTGGGAACAACAATAAGTGCTCGATGATTCCGGCCATCTTCACTTTCCCATATCCGATGCAAACACCCAGATATTAGCTTCAAATTACTCCATTGTGTCCAGTATGCTTTTGCGATGCGACTCTCTCTAATCATCTCTCCTCTTCTTGGCTGTTTGTTTTCCTTTATTCCTTTCAACACACGTGCCAAATCTGGATCTTCCTCCTGGCCTTGCCGAATCTTCTTCAGGAGGCACCTGTCCATGAAAGCCTTTGCTCGAGGAGCTACCGGTGCTTTACGAGGCTTCTGTTGCTTCATCTTCAAGATCACTCCCTTGGTGGTATAGCCACTATTGTGTCCAAAGACCAGAGGAACTTCTTGGCCGTTGTAAGTCATAACCCTGTTCCTTACGTTGATGTGAATGTCTCTCAGCCAAGAAGTCAACGCCAATGATGACTTCGTCGACAATATTCGCTACCAAGAAGTTGTGATAAGTAGCTACATTCCCAATCACAATCTTACATGTCACATCTCCCAGGACTTGCTTGCTTTCACCAGTTACTGTCCACAATTTAGCTTTCCGCAATAGTCTCACCTTCCCGCTGACCAAGTCACTCCGAATGATGGAATGTGATGCACCCGTATCCACAGTCAGCAAGCGCTCTTTCCCGTCCACGTAGCTTTCAACAGTAACATTACCCGTTCGAGTTGTGACACAGAGATTATAGGGCATTCATCTTGCTCATCTTCTCCAGCTTTGCGTTTACTTCCACTTAAATTGCCAGGATTACTGGAGCCAGTGCCGCAGTAACGTGCTATGTGACCTGGTTTCCCGCACTTAAAGCATTTAATGGCACCATCACTTTTTTTTTGCACTCCGTTCAACGCTTCCAAAATTTTGTCTACCCAAGCCGGAGTTTCCACTTCTACACGATGAGCCTTGTATGCAGGTTTACTTAATAGCGAGGCTGTTTCCTGCGTTAGAGCATGTGATACCGTTTCAGAGAATGTCCGTTTGGGGTTTGCATATGTGGCCCGCTTCGTCTCTACATCGCGTATTCCATTTATAAAACTTTGGATTTTTACCCTCTCAGTGTACTCCACGGGTGCGTCCGCATTTGCTAGATGGGCCAACCTCTCGATGTCCGATGCAAATTCCTGCAAAGTCTCATTAGGTTTCTGGGATCGATTCTGTTGTTGTTGTTGTAGCGACTACTTAACCTGCCTAGGACGTCACCCCCCATCCAACATTGTCATCAGGCTCTTCTAACGGAAGTCCAAGAAACCTCGCGGCTTCAACAGGGGTGGACCAGAGTGAAATTGGTGTTAGAAGAGTGGGCGCAGTTGAGCAGATGAACAGATGGTTCGTATCGTGGGGAGACACGCCGCATGCCGGGCAGACATTTGGCATGTCAGGGTTCAGTCTGGATAGGTAAGAGTTTAGTCTGTTACAGTATCCAGAACGAAGTTGGGCCAGCGTGACTCTTGTCTCCCTGGGCAGTTCGCGTTCCTCGTCGGCAACAAGGGGAGCTTGTGCCTGTAGGACTGCATTCACTGGGCGTGACATACAAAGTAGTTCGATTGTGTAGCTCTATTTGGTATATCTGCTTCCGATGCTCGCTACCATAGCGTCTCTCAACTGCACCCATTAACGCTTATAATTGTTCCGTTCTCCGTCAGGAATAGTCTGCAAAATTTCGGCTGCAGGTCCCTTCAATGCCACGAATAATGCAGCAACTTTGTCTTCCATGCCCCAATTATTCACCGCAGCCGTCTTCTCAAAGTGCAGCTTAAATACCTGGAATGGAACAGAACCGTCAAAGGAAGGTGATTTTACCTTGGGCGTATTCGCTAAAGCAGATGGACGATTTAGTTGCAATTCCTGGATACGACCTCTGAATGCATCTACCTCAGCATCGATTTTATCCTGCAATTGTGCAATTTTTACATCTTGCACTTCTAGTTTCGATGACACCTTTGCTTCCTGTTCTTCCAACTGCGATGAGATATATGCCTTCTGTTCTTCCATTTGAGATCTCATGTATGCCTTCGTTTCATCTAGTTGAGCTGAAATCTGAGATGCCATGCAAGTCTTCTGTTCTTCGAGCTGAGATGCCATGTAAGTTTTCTGTTCTTCCATTTTAGTCGACATCTGAGTTAATACAGCCAATATCATGTTTGTGTCGACGGTTGCTACTGGATTCGGAGACTCCTTTTTTTTCTTCCATTTTTGTCGGTGCCTCCTCCACAAGATGAAAAACATGATCATCAACGTCGATTCCCTCTGCTTCCATAGCCTATCGCAATCGTGACTGTAACTCTGATTTATTGCCTGTAGTGTTCAGTCCCCGTTGTTCCAACTCATTTTTGAGTTGCTTAATCTTTAATTCATTCAGCTTCGCCATGTCCTTGTTATCCTTAAACTCACTGGTATTTATTCAACAATCCCACTTCTGACACCAATTGTGACGAATTCGATGATTCCTTGATTATCAATCCTGGGTTCGATCACTATAAAGTCGAATAAACACACGCACAGATATTGTAAGTAATAGCTAGTTTTATTTACTAGTAATAAACGCAATACAAACTCCCGAGTTTGGTTACTCCACAGTAGTTCACTGTACAATACTTGAATACAAACTGATCAACCCGCCTTGCTTGGTCACCGCCTTATATAGTCCAACAGGGTGCTTGCCTACGCACCGAGAACTTTCTTGGTTGTTCGCTTTTCGTGTTCTGGAAGGGTCGGTGTTATTTATTGGCATCTCCCCTTTGCATCGTATTCGCAAACACTCGCGCAATCTCCCTTCCTCTTCCTAGTTATACGCTTGCATGCATAAGCGTAGCCATCGTTATCTCGGTTGTGTTAACTAGTGGTGGGAGTGTTATTGAGTTAGGGATGGTACATGCTTGAGAATAATCGCCACAATATATATAAAATTCAAATTATGTATGTATCTATAGATCGACTTGCGTCCTAAACGTATAAGCCGATCGTAACCAAATTTGAAACACGAACTGGATACCTTACCGGGATGGACATGGGCTAAAAAATATTTTGATACATATAGGCGGCGTGGCACCTCTCATACAAATGAAACTTTTAACAGTCCGTATTTCTGGAAGTATTTACGTTAGACTACTGAAATTTGGTAAGGGGTTATATGACATTATTCCCTACAACATCCAGAAAAACTGCGGATAACGAAAACGGGGGCGTGGCACCTCTCATACAACTGGGATTTTGTTATAGAATTATGGGGTGAACCCACAGGTATAAGCCATTAATTTTTATATTTATGGATGGTACAAATTGAGAGAAATCTATTTCCATAACTTTTTCTTAGAAAATAAATCAGTTTTGTGCCAGGAGTATATATTTTTCAACTTTTAGGTTTTTCGTTTTTTTCCATTTTCCGAAGGGTTACAAATTATACTACACCTATTTTCAGTAGGCATGGGACTATTCGAATAAAAAATATTCGAATGAAAGTTTCGAATAATATTTATTCGAATAGTTTATACTTTTATTGGAATAGTATTATTAGAATAAATGAGAACTATTCGAATAGTTAAACAAATATCACTACAGCTTACGCACACATTTGTAGACGCAAACATACATACATACAAAACGTAAATGCATGCTCAAAGGTACAAGCGATGAAGACAGTGAATTTCGCTTCCGACATCTCTCGCATTTCAATTCAGTCCATTTTTGCACTAAGCCTTTGCATCCCTTCATTGTTAGCTGACCAGCAACCCAGCCACGAGCATAGTATATGTCTACTAGTAGCGCAACTTACTCCGAATCTGCACACACACACACACCACACAGGGTACGTTGTATGCAATAATAAAACACTCCCATTTAAATACTGCAATATTGAATGTGAAGACTTATAACAACCAAATTATTGAATATAAAGCAGTTATAAACACCTTAACAGTTCGTGCAGAATGTAAATTTCAGTTTAAATTAAAGTTTTTAGTTGTAGTTTTTACTTTAAAACAACTCTGAACGCGATTTCCTTCATTCCACTCTCTCTAACGCATTCTCCTTCATTCCACTCTCTCTAACGCACTCAAATTAACATCGCCACAATGGCAACGCAGCTTTGTATGATTGTATATAATTTATTGTTGATCACATTTAACAGCTACAACTACAAGATTCTACATTCCATATCGCTCATACAAGTCTCACTCGATATATTATATATTCTATTATTATATTTAATGAAATTAATTAAACAACGTGTATGCGCTACTTTAACACAATGCCATATATATTATCAAAATGTATTATATTATTATATTACCTTAGTACATAGTGCGTTCTACAATTAATATTATATTAATAACATTAATTAAAAATACATATTTAAATAAATATGTGAATGAATTTTAAATCAGGTCTAATTTTATTTATACAGGCGTGATAGGTTTCTGCTTCAGCTTTATTTACTCAAAGCTGACTGATATCTATAACAGAGTTGAGTGAAAAGCGGGCAGTTAAAGACAAGGACAGCCTTATACAAAACTTCATTAGTAAGAGCGAAACGCACAACAATACACGTATACGAATTGTTTATACAGTTTTGTCATGTTGCTCTCAAAAAATTGATGAATTTTGCTCTACAGGCTGACATATATTTCCATCAGCCATATCTGTCAATTGATTCCTCAATTGACTGATACATGTCTAGCAGGGATATACTATGATCGCCGTGCGTCCACCACACATCTAATATTTTGTTCGCTTTTTAATTGAGAGACAGCTGCATTGTTTACGTCTACATATACTATGTCGACATATACTATGGACAGCTGTTAATACAGCTGTTGTTCCAACTGATTAAAAATAAAAAAACAATTACTATTGGACGAAATTTGTTAAACTAAGTACGAAAATGTCTAAAGTTTTGCAACGCGTTGAAACCACGTTGCGCTGTTTTTATATCTTCAACTCTAAATTCGGTCAAAAAGAAGGCGAAGAGTACAAAAAAATACTCTACTATAGTCCAGAGGATATAGAACTCAATACGAAAATCAAAGATGTTGGCCTAAGTGAAGCTATCATCCAGTTTACGGGGTACAAACTATTTTTATAAAATATTTATTTTTCACCATTTGTTCATTTCTTAGCACTTTTGTTGGCGAAGATGACTGCAAAGCACTGTACACCCAGAAAACAACCCAGCTGTTTTATCAGCCTGAAAGCGGGTATTGGATGGTAATGGTGTTAAACGTACCAAAAGAAGTTAAAAGTAAGGATGGCATCGAAGTTCCAGAATATCGTGGCACTGAAGTACAGGATCGAATATATAGGTCTGTTCTGCGCCAATGCTATAACATGTATCGGCTGAGATTGGGACCATTTCATTCTAGTATGTCAGCGACTGAAGGAAATGCCAATGGGCATGAAGAACTGCAAGAAAGATTAACTAAATTTTTCAATGAAGTATTACAATAGTAAACTCAGTTGTAGTGCCTAATCATTGACCGTCTTTATTTACAGTATTTAAAACTGCTAAGGGTTCCAGTAAGTGACGTACTAAGTTTTATGCACACTACGCAGTACTTGGCACTGGAACAAAATTTATTTCTTCGAGCTCATAATTTCGTCAATATGATTCGTGCAACTTTCCCTAACATAAATGAAACTGTGTTACTCTATGACGACCTAATCATATGGTAAGCTTAACAGTCTGCGAAACCTTTTTGGACAATTCGTAGTATACGCCTCTTGTTTTTTTTTGCAGCAGTGGAAGAATCGAACCGAGTGAATTGTGCAGTTTACATCAGTATCTTATAAATTTATTTGCAAATAAATGTGATCCAAGAATTCTAAATGCTCAAGCAGATAAATATGAAAGTGAATTTGTTACTAGTATAGAAAGCCCACCTAGAATATATCTTAATTTGGACGATACATCACATGGATACCACTTAATAATTTTTCGTACTTTTAATGCGGCGTTGTGCTTACTTATAAGTGGTGAGGTGCATTTATTGGACTTTTTTGGTTTTACTTATTTTTTATTATTATATTTAGACGCAGATAAACCACCTAATAATAATTTCTACACTGAACTGCAGTCATGCCTGATTCCACAATTATCATACATTTCAAAGGATGTGGAAAATTATATCAATAAACAGCAAAGTATAAAAAGAACAAATACGTCTACATCACTTTCCATGTTGGCGTCAAGTAGCACGGCTGACGATGTTTCGACCCCGAAATATATTTTCGTTAACGAGCGCAGCTTGAGGCATCTTAGCAACATTCCTACAGAATGTTGTCAAACAGGCAATGCGGTGCAATACATTCCAGCAAATGTCTTAAGTCTTATAGGGGATCTAATTCTTTCTGACGAGAACACATCCATCGAAGATTCCCCTTCGACACAGAGAGAAGTTCAAATAAAAACCACTAATGATTACTGGATTGTACAGCGTTTATGGAATCGGCGACAATGTTATGTGATAATACATAATAGCAAAGCCACATTGTTGGATATAACACAGGAAGCCAAACGTGTGTTTGATAAAGAATTTACAGATGATGTATTTTTTGACAAATAAAAAGTATAATTATGTAAATAAAAGGTGTTTTCCAATTAAAACGACGGGCATCTTCTTGCTTATAGGTTCTCATTTGTCTCATATATCGATTCCGTTGACACAACATGCAACACGATACCTTGGAATCTCAAGCTAATATTGAAGAGACACCAGCATTATCATTTTCGGAGTAAACCAAACTATTTGCAATGCCAGTAGTACTATATGGATTATTTCCACGCGTTACGTTTTTTAGCTTTACAATAAAAATTCTATGATTGCTCATTGAAATATTGTAGCTGTGTTCATCATAAACGATTGAAATGCGTTCGCAGCTACTATTGGGCATAAAGTTGTCATCAACACTAAATGTATAAAAAGTATAATTTTTTTACATTAAAGCACAAGAATATGGAAATTTAAAACCTTTCTGTTAAGTGCAGTAGATTCATGAAAATATTTGCACTGCGTTCATCATTTTCCAAATCTCCACCCGATTCCAAAACTGCACCATCATCTTGCAACACCAAATAACCAATTTGGTTGGTTAACTTCTCCATTTTGCTAACTGAGGGCATTCCAAGGAAGTTTACTGAAAATATTCAATAAATAAAAGCCGAACGCAGTGACTAATAATTATTAAATTAAAGGCATCTTATATATAAACATAAACATATGTCTGCAAGTAGCGCAACTAACAGCTGATTGTTAAAGACAAACACACGCACAGTACTTGACATAAAATTTGAAATGAAAAAAGAACAAGTAAAGAATACGGACCGTTTAGCTAGAAAAAACAAAAAATAAGTGGGCATGGTCCGCCCCCATTCATCGAATCACATGGCATAAATTTTTTGGTAATTATTTACTACAGCCACAAATATTCAGCTGCAAATATTCACCCAAAAATGGCGATGTGGGTATCAAAAGACGCGTTGCAAAAAACCGAAACATTGCCCTAGGGCGATCCTAAATCTGGGGCGTGATCCATGCTTTTTATGTGCAGAATACCTTTCTTAGTTGACGGCCTTCGACCGTGATTTAAAAAAATAACTCTTAGCCGGTCCAAGGTAATACTACACATCCAACGTCAACTGTAAAATATGCACTAAAAATGTCGATATTGGTACCCAGAGACGCGTTTCGGTCCCAGGAACCCTAATCCGGTAGGGAACCCCAATATTTTTAGTAGTTTGCAAGATATTTGCAAGCAAAGTTAACAATTTTCTGTCATTTCTATGTGGTTGTTGTAGACGCAGATATAGGATGTATCGAAAAGAGCAGAAGTGTGTTCTGCACAGAAGTACTGGGGATCGCGTAGCTGGTGTTGGACCGGCTAAGGGTTATTTTTTTGAAGCGCGGCCAAAGGCCGCCTACGCAAGCCCCCTATTTGTCATCGGACCCGGGTCTTTTTTTGGTTTCTTGCCAATAACTCTTAAATTACTAAAAAATAATGGGTTTCCCCCACCGGATTAGGGTTCCTGGGATCGAAACGCGTCTCTGGGTACCGATATCGACATTTTTAGTGCGGGTTTGACAGTTGACGTTGACCCGTTCCAACACCGGCTACGCTATCCCCAGTATTTCTGCGCAGAACACACTTCTGCTATTTTCGATACACCCTATATCTGTGTCTACAACAACCACATGGGAATGACAGCCATTTTTTTGCTTTGCTTGCAAATATCTTGCAAACTACTAAAAATAATTGTTCTCCGGATCCGGATTATGATTTCTGGGATCGCTACTCGTCTCTTGACACCTCTCCCGATATTTTTGGGAGTGTTTTCGCACTCGAAGGCGGTCGTAAACAATTACCCAAATGATTGTGGAAGAGGCTAGGTGGGGTAAGGGTGAATTTATAGAAATATTTAAAATCATATATTTCAAAAAGTATTGAACCGAATTTCAAAAATAAAGCACAATTAGAAAGGTAATTAAAATCCCTTTCATTTGGTGTACATATGTTTATATCTGTGATGACAACAACATTAAATATAAGCGAAAAAAATAAAATAATGTTTATTTAGTTTCTAATAATGTATTTTTTCTGAATAATAAATCGTTTTTTAAGAAGTAGACATATACCATCCCTACCAACCATGGCTAACCGTGGTGAAACTCTGATTTCACAAACTCATAAATTTTTACTAACCCCAACGCATATTATTGGAATTTGTATGGCGCCCGCTACACAGTCAGTAAATATCACGCTCGCAAACTGACGCTACACGTTCAATACTTATCGTCAATACTTTTCGTCAGTACTTTCGTAATTTTCATGCTAAGCGGTTCGTAAAGAATGGAGCACAATGGAGAAAATTTATGCTACAATTAATTTAAATGCAACACAAGACGTCCTTTTGTTAGAAAAAATATAACATAATCACACAGAATAAAAAAATTTGTGTGTGTTCTACCACAAAACCAAGCCGCATTGACGTATAGTAGAAAATTTATTAAATATTTATTGACAGTATTTTTATCTGGATCGCGGATTTCTGGATTTGTGTCCGTTCTACCAAAATACAGGCAGTATTGACGGATCGCAAAAAATGACGCTACACCGTCAATATTTATTGACAATATTTTTATCTGGATCGCGGATTTCTGGATTTCTAAACATCTTGCGATATTTTTCGCGATCCATCAATATTTGACGCTACACGTTCAATAAATATCGTGATCCAAAAATATTGTCAATAAGTATTGCACGTGTAGCATTGGCCTATGGAAAACTTTTTCGTACGCACGACTCAATAGGCGTGTTCCAATCAGGAGTGATCCAAATCCAGATAGAAATTTTGCATGTAAATATGTGCGTTTAATTTTTTTTGTACATTTTTTGACAGCCAACCCTTATATGCTTGGTAGCACAGACATACATAAATAAACACACATATATACACAAACAACTCTCATACAACTGATCCGTATCGTTCCCGTGAGATCTTGATGGTGATACTGATCTGGATAGCTGATTGGAACGCAACTAATCCCTTCTAGACAGGTACCAGTTAAATGGTTGGTCAGATAACCTCTCGGCCTGACTTGCGTTTGCGTTATTTTTGCTTATTTTTCTCAATTATTTTCTGAAGAGCAGTGTGCCAGATCTAACCATGTGTTTGCTGTCCGTGTGCGGCATCCCTTTCTTGCGCATGTACAACCACATCTGTCTACACTCTTCAATCTCATTATCCATAATGAAAAGTGGGGTTAGCGCTAACAGTCAGGTATAATGCAAACGCACGCCACCACTAATGGTTGTGAGTACGGCAAACATGCGCCAGGCCTAATGGTTATAAATGACGGAAACTTCATATATAGCTAACAATGAAAAGACAATTGTTTGTATTATTAGATTTGATTTTTAATGTTTAATATTATTTAAAATTACACAACTTTCACGTTAACAATAGCCAATAAGATATATAAATACATACATATTCATATCACTAAACATTTACAAAATATAATTTCACTCCATTTGCCGCAAGTTGAAAACTCCTTTGCTCGCCCATCTGAAAATATTAAATTTTTGGTGCATAAATATATAAAAAAGAACTTGAGTTGTTTAATAACAATAAATAGCACTATATACTTGCCTTATCTAGGCGTATTAGTTGCAATTTCTCTGCAAAACTCCTTATTAAATATTTTATACATTTTTTAACGACGCACTAACATTTCGCTCACAATACCAAAGAAGAAGATACACAAAGAAAATGAAAAACTTAACAGAAGGATTTGTGTGTGTTAGTAATTTACAATTTTCAGTTGCATGTATTAGTGAGTGTGGTTAGGTCCGTCTAGTAGGGATGTTTATCCAGATTTTTATCCATTGCTGGTTGGCAGGGATGCTTGTCACTTACGAAACAAATGTCTCCACGTGTCAGTGCGCATCAGGATTGTCCGATAGGGTTTCTAAATAAATGCAGTACGGCAACGCTAATTCAGTGAGAAGGGGACTAAAGAAGAACGTCAGATAAGAAATTTATTGATGTGAGTACTGAGTACATTTTTCGTTACCATTTTGTAAAGTGTACTTAAACAATTAAAAGTTAATAATTGTGTGCTCCTGAGTTATTAAAAGAAAGAGGTTATCCAGATAAAAACGAAAGGATATTGCAAAAAAAGCAATTTCAACTTTGTAAATTGTTTCGTAAGTTTGAAAATTCATAAATTTGCGATGAAGTTACAATTAAGATAAGTTGAAGTGTTGTGGAAAAATTTTTTTGGGTCAATGAAGCACCAGCCACACCCATAATGAAAACTTAACGAATTTTGAAAATTATCACCAAAATTATATGAAAAGTATATATATATTTAGATATAGAGGAAAAAATTTAGTGAAAATTTGGTAATATTTTTTTTATTAACGGGAGAAAATGTGTAAAATTCTGTATCAAAAAATTGTATATGAAAAAATTTGGTAAGAAGAAGCATTCGAGGAGAAATCGTTCAGTAAAAGTGATGCCGATGTGAGCGACGTCATCGTGCTGCTTTCGTCGGGTTGCGGCGCACAGCGCAGGCAGCAAATTTGTTTTTAGTGTATTGGAAATTGTGTAGTTTGATTTTTTTGCTTTTCTGATGTCAGCAAAAAAGAAAATAACCGATTAATGCGGCGACCGAATGTCGGTTCACCCTGCGGGTTAGGGGCTTAGCATATGCCGAGGTAGGCATACCGGTCGTAAGAGGCGACTAATATGCACAAAGGTTATGACGTGCAACTCGATGGTTGATCTACGGATATGATGCCTCTCACCTCTCATTAACCCATCTTGGTAATTCTACACGACAGCACGTAACTGCTAATATACGTCCAAAAACAAGGTATCAAAGGTATCAAACGACGCATTTTGATCTCTGTATCAATAATCCGAAAGCGGAAATTAAATAATTTGTTTCAGTGAAAAGTTATTAGCAAAATGCCCAAAAATGGCCTAGGTCCGATCCCAAATAGGGGGCTTGATCCAAGGTATTTATTTGCACAACACCTTTCTGCGTAGGCGGACTTCGGCCGCGCTTCAAAAAAATAACCCTTAGCCGGTCTAACACCGGCTACGCGGTCCACAATATTTCTGCGCATAACACATTTCTGCACTTTTCGGTACACCCTAATCTGTGATTACAACAACCACATGAAAATGACAGAAAAATTTCAACTTTGATTGCAAATATCTCTGAACAGACATAAAATATCGAATTTCCGCTTTCGGATAAGAATGTTATATTTTCTTTCTTCGGTAAGGTATATGCAAATTAAAAACTGAGTTCAGCTTCTTTTAGCCTAGTCAATCATTGTTGTAAAATATTGTTGTTCTGTGTCCTTGTAACTATTGTCACCCTTATATTAATACTGCTAATACTTTATTCTTGTTTTTGTTCTCAATATTGTACCTGTAATAGTATATAATTTTTTAAGTTTTCAGTTTTAAGAATTATACCCAATTTTATGTAATCACTGTTGCACTATAAAAGATCAACCAGGATCTTTTTGTGCTAATACTGACAATCAATAAATAAAATGAAATAAAATGAAATTATTGATACGGAGGCTAAAACCCGTCGTTTGATACCTTTCCCGACATTTTTGAACGTATATTAGCAGCTACGTGCTGTCGTATAGAATAACCCCCATCTTATCCTTCCTTACGGAAGGAGGGGTGACATGACCTAGAAGGTTTCACTGGTCATAAATCGCTACCACGACAGTCGGGCAGTACCGCAAGGGAGTACCGGAGTGTACCAGGTTCATATCCGGCAAAGCAGTGGCACTTCCGACAACACTCCCCCAAGCAACCCAGCTAGTTAGAGGGCATACAGTGTACCTCAGGCTTAAGGTGTCAAAGAAGTAGTTCCCCCGCCATTCAGGATAGTACCAGATGGTGCCAGTAATATATCTTATCATATCATACCGTAGCATTCCGGCAAAACACTGCCCATATCTGTTAAAAACCTTATAACACTACCGAAAACCTTCGGTGACGTTATAAACAATATCTGGAAACAATTTGATTCAAAGACAATGCGCTTCTAGCCCATAGATTTTTTTATCTGTCATATGTAGCGAAAATGTTTAAGTTTTGATCTTCAACATAAAGTTATATGCCCTTCAATTAGAAAATTGAATTTTTAAACCTTATTTAATGCTCAAGATCGCTGAACATGATTACCAGGTGTATTTTCCATCTGCTCTTAAGTATCGGGCTATTATCAAAAAATTTAAGAAAAATACGTACTTTCGAACTTTTGCAGGGTTGTTTTGTAATATCTCATAAACATTTTTTTCCAATCGGTCTACTGTATACATAGGCATGCATGTAGTTGTTAGTTGGTATTGTTTTTAATTAAACTATTTCTCTCATTCAGTTTTTTTATATATAAAAACATAGCTGCCGGCAATGTCGCCACCCCATTCTCTCTTCAATAGAATTTGTCGAATTCTCACCAAACACACTCGTATATATATGTTTTGGTCCATGTGTTATGTGTGCAGCTCTGCATTGCGTCATTTTTCTGCTCGCTCATTTTTAATCAATTGGGTTATAAAACTTGAGTAGTGGGGCATATATGTATGTGCATAAATAAGGGACAAGTTTTGTTTGGACATTATTATTATTAGACCGTGATGATCTTTTGCGCTTGACTTTTCAACTTATTCCCCGAAGGTTTTGGGGAGTGTTCTCGAAAGTGACATCCCTTTGCCGGATATGCACCCGGTACTCCCTTGCGGTAGTGCCCGACTGTGGTGGTGGTAGCGATTTGGTATGACCAGTGCAACCTTCTAGGTCATGGCACCCCTCCTTCGATCGAGTTGCACTTCAGTACTCTTTGTGGATTTTAGACGCCTCTTGCGACCGGTATACCTATCTCGGGCATATTCTAAGCCTCTAACCCGCGTCGCCCAGTAGTAGCTTTCGGTCGCCTCTTACGACTGGCATAACTTTCCGCGGGTATATACTTAAACTCCTAAAGAACCCCTAATGGAATGGTGTAAATAGGTTCCATTTTTATAAGTCGTCCTAATTTGACAAACTGGTTCAGGTATAGGAAATTTTATATAAAGAAACTGTATTTAGAGAGAGAAAAAATCAAGTAGTTTGCATTAAGTTGTGAATGATCAATATTTTAGAAAATAAAACAAAAACTTTTTAAAACCATATGTAACATCGTTGTAGATAATTATATGTATTATTAACCAGTAACGATTTTGGGATTTTGGAAGTTAGATTTTTTTTTAATAACTCTGCGACAATCTCCATACCATTTCCATCTTGAAATATCGTCCTCTTTTTTCTTTCAACATCTTCCATTTCAGATGAACAGTAAAAATTTTAGAGCATTCATTTTTATAAGAAGTAAAAAAGAAGCATAATGAACAGTGTTTGAAATCGATTTTATAACTAAACTAAACATATCAATGCTCACAAACAACAAATTAACCATGAGTTCTTCAGAAGATAAACTAAAGGAATTACTGCTTGCCAATACCCAAATGCTAAAATGTTCTCTAGATGATGTGAACCTTTCCATTGACCAATTCCGAAAATGGTTTATCCTACAATTTAACGACTCAATTACACCGAAATCTTGCGAATTGGACACGTTTGCTATCTATTTCTTAAATACGATTCGTCAACAAACCGAATATCATTTGCGGCCTATTCAAGTTGATCAAAACTATCAGACTTTTAATAAAACAACAAAGGTTAAAGCAGTCAAGAGCGAATTTGATGGTTGCATTATTAATATAGGATGTACCACACCCAAGCGGGCCCCACTAAATACCCAGAACTCTACGCCATCAACTCCGAATTTCGCGTCCACTCCTGAGCAAATGTGGAAAACTAAAGGTTGTGTTGAAAGTAGCATAGGCGAAGACTTCGAAACGAATTTTCGATGCACATCTAAAAGTATCTCAAATGCTAACGCTACGTCTACACCATCAATGGATCGACTCACAAAAAGTACATTTAAAAGCGAAACATCCACACCCATTCGCCGTAATCAGAATAGCAATCGTCGTTCAGACAGCAATTCGTTATCGTTAGCAATGACATCCCATAGTGCTGAAAAATCGACACGAAACCACAGTATCTCCTCCAGTTTCTGTCTTGGTGATTTCATGGTGCTTCAACAAAGCAACAGTAGATCGAATAGAAGGAAGGTAACCACGAATCCGCAAACACACCAAATAGTCGGTGCATCTTCTAGTGAAGCTAATTCGAACACCAAGCCCAAAAAGAGAGTAGTGCCGACGACTATAAGTCAGCGATCAATTATAAGCGACGGCGAAGACTTAAAGCCTTTTGGCTGCTGTAGCAGCTCATTCAGCAATGAAAATAATATTCTTAAGTTAACAAATGTTGAAATAGAAGATAAAACTAAATGTAGTATTATGGCTGCCAGAAAATCATTGAGACTGAATGCGTATGAAATCAGTAAAGAATTGGAGACCGTAAGTATTGCAGATGATCGGAAAAACTTGCGTGGAATGATTGAACGAAAATTATGTGATGTTACATCCAAAGTGCAAAGTAAAACTCCGAAAGCTATAGTCAATCATTTACCTCCAAAAAATTCCGATAAAATAAAGCATCCTACTGTTATACAGTGTTTAGCGGATATCTATGTTGTTTTAATGGATATGAATTTTGTTACAAACGTTCTCAGTGAAATGGCATATGTTTTGAATTTGCTGAATGCTGAAGATACAACCTCCGAATTATCCCAAATTGTGACTGATGAAAAGATTAATTTAAATGAAGAATCATCAATAGGTATAGAACTCTTAAGCAACATTACGAATTGTATTTATTTTGCATTGTGCGTACTGAGACGTCAACGACATATGTTTGTACAGCTTGACCTTAAGAGCTTGGGTGTAGTACTTAATAATGAGCGCATTCAAAATCTAGATATGGATTTAAAATCATACTTGGAAGGCATGTTTCGACACAAACAGAAATTATTACTCGACAAGTCGCAAAATATTGATATCTTTGCTACAAATGATCAATCTTTTAAGAGCGTTTACTACCAAGAAGATAAGGATTCAAGACAACATTTTACCTCTAATAATGATTTCGGTGCATTCAAGACCCAACGTGATTTATTTTATAAAATACTTAAACTTTGGGAAACGCATCATCCTAATCCAAATTGGAACTTCACTCTAGAATTGTCAACTAAAATTCGAGAAATTTTTAAACAATCCGAGAACCCAATAAACATGGCTCATTTTGCTAAACTTTTTGTTGCACAATTACTAATATCATCAAGTGACGCGGCATCACCTGAAGATATTGGCTTAGATATTGACGCGGAGAAATTTAGTAAACTTTCGCAACGTTTAGTCGCACCAAGTAACTTCAGTGTCGATTATCAGTTTCCACGTAATCAAGCATTTTTCCGCGATTTTATTACCGAAGCAAGATCTATACCATTTATTGAACAGTTGAAATTGGCTCTATATCACCAACTGATTACATTAAATAATTCAACTTTTGAGCAAATAAATTTATTTAATGATCAAATAGATGCAGAAGGTATTGACACGGAAAATGATAAAAGCAAAATTAGCGAGTTCATTGTGCGACCAGAGATTTTGGCATCCATGATAATTCTAGCAAAGTTTTTGGGCTTCGTCACAGCTTATCCCTATAGTCAAAATATGTTTTCTTCCATTACATCTAGCACAGTTGAAAAAAAGCAATTGAGTTTACGTAGCTTATTTCAGCCGCACTTTAGTGTATCACATCATCTACTGGATGCGATTAAAAATAATAAAATGCTTATAATATTACCTTGGCTGGTACAATATATTGCAATGCTAGACAATATAACCCTTCAATTGGAAGATCTTGAAAAGACCATACAACTATTATTTGCAATATCAACTGAAATAGGTTTAAATTTGTCATCTACAATTGTATTGCCGGGATCAATATTTATTTTTCGTTGTTGCATCGGTTGGTTATTTGACAAAAAGCCCCTGATAGCCGAAAAATACTTTAGATATAGATCAACTTATACGGGCAGTTTCCAAATTGATTCGCAAGAGTTCCTTGTAACAATATTTAGTTCAGCTTACTGCCCTAAAACAAATGAAAATCGGAATGATTCTATAGTAAAGCAGGAAACACTATTTAATCCAATTCTCGAATGCTTAATTCCCGTTGCATGCCCATTTTTGGCAGAATTTCGTGTAGCTATTATGCCGAATAAATATGCAACAACTAAATATGTTTCACGAACCGGGCGCTACCGTCATATAACCACACGCATTGCCGAAGCCGGACCTACACCAACCACTTCACCACTGCGCCTCGTCCATAATACAACGAATATAAATTCTGTAAATTCTCATCAAACTTTGCAAAACAAACTTACTGACGCATTTCTACATTCACAGAATGCTTCAATGCGACGTTTAATAGATTTTGTAACTGAAAGAGTATATAAGTCTGTTGTTAAGGATGGACAACGGAAATATATAATGCCTTCAAAGGCTGCTGCAGATAAACTTGTAAACGAAATTAAATCAACGGATGCTGATGAGGTTTCTAGGACAGTATCGTCTATTTATAAGAACGCCCATGAAGATGTGCTACAAAAATGGAATGTCCATTTGCCTAAATTATTGCATGAACGCATTACAACTTCACTTAATTCATTGTTGCCGACTGAAACTACGCCTGTAATACAACGAATATATTTCAAATTAATACGACAAAATGCAATGAAACGTATACAACAATGGTTTGAAGATAATTTGCGACGTAATAATCTTTATTGCGGTGATCTTAATGAAATTACACATAAAATATGTACATCGAACAAAAAAGAGGAACAAAATGCGCCCCTTTCGGAATTGAAAATAATACAGTTGCAGCCGTGTATTTCTGATTTGCTTGATGAATTACAATATTGGCTTCATTGTACCTCAATACGTATAGAAACTTTGGAAATTGAGCCTGATTCAATTGTTAAATTCTTTCAACGAATACCCGAAACGTTTGCAAATACGTTGCCAACAATTTTTTATCGTCTTATCGGCACGGGAATTGTACAACTCATGCAGCACTTAATAATTCATAAACCGGATTGGCTTACAACGGAACTACTAAGCTCTGCGAGTGCGGTTTGGTTGCATCCAAAATTTGAATATTTTATAAACACTGGAAAAGAAAACAAAAAGAAACAGAACATAAATAGCACAAATAATTATAGGAATGGTAGTGATGATGATATTGATGATTATAGCAACAGTTCCAGTTTGACGGAAGGGAAACAAACGCCTAGCATTTATGATGGACTAATTACAGTAGCATTCATTAAAGCTTTGGAGGAACGGTCTGAGCGTTTTGAAAAACTAAAAGACTTATTGACATATTTGATAAATAAGAAAGTTTTTACATTAGAAACGGTCAATGTACTGTTTTTGAAAATTTTTAAAACAGATTGCACCGCAAATGTATTAAAAGAAATTTCAAAGATGCTAGAACTAATTACCGCGGAGACTGCTCAAATACGGTGGACGTGTAATGAAGGTGATGCCGAAAATTGTAGTGATTGTGATGATGCTGCCAAATGACATTTGTTCGAAGTTTGACGAGATGTGGATAATTTAAGTTTTTATTGATGTGGTAGAATAATATTTGTGTAGTTATGTTTTAATTCATTAAAGTGTTTATCTTATTTTAATTGATGGTTTAATAAAATATATATTGTGTTTGTAAGGGAAAATTTTGTGTCACGCTTATGTTTGAAGAAATAATACTATGTAGGTACAAGTAAGTGTATGTACATGTCGACGTGCTATACGAAAACTACACTTTCTAAATTTCATACGAATAATAACTTCTTTGACTTGTGGCTGACGAAAAGTAGTAATCTTGTCTCGTCAATGACGAACACTAGCACTCAAACTGGATTCGTTTTTTTTTGTACAAGGTGCAAGATTTCTGTTTATAATGCATGTTAAAAAGGTAATCAGATAGATCTATAGATAGTTAGATAAATTTTAGGTGAGGATTGCACGGGTCTATTGTGGCCTCGTCTCTTCACACAACCTCATGCAATCCGACCTTCAGGCAGGTGATTATTTCCGTTTGCTTGAGGGTTTGTATGTCTTTATGCTATGGCCATGGTGTTCCCAGAAACGTTGGCCATTTTCCTGGCAATTGCGTCGCATGCCAGAAGGATGTGCTCAGCAGTCTCCGCTATTGACAGTGACAGAATCGGCATGTGTTTTCTGCCCGTATACCCAATTTATGCAGGTGGCTGTTAAGTCTGCAATAACCTGTAAGAATATTAGTAAGCATTCTTAGATTAACCTTAGAGAGGCCTATTATTGCTCTGTAGCGGGGGGTGTTGTTTCCCCCGAGGAGTAGCTTTGATTGCCTCATGCCTGGCATATTGCGCCAATAGTCACGTCTCAAGCATTCCCTAATTGTGTGAGGACCCACTGGCAGTATTGGCTCAGGCCCAATGGGCCATGTGCTTGTTGCGTGTCTCGCTAGGCTTTCGACTCCTATGTGACCTGGAAACCATGCAAGAAGCACGCTATTGCAGGTTCCAAGGTGATTTAACTTTTCTACCCACTCGCGAATAAGCGCTGATTTTACCTCGCATGATGACATCGCTTTGAGTGCGGCTTGACTATCGCTAAGTATACATAGCTATTCTCTTATTGCTATATCCACGCTGCAGATTCAGCTCGGCACATTGGTATATAGAGTATGCTTTTGCTTCAAAGATGCTCGGGTAACTTCCCAGAGGTGCTGAGATCTCAGCTCTGGGCCCGAATATTCCGCCTGAAATTCCCTCTGGTTTTAGAAGCGGTGTATGGTATCTATTCCGGATAACTTGTCTCCCAATTCTACTCAAAATCTTTTTTCGAAGATGATAAGCTTGCGGATGTCGTCCCCTAATGCTGAGATATTGGGATGGTTTCTCTCAGTTTCGCCATGTTGTTGGACGACATAATTTTATCTTTGCTTGAACCTTCCTTGGCAATGCTCAGGAGGGTTTTCCTGGCCGACTGCTATATTGCCACGTGTAGCGGGGGCAGATCAAGAATGGCCTCCATAGCAGCGATGGGGCATGTACGCATTGCCCCTGTAATAGGGCAGTATATTTTATCGCAGAACCTGTTTGTTAAAATGAGAAGTTCTTAAAGATGGAATGTTGAGATAAGATACAAACATACATATACTTTACAAATGTATCTAAATACTAGGGTGACTGACTCACTTTTTTCAACTTGATTTTTGCAATTAAACTAAATTTTGTAAAGGAATTTGGTTTATTAGCCTCGGTTAGCTCGTTTCTTGTGTAGTTTATAAAGATCCAGACATTGAGAAGCAGTCAACCATTTAATTTTGGATTAATCACATTCATTAAAAGCTCAACAAATCTAACTAATTTGGTAATAAATAGATTTGGTAGTAAATAGTTGTATCCATTGAGCGAGAAATGCGATTAGGGTAGATCTAACAGCAAAACTTTCTACAGAAACATATAGCGATTTGCTTCAAAGAAGAGTTTATGGCACATAATGTTGGAAAATAGTGGATCCTAAAAATCCGTGGGGAAAATTGCAGCAACGAGTCTTTCTATTCGGACAAGTTGAGTTGAATACTTCCAAAGATATTTTCCTTAATATACACAATTTCAAGAGCCATAAAGAGCTTCGGGCATGCATTGGTTTGCACGTAGCACTGCCAAGTTATACTCGGTCATGTTAAGTTTGAGTAATTGATTTTTTACAAATTCACATGAGCTTTGAACTGTGTTGGATAAGAACAACCCGCTGAAATGAAATACGAAGGCTGGGCTAGTTGTTTGCTGCGTGTGAAGCAACCAACATTTCGGAACTCGTTCATAAAGTAAATTTTTTAAACGTCTGACTCATTGTTCTTGTATATATCCATATGTACATATATAAAGGTTACTTTTTTAAATACATACTAAGTATGTATGTGTGTATATATGTATGGAACAAACCAGACCATTGATATGAAATTTAAGCTTTATTATGTAACAATGACGATTGCTTGATTGCGGGAGCGCACGTTCACACAAACCTAGTATAGAAATATGCCATATATACATATGTATATGTACATATACACGTATGTAAATATGTACTTGATTTATTACAGGTGCAGAGAAAGGAGTATACTTGGACGAGGCAAACGATAGATTGCAATTCATTCACTAAAATCACTAAGCAGTATTAACTCAATTAAAGGAGAAATAAGACCAAAAACACAATAACAAAGGTATACACATGTATAAAAGATAGTACATACGAGTACACAGTAGATATGAAACAAAATAAATAGATGAAATCATCAAAGTAGAATTTAAAATTAGTCACATTCATGAGCTTGTACTATTTCGTGCGTTTCCGTCTGTTTTACCGTTAATTATCTTTTTTTGTAGAAATTTTCAACGAAAATTAAATCGAGCAGGAATAACGTTTGAACGTTTTACGAATCAACGATTGAAACGAGCATACGAAGAAAATGGAAAATTTCACGCCTAAAGAGGTGAAGATTCTCGAAACCGTCGAGGACATCCAGGAGCGTCGAGAACAGGTTCTTTCGCGTTATAATGAATTTAAAATCGAGACTCGACAGAAGCGTGAGAAGTTGGAGGATTCCAGACGTTTTCAATATTTTAAACGCGACGCTGATGAACTAGAATCGTGGATTCATGAAAAGTTGCAAGCGGCAAGTGAGGAAAGCTATCGCGATCCCACAAATTTGCAAGCTAAAATCCAGAAACATCAAGCTTTCGAAGCAGAAGTATCCGCTCATAGTAATGCCATTGTTTCACTTGATAATACAGGTCAAGAGATGATTAATCAACAGCATTTTGCATCCGAAACGATTTTACGTCGTTTGGATGAATTACATCGTCTATGGGAATTGCTATTAAATCGCTTAGCCGAAAAGGGGCAAAAATTGCAACAAGCTCTGGTGTTGGTGCAATTCCTACGTCAATGTGAAGAAGTAATGTTTTGGATTAAGGATAAAGAAGCTTTCGTTACTGCAGATGAATTTGGTCAAGATTTGGAACATGTTGAAGTATTGCAACGTAAGTTCGATGAATTTCAAAAAGATATGGCTTCACAAGAGTATCGTGTGATCGAGGTAAATCAATTGGCTGATAAGCTGGTTCAAGATGGACATCCAGAACGCGAAACAATAACAAAACGCAAAGAAGAATTGAATGAGGCATGGCAACGTCTGAAGCAATTAGCAATCGTACGACAGGAAAAATTATTTGGTGCTCATGAAATTCAACGTTTTAATCGTGATGCTGATGAAACAGTTGCATGGATCGCCGAAAAGGATGTGGTTTTGTCATCTGATGACTATGGCCGTGACTTGGCTAGTGTACAAGCTTTGCAACGTAAGCACGAGGGTGTTGAACGAGATTTGGCTGCTCTCGAGGATAAAGTATCCACTTTGGGTGCTGAGGCATTACGACTTTGTTCAATTCATGCCGATCATAGTGACCAAATTCGTGACAAGCAAGCTGAAATTGCCAATTATTGGCAAAGTTTAACAGCAAAGGCACGCGAGCGCAAACAAAAACTAGATGAATCTTACTTTTTGCATCGTTTTCTAGCTGACTTTCGCGATTTAGTGTCATGGATAAATGGCATGAAGGCAATAATATCTGCTGATGAACTGGCTAAAGATGTTGCCGGCGCCGAAGCACTTTTGGAGCGTCACCAAGAGCACAAGGGTGAAATTGATGCTCGTGAGGACAGCTTTAAATTAACTACCGAATCTGGACGTAAACTATTGGAGCGCGAACATTATGCTGCAGCTGAAATTCAAGAAAAATTGGCTGCACTAGAAAACGATAAAAGTTCATTGCTATCCTTATGGGAAGATCGTCGCATTCTATACGAGCAATGTATGGACCTGCAGCTATTTTATCGCGATACTGAGCAAGCTGATACATGGATGGCTAAGCAAGAAGCTTTCCTTGCCAACGAAGATCTTGGTGATTCGTTGGATTCAGTTGAAGCATTGATTAAAAAGCATGAAGATTTTGAGAAGAGTCTTGCTGCACAAGAAGAAAAAATCAAAGCATTAGATATATTTGCCACAAAACTTATTGATGGACAGCATTACGCTGCTGATGATGTAGCACAACGTCGTCAAATGTTATTGGCACGTCGCTCGGCATTACAAGAGAAGTCAGCAAGGCGCCGACAATTGTTGGAAGATTCCAATCGTTATCAACAGTTTGAACGTGACTGTGATGAAACCAAAGGATGGATCAGTGAGAAACTCAAGTTCGCCACCGATGATAGTTATTTGGATCCTACAAATTTGAATGGAAAAATGCAAAAACATCAGAATTTTGAACACGAACTTAATGCTAATAAGTCACGTATTGAAGATATTACAACTGTTGGTACTGAATTAATCCAGAAAGGACATTACGCATCAGATCAAATCAATACACGCATGCAAGAGATTGTTGTTTTATGGGAAACATTGGTGCAGGCTTCCGATAAAAAAGGAACGAAACTACATGAGGCATGCCAACAACAACAATTCAATCGCACTATTGAAGATATTGAACTATGGCTAAGCGAAATCGAGGGTCAGCTATTGTCCGAAGATCATGGAAAAGATTTGACTTCAGTACAAAATCTACAAAAAAAGCATGCACTTCTTGAAGCCGATGTAATGGCACATCAGGATCGCATTGAAAGTATTAAAGTGGCAGCTAATAAATTTATTGAATCGGGTCATTTTGATGCAGACAATATCCGTCATAAGGAAGCAAATTTATCTGAACGTTATGCCGCGCTTGCTGCTCCAATGGGCGAACGTAAGCAACATTTACTTGACTCGTTACAGGTGCAACAGTTATTCCGTGATTTGGAGGATGAAGCAGCTTGGATTCGGGAAAAGGAACCAATTGCTGCTTCTACCAACCGTGGTAGAGATTTAATTGGTGTTCAAAATCTTATCAAGAAGCATCAAGCTGTATTAGCTGAGATCAATAATCATGAACCACGTTTACTTAATGTGATAAGTTCAGGAGAGAATATGCTTAAGGAGCAGCCTTTTGCCAGTGAAGATATACGTCAACGTTTGGATGCTTTGCAGGAGCAATGGAATACGCTAAAGGAAAGATCGAATCAACGTAAACAAGATCTTGATGATTCGCTACAGGCACATCAATACTTTGCCGATGCTAATGAAGCTGAGTCGTGGATGCGCGAAAAGGAACCCATAGCCACTAGTAATGATTACGGGAAAGATGAGGATTCATCCGAAGCATTATTGAAAAAGCATGAAGCTTTGGTATCAGACTTGGAAGCATTCGGCAACACAATACAATCACTGCAAGAACAAGCTAGAAATTGTCGTCAACAAGAAACGCCTGTTGTTGACATTACTGGCAAGGAATGTGTTGTAGCTCTTTATGATTATACTGAAAAATCACCACGTGAAGTTTCCATGAAAAAAGGTGATGTACTCACGCTTCTCAACTCAAACAACAAAGATTGGTGGAAAGTTGAGGTAAATGATCGCCAAGGTTTTGTGCCGGCCGCTTATATTAAAAAAATTGAAGCAGGCCTTAGTGCCAGTCAACAAAATCTAGTAGATAACCATTCCATTGCTAAGCGCCAAAATCAAATCAATTCCCAATATGACAATTTATTGGCATTAGCACGCGAACGTCAAAATAAATTAAATGAAACTGTTAAGGCATATGTTTTGGTTCGGGAAGCTGCAGATTTAGCTAACTGGATTAAAGATAAAGAAAATCATGCTCAAATAGCTGATGTTGTTGGTGAAGATCTTGAAGAAGTTGAAGTTTTGCAAAAGAAATTTGACGATTTCAACGATGATCTCAAAGCAAATGAGGTGCGTTTGGCAAATATGAATGAAATCGCTGTGCAACTGACTTCACTCGGCCAAACAGAAGCAGCATTGAAAATTCAAACACAAATGCAAGATTTGAATGATAAATGGAATAATTTACAACAATTAACAGCTGAAAAGGCAAGTCAACTTGGTTCCGCACACGAAGTGCAGCGTTTCCATCGTGACATTGATGAAACTAAAGATTGGATCGCCGAAAAGGAAAATGCCCTCAACAATGATGATTTGGGTAAAGACTTGCGTAGTGTTCAAACACTGCAGCGTAAACACGAAGGAGTTGAACGCGATTTGGCGGCGTTGCGCGACAAGATACGTCAATTGGATGAAACTGCCAATCGTTTAATGCAAACGCACCCTGACACTGCTGAACAAACTTATTCCAAACAAAAGGAAATTAATGAAATGTGGGACCAAATTACTACAAAAGCAACAACTCGCAAAGAAAAACTTTTAGACTCGTACGATTTGCAACGTTTCCTTAGCGATTATAGGGATCTTCTTGCTTGGATCAATTCAATGATGAGTTTAGTAACATCTGATGAGCTTGCAAATGATGTGACTGGAGCCGAAGCACTTATCGAGCGTCATCAGGTATGTTGTCAACATAAGCAAAATATGAGGTTTTGACTTATTAATTGTAAACTGCTTTAAGATATCCGCTCAAAACCAAAATTAATTGCCCTCAAGCAAATTCTAAGGAATAACAGTCCAATTCCGCCTAATGGCAATTAACAATTACCATTATAGTGGGTAATACCCATAATTATATGCATAATACGACCCCTACATTTACAAATGTAGGTATGCTGTCCACAAAATAATAGTAGTGGCTGTGTGAAAAATGTATACTGCTGCATAACTTTTTTGAAACATAAAGGCGTTCTTGAATATGAAGCAAATGTTTATTACAAGGTTATTTATTTTGGTGTAGCGTTGATAGTTGTTAAACATTCCCGATATTCGTTTTCACAAAAAAAAAAAAGAAATAGAAGTGTTAGGTATTCGTTGAAAAAAAAAATTATTTTAAAAGTATTGCAGCAACAAAAACATAAAAAGCAGTCTCTTGAATTACTTTGGTTTCCGTTCCCAAATGCTTTTTATATCAATTCATAGATTTTCAATGTGGTTGAAATCAGGCCACTGAGCAGGCCATTTGGTTGAGGCTATTTCAGCTAAAGCCATTCTGTTGCAAATACTGCTGCATTTACTTATACATATATATACTTGCACATATCGTTAGCATGATACGGTAAGGGCATATGTCGATTTTTGTTTTTTTTTTTCATTCCTCCAATTATTGGATTGCATTTAAAAATGTATATATTATTTTTCTTTCTAGCGCTTGAGAGTATTATTCTTCTTTCAATATTATATTAACGTTTTATTCTATTTAACAATTCTAAATCAATCATATAATCGCCCCACTTAGGCTCGTCGTGCTGAATTCGAATCCATACTTGGACATAGCCACCCCCCTGGTACCAATTTGTGCGATGAGGTAGTTGTTCATTATATTAATACCTGTGAACAAAGATCTAAGTATCAGCTGCTGCTAAACCCCAACTGCTATTAAACATCTATTACCATATCATTAAGACTTGTAACTAATTCCATACATACACACTCACAGAGTTACATATGTGTTGGGTGTTTTATGTGGATTTCCCCAAATTCTGTGTGTCCTTTATGGCTCCGATCATTACTTTTTCGAGATCGACAATAATTTTTTTGGTCAATATAGATTTGAAACCGTCAAACTCATTGTAAAAAATATTAAATAATACAGTCGTATAAAATGGATAAAATGAGAAATATCTGGAACCACACACACACCAAGTCAATTGTACGATTAAGTTTTCGGAAAACGAACTAGCTCGTTTCATGGTTATCAATGTCGTTCAGTGAATGAAAACGAATCGAATGAATGCATTAAAACACTCAAGTTCTGTGGTCAACTAGCTATCCTCGATTTGCTGTCCCTTTTTCGCACTATTCGTTGAGTTCTTTATTTTTCATTTCCGCTGGTCTCGCAAGTTTTTTAAATTGAATTACATTTACATTTTGACTTATATGATCTTTGGTTAAAAAAAATAAATATTTGGCGCGATATACCTCCGAGGAGATTAAGGCCGAGCTTCTCTACCAATTTGTGGTGTGCTGCTTCTAATTTTTCTTACAAATTGGCGGGACCTACAGTTTTTAGAAGACTCCGAACGGCATATGCAAAGCAGATGAATATTTTCTGAGAAGCCTTCTATGGCAGCTTGCCAAACCACTGCCGAGGAGCGGCACCGTTTTTTGAAAAAAAAATTTTGAAACTACTGTTGATGTTACCTCTCCCAGCAATCGAACCTTGCACCTTCGGCATGGTAGGCCAGCAACACTACCGCCACACCACGGCGGCCTCCCTTGATCTTTTTTATGGAAATATATTCAAATGTTTTTGAAAAATGAACTATTTCGACCCAGACCTGTTAAGTAATGATTAATAATCATAATGATTACCGGTTTGATTGATTATTTTTTGGGAATACATATTGGTGATTGATTACCCATTGTTTTCGGGTTTTTATGATTATGTTGAAAGACAATCAAAAGCAATCATGATATTTTATGATTTAAGAAGAAAATCAAGAAAAATCAAAAATTATCAAATATCTACAATCCAAAAAAAAAATTTTTTTTTTCGATTACTTTTGATTAGTTTTTGTTATTGTTTCAGACAAACATAAGCACATACATGGAAATATGTATGAGCGATGTATACATTTCGTCTTTATACAAATTTTGATGAAATTAAGAATATACTTACATACAATATAGTACATGCATATGTAATAGTAGCAAGTGAACGCTGAACCGGCAAAAAATCGTGTAGTCGATTTTAGGAAATAAAGGAAGCGGGGACAACGTTACATGTCGCAATGGTTTAAGTACAGAAAAATGGTATTATATTCAGTTAAATGTTCTATGATAAGGTCGTTTTTCAAAAAGCATAGCATTTATATAAGGTTGTCTCTTATGGCGCTAAATCATTACAGCAAAAGATTTTATATAAAGAATATTGCCAGTCTCCATATTAAAAGTTTTTTTTATAACAAAAAAACCAGAGTTAAACATTTTTTGGCAAACAAATACGGAAGTAAATTTTTAACACTATCATTTTTCAAGTGTTTTATTATAAAGCATGTATCAGGCTCGGTCGAAAAATCAATTTTCTGGAATTCGAATTGGTAATAGAAATAGGGACCATATACAATTTACATGGCGATGTGTTATAACAGCACCCCTACTCCAGTTGTTTCTGAGTACTCCATGGAGCACCTACGGTAGAGTAATTGTTGTTGTTGTTGTTGTGGTAACGACAAAAACACTCACCAAAGGTTTTAGGGAGTGTTGTCGAATTAACAATCCTTGACCGGATTTGAACCCGGTACGCTCCGGTACTCCCTTGCGGTATTGCCCGACTGTCGTGGTAGCAATTTATGACCAGTGAAACCTTCTAGGTCATTTAACCCCTCCTTGCGTGAGGAAGGATAAGATGGGTAATGAGAGGTGAGAGGCATCATATCCGTAGATCAACCATCGAGTTGCCGTCATTAGTCGCCTCTTACGACCGGTATGCCTACCTCGGGCATATTCTAAACCCCTAACCCGCAGGGGTTGGTAGAGTACTTCTAAAGCTGTAACTGCAAAGATTGGGTTGTAATAAGCTGAAGTGGCCCGCTAATGCATTGCAAAGGAGTACTGTGCGAATACTCCAATACAACACAGGATTCAACGGTTTTTGCATCGTCCGCTAACAATAACAATAATTTTGCGCAATATACCTCCGAGGAGATAAAGACCGAGCTTCTCTTCCAATTTTGTAGTGTGCTGCTTGCTTTTTCATGTAAAAAATACATCGGGGGCTGCCGACCACCGCCACGTTTCCAAACATTTTGATGTTCTATGTGAACTTGGGGTCTTCGGTGTGGTAGTCTTGCACAACCACCACATCACGGAGACTGTTACGGTTCACGACTACATTTTAAAAATACTCCCAAATGTACTGTTATATACATATTAGCAAGCGCGTGCAATAAACCTTCTTACAACGATATAGCAAAACAATCAAAAGAAAATCAAAAATAATCAAACTGAAGGTAGTTGCCCTGAGGTTTTCATACCTAGCATATTCAGACACTAAGCGATGCATTTGCGTATGTGGGCATATGAAACTACGATTTCAAATCTATATTTTAAGGAATTTAATACATATGGATGTATATACTATGCACATGGACAAATATTTCTCGCTGATACTTTAGACGATAAACACCCAACACATAATCCAGTACAAAGCGTACATGCTGAGAAAAACACCGGCACTTCTACATCTAGTTAATGAAAACAATTGTGGAGGTTCACATCAAAGCTTAACAATTCCAAAATGAAGTAAAATACTGAAATGCAAAGCCCTTCCACTTCTGGATTTCTATAGAAACTCATTTAGATTGTTTTTTATGGTGGTAGGGATCAATCGACCACTAATGCCACTAATCAGGCTCTTTTATAACTTTGAAAACAACACATAAAATCATGTTACAATTTGGTGTACACCTCCACAATTAGTTCAAGCGAGCGAGACTAATATTTTCTGTATCGAATGCTACTGTTTTTGCCAGTGAACCATAAACTAATGACCAAACATTTGGAACGGGGGAAAGGTTTGTAGACGCGGTGGGTTAGGATTTTCTGAAAAGGAGTTTTAGGTAGGACACTGTTTATGCAGAAATATACCCAGGGTGGATATATAAAAACTTAAAACTCTGCAAGCACTTACATTTTATTAAGTGTTTCAAGAAGTTGAAAATTACTTGTGAACTCGTTTTGCATTATAATTATTATTATTTTTATGTGTTATAATTGACTTTTAAAGCTCTATAATAATTTTGTTCAATTTGGCTGCCGCCTTTATTTAAAATATAAAGTCGCCCTTACTATTTCACTTTTAATTTTCAGAAATCGAAACTAGAATGAATTACAATAAAAAAACTATATATTTTAATTGTCAAATTTAACACATTGGTGACCGGTTACGAGATAACTCATGATTGCACTTGTACTAGCAATTTGAATTTATGAAACCCAGGGTAATATACTGCTTAAGGTTTGTTATTCGTGTATAGACGTGCCTCTTTTATTATAAAAAACAGTTATTCTTAAAAAAGTAAATTCATAATGTATAAATAAAATTTATTGAAGGTTATTTATATTGTTTCAGTTCAGTTCATGAGATAGTTTCAGCGTAAAATTGCCGGTCAACAATGTGTTAAGTTTGATTGGCAAAGTGCTTGCCAAATTGGCCGTCCTAAACGTCAGTTGCTCTGCACAAGTACGAACTCAAATGTTCCTAAGCTAAAAAGTCGATACGCAATTGTAAAATGCGATGCATACATTTAGGCGCGTTCTCGAAACGCATCAAACGCTCAAATTGCGCTTCACAAAATTTGTTGATGCTTGTCATATTTACATATTTATTGCAATTGAGAAGCTAAATCATAAGTTTATTTTTACCAAATAGATTTTTGATGTAAAACTTTTAAATACATTTTTACTTGGAAAAATGCAAGACATTTCTAGGGGTCCGTTTCCATAACTTGGTCTATATTTTTGGAATAGGTTTATATAGGGAGTTCTCTGCCAAACCACTCCTTACACATTACCGTTTTTACCTTTAGTGTACAGAAATAGGTTAGGGTTCAATATCTCATGGAACGCTTCAGATAATTTATATAAAATCATCCTATAGTAAAACCCCTGTGAGAATCTTTTACTACATTAATGACCTCGCTATGAAGAGCCTCCTGATGTAAATACAAAGTAATTTCTGCGACTATTTCTTTGTTAACAATAACAATTCATAAATCATAGGGCTGTAGTGCAGGTTTTTGCTCTTCTTTTAACACTGTTATGATCGTGTTTTCTTTTACTTCATTATTATACTATGTTTCTGAAAGTTTGTATCTAATTCATGTTGTTTTAATACGCGTTATAAAGGCTACATTCTTACATACAGGGTTCGTATTTGCACCTGTGCATGTGCGTGCAAATACGAACTTTGGTTACTGTATGTTTGTGTGTGTGCATTGAGTTTAAAGTTTGAATTGGTATTGGTTTTTCCCCTAGGAACACCGCACCGAAATCGATGCACGAGCAGGAACATTTGGCGCTTTCGAGCAATTCGGCAATGAATTATTGCAATCAAATCACTTTGCATCGCCTGAGATCAAAGAAAAGATCGAAGATCTAGCCAAGACCCGTGAAGATCTAGAGAAGGCATGGACAGCTCGTCGTTTACAACTGGAGCAAAATTTAGATTTACAATTGTATATGCGCGATTGTGAATTAGCTGAATCCTGGATGTCTGCACGTGAGGCTTTCCTTAATGCAGATGATGTCGATAATAAGGGTGATAATGTCGAGGCTTTAATTAAGAAGCATGAAGATTTTGATAAGGCCATTAATGGGCACGAAGAGAAAATTGCAGCGCTTCAAGTCTTGGCCGATACACTAATCAATCAAAATCATTATGCATCCAATTTAATTGATGATAAGCGTAAGCAGGTATTGGAGCGTTGGCGTCACTTGAAAGATGGTTTGATTGAGAAACGTTCCCGTTTGGGCGATGAACAAACCTTGCAACAGTTCTCTCGAGATGCTGATGAAATCGAAAATTGGATTGCAGAGAAATTACAACTTGCAACAGAAGAGAGCTATAAAGATCCTGCCAATATACAATCGAAACATCAAAAACATCAAGCTTTCGAAGCCGAATTAGCAGCAAATGCAGATCGTATTCAGAGCGTATTAGCGATGGGTGAAAATTTGATTGATAAGAAACAGTGCAGCGGCTCGGAAGATGCTGTTCAGAAGCGTCTCACCCAAATCGCCGATCAATGGGAATATCTTACACATAAAACAACTGAAAAATCGTTAAAACTGAAGGAAGCCAATAAACAGCGCACGTATATCGCTGCTGTCAAGGATTTGGATTTCTGGTTGGGCGAGGTCGAAAGCTTGCTCACCACTGAAGATTCTGGTAAGGATTTGGCATCAGTTCAAAACCTCATGAAGAAACATCAGTTGGTAGAGGCGGATATCGTGGCACACGAAGACCGCATTAAAGACATGAACAACCAGGCCGATTCCTTGGTTGACAGCGGTCAATTTGATAGTGCTGGTATTCAGGAGAAACGTCAAAGTATTAACGAACGCTATGAACGCATCTGCAATTTGGCTGCACACCGTCAAGCACGTTTGAATGAAGCTCTAACATTGCATCAATTCTTCCGTGACATTGCTGATGAAGAGAGTTGGATTAAGGAAAAGAAGCTATTGGTTGGCTCGGATGATTATGGTCGAGATTTGACTGGCGTTCAAAATTTAAAAAAGAAACATAAACGTCTTGAAGCTGAATTGGCTTCTCATGAACCAGCCATTCAGGCTGTACAAGAAGCTGGTGAGAAATTAATGGATGTTTCCAATTTGGGTGTACCAGAAATTGAGCAGCGCCTTAAAGCCTTAAACCAGGCTTGGGCTGAATTAAAGAATTTGGCTGCTACACGTGGCCAAAAATTAGATGAATCCCTGATATATCAACAATTCTTAGCCCAAGTAGAGGAGGAGGAAGCTTGGATAACAGAAAAACAACAATTACTCTCAGTTGATGATTATGGCGATTCTATGGCTGCAGTACAAGGACTTTTGAAGAAGCATGATGCCTTCGAAACTGATTTTGCAGCTCACAAAGATCGCTGCTCATTAATATGCGATCATGGAACTGAATTGGTAGAAGCTAAAAATCATCATGGTGACTCAATTGCCCAACGTTGTCAACAATTGCGTAATAAATTGGATAATCTGAGCGCATTGGCTGCTCGCCGTAAAGGTGCCCTTTTAGACAATTCTGCTTACTTGCAATTCATGTGGAAGGCTGATGTGGTCGAAAGCTGGATAGCCGATAAAGAAAATTATGTTCGTTCGGACGAATACGGACGAGACCTTTCAACTGTTCAAACTTTATTGACAAAACAAGAGACATTCGATGCAGGTAAATATATTACATACATGCATTTATATAAAAGCTATTATTCCACTTGTTTATATGTTTTAGGTCTCAACGCCTTTGAACAGGAAGGTATTCATAATATAACTGCTTTAAAGGATCAACTCATAAACGCAAGTCACGCTCAATCGCCGGCTATATTGAAACGTCATGAAGATGTGATTTCCCGCTGGAATAAACTTCGTGAAGCCTCCGAGACACGTAAACAACGCTTATTGGCCATGCAAGATCAGTTCCGCCAAATCGAGGAACTCTACTTGACATTTGCGAAGAAAGCTTCGGCCTTCAATTCTTGGTTCGAAAATGCCGAAGAGGATCTTACTGATCCTGTTCGCTGCAATTCGATCGAAGAAATACGTGCGTTGCGCGATGCGCATGCACAATTTCAGGCTTCACTTTCATCGGCCGAGGCGGACTTTAAGGCATTAGCAGCGCTTGATCAAAAGATCAAGAGCTTCAATGTTGGACCAAATCCATATACTTGGTTCACCATGGAAGCTCTTGAAGAAACTTGGCGCAACTTGCAAAAGATCATAGAGGAGCGAGATGGCGAATTGGCTAAAGAAGCGAAGCGTCAAGAGGAGAATGACAAACTAAGAAAGGAATTTGCTAAACACGCTAATCTTTTCCATGCGTGGCTAACCGAAACAAGGTAAGCTCATTAAGTGTAGTAAATTAAGTGTCTTACAAACAGCCAAGGTTGAACATTCGAAATTCACAACCAAACTACATACCAATTTGGGTTCAGTTTTTACATAAAAACACTTTTTTTACTCTGTTTTAGATATTATATGCTGGGTTATAATGGTGAAGGGTAAATCATTACTTTTTGAATTGCGTTCTCTCTTCTTTCTAACCTGAGCTCATAACATTCAAAGTAACTCGTTTGAAATGTGTACTAAATCGAAAAGAAAATGCATCGGCGCGGTGCTAATAACAAAAAAAGCTTAAGTTTACTTCCTAATTTTTTTCTTTGAATTTTTTGAAGGAACAAAAACATAAACGCCGAGACATTTTTAGGTTGTCCATATTCGTTCGGAAAACTTTTTTGTTGTTTTTTTTTGGATTTTTCAAATATTTATTTACGTTTTTGCTGATCTGTAATCCGTACAAATGGTCACTACCTAATTTTTAATTGGAGAAAACCTTTACTTTTATTTTTCGTCGTGTATTTTGAAGGGTGAGAATTACTTTTGTGAAAAGTAGGCAATCGGCACGTTCGTTTGCTGGTATTGTCGTAAATCTCTTCTACCGGAAGTCCTAGGATACTGATCTTACCGAAATGACTCCAGGTTTTTGCGGCGCCAATGGCCGAGGCCTCATAAAGCAGCCCAAAACTGCTTTCTTCGCAGAACGTCCCTTATAAATGTGAGCAATGTCGAGCGACAGACTTCCCCTTCTTCCTGCACCATCGCTAGTGCAAGTCAAGGTCACCAGCTCCTAGTCCTTTTCACCACATGTACTGTTTGTCGGGTAAGATTATATACCTAGCATCAGTCTAATGCAATTCGTGCCTGGCCTTTGCCGTTTGCTCATATGCTCTGACCTTGGTAACAGAAATCTGTGGACTGAATGTACCTTTGTACGTTGCGCCATGTTGTCGAGCTGCGCAGCCTAAAACGTCGTCGAGATCGACGTACCCGATCCAATAGATGTCGATTTGGATGACTGGGTTTATGACAGTTCAGAAGGAACTGTTTACTCAAAAGTTCCGTGTGCTCTTGAACATTGAGCAATTTTGCCTCTTGATGGAGGTGAGACTCAGATGACATAAGTAGACATCCAGTAGCAGTTCTGATGGCGGTCTTTTGGCAGACTTGCAATTTCCTCCAGTTGGTGTCAGCAAGGTTGGGCGACCATATGGGAGCAGCGTAGTCAATAACCAGTCGGCCAATAGCCTTATATGTAGCAAGCAATGTTTCTTTGTATTTTTCCCAAGTACTGCCGGCCAGTGACTTGAGGATCTTATTGCGGCTCTGTACCTTTGAGGCTATTGCGGTGGCATGACCAGAGAAGGTGAGGCCGTTGTCAAACGTCACACCCAAGATTCTCGGGTGGTTGACAGTAGGTAGAGGTACTCCGTCTACGTGGACATTTAACTCTTGCCCCATCTACGCATTCCATGTCGTAAACAGGGTCGCCGTCGATTTAGATAGGGTCAGATCTCGCTCGGTGAAGAAGCTGGAAAGGTCACGCAGATAGCTGTTGATTCTAGTACAGAGTTCGTCAATGGAGGGACCCTTGCCCGAGGCCATTATCGTGCAGTCGTCTGCGTAGGAAACAATGGAGACTCCCTCTGGTGGGGGGGGAAGTTTCGTAATATAGAAATTAAACAAAAGGGGAGAGAGAACACCACCTTGCGACACCCCTTGTTGTTGGCCTAGATTTCTTGTTCCTGAATTTGACTGATGCCTGTCGACCATTGAGGTAATTAGCGGTCTACCTTTTAAGGCCGGCAGGGAGCGGTGTCTCTTCCAGGTCTTGAAGGAGGATGGCGTGGTTGACCGTATCACATGCATTTGATAGGTCAAGTGCCACGAGCAGCGTCCTATGGTTTGGTGTTGATTCAAACCATAATTTATCTGTGTTGTAATGGCATTCAAAGCGGATGTAGTGCTGTGAGATTTGCGGAAACCATGCTGGTGATCGGCCAATTTCATATTTGCAATAAAGTAATGGAGCAGAATGGTTCCTAGTAATTTCGCAACCCGCGAAAGGAGGGATATCGGACGATAAGAATCTCCTTGGTTCGCCGGCTTCCCTGGTTTTAGTAGAGGAACTACAATCGCCTGTTTCCATATCTCAGGTATAACGAAGGTAGTTAGTGAGAGATTAAAGAGAGCCGCTAAATAACTCTGTTCCTCGTGGCCTAGGTGTTTGATCATCTTCATGGCGATTCCGTCGGGTCCGATGGATTTTGAGGGTTTGGCCTTCATTATGGCTTCCTTGACCTCTGCGACTGAGACAGCAATAGGCGCACTGGAGTGTTTTTGTTTGTGCGCACGTCGGATGACTCTTCTCCTAGTCCTATCCGCAGGTGCCGGCAAAAGAAGCTCGCGCCTTTCCTGACGTCCGATTTGACGCTGTCGCCGAATGCAATGGCGACCTTGTCATTGTATTTGGTCGGATTGGATAGGGCCTTGACAGTCGACCATAATTTGCCGACTCCGCCGGAGAGAGGCATGCCTCAAGGTGTTGTTTCCACTTGGTCAGTTTGTGTTCGTTGACTGTCCTACGAATTTCCGCATTGAGATCTTTGATTCTGAGATCTGCGGGATTGATGAGTCTCACTTGGTCACGTTCTCTTGCCATCGCCGCTAATGTAAGCATCGGTCGCCAGATGACAAAGTTAATTAGACCCGCGCTCGTTATGGAGATGTCTGGCGAACTGTGGCAGTTACCTGCCACCCTGGTGGGGGCATCTCCATTGAGTGTACAGAATGCTGAGTTGTCTATTTGGTCTGCAATTGCGTGTCCTCTGCTGTCTTCTGGCAAGTTGGAGTGCCAGAGATCGTGATGTGCGTTGAAGTCGCCTAGGGTTAGACGATTATCGCCCTTAGCACCGCACTAATGTCGGGATGATAATCTCTAGGACAACACGTGGCAGGGGGAATGTGGATGTTTATAATTTGCAGGTAAACGTCGCCTGACCGGACTACTATGCCTTGGCATTCTAAGGTAGAGTCCCTGGGGTCGACGTCAGGGCAAAATAGATTATATTATACAGAGTGATGTGTAATGACGGTCTTTTCGATGTACATTATACCCATAACAAGTTCGTAAGTCCGATCTTGTGTTCAATTTTGTCTCTTGTATCGCGGCGATTTCGATGTTGTGCGACTTCATAAGGTCAGTTATCTCCGGGATCTTTCCAGCTAATCCGTTACAGTTCAGCTGTAAAATTTTGAAGCGTGTAGGAGGGGAGAGGGGGGACATGCTAGGCGTGAGGGACGGATGCGCTTGCCTAGGTGGAGGTAGGCTAAGGCCTAAACTATGTCGCAGTGTAGAGTTGACAGCGCCATGGCCGTTGTTGTCTGGCGTCGAAGGCGGCTGAGTACTGCAACAGGGGGCTATGAACGCATCCGTCCAGATTACCGTTTGCAAGCCCAGAGCACAAAAGGGTGTGACACAGGCCAAGGCAATTGTTGCACTTGACCGATGTCGCAGGCGTATATAATCTTTGCCGACAAACGGTGCACGTAGTGAAAGGTACTAGGAGGTGGTGTTCCTGACCCACGTGCAGGCTGGAAGCACTGTGGGGGGCATTGGGGACAGATAAAGAGGGGACTGACGCTCGGCGATGCTCAGATCTGGCCTATTCCGGAGGGGATAGGAGTATTGAGCGCCCGTGCGAGATGGAGACGCTGATGAGCGTGAGCGACAGTTGGGAGTGGGTGAGGCGGGAATGGCAGCAGTGCTGCCAGTCGTGTAGACTGAGCCACCATTGTGGCTACTTGAAGTTGGTAGGGGCGGTAGGGGAGCACCAGAACGAGGAGTACCGCGGGACGCCCTTAGGTGTGTACAGCATGCCTCGAAAGTACTAAAGAAAGTAAGGGGTCTGTGGATGGCAGGGTTAAGCCCTGTGCATACAGATTTATGTAGCCATCTCTTACACTCGGCGCATTGAACCGAATGCAACCCTTTAATATAAATTTTCTTCCAGCAAACGCAGCAGATCCAATCTCTTGGTCCAGGGTTGGGTTCGACCCCAGCCCGTAACAAGAGACAATCGAGCAACCCAGCTGCCAGGGTTTGCTTCGAGGATGACAATTTAAGGATGAGACGGGACAGATTGGACAGGGTTACACTGAAATAACAGCCCTTGGCCGGGTAAAAAACCCCGGGTCATTCCGGTGCGATAGACCCGGCTGTTGTGGGAATGGTTAATTCTTTCCACGCCCATTTTCAAAATTTTTCATTTTTCGACTTTCTTCGTTGACGGACACTTTGAAAGTGAAATATTAATGATATAAAGCTTTTGTACGCAAAGTTATTGCCTATTAAATATATCTATGATCCTTTTCAAAATCTTTCGCATAAAAGTGGGCGTGGTTCTTAACCGATTTAGCCCATTTTTTTCCGGAACATACCTTGTATTAATATAAATATGTCTGCTAAATTTCGTTTCGATATTTTGAAGGGTTTTTGATTTATGATTAATATTATTTCTAAATTTGAGTTAATCAAAAGTGGCCGGTGCCACGCCCATTTTCAAAAGTTTCTTGAAAATTTTATTTTTCACCTTTACATTAATGTGCACACCAAATTTTATCCTTATAAGTGTATTTTGTACTGAATAATCACTTTTTTCTATTTTCGAAAATATTCTATATATAAAAAGTGGGCGTGGCTATCATCCGATTTCGCCCATTTTAAATAGCGCTCGGAGATGAGTGCCAAGGAACCTGCATACCAAATATTAAGATATCCGAAAATTTACTCAAGTTATCGTGCTAACAGACGGACGGACGGACGGACATGGCTTAATCAATTTCTTTTTTCCTCCTGAACATTTTAATATATATAAGTCAATATCTATCCCGATCAGTTTATGCCGTTACATACCACCGTTACGCGACTAAAGTTAATATACCTTGTGTGCGTAGCACTACTAGGTATAAAAATGCCCTACTATAGAATTGTTTCCAAAAATTCAGACCTGTACGACCCTTTTTCAAAATTCCATTCAATACCGCCCCATCTCATCTGAAAATGTATTGAATTTTCGTTCAGATAGCGCGTTTTTGAAACTCGTTTTGAGATAAGGCAATCTTGAAACAAATTTTGAATTAGGCCCTTATTGATAAAAATTCTGATATAAGGCGTTCTCCAAACCAATTCTAAAATAGGGCGTTTTTTTTAATATTCTCAAATTAGGTGGTCTTCCGCTCTGTCGTCGATTTAAAAAGACCCACCAGTAAGACAGTTTACTTTTTATTTTTTGTATTCATTTATTTATATATTTTGTTTACTATAGAAAGCAATCCATGGTTAGAGATGCACTTCGGAAGCGATATAAAATCTGTAGATCCAGCCGACTTGTAGAAATAATTAAACTTCATAACAGTAGTAGAGATACTAACTTTATTATCTTACCAAATGTCAATGATTCGCTCAAAAGAGCTATCGATTCCAATGCCTGCGAGAGATTTGAAGTACTGAGTTTATAGACAATTAAAATATATAGAAGAGAGCTTTTAGATAACAATAGAGTATAGTAACGTACTAAAAAACAAACATTAATATTTGATAAAAAAAAACGTTTTGAGAGATGGTCCATATAAAATTGCGTCAAAGAGCTACAAGTAAGTTGAAGTCTTATATGCCCCTATATATTTAATAAAATAGTTAATGAAGTAGTATATTAGTTTAAATATATTGGGTGAAATAAATGTTCACTCATATAAATATTTAATTTGAAATACTCGTATGTAGTGATTTAGCTTTAACAATATTGAATATAAAAGTTGTCTGAGATTACCAAATATATTTCAACCAAAATGTATTAAATATTTACTGTAATTGTGCAAACCATAATTCGAATTTAAATACCTTTCAGCTCTAAATTTTTTTTTTTTATATAGATATCTTTGCCTCGTACCATTTATTATAATTCGAATTATTATTCCAGCTCAAATTTATTCTAGCAAACCTTTTTTTCTATTTTGTATAGGGTATACTCGTATGTTCTGAAGATCACTTGAAATAGTGAAAGTTTATTTTTGATCAATAATGACATTATTGAGTAGCACGATTTTTGAAAAAATTTGACAAATATATACATTTAAAAATTAATTTGAAAGAAGTTATATACAGGGTGGCGCAAAAGTAATCCTCCTATCAGAAAATGCTATAAATTTTGCGATTGGCCCCTAAAGTCAGTTCTGTTTTGACATTTGTGTAGTAAACACATGCGAAATACACGTTAATAAACAATGTTACGCTACACTGCTCCAGAACGCGGAATATTGCTAACTATTTATTTGACCAATAATCGGTCGGGGTCAAACGGTTACTGTGAATGGTGAGCGCTACAGAGCAATGATCAACGAGTTCTTTTTGCCGCAACTTGATGAATTGGGATTGGAAAACATGTGGTTCCAACAAGACGGTGCAACAGCACACACTGCACGTGCCACAACCGATATGCTGAACATCGGAAGCTTACTTTTGCGCCACCTTGTACATACATATATATGTCAACAGCCCTTAACCAGCCAGTTTGTTTAACCATCTAAACGATTTTGACTTTCCAACGCCACCTCACTCGATCCTTTGCCAGTTGACACCAATTATAAACGCCAAGGGTTCTCCATTTGGTCTTTCCGGAGTGGGGATCTCCCTCTTCCTCTGCTTCCATAGGTGGGTTCCGACAAGAATACCTCCCGGGCCGGTGCATCTTCTTTCATTCCCATTACATGACCAAGCCAACTTAGCCGCTAGGTTTTAATCCGTCGATGTCTGCATAGATCTCCTACAACTCATTATTAAATTTTCTTCGGCCTTTACCTTGGACAATTCCAAATTTCTTATCCAATCATTGAGTTGTGCTTGTGACAAAGCGTTTCTTTCGTTTTCCGTGTGAAGTTCAGTACAACTTGATGCTGCGTAATCAGATGCTGCTGTTGACAATGAAACTGGACCCGGAACTAAAGTTGAATGTGGCAATGGCAATGTAGTTAGATGAGCAACTTCCGTTGAATTTGGTACTGGCAATGACGCTGTAGATACGCTGGCATGCGTTACTTTTCTTGACTTTCCAACCCCAAATAAAGGGTGTTTTTTAGGGGTATAGAACTTCGAATTGAAATAAAACACAAGAAAATCGTTTTAAGGTCCATCAATTTGGCTTTATTGGAAGGATAATTTTATGCCATTAATGTTTAAATATGATTTTGGGCATGTGGCCACCGCGGCTGGCTCGAATAAAGCCAATTCTACAGGTCCAATTTTCAACCACTTTTTCGAGCATATGGGGCCGTATGTCGGCAATAACGCCACGAATGTTGGCTTCCAATTCCCCTAACGTTTCTGGTTTGTTGGTGTAGACGAGCGACTTCACATATCCCCAAAGAAAATAATCCAATGGTGTCAAATCACACGACCTTGGTGGCCAATTGACAGGTCCATTCCGCGAAATTATGCGCTCATCGAATGTTTCCTTCAATAAATCGATTGTGACGTGCGCTGTGTGGCATGTAGCGCCGTCTTGTTGGAACCACAACTCATCCACATTCATGCCATCCAATTCGGGAACAAAATAGTCGGTTATCATGGCTCTATACCGGTCTCCATTAACGGTAGCTGCCTCTCCAGCATTATTGCGGAAGAAGTATGGCCCAATGACTCCACCAGCCCATAGAGCACACCAAACAGTCAGTTTTTGTGGATGTAATGGCGTTTCAAGGGTCTCATGTGGATTCTCTTCACTCCAAATGCGGCAATTTTGCTTGTTGACGTAGCCATTCAACCAAAAATGAGCCTCATCACGGAACAAAATTTTGCGATGAAAATCAGCATCGAAATCAATCTCATTTTCGGCCCATACACCAAAATCACGACGCATTGCATGGTCTCGCGGCTTTAATTCTTGCACAAGCTGGATCTTGTAAGGTCGCAAGCCAAGATCTTTGCGCAAAATCTTCCATAAAGTTGATTGACAAAGCTCCAATTGCTGTGCACGGTGGCGAATCGATTCATTCGGGTCCTCTTCAACACTTTGCTCTACAGCGGCAATTGTTTCTTCGGTGCGCACTGTTCGACGTCTCTGCGGATGCGTATTATCACATAGAGTAAACCTAGTGCGAAAACGATCCATGGTTAACCGAATTAATTGCTCTGATGGACGATTATGTCGACCATAAAATGGACGGAGCTCACGGTAAACTTCGCGAACTGAACCATTATTTTCGAAATAAATTTGCACGATTTGCAAGCGTTGTTCTTTTGTCAACCTGTTCATGATGAAATGGCAAACCAAACTGAACATAAATGACATTAGAGTTGCCAGATTTGACCACAAAATGCCAGTTTTATCTCTATTCGAAAAACAAACCTGTAAAAAAAACACCCTGTACTTCCGTAGTACAAATATAGCAGTCCGTCGAATGGCAAGTTGGTTCCCTCCACTTCATTGGTGTACTAATTTGTATATGTTGCCTAAGCAGATAGTTTCAGAAATTAGTCAGATATGCATTAAAAAGTAGCAAATTCCTAAATTTTACTACGCATCTTTTTGTTCCGGATTCCGAATTAATCAATTCGATTGGACATGTGGTGCACACAGAGCTTACAGAGAAAAAAGAAATACCTGGAAAAAAATAAAAAGTTTTCGATATCCTTCCTCGCAATGTACAAATTTTTTTATATTTTTACTAGCGAAAAGATTTGTATGCATTGTTTATAACAAATTTTATTAGCTTTTAAATTTTTCAAACCGTTTTGGAATTGCTCAATTTGTTCTTTAGATATACATGATTAAGGCCCAGTTTTTCAGTCCTTGGTTAAGCTCAGTTTAAACTAAGTTTGCTTAAACTCGGCATAAGTTTAAACTCCAGTTAAACTGCAGAGCGGTTTTTCAGTGTGAGTTTAAGACCGCTTTTAATATTTGCTTTTTATACATATTCAACGCCATTGCTTCTCCTCAGTATTGTAATAGTTAGCATTTCGCCAATTTCTGCATCACTATAATCACTTTCGTCAGATGATATATCCAGTATTTAATTAAATATAAAAATATCGTCATTTCTTAATTGCGTTCAGCTTACTGTTTCACAACCAAAAGCATCAAATATGCAAAACAGCTGACAGGTTAACTAGAGTTTAACCCTGCCAAATTGGCCGCTTAAACTACGTTTAAACTTCGTTTAAAGTTGACTGAAAAACTGCGTAACAAGTTTAAGCTTAGTTTAACTGACAAATTGAGTTAAACTTGTACTGAAAAACCGGGCCTAAGTGTAGCCATATTTTTTTTTTTTTTTTTTGAAATAACGGTAAATCGAAAATATCTCAAAAACGGTACCATAGAATCAAAAATAACCTCGATTTTCGGAATCAGGGGGTGGTTTTATATACTAATTTAATATTCGCGTCTCTGGTGGTTTTTGGCTGTAGACCAGTGTAATTAAAAGTTTTTATTGGAATACAGAAGGAAAATTAAGAGACAACTGTCAGGTCCATTTCGGAAGCTACTAGACTTCTTCATCAAAGAAATTTTATCACGCTCTGCTTACCATTAAGCTATCACAACCAGTGTTGCCATTTTAACTGTTTTCCAGCTAGATCTAGCTTTTTTTTGCCGTTTCCAGAAATTTTTTCAGCTGTTTTTAGCTTTTTTCCCCGATGTGGGAAAAGATCTCATTCAACTCATGAGCAGTTCTAATATTAATGCTAATTCAGCGGATGATGAAGAAAATTGTGATATTTTAAAACGTATTTATTATATATTATCTCACATTACTACCTTTTATATTATATATAGTTATTTTGCATTGTATGCCATGGAAGTATATTTCCTTTTAAATATGTGCCGCACTTGATAACTTAATGGGACTTTTTATCGATTAATAAAGTGATCTGTAATTTAAATTCTACTCGTTGTACCTTTTATATAAATAGCAACTAATTTATATAGTAAATAGAAATATTAGCCTAAGTTTGACGCAATTTTAAAAAATACAGATTTGAATTGTTCATTATAATTTACAACACTGATTCTTCTGTCAGATAAACTAATATTTCTATTCATTTTACCATATATCTGAGCAAGCACCGCAATCTGGCGGTATATAGCATTGCTCAAGATGGATTTTTGTTTTTTTTTTTGTATCCATATTTGCAAATTATTTATTAATGAAATAAAAAAAATAATAATTTTTTTGTAATAAACTTATTCATCTAGGCCTTGAACTTATTTATAGTCATTAATACTTAAAATACTTTTTTCTTTTATTCGACATTTATGGGGCGCGTTCCCTTCAACAATAATAAAATAAAATAAAAACAAAAACTGTGTTATTAAATGGTAAAGAAATGGAAGAAAAGGAAGAAAAAACAATGGAAAAAAGAGCGAAATAAATTTTAGGAAAGGAGCATGAGAGAAAGGAGAATAAAAAAAGGAGCAGAGGTACGGAAATGAATTTGAAGGAAAGGAAATGGTAAAGAAACTCAAAAAAATTTTAAATAAAAGGGAAAAGGAAAGCAAAGAAAAAAAAGTACAGAAGTAGGTGGTAAAGGAGAGGAAAATAAATTGACTATGCTGCGCCCATATGGTCGCCCAATCTTTCTGACACCAACTGGAGGAAATTGCAAGTCTGCCAAAACACCGCCATCATAACTGCCACGGGATGTCTACTTATGTCATCTGAGTCTCACCTCCACCAAGAGGCAAAATTGCTCAATGTTCAAGAGCACGCGGAACTCTTGAGTAGACAGTTCTTCTGAACTGTCATAAACCTAGTCATCCAAATCGACATCTTTTGGATGTAGCACCGCCCCCCAGAGACATAAGGAGACATCTTCGTAAGCATTACGATGAGATCCGGCACCATATCTCTTTGCCGTTTTATCTGCGGAACCATAGACGGGCTCTAAATGACCTCCACACCGAGTCGGTAGACAGATCTCGGCCTGTGAATCCCGTTATTAATACTCAACCACCTGAATTGGCTGAAGAGGAGCGTGTACTTTCGAGAGAGACTAGAGTCATACTAGCACAACTTCGCTCTGGATATTGTAATAGGTTAAACTCTTACTTATCCAGACTTAACCCCAACATACCAAACACATGCCCTGCATGTGGTATGTCCCCTCATGATACCATACATCTCTTTTCCTGTTCAGTTGAACCCACTCTTCACATCACTCTGGTACAACCCCGTGGAAACTGCGCGTTTCCTTGTACTTCCGTTAGAAGAGCCTGATGACAATTTAGAGTGATAGAGCCCATTGGGCAGGGCGAAGCACTGTTAACAACAACAACAGGAAAATAAATTAACAATGGAAAGGTAGAGAAAGGATAGGTAAGGAAATTAAAGGACAAGAAAGAGAAGAAAACGAAAAAGGTATGAAAGCGGAAAGAAAGTAATAGGAACGGAGTAGGAACAAAATTAATGGAAAAAAGCATGAAGGAAAATACCGGGAATGAATGTGAAGGAAAGGAAACGATAAACCAGCATACAATAAAATAAAATAAATAAAAATAGAAACTTTCTTATTAAATGGTGTAGAAAGGAAATTAAAGAAATAAGAGGAAAGCAAAATATACTAAAGGAAAAATATAGAGGAAGAGAATATACTTAACGAAAGGAGTAGCAATGAAAGGGAGTGTAAGAAAGGTGATGAAAAGGAACAGCAAAAAAGTTTTATTGATGAATTTCAACCACTGCTAGTTTGAATAAAATTTTGTTATCAAGAAAGAAAAATAACAAAAATAGGAGTGGGAACAGGAAGAGGTAGAAGAAGGTTAGTGGGATATATAAAGAGAGAAGGAGTTGGGTCTGATAGTATAAATATAAAAGTGATATTAGCTACCATATCATATACATACATATGTACATATTGCAAATCAAAGCAATTTCAATTCGATTTCTTGAAAGGTATAAAGCGTTCGGTAAAGCCGATGCAACTTTGTCAGGTTGACGGCAGAGTGAAAGCAAGAGGCAGTTTATTAACAAAAAATTATTACGGGATGTTACGAATTCTTGTTATTTCAGAACTAATGCTATAAAATAAAATTTTTCTGTGTTCCGCTATCACTAAACTACTACTACGAGTAAACGCCTGGATCGATATTAATGAAATTTTTTGTGTATACCTATTTAAGTGGGGTCGATAATGGTTTAGATTCACAACCCGGACCATTGAATGATGTTGGCGCGGCACCTACCATACAAATGATATTTTTTGTACTGCATATCTCTGGAAGTATTTATCACGGACTTGTAACGCGTTTCTGTTTCGTTATTGTTCGCCAGGTAAACTGTATTGTTACATGCTATACCGAAACGTGTAACGAAACTGTGAGAAACAATACATATGTATTTGTAACAAAACTAGTAACAGTTTCCTTGAAACGGTTCCAGCAGAAACAAAACTTGTACCGAAAATGCCTACAGATTTTATCACAATATCAAAACTGTAACAAAAACGCTAAATATAGAAACAAAACTAATAACGCTTTCTCAGTAACCAAACTGTAACGAAACCTCAGGAACCTAATCAAAATACTATACTATATGAAGTTCATGTATAGTCTTTCAATTGAGTACGGAGGGAGGCATAAAAACTAAAAATTTTGATTAGTATAAAGAAACAGGTGATGTAGATAGAAAATAAAAATTTTAATTCATATACACACGGCACCGGTTTGTGACACACTTACACTAAAATCACTATCAATAGATATTTCAGCGACGAAAGAGTTGATTTTTTTTTTAATATTTGAATCGCTTTTTGTTTCAAAATGTCTCACAGAACGTTACGGGATTAAAAAATTTTATCTACTTAATAGTCCAAAATGAGTAGAATTTGTGGTTAAATAAAAATTGCATATGTATACATAGTTATCGTATAAACAACAACTCACTAGCAGAAATCGCATAGGGGTTTGTTACAGTTTCGGTACTCGAGAAACATTTGTAGTTTTGTTTTTTTACAGAAATGTTTTGTTACGTTACTCATTGGGAACGTTTCCAGTCTTTCGGTTTCTAATTATGTTTCAATATTTATTTGTTTCTTCGAACAATAACAGCAGAATTTTGTTTTTTTACAACCCAACAATAATTTCTGTAAATGTTTTTCAAAATAATTCAAAGTAAACTTGCTACAATAAGCGATATGTAAGCTTTTTCAGTTTCAATTTATTTGAAAGTTTGAAGTAAACTTTTTATAAACTTCAGGAAAAAACTGTAACAAATAATTTCAATTTAAAAGTGAAATGCAAATGTTTATAAAAATTCATAAAAAACTATTTGTCAGTTTTTTTTCTTTTCAACTTAAAATATTTCCAATTCTTTTCAAACAAGATTTTATATGAGAATGACGGCGAGAAAGCAAAAATCCTGGCTGTATCTTAACCACTTCCGCAATGTGGTAATAAGTTGGTTTAAGTTGCAGCATGCAATGTATGATTAGAACTTAGTTATTTATTTTATGGCAATAGCTAAATAATATGCAAAATATGGTTTGAATAAAGTTTAAAACAAAACTTTTAGAAAGCTTTCTTTAAAATCTTTTTTGTAGGTTTAAATTAATAAGCTTTTTATCAACGTGTCGTTTCAATTACACAACGTTTATTTTAAAACCTTTTATAAACGAAAAATCTGAATCTTGTAAGCTTAATACTTATTTCGGAAAACTTTTTAAAGATTTATTTTAAGTTTACTTTGCTTGTTGGGAAGTGGGCATTGCTAATGGTAATTCTTGGACAGGTAGGATATTGAAAATTTGTGAGGGTTAAATGAGACCAATCTCTAACACCTCGATAAAAAAGTGGAGGACAGACGAGAAGTGGGCATGGCACCTAAAATACAATTGAGGCTTTTCTTAATGCATATCTTTGCAAATATTCATGATAGAATGTTGAAAATTGGGTCAGAGTAATGTGAGGAAAAAGGTTTTTAAGGGAATAGGAGGGACACCTTTTGATATAAGCTAAATTAATATTTATCCGCAAATATTGCTACGAACTATGTAATACTTGATATAGAGGTCCTTTATATAAAGGAAAAGGGCGGGATAGGGGTAAGGATGGTGATATGGATAGGAAAAGTGATAGGTTTACCCAATTTTTCTAGATCCATGCAGGTAAATTTCTGGGCAGGACAACCTCTGCCTGGTCCTTAGTTTCATATAAAAAGTTATATATTTAGAGCACCAGCAAAGCTGAAATCTTATCAAATCTATAAAACTATAGCAGCCTCAGCCTAATTATGTCAGGATACTTCCGATTAAATAAAACACGTACACCGTTTTAGTTATGATAATATACATACATAATGATTTAATTAAAGAAAAGTTGAATAAAGGTAGTGTAAGTTAATTGTCTGGATTTCATAAGTTAATGCGCGTGGGGCGAGTCGTGATCTTGAGCTCGTTGCTCGTCGCTGTTCAACCGTTGACTGAATTTCAAATGTTGCTTGCTTGCTTAGGGTTGTCTTATACATGACATGTGTGCTAAAGTAACCATCTGTTTGCAATTGTATAGTTTTCAGAGATGGGCCTACCTATTGGCACGGCTTGTGCAGGGTTCACGAATTTCACACCGAAAAAGTGTTTAATAACTTGAAAAATTTGAATATACTGGAAAATTATGAGTGGAAACATTTTTTTATCCGTGGTTATTTAGACAATCTTTTCCATTCGTAATTTCAACTTTTTTTTATCAGGGAATCTGAGATTACAGTTATAAAACTGAAAATTTCAACTTTATCAAAGTTCCAATTGTGATCGTACTAATTTGCATAGCTTAGAGCTTCAAGTGAACCATGCTTCTAATAAATGCCTATTCACATTCTATTGCGTTAGTAGAAGCATTTTTTTTCGTGCACTTTTATTTTTGCTTTCATTGTAGCAAGCAATATTTTAACGCGTGTTACGTCAAAGCTACGCCAACTACGCAAAAGTAAATGATTCGTAACCGTTAAAACAAACGCTTAAATAAGTCCTATTCTGATGAGTTGACAATGGTTTTTCACGATTTGTAGCATTCTTCTGTCTTTCATTGCAAATTTTTTAATACACGAAACTTGTTGTCTGTATTTTGTGGTGAGTATTTTGTGGTTCAAAATCTCCATTAAAAGGCCAAACTATGTCAAAAAATGATGCGTAACACCCATTGTCAAATCATTAGGATTGTGCAGTGATAAATATAGATCCATTGTTCTTAACCTAAAAATTTTTTCGATGTACGATTTAGCGGTTTGAAAGTTGCCTTAAAGCCGAATAAATTTTTAGAAAATGTTTGAAAACTAAAATTATTAGCTTTTTGATGTAAATTTTAACCAATAGCAGCTTAGTTAAAATATATGCAATTAATGAGCCATCGTCAGATAAACATTTTATATTATTAATTCATTATTTTATTATCTAGAACAAGTATGATGGAAGGTTCTGGTTCATTGGAACAGCAACTAGAAGCCCTTCGCATCAAGGCCACTGAAGTACGTGCACGTCGTGTGGATTTGAAGAAAATTGAGGAATTAGGAGCTCTACTTGAGGAACATTTGATATTGGATAACCGTTATACTGAGCATTCAACCGTTGGCTTGGCCCAACAATGGGATCAACTCGACCAATTATCAATGCGTATGCAACATAATTTAGAACAACAAATACAAGCGCGCAATCATTCTGGTGTATCCGAAGATTCACTTAAAGAATTCTCAATGATGTTTAAACACTTTGATAAAGACAAGAGTGGTAAATTAAATCATCAAGAATTCAAATCATGCCTGCGAGCACTTGGCTATGATCTGCCAATGGTGGAGGAAGGTCAACCCGATCCCGAATTTGAAGCCATACTCAATGTTGTAGATCCAAATCGTGATGGTCATGTCTCATTGCAGGAGTACATAGCATTTATGATTTCAAAAGAAACGGAAAATGTACAATCCTACGAAGAAATTGAAAATGCTTTCCGCGCTATCACTGCCTCTGACCGCCCCTACGTAACAAAGGAAGAACTTTACTGCGTAAGTATACTTTATTTATTATTTTGTAATGTATAGCAGGGTTTAAATATTTAACGACTGCCTTTTCATACAGAACTTAACTAAGGACATGGCAGATTACTGTGTGCAGCGTATGAAACCATACTCCGAACCCCGATCTGGTCAGCCAATAAAGGATGCCCTCGACTATATCGAGTTTACGAGAACGCTGTTTCAAAATTAAATCGAAAAAATTAATCCATTAAAAAAATCGCAAGAAACTAATACGAACAATTTTCTGCAATTATTTGGAAAGCTATGTTATAAGTATTATTTATAGACTAGAGTTTATAATTGCGATGCAAATTTCAATAAGTAACTTATAAATGCGCAATACAAGCCTTAAAAATATTTAAATAGATACATATACCAATACATACGTTTATCGTATTTGCTAACAAAATTCACTGGATATCGAATACATGCTTAAAGTGTTACGGTATTTTTTAACTAACGAAAGAATCAAAGATGCTCTCAAAACTTGATGCGACTAATGCGCTTTGCATATAGGGTACGTTGCATAACTGAATGGGAAGGAGTAATCTGACAGCTGAGTAGGCTGTTTGTTATAGCATCATTTCGCCGCTTCCTGCGATAGTTGATTTGTTCACATTTTTTACAAATGTCGTAAACGGAGAAGTACTCTATTGCATTATGGATTAGTCAGACACAGGAGTACAATTTAAAAGCTGGGAAAGTATTGCTCTATTTGTCAAGATCATAAGCAGAAAGCGGAAAGCTGGTCATCTTTTCATCGCAAGTACAAAACCACCCAGGCGACATATGTTTTTCTATGGCTCCTGCCATTAGAATCTATAGGATATTACAATAAATAGTGCTCACGCACGTGAGTGTTTCTCTTCTCATTTGACACAACATAATGAAAATCATACTTCACCATAAAAGCTGCTGTTTTCAAATTTGATTGAAATACGTAACCAGGCGGTTTTGCGAAAACATCTAAAATATTTATATCGCTTTGAGTATGCCCAAACACATAATCCAAATCTGCTTACTGTATGCAATTTTACATAATATGTGTCGAAAACTGTTAATGCATGTCGTCGCTGCCTTTCCAAAACCGGGTATTTGGCGCTATTTACTACAATAGAGCGAAAACCCCTAGTTGTATTGAAAAACAAAAGAATATTTGAATTAAATTTACCATATCCCCCATACAAAAGGTACCCCACATAAATTAAAAGCGATTCCATTTCACATACATATTTTAATGTATATTTATTTGGAAACTCGTTCCACAAAATAAATACTCAAATAAAGAACTTAATGAGTAGAGCTCACGGTTAGCCAGGTCACCTTTGGTATTTGGTCGATAGTGGTTTTGCAAAAACAGTGACGATATTAAAATATATTTTTGTATTAGTCCCAGTAAATTGATTAAATTATAAAAATTCAAAGTATATATTTACTATAGTGTTTATCAGCTACTGGAATTTGGCACATTTATTGACTTGGCTGCAAGAACGAGGCTTAAGAAAAGAATAGAAGCAAATACATACATACATACCCACACTATTTACAACAATTTAAAATTAGTACACATATTTCATAGAAATATATTCATATATTAAAAACCCATTTAATCAGTAAACAATTTAACTTATGTGACGCAGATTATCAAAAAAATATAAAATTTCTATTTAAACACAAACACATATTTACAAACATTTTATTAAATAAAACCTCAGAGTTAAATAAATAAAGAAAATATATTCAAATATGTATCTTTCGCTGCATGTCTAATAATAAAGATAATCATGTGTACAACAACTACATACATTTGTATTAAACGATTTCCACATTTATTTATAAAGTACCCTCTTACTGCCCTAAAGCGAACAGAAAAGTCCCGCTAGTTCTAACTCCATACCCAACATATCGAGCCCTAACATCAATTTTGGCGTAACCAACAAAATCTGGAAAATCAGTATTTTGACACATATCAATTGTTGTATTTATTTCAAACCATCTCACAAAATATCACAACTGTGGTATGTACCATTACAAAAATAAAGCAAAGGTAATTGTGATGTAAGTAAGATTTTGCTTTAAAATTTTGTATATTTTTAAACTAAAAACTCTTATCCTGTAAAATTTTATTTTTGTTTCTTACACTAAAATCGCTGTTAGGGCTCGACATGTAATACTTCTATATTGCTAATAAGCACATAGTACAGTTCCGAACAGAGTAACAAAAGAACGAGACATCCGATAAAAAGAAAGTTGTTGTTGTTTTCATCTAAAAATAATTTGATTCTGTAAATCATATGTGATAAAATAAATTTATATACATCCTTAGCCTCGGCCTATCTCAGCATTTGTTTTAAAAATGCCATATTTGGGCTGAAAATGTATTTAATTTTCGTTCAGATAGGGCTAGTTTGATACTCATTCTGAGATAGGGCGTTCTTTAACCAGCTGAAAAGTCTGATAATGGGGAAATTTTGAAAAAACGAAAGTGCGAGGAAGTTGGATATGCTCAAAATGAGGAATCTAAAGCTAAGGAGATAGGTTAGAGTGCTGGAAAGTCAGTTTTTGCCAATGCAACGTCTGCCAGGTTTTCTAGTCTCTACATATAATAAAATTGTAAAAGGTCATGTCTGTACATTGCAGATATTTAAGAAAATCGATAGGAGGGATCATTATTGAATCAGTAGAAGCCAAATCAACCATTTTTAGAATGGAACTTTTACCGTTATCATACTAGACGCTTAATTTAAAATTTAAGATATCACATGTTCCTATATCTAGGCCAGTTTCGGAGATATCGACTAATATGTGGACCAAGGTGCCCCAAAATCTGTTTAGTACAATATGGGCATCAAATAAAAGGTGTTAATAAGTGCTTCAATAAGCGATTTAATTAAGTTTCATACCTTATCTGGTATGTGTGGAAGATTTAATATTAAAATCGGACTCAGTCTATTATAAATTCTGTGCCGCAGCGAGGAAGGGTTTACTAGTTTTAAAATAAAAATCTGATTCAACTAGGTTGTCTAATTTCTCTAGCTGATTGAATTTTTTTGATCATACTCGCGTACATATTGCCAAAAGGAGACACACAGCAGAATGTAAACAAGCAATATGTGGACAAGCGTAATTAACATTTGCAATATTGTGTTTTTCCTAATGCTCCTGCAAATATGACGATATTTGTTGTGCTCGCTGAGGATAAAATTTTCAAAAACCTTATAAAATTTTTACTGGAAAGTGTTGGGTGACACAAAACATTTGCAGCGAGAGAGCGCATTTTGGCATTTCATTGAGAGAGTTACAAGTTTCCGCAATACATAACATTGTGCAACTCTACAAGTAAGTTATGTTTGTTCCTTTCTCTTTCCAACACACAGGCTTTTGACACTAACGAAAACAAGTAGAATTCCTTAAGAAAGCTGAACGATTTCTTAATTCTTTGAAAGTACATGATAAAGACGGTCGTGACACCACGAATACGTTTAGCTTCATTAAAAGCTGGCTCCTTAATATTAATGGTTTACGACATTTGTGGCGATTCTGGTTAGGTAAGGGATTCAAACATTTAATTACCCGAAAATTATGCCAGAATAAAATAGAAAACTTTTTTGGACATATTCGAAGAGACGGATCTTTTGATTCAAAAATAACTCGGCAACGTTTCAAATACCTCTTCAGACAAGCCTTGGGTATAGGGTACATTATATATGGCGATAAAGGCAATTGCGAAATGTTGCCTGATGATTTGGGGGAATCAATTTAAACCAGCACTCTTCAGGAAGCCAGTAGTGATGATTTGGTCAGAGACACCTGCTGGCAAACATTTCAAGGTCTACCTAGACCTACATTAAGGTTTTTTTTAGAATGTTCATTTTGATATATCTTGATATAGATGAAAACAGTTTTCTCCATCGTAGTGCCTTTGTATATTTTTGTGGTTATTTATATATAAAAAAAATTTTAAATGCATAATTGCTTAATGCCTTTGCTCAGATTTGATGGTGCTGTTAGTGGAAATTACTTCCCCTGTACAGTAACTGCAAACTCGTGAAACCGCCTTCTGAATTTATGGACTTTATTTCAAATATCGAAAAAATTTATTCGAATAATTTCGATTCCACTTGCCATAGAGTTGGTTTTTCCCAAATAATCTTCCAGAAAATGGTGGACGTAGCGAAATCTGCAAATCAGACGTCACTAAGGGCCGTTTACTCAATGTCTGGTTACGATAAACTTTATCACATGATAACCTAATCATGGCTTGCCTCAGAATGATATTTTCGTTCACACAAAAGTGATTAAGTTATCATGATTGATCATGATAAAGTGGGTCATAGTGAACGTTTTGGAAAAAAATTCACAAAAGTTGCATTGTGAACGCATAAAAAGTAACAGCTGCTTTTGTTTACAATTTTACACAAATAATTTTGGCATACAAATATCGATTGCGATATTTCTATAAATAGCGCATGGTCCAATTATACTATTATTGTTAAATTAATTCGCCTTGATATAGCGTTGTTATTAAAATCCTCTAACGGAAGTCCCAGGAACGTCGTGGCTTTCGCAGGGTTGGACCAGAGTGTGATTCATGTTAGAAGAGTCTGCCCTGTTGAGCAGATGAACAGATGGTTGGTGTCGTGGTTAAGTGGTAAGAGTTAAATCTGTAACAGTATCCAGATCGAAGTTAGGCTAGTGGGACTCTTGACTCCCTGGGCAGTTCGCATTCCTCTTCGGGAACAGGTGGAGCTTGTGCCTGAATAATGGCATTCACTGGGCGAGAGCTGACAAAAACTAGAATTAACAGTTACATTCGAGACCTTTCCAGCTTCTTCACCGAGCGAAATCTGACCCTATCTCCGACTAAATCGACGGCGACCTTGTTTACGACATGGAATGCGCAGATGGGGCAAGGGTTAAACGTCCACGTAGACGGAGTACCTCTACCTACTGTCAACCACCCAAAAATCTTGGGTGTGACATTTGACAACGGCCTCACCTTCGCTGGTCATGCCACCGCAATAGCCTCAAAGGTACAGAGCCGCAATAAGATCCTCAAGTCACTAGCCGGCAGTACTCGGGGGAAAGATAAAGAAACATTGCTTGCTACATATAAGGCTATTGGCCGACCGGTTATTGACTACGATGCGCCCAACCTGGCTGACACCAATTGCAGGAAATTGCAAGTCTGCCAGAACACCGCCATCAGAACTGCTACGGGATGTCTGCTTATGTCATCTGAGTCTCACCTCCATCAAGAAGCTAAATTGCTCAATCTTCAAGAGCACTCGGAACTTTGAGTAAACAGTTTCTTCTAAACTGTCATAAACCCAGTCATTCAAACCGACATCTATTGGATGAAGCCCCGCCCCCCAGAGACATAAGGAGATATCTTCGCAAGCTACGATGAGATCCGGTACCACATTTCTTTGCCGTTTGATCTTCGGAACCGTAGGCGGGCTCTAAATGACCTCCACACTGAGTCGGTAGGCAGATATTCAACCACCTGAATTGGCTTAAGAGGAGCGTGTACTTCCGATCGACATGCCCTGCATGTGGTGTGTCCCCTCAAAATACCATACATCTCTTCTTCTGTTTAATCGAACCTACTCTTCTAACACCTATATCACTCTGGTCCAACCCTGTGGAAACTGCGCGTTTCCTCGGACTTCCGTTAGAAGAGCCTGATGACAATTTAGAGTGATCGAGCCCATTGGGCAGGGCGAAGCATTGTTAACAACAACAAGAGCTGCCAAAGGAGTGTACAAACTCTGTGTGGTTGTTTTTGAGGGCCTGTCCGTGAGCCTTTGAATCAAACGGGGAGATTATCTGGTACCGGATTTCATCACAGTGCTTACGCAGATGCTTCCTTATTTTCCTGGGAGGCAGATTTTCTACAAGCAAGTGCCTGTTCTGGTGTTGCGGTCCTAACTGACGTCGATGAGAGCACCTGGGATTGTGCCGTAGTGCTCTTATAGGCTGCTTTGTTTCCTGGAGCAACTTTCACTCGAATACTACAACAGCACAGGTATGATGAGAGGGATCTTCGTTCGTTCACTTTTAAGTGCTAAGGAACTAACAGGACCTGTGTGTTCAGCATCTATTTTTGATCTTTAACTTTGAGTCGACAGGGCGCATACCGATTGTCATTATTGTACATTAGTCGGAGTAAGCTTTAGTAACTCATTCAGGTGCGGGAGTGAGTTTTAATATGTACAAATTAAACAAGAGTATAAACAAATTTAGATATTTTTCTAACCACCACAGAGCCATCTAGACTACTCAGGCCCTGTTACAAGATCGAAGTTGAGCCGTTGGTCTTCCGATTAGCCCACCACGCTGAAAAAAGGCTTGGACACGTATACTTTTCAAGCTTTCATTTAATTTGGATCTTGTTGTTGTTTTTAACGAAGAAGGTTTTGGGGAGTGTTGGTCTAATGTGAAAGTCCTTTGCCGGATATGAATCCGGTACGCTCCGGCACTCCCTTGCGGTACATGCGCGACTGTCGCTGGAGCGATTTGGTATGACCAGTCCTCTACAAGGACAGGCACCAGGGTGTTATGCGACAACGTGCCTATTGGACTGGTTTGCAGCCAGGAGGTTCACAACACCGGCTGTATTAAAACAATGCCTCCCCAACACCGGGCCACCCTGGGGGAGTAACTATGGCTACGTTATATTTACAATGAAAAGATTTCAAAAACAGATCAGTTAATTTGGTATTTAAGCCTCTGACATTTTGATAAAAGATATTCACGGATTTAGTTCTCAGTTTTTTGACTCAACGTTATTACGAGAAATTTTCGCTACATTTTGAACATTCCTATTCGGTCTGTATTCAAACTCCCGCACAAGAGCCCCGGGAGGCCAAAAAGAGCTGAGAGTATCGAAATCTTTCCCAGATACATCAATCTTAAACGAAGACAAACTTCTTTGATATGTGAAATTAAATTTTCTAACAGTTACGCTTTGATCTTTAACTTTAGAAGAAATATGGTACATCAAATCATCCTCGGTAGTGTCTGGATGGAACCTAGACACAAAAATAGATTTTTTGCGAGGAACCACAACCAGCTTATCAACGATTGGTTCAGACTCCATTGCAATAGTTGGAGGTTCCGGGTTTTTCCTAGTGGACATTTTTGAAGGGGCGTTCTTCGACGTTGCTCGGACAACCGTACTAGGAATTGGAGAAGCCAAATCGATAAGTTCAAGGGGTTGAGGCAAGTTCGGGACTGTTGAGGTAGTAGGCCGATCATCCGTACGCCTGCGCTTGTTTTCGCGATTATCAGGGCATTCCAAATGAGGCGAATTCTCCAATGTTTCAAAGGTTTTGAAAATATTTTCAAATTTTTTGAATTTTTCAGTCAGCAATGAAAAATCTTTGCTTATTTCAGAAACCCCGTTTCTGATATGCCTAAAGATTTTACAGAGATCAACTTCCGTCGACCGGCATTTGGAACAGGACCAGCGCAGGCCTTTTCCTTTGTTAAGCAGGTCAGCTATTCTACCGGTTAACCCAGTGCACTTGGCGTGGACAAGTCCATCACACAGCCAGCATGCTACAAAGCGTTGGGGACCACGCAGGATAGAGCAAGGCAACTAAATTACTCAAATGTTACCAGAGGAATAAAAATGTCGGCAGTACCGTAAGGGAGTACCGGATTCATATCCCGCCAAGGACTGTCAGTTCGACAGCACTCCCTAAAACCTGCGGACAAAGGCGCGGAATCATCCCTGCAGACCTTAATACCTAGAAGTCCGAAACCTGGATCTAGAAAGCAGAGAGAATGAGAACATTCGGCTGCGGGAGGAAGACGAGCCGATGGGGAATGAACAATAATCTGCCCTACCAAAACAAAAGTAGCCCAGATCAATCTTCAGTTTGCGATGAACGACCTGGGCATAGCACTCATCCAAGAGTTGTATGTGGTAAAAGGGCAGATTACAGGCCTGAAAGACAGGAACAACAAAGTAATATGGGATCTCTCTCGGGAGAGGCCCAGAGCGTGGGAATATTGATAAAATCTATTAATTATTTCTGCAATACAAAGTTTTTGAGCAAGGATCTGGTCGCATTGCAAACAACAATGGGCGTAGGAGGAAGCACTGCTACCATTGTTTTTACCGCGGCCTATTTTGTGGGAGACAGCGGGAGATTTTTACACTATGCGGGCGTTCTTGAGCTATGAGCTTTGGAACTAACGTCACTTTCTTTTATATATATAAGTACATATTTGCCAAATATTAATAAAAGATTTAAGTCAATTTCTATTTGATTAAAAACTTAATTAGTTTTGCTTTTTTCTAGTTAATTGTTTTTATTGCTATAGAAGAAACTTTTGTATACTTTCAATATAATCAATATTTTCTAGTTTTTCTTCTAATGCTGGTCTGGTTAGCCATTCGAAGTTTTTCGCAGTTGTCTGATCCAGAACACCATCATGTAAAACGGCTCGGTAGAAGAAAACTTTTGCTCCAACACTATTTTGGCGCATTTCAGAAGGATATTTGTATTTATAAAATCCACAGGGGGCATTCCCATAAAAAGAAACCTTCAACTGCTCCCCACATTTTTCACGTAAAACACGTTGTGCTGCTTGCTTCATAGTTTCGCCGTCAAAACGAGGTCCTTGTGGCAGTAAACGAAGTGTTTTTTTGTTCAATACTTCTTCAATAACCAAATAGAGGGTATCCTCTAAGCAGCGATCAGTTGAGCTGGTTCTCTTGGCAGCATCATCAACGGTTGAACGTTGGGCAAATTGAAAACTTTTCAACTCTTCGGTGTATGCATCTTTCAAATCTTGTGCTGTCTGTTTGGAGACGTTGTCATCGAGATCAACTTCTATTCTTCCTTTTTTTATTAATTCACTTTGAATAATATCCTGATCATGGTTTAATTCGTGATTTGATTTTAAACTATTTTCGAACTCTATACGCCATAATTGTTCTTGAAACTTTCGCTCCAAAGTATTTAAACTTTTAGAAACCACAGGTAATCGTTCCACAAGAACGGATGCGTACAAATCCCAGTTCTTGGCAACGTTGGATTCAGCAGTTGCTCTCGTCAACGTTTGAATAGGGGAACCCACGACATTTCCAAGAAACAGTCTATTTTTATTTGATGGTAAAAATTGTATTGCTCTCTGAAACATTTTGAATTTCCTATAGGCTTTTTATTGAAAAATAAAATTAGGAAAAACCTTCACCTAAAATTTTTAAGATGTAATAAAAACAGTTGTTTTTGACAGTGCGATTACCTCCGTTCACACGTAAAAGATTTTATATCTAAATTCAGTGCTTTTGTGAGATATATACCGACCCGTGACGACACTGCAGGCTTGACTGCATAGCATTGTTTACCCGTACTAGTTTGGCATCTTCTTTTGCGAATCGGAGTGGAAGGCAGTGGATGAATGTACTCCGAGAGAGTGTAATGAAGGAAATCGCGTTCAGAGTTGCTTTAAAGTAAGAACTACAACTAAAAACTTCAATTTAAACTGAAATATACATTCTATAATAACTGATAACGTATTATAACTGCTTTATATTCAATAATTTGGGAGTTTCAAGTCTTCATGTTCAATATTGCAGCATTTAAATTTCATTGTTTTATTATTGCATACAATTCACCCTGTGTGGTTTGTGTGTGTGTACAGATTCGGAGTAAGTTGCGCTACTAGTAGACATATACTATGCAGCATAGTATATGTCTACTAGTAGCGCAACTTACTTCGAATCTGCACACACACTCAAACCACACAGGGTGCGTTGTATGCAATAATAAAACAATCAAATTTAAATACTGCAATATTGAATGTGAAGACTTAAAACACCCAAAGTATTGAATATAAAGCACTTATAACACCTTATCAGTTACTATGAAGTGTAAATTTCAGTTTAAATTGAAGTTTTTAGTTCTAGTTTTTACTTTAAAACAACTCTGAACGCGATTTCCTTCATTCCACTCTCTCGGGGTACACTCATCCACTGCCTTCCACTCCGATTCGCAAAAGAATATGCCAAACTAGTAGGGGTAAACAATGCTTGAATAAAAATGTTTAAGTGTTAGGGCACTCGGCGGTCCTCTTTTCACACCTACTTGCATTTGACTGCCGTCGTGCCTCTGCCGATGCATGAAATGATATCGAATTTTCTCCATTCTCCAATTTTTCGGGTAGCAAAATTCTTCGATTCTTATGTCATTCGGCGAGTAAAATTCCGCCTTTCCCCTATCACAATTTTTGACAGGGGGATAAGAAAATGAAGGAATTGGCTTAGATTTTTCACTTGTAGAAACTCACAATGGCCGTTTTACACGATTCAATATAAATCACTTACAGCGCAGATCATAGCGCAATCAATAAGGTTGACCCATGGCGGCTTACATACATCCATACATAAATTTTGAATGTATTTTATTGCTGTCGGCTGTGTCAAGAATGAGCTTACTGTCAAAATTCGAGAAAAAAGTTCGAAACGGAAACGAAAGTGACGACACAAGGCCATGCGGGATTAAAGACGGATAAAATGGTTGGAATATGTGACAATGTAATGCATTGTGGGAATCTCTGCAGGGGGGGATTGATGTCGGAGTTTCAATCCCTGGAGGAAATAAGGTTTGATAAAGCAGTGCCAACCATTGAGTGTCTAGCAGCGTTTGGTTCGGGCAAGGTGTCTGATCCGGACGATCAGACTTAGGTGGAGGGCGGTGTGGCGATTATTCTCAAGCATCTACCATACCTAACTCAATAACGCTCCCACCACTAGTTAAACACAACAGAGATAACGATGGCTACGCTTATGCATGCAAGCATGTACCAAGAAAGAGGAAGAGAGATCGCGCGAGTGTTTGCGAATACGATGCAAAGAGGAGATTGCAATAAATAACACCGATCCTTTGAGAACACGAAGAGCGAATAACCAAGAAAGTTCTCGGTGCGTAGGCAAGCACCCTGTCGGACTATATAAGGCAGTAACCAAGCAAGGCAGGTTGATCAGTTTATTTTCAAGCATTGAACAGTGAACTACTGCGATGTTACCAAACTCTTACATTTGTATTGCGTTTATTAATAGTAAATAAAACTAGCTAATACTTACAATATCTGTGCGTGTGTTTAGTTGCCTTTATAGTGGACGAACCCAGGATTAATAATCAAGGAATCATCGAATTCGTCCCAGTATTGTGACGAATTCGACGATTCCTTGATTATCAATCCTGGGTTCGATCACTATAAAGTCGAATAAACACACGCACAGATAATGTAAGTAATAGCTAGTTTTATTTACTAGTAATAAACGCAAAACAATTTTAAGAGTTTGATAACTTTACAGTAGTTCACTATTGAACGCTTGAAAATAAACTGATCAACCTGCCTTGCTTGGTCACCGCCTTATATAGTCCAACAGGGTGCTTGCCTACGTACCGAGAACTTTCTTGGTTGTTCGCTTTTCGTGTTCTGGAAGGGTCGGTCTTATTTATTAGCATCTCCTCTTTGCATCGTATTCGCAAACCTCGCGCCATCTCTCTTCCTCTTCCTAGTTATACGCTTGCATGCATAAGCGTAGCCATCGTTATCTCGGTTGTGTTAACTAGTGCTGGGAGTGCTATTGAGTTAGGGATGGTACATGCTTGAGAATAATCGCCACACTGCCCTCCACCTAAGTCTGATCGTCCCGATCAGACACATTTCCCAAACCAAACGCTGCTAGACGCTCAATGGTTGGCACTGCTTTACTAAACCTCATTTCCTTCAGGGATTGAAACTCCGACATCAATCCTCTCCTGCAGAGATTCCCACAATGCATTGCAGTGTCACATATTCCAACCACTTTGTCCGTTCTTAATCTCGAATAGATTTGTGCCTTCACTTTCGTTCCCAATGGTACCCGGCAAACATTCCTGCAACTCGTTTCTTCAGGATTCCGTTCCGTTCTCTCATGCCCATTGCACTGTTTCACATTATCCACTAAGTTGCGTTGCTTCCTCGGAACATGACCACCAGATGTTCGTCTTTTATCCTCAGCACACTCCGCACACTTAGTAATCCATTTCCTCACAGTTTGTTTGCAACCGATCCAATAGAACCGCCGCTTTACCTCTTGCAGCGTTTTCTTTATTCCCATGTGCCTTCCATCTGGGCAACTATGCGACGCTTTGATAACATCTGGAATTCTTGCCTTGGGAACAACAATAAGTGCTCGATGATTCTTGCCATCTTCACTTTCCCATTTCCGATGCAAACAACCAGATATTAGCTTCAAACTACTCCATTGTGCCCAGTATGCTTTTGCAGTACGACTCTCTGCTACCATCTCTTCTCTTCCTGGCTGTTTGTTTGCCTTTATTCCTTTCAACACACGTGCCAAATCTGGATCTTCCTCCTGGCCTTGCCGAATCTTCTTCAGGAGGCACTTGTCCGCGAAAGCCTTTGGTCGAGGAGCTACCTCTGCTTTACGAGGCTCCTGTTGCTTCATCTTCAAGATGACTCCCTTGGTAGTACAGCCACTATTGTGTCCAAAGACCAGAGGAACTTCTTGGCCGTTGTAAGTCATAACCCTGTTCCTTACGTTGATGTGAATGTCTCTCTCAGCCAAGAAGTCAACGCCAATGATGACTTCGTCGACAATATTCGCTACCAAGAAGTTGTGATAAGTAGCTACATTCCCAATCACAATCTTACATGTCACTTCTCCCAGGACTTGCTTGCTTTCACCAGTTACTGTCCACAATTTAGCTTTCCGCAATAGTCTCACCTTCCCGCTGACCAAGTCACTCCGAATGATGGAATGTGATGCACCCGTATCCACAGTCAGCAAGCGCTCTTTCCCGTCCACGTAGCCTTCAACAGTAACATTACTCGCTTTCCGTTCGAGTTGTGACACAGAGATTATAGGGCATTCATCTTGCTCATCTTCTCCAGCTTTGCGTTTACTTCCACTTAAATTGCCAGGATTACTGGAGCCAGTGCCGCAATAACGTGCTATGTGACCTGGTTTTCCGCACTTAAAGCATTTAATGGCACCATCACTTTTTTTCTGTACTCCGTTCAACGCTTCCAAAATTTTGTCTACCCAAGCCGGAGTTTCCACTTCTACACGATGAGCCTTGTATGCAGGTTTACTTAATAGCGAGGCTGTTTCCTGCGTTAGAGCATGAGCTACCGTCTCAGCAAATGATCTCTTGGGATTTGCATATGTGGCTCGCTTCGTCTCCACGTCACGTATTCCATTTATAAAGCTTTGGATTTTTACCCTTTCCGTGTATTCTACGGGTGCGTCTGCATTCGCTAGATGGGCCAACCTCTCGATATCCGATGCAAATTCCTGTAAAGTCTCATTAGGTTTCTGGAAGCGATTCTGTAGCTCTATTTGGTATATCTGCTTCCGATGTTCGCTACCATAGCGTCTCTCAACTGCACCCATCAATGCATCATAACTGTTCCTTTCGGACTCGGGAATAGTCTGTAAGATTTCTGCTGCAGGTCCCTTCAATGCCACGAATAGTGCTGCAACTTTATCTTCAGTGCACCAATTATTCACCGCAGCCGTCTTCTCAAATTGTAGCTTAAATACCTGGAATGGAACAGAACCATCAAATGACGGGGATTTTACCTTGGGAGTATTCGCTGAAGCAGATGGACGGTTCAGCTGCAACTCCTGGATACGGCCCCTTAACGCATCTACCTCGGTCTCTATTTTATCTTGAAATTGTGCAATTTTTGCATCTTGTGCTTCCAACTGCGATGACATATACGCCTTTTGTTCTTCCAGTTGAGCGGAGAGCTGTGATGAAATATTGGCCGAAATTTGAGACGACATTTCTATAATACGAGTCTCTTGGGCCTCCATTCGACATGCAATGTGTGTTTTCTGTTCTTCCAGCTGAGATGCCATGCAAGTTTTCTGTTCTTCGAGCTGAGATGCCATTCGAGATGTAATACGCGTCTCTTGTTCTTCCATTTTAGTGGACATCTGAGTTAATACAGCCAATATCATGTTTGTGTCCACAGTTGCTCCTGGATTCGGAGACTTATTTTTTTCTTCCATTTTTGTTGGTGCCTCCTCCACAAGATGAAAAACATGATCATCAACGTTGATTCCTTCCGCTTCCATAGCCTCTCGCAATCGTGACTGTAACTCTGATTTATTGCCTGTAGGGTTTAGTCCGCGTTGTTCCAACTCATTTTTGAGTTGCTGAATCTTTAATTCATTCAGCTTTGCCATGTCTTTGTTATCCTTGAAAACTCTCGGTATTTATTTAACAATATCACTTCTGACACCAATTGTGACGAATTCGACGATTCCTTGATTATCAATCCTGGGTTCGATCACTATAAAGTCGAATAAACACACGCACAGATAATGTAAGTAATAGCTAGTTTTATTTACTAGTAATAAACGCAAAACAATTTTAAGAGTTTGATAACTTTACAGTAGTTCACTATTGAACGCTTGAAAATAAACTGATCAACCTGCCTTGCTTGGTCACCGCCTTATATAGTCCAACAGGGTGCTTGCCTACGTACCGAGAACTTTCTTGGTTGTTCGCTTTTCGTGTTCTGGAAGGGTCGGTCTTATTTATTAGCATCTCCTCTTTGCATCGTATTCGCAAACCTCGCGCCATCTCTCTTCCTCTTCCTAGTTATACGCTTGCATGCATAAGCGTAGCCATCGTTATCTCGGTTGTGTTAACTAGTGCTGGGAGTGCTATTGAGTTAGGGATGGTACATGCTTGAGAATAATCGCCACAGTATGAAAGGCAAAAGTATCGATATGGTATCGTATCGTATCGAAATTTGTATTCCTAGCAGTCGGTGTGGCCAGGTGCTAGAAAAAAAGAGACTAAATCGGAAAAAAGAAAAGGTTAAAATAAAGAAAAAAAAGAAGCTAAAAAAGTCAGAAATTTTTTTACAAAATCCATTTCAAATTTTTTATTTTAGGTTAAACTATTTGTATACAAGGGTGTAGACATAACTTAAAGGCATTTTTTCAAAGAAATACATACTATACCCACATCACTACAAACTAATTTTATAATATTTTCTTCGTCTGATGAACTAAAAGAGCTTGAGTCTGCTTACAAAGTTTGGGTATTTATCATAGGGATGAGATCACGGTAATTTCGAAATTAGTGCAACATTTGGATAAGCGTTTTAACGAACATCTAATATTAAGCAGCGAGTTAAGCATTTTAATTTTTAATCTGTTCCTTAACTTAGCTTTTAAAATGTTCATGGCACTAAAAATTCTTTCAACCTTCGCATTACTGTAAGGTAATACCAAAAAGCTGAATACGAATTCGACCAATTCTAAAAATGGGGGTTCGTTTAATGAATTTTTATGTTCTCGGACTTCCGCCCAAAATTCAATGGTAGAGGTCACACTTGTCCACTGTACGGTTACTAGCTTTCGCCACTGCAGCTCAATCAATGCTACTTGATTTGGAGAATACCAAGACTCCATTAAGGGCCACTTTCATAAAGGCCGGTTAAGCCTAATCGGCAATTAATTTGACAGCTAACCGTACAAAATACGTCAATTAAACCCCGGTTAGCATTAACCGGCTTTTATGAAAGCGGTCCTAAAAATAGTTGACACTTTTTTCGAATAATTTTCTGTATTTCGTCATCAATGCTACCTTTATTCAACTTTAATTTTATATATTTCTCGAAGTTGTATGAAAAATATGGTGTTGGGACCAAAAAAAGGTTTAAGTAAAGAAGGGGTGGAAAAAAGCCACGAAGCTAAAACCAAAATTATGAGGCTAAAGGACAAAAAGAAGGCAAAATCTAGCCTCGAAAATACTAACCTGGTCACACTGCTAGCAGTGGCTGAAGGTGAAGAAGAAGCATTGTTTAGCCGGGAAAAATTCTTAATAGTATTTTATTTGACGAATTGATTACTGAATATTGTGATTGAAATAATATGCCAGCTATGGAATTACGCAGTAAAACGGAATACGATGATTTTTCAAACAAATTTCGATTGAATTCTTTTGACTATCACAAACAGTATTCCCACTTTTATGCTCATCGCTTAAAAGAAATGACAACTCTACTCCTTACTCGAGTCCGGGAGCATTGGGGAAACAATTACCCTATAAAAAAGCTATGTGAACTGCGTGAAGAACAGAATGAAACATGCATAATTATCGGAACAATTTACAAACATCAAGCTCACAAGCCGAGTATATTACGTGAAATTTCTGAGGAAAATCAGTTAGCACCGCAACCGGCTCGCGAACATTATGCAGATCTGGAAGATAAATTAATTCTAGAGGATGAATTACAACGTGTACGCTTGTATGGCAAAGTAGATGGTCGCTATATGGCATCGGGTGTGGTATGTGCTGTTTTAGGATGCATCGAGGACGATGGTCGCTTTGATGTGGAAGAAATATTATTTTATGAGGCAGGACCTCAAACTGCAGTGGCACAGTATGGTTATAGCAGAAAAGTTGTTTTTATTTCAGGAATCGATTACTCACAATTGTATAATTATGTGGATGCTTTAAATTTATTCCAGCATTTTCTGTGCGGTAATATATTTGGTGAAAAAAATACGGAAATAGTACGCTTGATTGTTGCAGGCAATTCGGTACGTGCCACAGCAGAAGAACGCCAGGCAGCACATTTACAATCTCGAAATGCAGACAGCAATGGGACCTTCGATGCAATACGCTCCTTAGACAATTGGTTTGCTTTTTGGTCAAAAAGTGTTTTTATTGATGTAATGCCCGGTGCTTATGACCCGGCCAATTTCATGTTACCTCAGCAACCGTTTCACCAATTTATGTTTCCAGAGGCTTCGAGATGTACATCTTTCCGTAGTGTTTCGAATCCATATGCATGCGCCTTGGATAAAACTCATATAACCGGCAGCTCAGGGCAGAATATCCACGACCTTTTAAGGTGCACCATGATTGACGAACCATTAGAAGCCCTGCGTAAAACATTAGTTTGGGGACACATAGCTCCTACAGCACCTGATACTCTTTCCTGTTATCCGTATGTTAAAAATGATCCTTTCATTTTAAAAGAATGCCCTCACGTTTATTTTTCTGGAAATTGTAATTCTTTTCAAACGGAAATACATAAGGGTCCACAAGACCAAATCACACGGCTCGTATGCATTCCCAGTTTCTACAAAACTAAAAGCATTGCTGTTCTAGATCTGGAAACACTCGATTGTAAGGAAGTAAAGTTTGATATAGATGTAGAATAACATGATTAAATAAAACACATTAATTTCCATATACTGTCACATGTTTATTATTTTGCAATTTGTATATACTTAATGTACAACTGGTCCCAGCGGTTCGCCACGTATATTACTTAAATCTAGACGGGAGTCAATTTGATCATCAATTAGGCCGACCACAGCAATGTTATCTCCTCGAATAATGTGCAGGCCTAAAACTATCTGCTCAATGCCGGAGGTTGTGGAAAAGACACGTTCGTGAGATTCGTCTAGGATAATATTTATTGTTTGGTCGAAACCTTTGAGCGTGCCAATAAAGTTACGGCCATCAGCTGTTATTATAGAGACAGTATGATTTATATAGGCCTCCAAGCCTGACGCCATTCTAAAATGATGTTTCTTCAAAAGTTTGGCGGTAAAGGTTTGCGTTTTGTAAACAATAAAATAAATGTATGTTGTTTTCGTACAACTCACAGTAATAAAATAAATGTGGATGGGAATTATTGTGAATTTGTAATTAAAGCAATCGATTCTATCGATGTTTTTTAACAAATGAGTCGATTTTAATTATAATCGTTTTTTTACAAGTCGTATTAATAGACCAGCTGATTTTTACTTTTGTCTCGAATTTTGACATTACACTCATTTCTCAGTACGATTTTGACGTTAAACTCACAAATTACAAAAACAAAATAAATGGAAAATTTTTGTGTGTCTGTATGTTTGTCGAGCTGCTACGACCTGTTGTAGTTTGATCATGTAGTACGTAAAACGATGTAAAAAGGCTAATACTTTACATCCAACGCATAGTATATGTCTACTAGTAGCGCAACTTACTCCGAATCTGCACACACACACAAACCACACAGGGTGTGTTGTATGCAGTAATAAAACAATCAAATTTAAATACTGCAATATTGAGCATGAAGACTTGAAACTCCAAAATAATTGAATATAAAGCAGTTATAACACGTTATCAGTTACTATAGAATGTATATTTCAGTTTAAATTGAAGTTTTTAGTTGCAGTTTTTACTTTAAAACAACTCTGAACGCGATTTCCTTCATTACACTCTCTCGGAGTACATTCATCCACTGCCTTCCACTCCGATTCGCAAAAGAAGATGCCAAACTAGTACGGGTAAACAATGATCCAACGTCAACTGTAAAAACTGCGCTGCCGGAGGACGCCTACGCAGAAAGGTGTTCTGCCCATAAATACTATGGAACAGGCCCCCCTTTTGGGATCGAACTTAGGTAATTTTTTGGTTTTTTGCCCATAACTTTAAAATTACCAAAAATAATGGGTTTCCCCACCGGATTTGGGTCCTGGTACCGAAACGCGTCTCTGGGTACCAATATCTACATTTTTTGTGCAGTTTTTACAGTTGACGTTGGATGTAAAGTATTACCCGTAATACTATGTAACACAGTGATATAATAATATAATAATAATTGGTAATTGTTTCCTTTAGGAGACAACTGCTAAAACACCTCCGAAATTATCGGAAAAGGTATCAATAGACGCGTTTTGACCTCGGTAACAATAATCCGGAAGCGAATTTTCGAGTTTTTGTTTCAGTGAAGAGATATTTGCAATCAAAGTTGAAAATTTTCTGGTATTTTCATGTGGTTGTTGTAATTACAGATTAGGGTGTACCGAAAAGTGCAGAAGTGTGTTCTGCGCAGAAATACCGTGGACCGCGTAGCCAGTGTTGGACCGGCCAAGGGTTATTTTTTTGAAGCGCGGCCGAAAGCCGCCGACGCCGAAAGGTGTTCTGCACATAAATACCTTGGATCAAGTCCCCTATTTGGGATCGTGTTGGAATAATATATTACTTTATATAGCAGAGCAAGGTTCTCTTTAGTTTAATAAAACACGTGCGGATATTTTACGTCTTGCATACTTGAAGTTTTATTCGAGAAGACGGAAGTATAAGTTATATCGGAAGCTTACAAACTAGAGAGTGTAATGATGAATGTTATCGATAGCATACATAAGGCTGGGTTCACAATATTCAACACCCCTCCTTAATTTTGGAATGATAACTTCTAATTTACAAATGTTTTATGGATTACGAAATTGTTACATTTGAGCGTTTGTATGTGAATATAAAAATTAATGTGTATTATAATTGTTTGTGGATTTTAAAACAATTAAACTTATGTAAATTCAGTAAAGAGTTTATTTGTTGTAGTTTTGTATTAATTGTTACTTATTCTATGCCAAGTTCATCAACAAAGAATTTATGTTTATTGACTCCTAATGGTTTTGTAAATATGTCGGATAGATTTTTCTCCGATGATACATATGCTATTGAAATTATATTTTTCCTTACAATATCTTTTATAAAGTGGGCTTTGATATCAATATGTTTGGATCGTTTGCTATTTTCAAAACTTTCAATCATACGTATAGCACTTTGATTGTCAATTAGTAAATTAGCTTCAACCCTAACTTGTGGAACCAAGTCCGTTACAATTCCTTTTAAATATAAAAGTTCGCTTGTGGCCATTGCCCCCGCAATGTACTCAGCTTCTGCGGTGGATAAGGCAACTGCCGTCTGCTTTTTCGAGTACCATTGAACCGGGTTTCCACAATGAAAAATTACACATCCGCTTGTACTTTTCCTGTCTGATTTGTCGCCTGCCCAGTCTGCATCCGAGTACGCTAATAGTTCAATTGGTTTGTTTGATTTCATATAAATTAGACCCTTGTTGCTAGTGGCCTTTAGGTATCGTAAAATTCTTTTACCGGCTTTCCATAAGCTTGACGTTGGTTTGTCTAAGTATCGACTTAAGTATGATACCGCATATGTTATGTCTGGTCTACTATTTGTTGAAATGTATAATAAGCATCCTATTAATTCTTTAAATGGAACATCCATGATTTCTTCAGTATTTTCGTATGAAAAATTACATTCCATTGGTGTTGATGCTCCTTTGCAGTTTAGCATATTGAATTTTTCCAAAATCTTTTGTATCATTCGTTCTTGTTTGATTTCTATGATATTATTATGTCTTGATATTTCGAGGCCCAAGTATTCTCGAATATCGCCTAGGTCTTTGACTTTAAATTCGTGTTTCAACTTCGAAAGTATTTGCGTATCTTCTCCTAAAATCAATATGTCATCTACATATATTAGTATCCATGTACTATTGCTTATGTAAAGGCAGAAATCATGTTTTGATTGTTGAAATCCATTCGCAATCATGAAATCGTGAAATCTCAAATTCCAGCATTTGGGTGATTCTTTCAGACCATATAGTGCTTTGTTAAGTTTTAATACATTATTTCCTTTCTTTAACTGTACCCCTTCTGGACATTTTATATATACCTCTTTGTCCAAGATACCATTTAAGAATGCAGTTGGAACGTCAAGTTGTTTTATGCCGAGATTTTCTTTAATTGCATGGCTTAATAGTGTTCTAATTGTTGTTGCTCTTGCAACTGGTGAGTAGTACCCTTGTTGTTGGTAGTTTTGCTGGAAACCTTTCGCAACTATTCTTGCCTTTTTCGTTCCATCTTGCTTTTCTCTGAAAATCCATTTTGTCTCAATAGCTTTTGCTCCTTGTGGTAGAGTTGCTTCTTTCCATGTTTCCAGTTTTTTATGTGCATTCAGTTCAACTTTAATTGCTTTCTTCCATTCGTGTCTCTTTTGTGCTTCTTCAAAGTTTTGTGGTTCTTCGGCTAATAGGCAATAAGCGATGTTCATATGTTCTTCAGCATTGTTTTCTTCTATAGCATAATTCTGCTCTAAATATTTCGGACGCTTTACTTCTCTTCCTGATTTTGTTTTCAACTTCTTTTTGTTAACTTCGTTTTCAGTGTCTCCTTGACTTGCGTTGTCTTCATTTTCTATTTCTTCATTTTCTATTTCTTCGTTTTCTATTTCTTCGTTTTCTTTTTCGCTTTCGTTTTGACAAACTTCTTTTGTTTCATCTGTGGTAACGTATCTGTTTCGCTCTTCTTCACGTTCGTCTTGTCCTATTATCTTATACTTATACTCTTCCGCATTATCTTCTTCTACATATTTCGTTTGACTTTCGTCAAATCTGACATCTCTTGAGCAAATTATTTTATTTTCTTTAGGATCCCACAACCGATATCCGTTCATCGAGTATCCGACAAATCTCATTTCAATTGCTCTTTGTTCAAATTTGTTGCCTTTGGGTAATTGTACGACCCATGCCTTAGAGCCGAATATTTTGAGGTTCGAGATGTCATACTTTCCATATCGTAACTCTGCTGGTGTCTTAAAGTTTATTGAAGATGATGGACACCTGTTGATCTGATACACTGCACATCTGACTGCTTCGCCCCATAAGTGTTTTGGTAATCCTGTTTCTTTCATTTGTGTTCTTGCTTTATTGTAAATTGTGCGATTCATTCGTTCAGCTACGCCGTTCGACTGTGGTGAATATGCATTTGTGAATTGTAATTGTATACCCTTATTTTCGCAGAAATGTTGAAGGATTTTGTTTTTAAATTCGCCTCCGTTATCACATCTAATCTTCTTAACTTTGTTGTCTGTTTGAGTCTCTAAATATTTTATGTACTTAACAATGTTGTCTGTTGCTTCACTTTTCTTGGCGAGTAGGTATACTACACTAAAATGGCTGTAGTCATCAATAATTGTATGAAAATAAGTCTCACCATTTATGGTTGGAATATTGACGGGTCCTGACAGGTCTGTATGTAACAGCTCACCAACGTACCTGGACTTTGGTTTGATTACTTCTTTAAATGGTAAGCGCGACGCCTTTCCCTCCATACACGAATTGCATACATTGTTTGAGCATGGCAGATTTAATATTTGGAGATGTTTTCTATTTGCATGTCCCAGACGCCGGTGCCACAAATTATTGTTGTCGCTAATCGACCCTTTTGCCCTACCTAACATTGAGTTCTGAAAGTCTAGATTGAAAAATATGGTATACAATTTTCCGATCATTTTTCCATTCATCTTATACCTTTCATTATAAATGCTTACGGAATTATTCGAAAATTTTACATTATATTTATTGTCTATCAATTTTTGAACAGATAGTAGGTTGTGTGCTAGCCCTTCGACAATTAATCCGCAGATTTTCACATTAGTATTGTTGTATTTTACTATTAGATTGCCCTTTTTCTTAGCTACTAAATATTGGCCATTTGCTACAAATATTTTTATTTCGCTTTCGAAACATTCTATATTTGTTACATATTTTATATATCTGCTTTGAATTAAATGTTCGGTCGCACCCGAATCTATTACAAAGCGTATTGTATTGCTATCTATATTTTTGGATATACCCCTAATGCCGTGGGCAGTAAATGAAACTTCATACTCACTCTCTTCCCTTGCTGCTTGACCATAGTGATACCCTTTATCCGCAACCCTGTTGTGTCTTCCTTTTCCCACATACGAATTAGCTTGATTATGTTGCGCTGGTCTAGCTTGATATTGCGGCTTATATTGCCTCTGATATCCTTTACGCTGTTGATTTCGATTGCGTTGACACTCCGCTGCCTTGTGGCCTGGCTTATGACACGTAAAGCATATGAACGTTGAATTTACAGGAGTAACTGCATCACTTCTTAGTGAAGTTACTTTTATTTCGGCATCCAGAAGTCTAGCTTTTGTAAATTCGATTGTCAAATTCTTCTCCGTAGATAAGGTTTCTAGTGAAGTGATAACAAACTCGTATGCTGTTGGCATAGCAGAGAGTAACTGACATACTTGGTCCTCCTCGGAGATACTGCACCCTATAGCTGCCAAGTCGCTTACGGCGGCATCGAACCGGTAATAAAAATCTTGTAATTTTTCTGTTTCCCCGCATCGTATTGTAATTAACTTTTTCTTTAGGTGTAGTTTATTGAACACACTTTTTCGTTCAAACGTTTCTTTCAATTGTTTTAACATTTCTTTAGCATTGATACATGCCTTTATTATTTCCAAGTGCTTGTCACTTAAGCATTTTACTATGATCGACCGCGCTGTCGCATCATCTTTTCTAAATTTGGTATTATCTGTTGTTGGTTCGCTTTCTGTTAGCGTATAGCTTACAGATCTTTCTTCAAGGATTAATTGGATCCTGAATTTCCAATTATTAAAATTTGTCTTCTCCGTCAAAATGGGCAGCACATCTTTTTCAGCCATTTCTTTTATTTGACTTGCTTTGTTCTCGATTTAATTTGATGCCTTGGCGCAGTGGAAGCGTTTGTTGGAATAATATATTACTTTATATAGCAGAGCAAGGTTCTCTTTAGTTTAATAAAACACGTGCGGATATTTTACGTCTTGCATACTTGAAGTTTTATTCGAGAAGACGGAAGTATAAGTTATATCGGAAGCTTACAAACTAGAGAGTGTAATGATGAATGTTATCGATAGCATACATAAGGCTGGGTTCACAATATTCAACAGATCGGACCTGGGTAATTTTTGGGTTTTTTGCGAATAGCTTTCCACAGAAACAAAAAACTTAAAATCCGCTTTCGGATTATTGATACCGAAGTCAAAACGCGTTGTTTGATACCGCTCCCGATGTCCTAAATAAAACAATTACCTAATAATTTAATAATTATTATATATTATTATAAATTAATTTGACATCTCTATATTATTTATTTCATTAGAGGGCCATTGACTTTATTCACCTAATTAAATTTGCAACACAACACCCTGAAATGCCCAAAAAACGTTGACTGCCACCCCGAGTACATCCCGGACGTGAATATAATCTAAGTATATTAAACACCCTGAAATGCCGAAAAAACGTTGACTGCCACCCCGAGTACATCCCGGACGTGAATATAATCTAAGTATATTAAGCAAAGTAGAAGTGAAATTGACAGTTCTCTCGTTCGTTTCCGTCATGGTCATATAGAATGGATGATATATTTACAGAATTGAAAGGAAACCGATTCCTTATCGATGAAACCGTTTACTATGAAAGAATATGGGCATAGTATATGTCTACTAGTAGCGCAACTTACTCCGAATCTGCACACACACACAAACCACATAGGGTGCGTTGTATGCAATAATAAAACAATGAAATTAAAATACTGCAATATTGAACGTAAAAACATAAGACTCACAAATTAGTGAATATAAAGCAGTTCTAATACCTTATCAGTTACTAAATAGTGTGAGTTTTAGTTTAAATTAAAGTTTTTAGTTGTAATTTTTGCTTTGAAACAACTCTGAACGCGATTTTCTTCATTCCACTCTCTCGGAGTACATTCATCCACTGCCTTCCACTCCGATTCGCAAAAGAAGATGCCAAACTAGTAGGGGTAAACAATGCGGTTGGATGAACAAGAGAGAACATATAAATCTTGGTAAGCCTAACCATCCATTTTTCAATAAAATAAAACCTTTATAAATATATAGCATATGTAAACTTGGAAGGACATTTGAATTTGTTTTTTAGATGCGGGATATTTCTTAGAAAGACGCAATTAAACAAGAAATCGAACAAGAGAAATTATAAAAAAATCGCATTTAAAAACAAAAAAATAAAAATAAAGGGTAATTGTTTCCTTTAGGAGACAACTGTTAAAACACTTCCAAAAATGTCGGGAGAGCTTACATATTTACATGCAAAATTTCTATCTGGATCTGGATCACTCCTGATGGGAGCACGCCTATTGAGTCATGCATACGAAAAAAGTGATTTTCCATATAAATTCCAACAATATGCGTTGGTGTTAGTAAAAATTTATGAATTTGTGGAATCAGTTTCACCACGGTTAGCCATGGTTGGTCATTGTTTATTCCTACTAGTTAGGCATCTTCTTTTGCGAATTGGAGTAGAAGGTAGTTGATGAAGGTACTTAGAGAGAGTGTAATGAAGGAAATCGCGTTCAGAGTGGTTTTAAAGTAAAAACTAGAACTAAAAACTTCAATTTAAACTGAAATTTACACTTCATAGTAACTGATAAGGTGTTATAATTACTTTATATGCAATATTTAGGGATTTTTTTTGTCTTCACGTTCAATATTGCAGTATTTAAATTTGATTGTTTTATTATTGCATACAACGCACCCTGTGTGGTTTGGGTGTGTGTGCAGATTTGGAGTAAGTTGCGCTACTAGTAGACATATACTATGTGGTTGGTAGGGATAGTATATGTCTACTTCTTAAAAAACGATTTATTATTCAGAAAAAATACATTATTAGAAGCCAAATAAACATTATTTTATTTGTTTCGCTTATATTTAATGTTGTTGTTATAATAGATATAACATATGTACACCAAATGAAAAGGATTTTAATTACCTTTCTAATTCTGCTTTATTTTTGAAATAATACTTTTTTAAATATATGCTTTTAAATATTTCTATAAATTCACCCTTACCCCACCTAGCCCCTTTCCCAATCACTTGGGTAATTGTTTACGACCGCCTCCGAGTGCGAAAACACTCCCAAAAATATCGGGAGAGGTGTCAAGGGACGCGTATCGGTCCCAGAAATCATAATCCGGATCCGGAGAAAAATTATTTTTAGTGTTTGCAAGATATTTGCAAGCAAAGTAAAGAAATGTCTGTCATTCCCATGTGGTTGTTGTAGACACAGATATAGGGTGTATCGAAAAGAGCAGAAGTGTGTTCTGTGCAGAAATACTGGGGATAGCGTGGCCGGTGTTTGAACAGGTAATACTTTACATCCAACGTCAACTGTAAAAACTGCACTAAAAAGGCGATATTGGTACCCAACGTCCCAGAAGCCCTAATCCGGTGGGGGAACCCCATTATTTTTAGTAATTTAAAAGTTATTGGCAAAACACCAGAGAATGGCCTAGGTCCGATCCCAAACGGGGGGGCTGATCCATTTTATTTATATGCAGAATACCTTTCTGCGTAGGAGGCCTTTGGCCGCCCTTCTGCACATTTCGGAACTCCCAATATGTGTGATTACAACAACTTTCAATGCAAATATCTCTTGATAGAAATATATAATCGCGTTTCCGCTTTCCGCTTTCCGCTGATACCGAGGTCAAAGTGCGTCTTTTGATACCTTTCCCAATAATTTTGGACGTGTTTTAGCAGTTACGTACGGTCGTATAGAATTACCCAAAAAAATAGCCCTTAGCCTGTCCACCACCGGCTACGCGGTTCACAGTATTTATGCGCAGAACACACTTTTGCACTTTTCAGAACACCCTATATCTTTGAGTACAACAACCACATGAAAATGACAGAAAATTGTTAACTTTGCTTGCAAATATCTTGCAAACTACTAAAAATATCGGGTTTCCCCCACCTGATTAGGGTTCTGGGTACAAATATCGCCATTTTTAGTGCAGTTTTTACATTACCATAACCCTAAGGCCCGGTTTTTCAGTACAAGTTTAACTCAATTTGTCAGTTAAACTAAGCTTAAACTTGTTACGCAGTTTTTCAGTCAACTTTAAACGAAGTTTAAACGTAGTTTAAGCGGCCAATTTGGCAGGGTTAAACTCTAGTTAACCTGTCAGCTGTTTGCATATTTGATGGTTTTGGTTGTGAAACAATAAACTGAACGCAATTAAAAAGGGACGATATTGTTATATTTAATTAAATACTGGATATATCATCTGACGAAAGTGATTATAGTGATGAAGATATTAGCGAAATCCTAAGTATTACAATACTGAGGAGAAGCAATGGCGTTTAATATGTAAACAAATATTATCTGTTGCCGTATCTAGATAAAGAAAAAAAGCAAATATTAAAAGCGGCCTTAAACTCACACTGAAAAACCGCTCTGCGGTTTAACTGGAGTTTAAATTTATGCCGAGTTTAAGCAAACTTAGTTTAAACTGAGCTTAACCAAGGACTGAAAAACCGGGCCTTAAATAGACATATACTATGATATCGGCCCAGCGTTATCAATAACCGGTCGACCGATGGCCTTAAATTTTTTTATGTTATTTTATTTATTTTAAGTCGACACTAAAAACAGCGGTCGGCTATTGAAATATAAAACATGGTTTACAAAACAATATTAAATATATGAAAAAAGAAAAATATAATTAACGAAACAGAGAAAAGCATAAATTTAGTTTATTAAATATTATTTGTGTGTGGCTAACTGGATGGTTGAAGAGGCCGTGTCAAGTTTAATAGATTGACTGTACACCAGTTCCGAAATGACTCCCAATTGGCGAGATGGTTCCGTAGGGGAAAATGAGTAAGACATGAGAGTACGGTAATAAGAGTTACATAATTTGAGGTAGATCATTTATGAATAGGGTAAAAAGCAAGGGTCCTAAATGACTACCCTGAGGCACACCAGAGGTTAAGTTGATCAATGTGGTCAAAATATTCTTGAAAAAAAGCTGTTGAGACCTCTTCATAAGATAATTTTCTTGCCATACTAATAAATGATTCGGAAAACCTAATAAATCAAGTTTATGAACTAGAATGTTATGGTTGACAGAGTCAAATGCTTTGCTGAAGTCTGTATATATTACATCAGTTTGCATACAATTCACGAATCCATCTATAACAAAAGAGGTGCACTCAAGTAAGATCGTTGTGGTTGATCTTCGACGCACAAAACCATGTTGACAGGGTGATAATAAAGAGCTACACAGATATTGCAGTTGGCATGTGATTATTTGCTCAAAGGTATTAGGAATAGCTGAAAACTTAGGAAGCAAGGTTTTTTATAATTTTTCGAAAAGCGACTTAAAGGTCTTGTTGCGACTGTGTACCATTGTGGCTATTGCCATGGCACGATTAGCGAAATTGAGGCCGTTGTCAAAGATCACACCCAAGATTCTAGTGTGGTTGACAGTAGGTAGAGTTACTTCATCTAACTGGACATTTAACTCTTGCCTCAACTGCGGATTCCCCGTCGTGAAGAGTCGCCGTCGATGCAGTCGGAGACAGGGGAAACATTCTCTCCCGTTTCCATGTCAGTAATGACGAAGGTAGTAGTAGAGAGATCTTCATGGTAATACCGTCGGGTCCAATTGATTCGAGAGTTTGTTTTTGACGCTACTCGAAAAAACAAATTGAGAAAATTATGGGCAGATGCTCTGATGCTAATGTAAGTATCGATCTCCAGTCGACGCCATGCCCTTACGATACGTCTGCCTGGGTGATGATAGGTTGAGTCCCAAGCTGTGTCGCAGTCTAACCCCGCTGCGGGTTAGGGGTTAGAATATGCCCGAGGTAGGTATACCGATCGTAAGAGGCTACTAATATGCACAAAGGTAATGACGTCCAACTCGATGGTTGATCAACGGATATGATACCTCTCACCTCTCATTACTAAGGTGACATGAACCAGAAAGTTTCACTGGCCTTAAATCGCTACCACGACAGTCGGGCAGTACCGCAAGGGAGTACCGGAGCGTACCGGCTTCAAATCCGGCCAAGGGCTGTTAATTGGACACCACCCCCAAAACCTTCGGGGAGTGTTTTTGTCGTTACCACAACAGGAGAGATAAGAACGGTAAAGAGAGGTGAGAAGTATCATATCCGTAGATCAACTATCGAGTTGCATGACATATACTGATTCATTTCACTAATCCAATATTATACCGCTAACCTACGATTAGCCGAACATCAGCATGGATTCCGCAAAATGCATAGCACTACCACCGCGCTAAACGCCATCACCACACAGATAGGTGTCGGTCTCAACCAATCTCGCCCAAATGACAGGACCGTGCTAGTTGCGCTTGATCTTTTGACACTGTTAATCACGCACAACTCATTAACGACCTGGAAGATTCAAATCTTCCCCCCTGTCTAAAGCGTTGGACCGCCAACTATCTTAGTGGCCGGCAGTCATCGGTGGAATTTAGAGGCGAAAGATCAAAGCCACGTATAATTAAACAGGGGGTGCCACAGGGTTGTGTCCTATCCCCGCTTCTGTTTAATTATTACATATCGAGGCTCCCTTCCCCACCAGAAGGCGTCTCGATCGTCTCCTACGCCGATGCCTGCACGTTCCTGCCGACTGGACCCTCCGTTGATGAGCTCTGCTCGAGAATTAATTCGTACCTTCCAACCCTTTCCAGTTTCTTCGCTGCACGGAACCTGAAATTGTCACCGACCAAATCCTCGGCCACCTTATTTACGACGTGGACAGCGCAGGCGAACATGGAATTAGAAGTCTACGTCGACGGCATTAAGCTTCCGACTGTCACACACCCCAAAATCTTAGGGGTCACGTTTGATAACATGTTCAAAAACGGTGCTCATGTAGCCGCGATTGCCACCAAACTACAAAGCCGTAACAAAATCCTCAAGTCACTAGCTGGCAGTACTTGGGGGAAAGACAAAGAAACGTTACTGGCAACGTACAAGGCAATCCCAGCCGGTTCTGAGCTACGCGACGCCAATATGGTCGCCGGGGCTATCAGACACAGACTGGATGAGGTTGCAGGCCTGCCAAAACACCGCACTCAGAACTGCCACGGGGTGCCTCCTTATGTCTCCTGAGCAAAAATGCTCGATGTCAAAGAGCACTGCGAGATGTTGACCAGACAATTCCTGTTCAACTGCCATAACCCGCAGCACCCGAACAGGAACCTTCTCAACGAAAATCCGCCTCCCAGGAGAATAAGGAGTCAACTCCGTAAGCACTATGACGAGATCCGGCACCACATTTTCTCGCCGTTTGATCCAAAGGTGCACCGGCGGGCCCAGGTCTCGTCCAGTGAATGCAGTCCTACAGGCACAAGCCCCACCTGTTGCCGACGAGGAACGCGAACTGCCCAGGGAGACAAGAGTCACGCTGGCCCAACTTCGTTCTGGATACTGTAACAGACTAAACTCTTACCTATCCAGACTGAACCCTGACATGCCAAATGTCTGCCCGGCATGCGGCATATCTCCCCACGATACTAACCATCTGTTCATCTGCTCAACTGAGCCCACCCTTCTAACACCAATTTCACTCTGGTCCACCCCTGTTGAAGCCGCGAGGTTTCTTGGACTTCCGTTAGAAGAGCCTGATGACAGTGTTCGATGGGGGGTGACATCCTAGGCAGGTTAGGTAGTCGCTACAACAACAACAACAACTAATCCAATATACCAATTTAACACCATTCCCACAACAGCCGGTTCTATCGTACCGGAATGACCCGGGTTTTTTACCCAGCCAAGGGCTGTTATTTCAGTGTAACCCTGTCCAATCTCCTCCGTCCCACCCTTAAATTGTCATCCTCGGAGCAAACCCTGGCAGCTGGGTTGCTTCATTGTCTCTTGTTATGAGCTGGGGTCGAACCCAGCCCTGGACCAAAAGATTGGATCTGCTGCGTTTGATGGAAGAAAATTTATATTAAACGATCGCATTCGGTTCAATGCGCCAAGTGTAGGAGATGGCTACATAAATCTGTATGCTCAGAGCTTAACCCTGCCATCCACGGACCCCGTACTTTCTTTAGTACTTTCGAGGCACCATGCTGTATACGCCTAAGGGCGTCCCGCGGTAGGGGAGCGCCAGAGACTACACTGCGCCCTTGCTGACACCAATTGGAGGAAATTGCAAGTCTGCCAAAACACCCCCATCAGAACGGTATGTCTGCTTATGTCGTCTGAGTCTCACCTCCATCAAGAGGCAAAATTGCTCAATGTTCAAGAGCACGCGGAACTCTTGAGTAGACCGTTCCTTCTGAACTGTCATAAACCTAGTCATTCAAATCGACATCTATTGGATGAAGCCCCGCCCCCCAGAGACATCTTCGCAAGCTACGATGAGATCCGGTACCACATTTCTTTGCCGTTTGATCTTCGGAACCATAGGCGGGCTCTAAATGACCTCCACACTGAGTCGGTAGACAGATCCCTCAGATCTCGGCCTGTGAATCCCGTTATCAGTACTCAGCCACCTGAATTGGCTGAAGAGGAGCGTGTACTTCCGAGGGAGACTAGAGTCATGCTAGCACAACTTCGCTCTGGATATTGTAATAGGTTAAACTTTTACTTGTCCAGACTGAACCCCAACATACCAAACACATGCCCTGCATGTGGTATGTCCTCTCATGATACCAAACATCTCTTCTCCTGTTCAGTCGAACCTACTCTTCTAACACCTACATCACTCTGGTCCAACCCTGTGGAAACTGCGCGCTTCCTCGGACTTCCGTTAGAAAAGCCTGATGACAATTTAGAGTGACCGAGCCCATTGGGCAGGGCGAATCACTGTCAACAACAACAACAACAACAACAACAACATGAATTTAACACATTATATTTAGTTTGTTTAAGCTACAAAGAAGTATAAATGATTATTCAAATAAATAAAAGTAAGTTATTAAAATTTTAAAAGCTTAAATAAATATTATTTAACATTTTAAATGTTTCGAACCATCGAATATGTTACTCATCAATACGTGCTTTGTTTCAATGCATTCTCAGTTGTGAAATCTTTCTAATGTTTTCAAACGCGTGTCAGCTGATGAAGAAAGTTGCAAGTCCATAAAGCTTCAATACGTTCCTTTAGTAGGTGAAATGGATATGAGATCCAAATAAGTACAGTTTGAGCTAGGGCACCCATTGGCTCAGGATATTGATGTGTAAGTAGAGCTAAAAGCGCAGTAAAGGAGCAGAGGCCCGCCGTAAACAATATAAAGAATGGCAACTCCTTTTTTGGATAAACAGATACCTCATGAAAAGACGGCAACAATTCACGATCAGCGCACTCTGTGCATGTTGGATAGGGATAAAATAGATGGCCACGTTCCAATGGATACGGCAACATACGAAATGTACCTTCCCATGTACAATGAAGCAAATTTAGTGCTCCCTCCACATTTTTCCAATGCTTCAAATGGAAAAAAGCATAAGCAAGCGCTTCTGAGTCGCCACGTTTTAATATATGTTCTGGGGGTAAAATAAGTGGTTTTGTTTCTAACAAATATTTTGGTACATGTGGATTAAATTCTACTGCTCGATGGATTGCTTCTACAGCACTCATTTCTATCGAACTAAGTCCACGTTTTGATGCAATGTCAGGTGAAAATTTATCTGCCACAGCACGAGCTTTCAACAATGCCGCTGTGTAACATATTGTCGCCGATTTAGGTAATGAAATATCATCATATTTGGCCAACACTGCTTGGCAATCGGCATACGCTTGCATCTCTAATAAAGTCTCTATAAGATTTTCATGTACGTTTAGTACATTCATTATTGAAGGAATTTCTTTACTAAGATCTCGAAATATTTTTGCAGCCTCTTTAAGTTTACCAAGCTTCCGTGCGCACATAGCAAGTCTTCTTTTAATATAAATCAATACATTTGTATCGCGACGATGTATACCCTCCGCTATTGGACCCTGATGTTGGGTAGCTTGTGATCTACGATAATTGGTTTCTGCTACTTTTAGTGCAGTTTTTAAAATTTTTTCCGCTTCTACAATGGTAGTGGCTTCCTCTTCTGCCAATAGAATGTAAGCGGATGCACATTCTGGATTCATTTCAAGTGCACTGTGTGCGGATTTTATTCGTTGAACAGGATTTCTTTCTCTCCATGCTGTTTGCATTATTTCATACTCCTCTTTTCTTGCATCACCTAGACACATGGATGTAAATAAGTAGTTTACGAAATTTTAATCAATTAATCTGTATAACTACCTTCGCACGTGAAGAACGTTTGATGATCCTGTGCACTTAAATTCATATCGTAATAAGTAAGAGGTTCTTTGCTTGTTGCCCAAAAAAATCGTTGATATTCGGCTCCACGATATAAATTCAATGGGTTTCGCCAAACTTTGCATTCGGGCATTTGCTGGCTAGGTCCTGTTGATTGATTATTACTACCTCCAACTGCTAAATTTGTGGTTCCATTAGTTCCATTTCCGTTTGTTTCATTTTGAGCATCACTACCATTTATCCATGGGCTGATATGATTGATTGAAACTTGTTCTTCAAATTAGAAAAGTTTATAAATTCTATTTTATTTTCAGAACTTTTATAAATGACATATTTTGTTTACCTATAAAGGAAGTCCCATATTTACGAAAGTACCACCATTCAAAAATTAAAATCAATCCGGAAATAAGACTCGATGTTCCAGTCAAAGCTACATAAAACTTTGGAGTCAGCGTGCTGAGGAACACCGAAGAGTCCCACATCCTGGCACCTTTTCCACACTTTTAGCCCGTTAGAAAGGTATTAGACAATCTTTTTGCCCCAATTGCCGTTTTTTTTAACACTTTGTATCAATATATTAACAAATCCATTTATGAGAAAAATTTCTGTTGAAAATATTTTGATTTCCTTTTCCCACTTCCTCTCATCAGATATAACAAAATCTGTATTCAGTCGATTTTTTGAGAATAGACTGTTCTTTTGCTAGCCTGAAATTACCTGGATACGGTACGAGTTCGATAACTCGTCGATTATTCCTCCCAGGGTCGTACGCTAACGGATCAAACAAAAAACTCGCCAATACAAAATTGGTAGTTTTATTTGCTAATAATAACCGCAATACAAGCAATGTATGATGATCATGAACCTCGTGAAATTGTATTGCGTTTATTACTAGTAAATAAAACTATTGGTTATTGTTTACGACAGCCAACGAGTGCGAAAACACGTCCAATAATGTCGGGAGAGAAATTCGAGAGATGTCGGAAGCGAAATTCACTGTCTTCATCGCCTGAACCAATGAGCATGCATTCATCTTTTGTATGTATGTATGTTTGCGCATACAAATGTGTGCGTACGCTGTAGTGATATTTGTTTAACTATTCGAATACCTATTGTGCGATTCGTGGGACCAGTGGTACCACTACGACTGCGTCGGAGTTAATAATGAAATTGCAGATATAAGCTGGAGTTGTAAAACCTGCCGATGCGCGCAGACAGCGTTTACTGCACCGACCCCTCTGCTCCTCTGACAGAATGTAATGAAACATCTATGGCAGTTTCAGGAGAACCCACTTCATCATTGGTAAGAAGTGTTTTGATTTCAATGGGCCCGAAACTGGGTTGAACTGTCGTTATTTCCCCGCACATCGTGCGATCCCTGCCATTTTACCCACAACAACAACATTTACAACGGTTGGAAATGTTGACACCCAGCAAAATAGGTTGAGTGGGCCAGCTAACTAAAAACAGCAAACTAACTCAGAAGATCCGTTTAGCAGCCATGGTGTATACAAGCTCACTTGTGAATGCCAGCACAGTTACATAGGACAAACCGGACGACAAGTAAGAACGAGGTTCAGAGAACACATTAGAGATTACAACAAAAAGATACGGAATCCAACCATCATACCAGAGTCCAACTTTGCGAATCACATGGCGGAGAATAAATGCCCCCCGGAAACATCAAAAAAAGAGTCAAGGTCCTACATGTACAAGCAAAAGGCCGACGTCTGAACGTACTCGAAAACATGGAAATCTACAAACAAAAAACATTCGACGGTAGAATAATAAACGAACGGGCAAACACTGTTTCCGACACAATATTCGAACCTTTAAAATTGGTTTACAAAAAACAAAGCAACCACTCAGGTACCACAAACACACACGCACCGACAAATAAGCACAAAACAGCAAAAGATCAAAAACAACAAACAAGCAAAAAAGGTCAAACAACAAAAATTACCAACTTTTACCTGCCTCAGTCAACCACACAAAAAACCGATCGATGCAAAACCACCCCCGTTTCTGAATGTACACACACAACACATGCACACACGTACACAAGCAGACACCCATGCTGACGTTACCTGCTACCTTCTATAAATACAAGACAAACGACCACAACAGATCAGAACGAAAATCGACACTGATGATAGCACAACGCCGAAACCGGTTTGTCTCAAAACCAAATTTGACAAGGGATGACGAAAAATCGTTCCAATATACATCGAAAAATTTAGATTATAAAAAAAAGGATCAAACTGTGAACTCTGGTACTGCTACCTGTGTGATTATGCAATGGTAACATGGCACACCTGTACAGGTAATACAATCTCAACAGCTGATTAGATTTTTTTTATTTTAATTTTCGCTAAACTGTCAAACTTGCCTGCTATCGGTTTGTTTACATTCTAACATGTGCTGTGTTGTTCTGATGTTTTAGAGAAGCAATTCCAATATGGCCGCCGTGCTATTACCTGTTTTACTATGCCATGCATTGTACATAGCATAAAAATTACATTTTATTGCGTTTCGCCACAAGGTGTCGCTGCTTCTGTGCATATTTGCTATAGCGTTCGTGCTCCATTTTCTATTCGGTTGCGGTATGAGGTGAAAAGAAATAATTTTCTGTGCATTCTCGTGAAAAATACTTTTAATTTAATTTTTAGAGGTTAAAAGTTAAGATATATTTGATTAGTTCGATTTAAAGTGCAAAGTAATTGTTGGAAAAGAAGGTTTGATAAAAAAATGTTTGTAAAATCCTAAAAGAAGTGAACAAGAAACACTGAAAGTTTTTGACAAAGTTCACGTTTCGTGCCGGTGTGGCTGCTTTTGGAGAAAATACATATAAATTTCATATGTATACTTTTATTGCTTATAAAAAGTAGAAAATATTTGAAAATTGGTAAATAATAGTTTACACGCATGTTTCGAAATTTTTATGTACAACAAATCAATATTCCACCATTTTTTCATGTTCACACAGAATAAATACTTGGATCAAAAAGGGGCTATGGCTGACGGTGCAGTGTTAGATCTGTACGCTGAAGACCTCGATAAAGATTTTGCCGCACAGAACCAGGTAAGTGACAAAGATGAAAAGTATCAAATTAAACTGGGTAATTCTATACGACAGCACTTAACTGCTAATATACGTCCAAAAATCTCGGAAAGGTATCAAACGACGCGTTTTGATCTCTGTATCAATAATCCGAAAGCGGAAATTAAATAATTTGTTTCAGTGAAAAGTTATTAGCAAAAAACCCAAAAATTGCCTAGGTCCGATCCCAAATAGGGGGATTGATCCAAGGTATTTATGTGCACAAAACCTTTCTGCGTAGGCGGCCTTCGGCCGCGCTTCAAAAAAATTACCCTTAGCCGGTCCAACACCGGCTACGCGGTCCACAGTATTTTTGCGCAGAACACACTTTTTCCACTTTTCGGTGCACCCTACTCTGTGATTACAACAACCACATGAAAATGACAGAAAATTTTCAACTTTGATGGCAAATATCTCTGAACTGAATTTCCGCTTTCGGATTATTGATACGAAGGTTAAAACCCGTCGTTTGATACCTTTCCCGATATTTTTGGACGTATATTAGCAGTTACGTGCTGTCGTATAGAATTACCCTAAACTGAGTTATACATATTTTATTTTAGGATGAATTCGCTGGCGAAGGCGTTGATTTATATGATGATATAGGTGGACCGGTCGAGAGTTCATCTGGCGCTCCTGGAGTGGTAGGCCCAAGCGCAGATGCCGCCCCAGGTAGTGATTCCGCGGGAAACGGTGGTGGGCCGAATGGACTTTACCATCAAGGAGGCGGGAGTTTAACACCAAATCATATGGGCCGCCGTTATCAACTCTACGTTGGTAACTTAACATGGGTAAGTTTTCCTTAAGGGTAACTTTCTTATGTAAACTAATATTTATCTCTACACGATAAAACATTTTTTCTCAACGAAAGTTTATATTTGAGGCATATGGAATAACCCCATCCAAAAAGTTTATCATACCAAGTTTTACGAGAGTATTTCTGAACATAAGATATTTAGTAGGTTTTCGTTTTTTGATTGTGCTAAATTTTTTTGGCTAGTAAAATGTAAGCTAACCCAACCCTCCATATATAAAAAAAAAACTAAATTAAATGAACACGTAGTAAATAAGCATTAAATACTGTTCATTTTAGAACGATTTCGTTTTTTGTTTGGGCTTGGGAGGTTGGGCCAGCTTAAGAGGGCTAAATTCCAAGAATCTGGAGCATAGTAATTGTCAACACATATATTATCAGCTAAGATTGTCAGACTGCGTACATTTTTGATAACTTTCGATGATTGTAATAAAAAATGTTTAAATATAATAGAATTTGTTAATCTAATTCATAATTTTTCAATTTGATAGTGGACAACTGATCAAGACATTGCTAATGTTATGCGTGAAATTGGAGTTAACGACTTTCAGGAAGTGAAATTTTTTGAAAACAGATCTAATGGGCAATCTAAAGGATTTAGTGTTATCTCACTTGGGTCCGAAGCAAGTCTACGGCTGGTATTAGAGCGCTTACCAAAAAAAGAACTGCATGGTCAAGCTCCTGTTGTAACTTATCCAACAAAGCAGGCATTAAATCAGTTTGAAAGTTTGCAAAAGACACGTCCTGTCCCACCGTCTCAACAAAATGGGCCCCCGCGTGGCCCCGCACCTCCAAATATGGGAGTCGGTGGACCAATGCCTCCTCATCCTGGCGGACAAGGTATACCGCCTGGCCATCCACCACGTATGATGAATCCTAATATGGCACCTGGTCAATACCGCCCTCAACATATGCCACAGGGCCCTCCAGTAGGACCAAATCCAGGCCCACCTCGTATGCAGGTATGTACACATTAAAATTAAAATTATTGTTACACATATTACTTTAACTCAGTCGTATTAAATTGGTAGTGCTCCTATAACTGTAACCATTTGCTAACTAATTGTTTTGGTAAAACTTAAGTAATAAAGCCAAATAATTTTTACAATTAGTAGCAACGTTTATCTGAGTACTTCTGAATGCCAATTACCACATGATCAAATATTTAAGTCAATGTATAATGCTTTCTTAAACTAATGAAATACAGTTTGAAAATTCTAAATTGTTATATAACTTTGCCTGCTTTGGAACAAGAAATATGTGTATGTATTTGCAAATAATGTTCATATTTCAATTTAGGCGGCAGGAGCAAATTGATATAAACGGCTTTTCTACGAATAACAAGTTAAGTGCACAACAATATTATTAAAACAAACTTTTATTTGGTGGCAAAGAGCTATATATGAATTCTTTTCTGTGCGCTGAAAGCAAAATAACTTATCAATATCTTCAACTTGCAAATAACTTTTACTACAGAGCTTAAGCTTTGAACCTGTTTTTCTCAATATGACATAACCTCCATTTGCACCCTTTGCTTCTGACCGCCTCAATTGAAAAGGGCAATCCAAATAAGATAAGGTGTATATTATTATACACAAACAAATGAACATGAAATGTGTTGAATAAGTATAAGCTTCCGATATCTGTATACATATGTACTCATTTTATGTTCTATTTGATATCTTAGCCTTTAGAGGAACTACTGCAAAAGTCAATTTAAATATTATGTTTCCACTACAACATTAAGGATTTCTGCTAAATTATCAATTTTCTAGAATTAAATATGTTCGCTCATAAATGCATTTCTAGTATTTTAACTTTTTCCGCCGATGAATTGTTTTGGGTTTGCTATAAAATAGTAATGTTCTGCCTTTCACATTCCTTTGCAAACGGGATAATTATGTCAAACACTACGCGAAAAAAAATCTCTTATTCACTCCCTTCACTGACTGTCAGTAAATGGGAGTTTTTTTGTATTAAAATCGATTATGAAATATATAATCAGCACCTTAGGCTCAATACAAAATTTCACTCGAAAGTGAATTGCAGAACATGCCTTAAAGTTGCGGTTTAATGTATCTAGTACACTTACGTAAATTTATAATTTAATTACACACTATGCCAGTTATTAGACAAATAAAAATTTGTTTAATTTTACCATCTGAAGATGTGCATGGATTAAGGTGATACGTCGCAAAATAATTTCCAGGAAATATAGTTTTAAATTCAAAACACATGGCTTATCAAGCAGATATTTTCTACACATGACTGTTTAATGGCGAAAAAAGCTTTATATGCAAAAATCCAAAAGTTCGACAACATCTTCATTCATTTACAGCTTCACCTATATCTTAAATATTATCTTAAATCAATTTTGGAAAGTATTAGCGAAATATTTAAATATACTCTTATGTACTTTTCAACGCCTCCAAACCAAACTATGCTAAGTCTGAAAATTTAGTTTTTATAGAAGCTCAAAGCCTGTATTCGATTTTTCTTTTAATTGGAGATATACATAACTTATTAGGGAACCTCTTTAAAATTCCGATAGCATTCAAGTTATGTCATATGTTTATTAAAAAACGAAAAATCCCAAAAACTTGTTAATTCGACTTCGCTGAATTAGAAGAGTCCATTGTTTTCAAAGTGGTTTAAGTCGCTAATCCAAAAATAAATATTCCAGAAAATGAAACAATGAAATGATCAATGTAATTTTATACACCAGCGACAATAACAATGTATGATGTAGTACATACATTTGATTGGTACGCTGGTTAAGAATGGAGAATACTGACCAAATATTGGGTTTTAATATTAATAGGAGGGATATGCTCATCACAGTTTCTATGAAAATTATATCTTGTTTATTTATTTTATCCTTCAGCCATATTCTTTCTCTATATTTGCGGGTAAATGACCTCTACAAATAAGGTGCTATATACTTCAAAGTATTGGTTCATTAACCCTCTAACAAGCCAATTTTTGTTGCAAATGAAAAAACTCACACCTAGGAATTCTAGTGCGATAAACTCGAATTTCACTTACCAACAATTTTTTTTTTTTTTTTTTTTACTAACTTTATCACTTTTTTGTAGTTACCAAAAACACTTTTGTCAAAACTCATTTAACAAATTGCACTCAATTTTTCAACGAACTCTACAACGGAACTCTGCCCCCACTTAAAACTATAAAATCAAGGTCACAACATAGATAAAATATTTGGCTAAGATAGGAATTCTATTTTCCGTGCACCAATCAAAAAAACAGAAACTCGATGTTTTTAGGCCCACCCTGTTTTTGTAACGACAAAAACAAACTCCGAAGGCTTTGTGGAGTGTTGCCGAAAGTAACAGTCCTTTGCCAGATGTGAACCCTGTACTCTCCGCTACTTGTTGTTGTTGTGGTAACGACAAAAACAATCCCCGAAGGTTTAGGGGAGTGTTGTCGAATGAGCAATCCTTGGCCGGATTTGAACCCGGTACGCTCCGGTACTGCCGGAGCAAGGAAGGATAAGGTACGTAATGAGAGGTGAGAGGCATCATATCCGTAGATCAACCATCGAGTTGCACGTAATTACCTTTGTGCATATTAGTCGCCTCTTACGACCTCGGGCATATTCTAAACCTCTAACGCGCTACTCCCCTGCGGTACTGCCCGACTGTCGTTGTTGTTGTAACGACAAAAACACTCCCCGAAGGTTTTGGGGAGTGCTGTCGAACTGACAGTCCTTTGCCGGATATGAATCCGGTACTCCCTTGCGGTACTGCCCGACTGTCGTAGTAGCGATTTGTTATGACAAGTGTAACCTTCTAGGTCATGTCACCCCTACTTTAGTAAGGAAGGAGAAGATGGGTAATGAGAGTGAGAGGCATCATATCCGTAGATCAGCTATCGAGTTCCACGTTATTACCTTTATGCATCATTCCCAAAACAGCCGGCTCTATCGTACCGGAATGAACTGGGTTTTTTACCCGGCCAAGGGCTGTTATTTCAGTGTAACCCTGTCCAATCTGTCTTGTCCCACCCTTAAATTGTCATCCTCGGAGCAAACCCTCTCTTGTTACGGGTTGGGGTCGAACCCAACCCTGGACCAAGAGATTGGATCTGCTGCGTTTGCTGGAGAAAAATTTATATTAAACGGTCGCATTCGGTGCTCAGGGCTTAACCCTGCCATCCACAGACCCCGTACTTTCTTCAGTACTTCCGAGGAACCATGCTATACACGCCTAAGGGCGCTTCCCCCCTACCAACTTCAAGTAGCCACAATGGTGGCTCAGTCTACACGACTGGCAGCACTGCTGCCATTTCCGACTGTCGCTCACCAGCGTCTCCATCTCGCAGGGCCGCTCAACACTCCTATCCCCTCCGGAATAGGCCAGATATGAGCATCGCCGAGCGTCAGTCCCCTCTTTCTCTGTCCCCAATACCAAATTGCAAATTATAAACATCCACATTCCCCCTGCCACGTGTTGTCCTAGAGATTGTCATCCCGACATTAGTGCGTTGCTAAGGGGCCATAACCGTCTAATCCTAGGCGACTTCAACGCACATCACGATCTCTGGCACTCCAACTTGCCAGCAGACAGCAGAGGATACGTTGCAGACCAAATAGACAACTCAGCATTCTGTACAGTCAATGGGGATGCCCCCACCAGGGTGGCAGGTAACTGCCACAGTTCGCCAGATATTTCCATTAACTTCATCTGGCGACCGATGCTTACATTAACTTCAGACCACCTACCCATCCAATACCAGAATTCGTTCTAGGCCACGAGGGACAGTTATTTAGCGGCTCTTTTCAACCTCTCTCCAACTACTTTCGTCATACCTGAGATATGGAAACAGGCGATTGTAGTTCCCCTCCTAAAACCAGGGAAGCCGTCGAACCAAGGAGATTCTTATCGTCCGATATCCCTCCTTTTGCCGGTTGCGAAATTACTAGGGACCATTCTGTTCCCTTACTTTATTGCAAATCTGAAATTGGCCGATTACCAGCATGATTTCCGCAAATCTCACAGCACTACATCCGCTTTGAATGCCATTACAACACAGATAAATCATGGTTTGAATCAACACCCACCAAACCATAGGACGGTTCTCGTGGCACTTGACCTTTCAAATGCATTTTATACGGTCAGCCACGCCACACTCCTTCGAGACCTGGAAGAGACACAGCTCCCTGCCGGCCTTAAAAGGTGGACCGCTAATTACCTCAATGGTCGACAGGCATCAGTCAAATTCAGGAACAAGAAATCTAGACCACAAAGAATAAAACAAGGGGTGCCGCAAGGGGGTGTTCTTTCCCCCCTTTTGTTTAATTTCTATATTTCGAGTCTTCCTCCTCCACCAGAGGGAGTCTCCATAGTTTCTTACGCTGACGACTGCACGGTAATGGCCTCGGGCAAGGGCCGCTCCATTGACCAACTCTGTAGTAGAATTAACTGTTGGCTCCGAGACCTTTTCAGCTTCTTCACCGAGCGACCCTATCTCCAACTAAATCGACGGCGACCCTGTTTACGAGTTTACGACATGGAATGCGCAGATGTGGCAAGAGTTAAATGTCCACGTAGACGGAGTACCTCTACCTACCGTCAACCACCCGAAAATCTTGTGTGTGACGTTTGAAAACGGCCTCACCTTCGCTAGTCATGCCACCGCAATAGCTTCAAAGGTACAGAGGCGCAATAAGATCCTCAAGTCTCTGGCCGGCAGTACTTGGGGGAAAGATAAAGAAACATTGCTTGCTACATATAAGGCTATTGGCCGACCGGTTATTGACTACGCTGCGCCCATATGGTCGTCCAACCTTGCTGACACCAATTGCAGGTAATTGCAAGTCTGCCAAAACACCGCCATCAGAACTGCTACTGGATGTCTGCTTATTTCATCTGAGTCTCACCTCCATCAAGAGGCTAAATTGCTCAATGTTCAAGAGCACTCGGAACTCTTGAGTAGACAGTTCCTTCTGAACTGTCATAAACCCAGTCATTCAAATCGACATCTATTGGATGTAGCCCCTCCCCCCAGAGACAAAAGGAGACATCTTCGTAAGCACTACGATAAGATCCGGCACCACATCTCTTTGCCGTTTGATCTGCGGAACCATAGGCGGGCTCTAAATGACCTCCACACTGAGTCGGTAGATAGATCCCTCAGATCTCGGCCTGTGAATCCCGCTAACAGTACTCAGCCACCTGAATTGACTGAAGAGGAGCGTGTACTTCCGAGGGAGACTAGAGTCATGCTAGCACAACTTCGCTCTGGATATTGTAATAGGTTAAACTTTTACTTGTCCAGACTGAACCCCAACATACCAAACACATGCCCTGCATGTGGTATGTCCTCTCATGATACCAAACATCTCTTCTCCTGTTCACCTACATCACTCTGGTCCAACCCTGTGGAAACTGCGCGTTTCCTCGGACCTTCGTTAGAAGAGCCTGGTGAAAATTTAGAGTGATCGAGCCCATTGGGCAGGGCGAAGCTCTGTTAACAACAACAACAACAACCTTTGTGCATATTAGTCTGCTCTTACGACCGGTATGCATACCTCGGGAATATTCTAAACTCATAACCCACAGGGGGTTGGCCCACCATAATGTATATTAGCTTTGGTGGGAATTGGGGACAGCCCAGCACATATGCATTGAATCATTTGTATGCAGTTATTATTATTTTTTCTATTGACGCTGGTGTATAAAACTACAAAAATAACTTAAATAAACCTGTTCCAGGTTTCGTTCAGTATAAAATAATTACTTCGTAAAAAGAAATATTTGAACGTTGTGTATACTTGGACTAGTACCAAAAACATACAACAGGTACATATTTTCCGCAGATCCAAATACAATATACATACATATATAATATTAAAATTAAACAATATTTAATCACATACATATGTTATAGATTTAAAAGAGATTTTGTGTATTTATAATTGCTTTTGTAATATCACTGTTATTGTTATTATTATCATTGTTGTTTTATTCCATGTTTAATGCAACGACGTGAAATCCCATCTTTCACATATACTTAAACCAAAAATAAAATACATTACGTTTACAACAACTGCTATAATGCTGCTTAATATTCCAATTAAACAAAACAAATCATAAAAGGCTCCAATGCATCAAGGAGGTGGACATATGGGTCCACAACAACCAATGCCTGGCCCACCGCCACGCTATCCGCCAAATCAAGGGCAATGGGCACCTACGGGACAGCCACGTCCGAATGGACCACGAGTGGGACCGCCAAATGGTCCGCCACAGCGACCACAAATGGTAAACTTTAATTTCCCTGTAGTAAAATTTTCTATATTTTTTTTTTTTAAAGTATTCAAAATTTTAGTTTTACACATCTACATGTCGTACAACTAATTAGAAACCAAATAAATTAGAAAAGTTAATTGACAGTCAGTTTTTTAATAGACTTGATAAACCATAACTCACAATTTTGCGAGGATTTTATCCGCTTTGGTTTTGTTCTGATTAGTTGCACGTGGTGTATGTACATACAGTATGTGCATTAGGGTGATTTTAATTTTTTAAATTAAATTCTGTAAACAGTCTAGTCACTAATCGAGGCATAGTATTAGGCGTCATCCGGTGCAGCTCGAACTCCGGATCACGTTAAATTCTCACTGGAACACTCCCGATCATAAGTAGACTTCAGAAGCAGATGTCAGCACGCTTGCTTCTCATTTCAAGTGGACTCAGGGCATGCACAATATTTGAAAAAATACCCCAAATATTTTTGTTTAGTGCCTAAAATCATGAAATTCGTTTTAAGCAAAGTTATCTTGCTTAAAAATTGAACCTAAGATTGTGGTCAATTTCGAGTTTTGAAACAAATTGCTATTCACATCTCTCCTCTCGAAACAAAGAATCACTAATGTGTGAGCTGGTTCTGGTCAGGTCACAAACAGAAAAATATTAGGTTAGGAATCAAATAAATTGAAAACGAAATAAATTTTAAGATTAGAAACATTTTATATATATTTCATGTATTTTTAAAAATAAAATTAAATTAATACAAATAATAGTTGAGACGCTTACCACCTGCGCTACTGCGATATGTATACCGGCGCTGTTAAATACTGATTTTAAGATGTATGCAAGTGAGTTTTCTTAAATTTGTTTGTGATTTTCTCTTACCGAAATCATCTGAGTCACAAAAATTGTCTAATGAGTCAAATCCCAAATTTAGTGACCAGAGACGAGACTGCCTTACAGAATAAAGCTATATGTACATGTAGAAACGCATATTCTCAAAATTTGTAGCCTTAATATTAATTTTATGTACCTGCAATTTTAGTTTTAAGATCAAAAAAATTATTTTTAATTTCGAAGAGCTTGAAATTGCCCAGAATGTCAATAAAACCGATATAAAATATTGCAAATGGTGCTTTTGGAAAAAAAAATACATTTTTTAAACATATCGACTGCTGAGTCACCCTATTTCAATTTCTTTTTCCAAAGCGCCCCACCTCAAAACTTTTTTCAATAGCGCCCTATTACAAAATTTGATTTAAAAACACCCTATCTTAGAATTTTTTTCAACAATGCCCTATCTGAGAATTTGATTCAAAAACGCCCTATCTCAGCAAAAAATTTATTGAATTTTCGTTCAGATGAGCCGTTTTTGAAACTCATTCTGAGATAGGGCGTCCTTAACCCAAATTTTGAAATAGGGCGTTATTGAAAAAAATTTTGAGGTGGGGCGCTCGTCAAAGAAATTCTGAGATAGGGCGCTTTTGAAAAATATTTTGAAATAGGGTGATCTTCCACTCAGCCGTCGATATGCAAAATTAAAATTGGTGAGAGCAGCTATTTCTACATTTAGATTAATATTTTGCTTGAGCACAAAAAGAAAACTTTGTGGAAATAAATTACGCTAACGTGCATATATGTAGTATGTACATGCGGCCCTTGAAGACAAGAGTACTCTATCTGATATTTTAAAGAAAGTATTTAATAATTAAATTAAGTGTTTAATAATTAAATAGTTGGTTTTGTTAATTATAAAAAAAGTTTTAAATTTGGGACGCTTCCCTTAAAGTATTTTCTAGCAAAATGTATCTTTTTTATTAATTTTGCGATCGTAGATGTCTGAATGAAAAGCAAGATAAACGCAACACAGTGGCCCCTTTTTATCATAGTGGCGCGGTGGTTGCTCGAACCGGAGCGTACTGGGTTTATTCCGGGAAAGGACTGCCGAAACCTTCGGTGACTGTTTTTTTTTAGCAAACCTAGGATTTTGCCCGACCGGGACCTGTTATTTCGGGTTTATACTGAGATTTAACTCGTCCACTGTTCCCACAATTAGTAATTGAGGTATATGGATTTATTTAGTTGTATTGCGGCGTAAAAAGAAGTAAAGGAATTTTTTAGACAAAGTTGTGAAGAGGCAAAATAAAAATATTCAGAAAATTGAGTTTAAATTTAACAATCCTCACAGAAACGTATGGACGGTAACAGCTTGTTAAAAACATATAGTTCAACACCAAATTCCTAAAGGGCGACGTAACACCTTCGTTTCTTCGTTTTCTTTTCAAACTTTGTTCACAAAATAATTGTGAGATGTTATTAATTATTTATTTCAATAAAACGCTTTAAAAAAACTTCATTGCCCTTATACCAAATTTTAATTTTAAATTAAATTGCTTCCAAAGTTTCCATTCACCATTACTTGTCTTATATCAGCCCCTAGGTTTTCAGTGAGGTTGAGAACAGGACACTAGCAGGCCAACTTCAACCCCGCTCACTCTAAATAAGTCGATTTTGCAGACTTGCTCGTGTGTTTAAAATCATTATTTAAAGGTTCAACTTTCCTAAATTTGAAGAACGAATTTTTGTTATATTAAATTGTGCTTTACAGGTGAAATTTAAATGTTTTAAAGAAATGCAAATCCTGCTGTTCAAGCCGCCAAAGCGGAGCCACCGCCATCTAGGTCATATAATAACTACAACCTCTGTTGAATGTTGAAATAATACAAAAATTTTCTACTTTAAATTGTCAACACACAATTTTGACAATCTGAAAGCAATAACGAAGTGGATAGGACCGATTTCCCTACAGTTCCGCATGCCTAGACTTTGGCGGTGCCGTTTTTGTGAACTATATATACATATTGTGACGAATTCGATGGTTCTTCGATTATTCCTCCTGGGTCCGATCGCTATAAATTCAAATAAAATGCACCAATAGCAATAACCGCAATACAGTGCATACACGCATGAGTGTAGCCATCGCTATCTTTTGTCGGTAGGAGTTGAGGTGGAGTAAAAGAAGACAGAGGTTGGGGAAACTGATAAGGAAAAAAAATTTTAAAGGAAAGGGTCAAAATTTGGACCAGGTGTGACCCTAGATAGATAGATAGATATTCTTGAGGATAGCACTGCGACCAGGTGGTCTATTGTGCCCTCATCTAAATACAACACCTCTTCCAAGCCAACTTCCCTCAAAAAGGTGAGGATTTCAGTTGGCCTGAGGGCTTGTAATTCCGTCTGCTCTGGCCATGGTGATCCCAGGACTTGTGCTCTTTTCCTGGCTATTGCGTCGCATGCCATAAGGATGTGCTCTGCAGTCTCCGACGTCGTATGACAGAACCGGCAGTTGTCATTCGCCCTTATTCCCATTTTGTGTAGGTGGCTGTTGAGTCTGCAATGACCTGTAAGAATAGCAGTTAGAATTCTTAAATTAGCTTTGGAGAGGCTTATTATTGCTCTATGGCGAGAGGTATTATAACCCCCCAAGAGCAACTTTGACTGCCGCAAGCCCGACGCATTGCGCCAGTATTCCTCTCGTTCCTTTTTTTCGTCTTTCCTCAAGCATTCTTTAAGCGTTTGAGGACCCACTGGCAACATTGGCTCAGGCCCGATAGGGCTTGTGCTTGCTGCGTGTCGTGCTAGGCTATCAGCCTGCTCGTTACCCTCGATTCCTGTATGACCTGGAACCCATGCTAGAAGCACCCTATTGTTGGTTCCTAGGTCATTTAGCTGTGACCCTAGAAATGGTTTTTTATTAAAAACGGCTCCTGCTATTTTTGGTTTGTTTTTCCTTAAAGTTCTAATTGGCATATTGGTAAGATATGATAAAAATCATGCTACTTTTTATTATTACCTTATCACTTGAGAACGAATCTATTTAAACTGTGCCAAATTCTACTTTCCTTTAAAGTTTTGGGGGAATACTGTCAGAATAAGTTAATTTTTGGAAACAAATAGCCAACACTCTTACTCTTTTGTGCAAACTAATAAGAAGTATGTCGGAGAACTATCAAAGCTGCAATAAAGTAAATAATGTCTCAATAAAGATCCCATAAAGAATACCGCTATTGTACCGCGTACCTTACTTATGTTTTAAAAAAGTTGTGCAGCATTATATATACTCCCCACCGACACTTCTATTATTTTTTACACCACTGTAATCTTCATAAATTCGTGTTTAGAGAATTATATTTTCTTTTGTCTCCAAAGTCTTCAGGTCATTTCTTTTTTAGCTAAACTTGATCTCGAATATTTTATTGTATTTTGAATTTGTTCTCGGGTATATAAAAGTATTATTTAGTAGATAGTTTAATGTTCAAATATGTAAATATGTATGACGGCCAACAATTTCCTTTAGTTTAATATTAGTAAAAAAAAAAACAATACAAAATTTATGTTTAAAGAAACGCATTCAGATCATTCAGATAAATTTGTATGCGCAAACCATTAAAAAAACTCTATTAGTAGTACCTGCCGCATGCACACTGGATAAAGCATACCAATTATTAAAATAATTTATTAATTCTAATTAATCATTTTTAACTTTTTCGTATGTAGTTCCAGGGTCCACCAGGAGGGATGCCGATTCGCGGACCTCGCCCCGACTGGAGTAGGCCTCCTATGCATGGTGGTTTCCCACCTCAGGGTCCACCCAATGGGCCACCGCAAGGGCCTCCACATATGCAGGGTCCACCACGTGGCCCACCTGGAGGCCCACCTCAATTAGGTCCAGGTGGCCCACCTGGCGGCCCCCATGGAGGTCCTGGAGGACCAGCACCACATGTAAATCCGGCATTCTTTGCTCAACCAGGTGGCCCCCCTCAACATCCTGGAGGACCGCCAATGGGTGGTCCACCAGGACCACCCCAGCAAGGAATGGTTATGCCGCCTCAACATGGTCCACCACCACATTTTGCCCAACAAAGTGCACCTCGTGGCCCTTGGCCAGGGCCTGCACCGACGAAACCACAAGGTCCATTCCCTGACCAACCAATAGGTCCCCAGTTGTCGGAGGTAGAGTTTGAAGAAATAATGAGCAGGAACCGCACTGTGAGCAGCTCAGCCATAGCCAGGTAAGAAACACTAATTATTTAAGAACAATAGCCAGTTACTTTTAAGGCGGATATATACATTGAATATTCACTTAAATTTTAAAGCAGCCATCGACTAGGGTTCGCCGCGTAGGGTTGTATTCCAATTGCGTTCTCTGTACGCTTTACTTTTGCCCTTAGCGCAGTTTCTGATAAACAACAAACAATGCAAGTGAAATCCACAGTAACATAACATAGTGATTGTTTGAGTGCTCTAAAGAAAGTGTAAATCTTGGTAATCTTTAAGTATGCGGTTCGGGGCAATTAGTCAAAGGAGGCTATATGTTTAGTCTCTGCTACAAATTGACATTCATCCTATTCCATGATAATGTTGACAGTACCGATATCCGGTACAAGCACCTTGCGACGTCAGCTCGAAACCTAGCGATTTCGAACCCGCAGGGGTTCCCCTCTATTTGTGATTTGCCGTGCACTTATAAACAAGAACTTAAAAAGAACACAGAACCTAGGGACCGCAGCTTACTTTTCCTAGTGAAAGATAAACAATCAGCTCATGTTGGCTAAGCAGCTAAGTGAAACTGAATGTAAACCTCACTAAAACTTCGTTAAAAACACTATCCATGGACCTCAACTTAATTACAAGGGAGCTGGCTTTCGAAGGAGTGGTCAACTTTTTACTTCGATCACAGTGTCTAAATGTCCTTCACCCAACGGAATTGATTTCATTCCTTTTAGGGATCATCTTCTAGTGAATGGTTCAAGTCCCTTAATAAAACTATATTGCAGCCCAAGGCAGAACTTTCGCAAAAGCGTAGCTCGGACGCAACGACAATGCTTGGTGCGCTTACACTATGGAAAATTTAAGAGCCAGTAGATATATTTGTCAAAAGAAATACAGTAGAATCGCGCAAAAGTTAACTCGCGATGGAGGTGAGACTCAGATGACATAAGCAGGCATCCCGTAGCAGTTCTGATGGCGGTGTTTTGGCAGACATGCAATTTCCTCCAGTTGGTGTCAGAAAGATTGGGCGACCATATAGGCGCAGCATAGTCAATAACCGGCTGGCCAATAGCCTTATATGTAGCAAGCAATGTTTCTTTGTCTTTTCCCCAAGTACTGCCGGCCAGTGGCAATGCTCTTACCACCTAACCTGACAGCTGTTTTGCAGCCCATGGATCAAAATCCCATAAGACTGGTCAAGTTAGAATACCGAGCAAAACTTTTGTGGAACATTGTAGCGCAAGAAAACGTTCCGGTTGAGCATATTTTGAAAGGACATTCAATTCGTGATGCCATCTTGCTGCTTAAATGAGCATGGCATGAGCTACCAAGAGATGTGCTTATCAAAGCTTGGAAAAATATTAAACAGTGGGACGATGATTAATACGACAGCGGCCGCCGTGGTGTGAAGGTAGTGTTGCCGGCCTACCACACCGAAGGTCCATGGTTCGAGCCCTGGTACAGGTAACATCAAAAGTGATTTGAAAAAAAAGTTTTTCAAAAACGGGGTCGCCCCTCGGCAGTGGTTTGGCAAACTCTCCGAGTGTATTTCTGCCATGACAGGCTTCTCAGCAAAAATTCGTCTCCTTTGTAGATGCCGTTCGGAGTCGGCAAAAAACTGTAGGTCCCACCAATTTGTAGGGAAAATTCAAATCGGCACACCACAAATTGGAAGAGAAGCTTGGCGCAAAAATCTCTTAGGAGGTTTATGATGATATACCTGTTGTATATCGCGCCATAGAGAGAGAGAAGACGAAATTCCATTGCTTTCATTGATGAGATCAAGTAGTTCTCACGATGATACACTTCGAGAGGTACAATCTTTATTGTCCAAGGTGCGTGGTGTTGACGTCAGCAGTGACGATATTGAAAATTGGAACGACGACCAAATTACGGAAGATGACGAAGATTGCGAAGTGTCTAATAATGATAACGAAGAATCAGTTATCGAGCAAGATATGCAACAACAGAAAGTGAGTTTTTCGGAAGCAGTTGAATGCATCAATACCTTGATAAAGTGGTATGAAAACAATAATGATGCAAATCAGATATCAGATCTTATTACTATGCGCACGAAAATTTTCAGGAGCTATTACACAAAAGAAAAGAAACAAACAAGTCTCGGCCGCTTCTTTAAGCCAGCCCTTACAAATTAATATGTACATATGTATGTAAAATGTGAAAAAGTACAAACTAAATCTAAGTTTCTGTTTTGTTACGAGTAAAAGTGAGTCATGTAAATAAATTGAACGTATTATATTCCCAAAATTGTGTTTATTTCCATGTTTTTTTCAAATTCGAGAACCCTTTGGAAAAGTTAATATTTCGGAAAAGTAAAACACCCTTGGAACGGTTTGGTTAACTTTTTCGCGATTCTACTGTACATGTATATTGAAAACTATGGACACAAAGTCCATATACAATTTAATGCCGTCGAACCTTCGAGATGTTGATTTCCGATTTCTACATTTTATTAAACTCTCATAAAAACAAAATACAAATCTAGAAAAACTCTGACCAGGTAACCTAATCAAACTTTTTTGGTAGGGCCGTTTCAGATGCAGCAGCTGGCGAGTACTCCAGTGCAATAGAGACACTGGTCACCGCGATTTCGCTTATAAAGCAATCAAAAGTGGCACATGATGAGCGATGCAAAATATTGATTAGTTCCTTACAGGATACTTTGCATGGCATCGAAACTAAGAGTTACAATCGCCGTGAACGCTCTAGATCACGAGAGCGCACTCATCGTCCCAGACAACGTAGAGAACGCTCGTCATCGCGTTATAGAGAACGATCGCGTGATAGAGAACGTGAACGTGATCGGGATCGCGAAGCAGGGTATGGTTATCGATTATTTTTTAAGATTATGAAAATTGAAAATATTATTTTTTTTTACAGATATAGAGAACGTTCTAGAAGTCGAGAACGCGAACGCCCAGTCCCAGATCATTACAGGGATGATAGGTAACTTCTCCAACAAATTCAAATTCTTTTATTTTTAGTTTTACTATATTTATTTGTTTTTATCAATACATATTCATATTCACTTTGATATATTTCATTTAAAGTAGTTCAAGTCGATCTGCACGTCCACGAAAATCTCCTGAAGCAATCGTAGAACCAGTTAGTGATGTTCCATCGAAACGCAGCTATTATGAGGAACGTTACCGATCATCAGATCGTGATCGCGAACGTGATAGAGAACGAGAACGGGATCGTGATAGAGATAGGGATCGGGAAAGGGATCGTGATCGACGTGAAGAACACCGCTCGCGACATTGAAAAGATAACGGTGAATAATGAATCTACTCTAAACCAGCAATTGCAACAAAAGTAATTATATACATCCATAAATACAAAATGCAAAAAGTTAAAAGAATAACAGCACTATCATTATATACGGTACATTGATTGTATACAATGCTTATATCATAGAAAAGTAATCTGTTATTCAACATGTACGACATGCTCTATAGCTATGTATGAATGCATATTTTCATTTTCAATTGATAACCGATATCCATATATATTAAATAGATTAAAATGATCTTAATATGCAACATTAAAATAACATTAAAAAATCGCCACTGCGATTTCTGTGTAGACGACTTCAAATGATAAAAAGAATCAAATCAACGAAATCGTCTTCAGAAAGGTATATAAGGAGCTATACATAAATACATACATACATAGATGTAAAATCTTAAGTCTACGGAAATTATCAAACTTAAAGCACAACAACAACATGCAGATATCCAATCAAAAATAAAAGAAAAACATTAAATAATGTATGTACAGGATACTATCTTCAATACCTACATTATTCGAACATAATGAGGATTTCGGACAACAATATTTTATGAAAGAGTCAAATTTAAACTAAATATGGATTCGTACGAGGATCAACTGACAGTATCAATAAACATTGTTTTCTCGTATGCGGATTTTTCCTGCGTGTTCACATCAGAAGAAGATTGTATATTGATATTTCCATTTATTAATAAAAAAAATATTTTAAAATGTTAAATTGCAAATTATTGTATTGTCTTTTATACTGAAACACCTTCACATATATTTTAAATACGCCGTTATACATATGTATATTTTTGCGCACAACTGTTAAGTGCTATGCTAAGATTAGTTAAATGCCACCCCCCGTATTGCGATTGTCTACAGTAATAGATGTTTCAGTTATTATTTTGCCCGAAAATCGTATTTCAATTAAATAAACAATTCACATTTCTTATATTTATAGAATAATTTAAATGAGCGAGCTAGAGGAACAGTCTTATAAGTCTTTGAGTCGTTTTTTCCTGTAATCTCTTCATATCGTCGACAACTCAGTAAAAGCTGCTAAGTCCAATTTTCAATCAAAATGACTTTTCAAATTCCAGCACCTGGTGGTGAAACAAAAGGATGTCATCAATGTTCAGAATCGCTAAAAAAAAATATAGAAATGAAAACCTAAGTCCAAAAAGCTGCTTGAGTGTAGATTTAACTTCAACTTGGTCTTTCGTTCCACTGAAAATTTTGTCTGAATGGAGTTGGCGGCTTTTACCGTGTTTCCGACGATATGTAAATATGAAAAAAAAAAATTGCTTGATTCTATTGACTGTATATAATCGCAATATTGGTGTAGTTTAATGTTCACAGTCGATTACAAATTAGAGCTTCAAAAGTATCGAAACTCGCCGCAATATATATTGTTGATATTTAAGAAGAAAACTTGAAACAACTATGTTATATATCGTTGGTATTTGAAAAGTGTAAGAAGTAATGCAATTAGACAAGCTGTAGTCAAAAAAAATTAATTCACCTTGGTGTTTAAATATGTCAAAACGCCACATACTAATTTTAGAAACTCAGCAAGAATTGTTTTTAAAGTTTTGGCTTTTCAATTGATGTTGGAAATGTTCGAAACGGGTCCATCAAAAAAATAGTTCGTTTATATTAATTAATATTTAATTTATCTTATGCCATATGTATCGATTCTGTCATCAATATTTTTGCAGCTCTTTTATACATTGTATTTTTATTTTTAAGTTTTTTTTTTTCTTATTACTATATTGTTTTCAAAGTTTCCTTTGAATTTGATGTAATTGTGCCTGTATACTAACCGAAACCAACCTACCTTTTATTGCACTCAATACTAACAGATAAACTATATACATTGCGGGCTCTTAACGCCAAATGATCTCAAGCTACAACAGAAAAAAATGTTTCGGTAAAAGAACTTTTATAAAACAATTAAAACGACACATTTTTTTAAGAAAAAATTACACATAGCATAACCCCGCAATGATGCACTGGGGATTGGACTCTCACCTCAAGCTGTATGCTTAAAATTCTTCCAAAATAAAGTTGACATTTAATAACTTTGAAGATGCTTTATAACAAGATCAAAAACTCATTTTCTAGGTACATATATTTTTTGTACGAAAATTCCTTTTGCTTTAAAAATTAATATCCATTGATTATTTGATTGAAGACAATAAATAGGTAGCGCATATCGGGTGTCAATTTATTTTGTGGCTAAGTATACTTTAATTTACATGACCTTCCTAGCTATATCTAAAGAGATGAATATTGTCGGCACACTAACCTTGTTGCGATAATGCCCTTTCTGTATTTAAAATACCGGTATGTTTCATGTGTGTACATTACATATTGATTGTAACTGCCATCTGGGCATGGAATTGTTATTTTTTTTATTCACATATTACTCTCATGTATTTTTATTTTGCTAATAGTTCTCCTAACTTGTGTAGCTTAAACAACAAAAGTTTAAAATTTTATTAGGGTCTATGTAATACGTAGATACGTTATTACTAATTACTGTATAATATATTTCATATTCATTTGACTTGTTCCCTAATTTATGGATTTATATGGAAATTAAGGTTTACTAAGAGATCCGTGGAAAATGTTGAAATAATTAAGGACATTCCTTTTAAAATGTGCGCGTTGACCAGTTATTATAAGTAAGGATATTTTAATTATTTGCGACAAGCAACAAAATTTGTATTACATACTACTTGATGCGCATGGATAAGGGTGTTATGTTGTTTCATGTATATAAAGGATTACATAAAATGCGTTATTGATACTAAAACTTGCTATTAGTTTTTCTCAGTATTTTGAAGATGACATAACACCATCGCCCATTCTCGTCTTCGATTATTTTTGATTGTGAATCACTATCCTTATTTTAACATTTAATAACTTTGCTTTTTAAACACATCCCCTTTCCTTTGATATTTTGTTAGCGTTAGTGCACATACGAATAATTCATTGGTATTGTTATCATACTTCTGTTACCTTTAAAGATGAAAATGTACATTAGATATAATATCGTCTGTTATACAAGAATGGTTCTTTTTGATTTTTGTGGTTTTATAAGTGGCTATTATAAGTTGTGGATGCACATGGGAATTTCTACTATTTTTTTTTTTACCTTTTTTAGAGAGTACTTTACTTCTCTACTCAGTCCGAATTAGCATTTGTTTGCAAGAGTATATGTAATGTTATCAGACTCCATATATGGTCGATAACCCTAAACCTGTATCATTACATTTAGCCCTTTCCAAGCTTTACCCTAGAAGTTATTAAAAGAAAAAGAACGGTTTAGTTGATAGTTGTTTATAATAAAGATATCTGGTAAAACTCCCCAATACCTTCGGGGAGTGTTTTTGTCGCTAAAAACATCTGGCATACTTATATTTAGACGAAGGATAAGGTATATCGATAATTTATCAAATGTATAAGCCGCTTTCTTCTTATACTTTTGTTAGACGGTAGCTGGGTAAATTCCTCACTTTAATATAAAAATGATTTTCTTTATAATTAAAATTTTACACTGAAGTGTCGAGAAGAAGAAAATTCCCATTGGTATCTATATATTATGTATTACAAAGTATGTATGAATGTAACACTATTGAGGAAATGTTCCAATTTATGCCCAATTGAGTTTTTAACGAGTTTTAATTTTGACGGAGGTAACAAACCGTCCTTTTTTTCTTGTTTTTGAGCTAAGCAATCAAAATAGGAATTAGGACCTTTTATATTCGGTAACGATTAACTTACTATAGTATTTGTAACAACTATTTATTTAATATTTTCCTTATTTTTGTGATTTGATAAATTTTCTTTAGCTTAATATTGTATAATTATGTACATATATACACGTTCGATCTGTGATAAAAGGCGGTAAATATGTGCACCATCTGTGATGGTAACACCTTTACTGCTCTAACTATAACTTAAACTAAATACAGGTAAAATACTCAGATATTCATATTGAATGTATATGTAAAGCTGTAGCTATCGGATGATGATGATCATCATGAAATACAATTTCTTGCTGTTGAAGGTAAATGAAATTATCAACTTGTCAGCATTAGAATAGATTCTAGTTAGCATCTTCGTTTGATAACTTAACTACACCAATACCTCACTTTGCGTTGTGTGGTTACGTTCCAAAAAAACACGACGCAAAATAAATTATGATTTTCTATAGCAAACCATGTAAAGGAAGACTTTTTTATAAGAAAATTTAACAAACTAAAAAAATAATATAATATAAAATTTTGTTACATACATACAAATAACCAAAAAAAAGTTCACTTAAAACAAAATAAAAATTAATCACTGTCTGATGAGTCCATAGTGGCTGTTGTCGTAAGTCGGCTTTCTTTTACAAAAAATGCCATGGCGCAATCGAAATTGCTGAGTTGATTTTCAGTTAGAAAGAGGATTCCCCAGTTTTTATGGCATGGCTCAATTTGAAGCAAAAGTCATGCCATATTTTAGAAAAAAAAGGTAATTCCAAAAAATTTCTAAAATAAAAATTAAGGACTCGAACCCAAAACAACGCATCTTCGAAAATCTTACGACGCACAGTAAAAATTTGTACTAATTCAGCAGCGATGCAACTTCGAAAAACGCAAAACGAAACGACGCAAAGCGAGTTATTGGTGTATTGATATTGCTATTTTTTTATTTTGATAATCTTATTTTTTAACATATACACGTACATATGTTATTGTTATTTAATTCATATTGAACTGTTTAAACATATTTATTACCATGCTTTTTTTTTTTTTTTTTTGAAATTGCGCAATTTAATGTATTATAAAAAATGTACTGAAAACACATTTAAACTAGATGAATATCAACAACTATTGATAAAAACATGTGTACGCGGGTGTGCAATCTCTAGCAAGGAATCGCGCTGCGCTTAAAAGAATACACATTCATATTCACGTTTGAATAAATTTTTATTATCAATGCAAATGGCAAAAACATGAGCCTTTGTATTAAGTTAGCAGCGTAGAAACTGTAGTACATACATGTTTGCCTTTTTCTTGTTGGAGAGGAAGAGTGCGTTTGTTGGTGTATAAAAAAACATACATATATTTATGCTATAATATTAAAACATAAATGGTAAATAATTTTAAGGGATATTGTTCTTGTTGAATCAAAATTGGTTTAAAGTTACGCAGTAATAAGTACAAATATCTTAAGCTTCATTACTAAACAACCAAAGTTATCGATTATGGATGGCAATGCTTCTTTACTTGCCTATTTAATATAGATAGGGAGCCTATTTATTATAAAAAATTAATCATGCACTAAAGACTCATAGCATTCTTTATAAGTTTCAATTAGATAGTCCAAGTCGGTTACTGTATCGCAATCCGAAAGCAAATGCTATTCGAAAGCTGTCATATTCCATCAAATGCCAAAGAAAGCGACTGGGACTTAAAAGCAATGGATTCATAATTGAAACATAATCAATTGAATTTTTTTTATCGGGGAATTTGAAGGTATACTGCAACATAAAATGCATTTTTGTTTTGTTTTAATATTTCTGAAATTTTAAGCTTTTACTTTTATAGTTCTAAAACTCAGCATCAAAGTTGTATTTAAAACAGTTTATATTTTTTTTAATATTGCACCTCTAAAATTTTTTGTTGTAAAACAGTTCATTTTAAGACAAATAAACTGCAGAAGACAAAGTTCAATAGAGGCTACCATTCCGGAGGCGCAAAGAAAACAAAATAAAGGCATTTACAATTATTCTATGTGTGCTCTCATAAGTTATAGAATCGAATAAAAAAGATAATCCTGCATAGTTCCACAACTACTCATTTACAAGGCAAGAAAGTTGTGTTGCTGTCGATAATCGCCCCTTAAACCAATGTATGCGCTTAAACCAAATTATGTATTTACATATGTCCTTTTCAATTTATCGAAACAAATGTATGTAATTGCAAATGTCTGACAAATTCACTGTATGTACTTTGCGTTTGTATGATTAATATATTAAAATGTAGAAGAACAAAAACGTTTCTATTTCGCATGCAAGTGCATTGTAAATTGATATGTAAACAGTAACAACTACAGACGTGAAGTCAAATGTAAAAAGGCCTTTTACATTACAAGAAAAAACCTTCTAAATTCTGCAAGCTTAGATTTATTTCAAACGATTCAGATTTCGACTAAATAATTTAGACCAAAAATCTGAAGCATATTCTATAAGCATGAGTCGATGATAGGCAATATACTTAGCTGACTGCTTTCATAGAGTATTTATCTCAATCAGACTGTATGCAGGTGGTTAAACCCCTTAAGACAATGTGCCAAAAATTAAAGATTGTTTCTCTTTTCTTAACATATTAAAAAATTAGACCTGTAGCGCAAATCACGAAATAGAGTGGAATTTTAAATGTGTCTCGGTTAGAAGTTACTGGAAATCACCCCTGTACCCGGTTCTCTGCCCTGCAAAAATCGAATGACTGAAACTCCAATTGGTATTCATGTCGGTAAAATATCCCGTAATTTTACGGGTTATATACGAGTCAAATGACTATAGCTGTGACACCTTTGTTAGAAGTACAGCTATATGTTTATCTTAGGTCAAAAAATAAATTAGAAAGAGCGAGATGTAAAACCACACACAGGAACATGAGGAAAGAAACAGCCACAACGCCTACCGATGTCCTTATAAATGTGATGGAAAAAATACGGAAACTTTCCGTATGGCTCCGGGTAAATTTACGCATCATTTTACTCCTACTGTTTTTGCAGGGTGACTACTGAGTTTGACAAAAAATTAAATGTCCTATTTATAAAATTTGATTTTCAAAATGACTAACTACCGTCTTTCATGCTTTTAAAAGTACCCTGGGATGAATTGATTGGGCTGGGTCCATTTCAGGAGTCTGCTGTTAGAATTGTACTGAACTGAGCAGATTTTTGTTGTGGGGGTATACTTACATAATACATATACACCCCTATTCTGCATTTCGATTACGTTCCCGCTCTACGCTCCGACGGGATAGAAAGTAGGTATTCTGCGTTACGACTGAATTGAAAGAAGAGGAAGGGCTATAACTTTTTCGAAATCAGCGGGTTGTCTTGAAATATGTGAAACTGAAACATAAAGCAAATATACACAAACAAACGGAACTACGATCGAAGTGTAGAATAGGCAGAATTGTAAATTTCGAAGTTGAACTGAACGAAAACGGAACGCAGAATACCAAAGCTGCCAAACGGAGAAAATTTCGATCCAAGTCGAAATGCAGAATAGGGGTGATATGTTTAGTCTAGATATGTAAGAGTTTAACCTTTTAAAATATATAGACCGAAGTTGAGCCGGAGCGCTCTCATGCGAAAATCGCATTCTTCTAAAGCTACAGGTGATTGTTGTTTCTAACGACAAAAACACTCGACGAAGGTGACAGTCTTTTGCCGGATATGAACCCGGTATTCCCTTGCGGCACTTGCCGGACTGTGGCGGGAGGGACTTGCTATGACCAGTGCAATCCTCTAGGTTCTATCAACCCTGGTAATGAGGTGAGGCATCATATCCGTAGATCAACCATCGAGTTGCAGGTCATTATTACCTTTGTGCATTTTAGTCGCCTCTTTCGACTGTATAGAGGCGTTTACCAGGTGAAAATAGACAGACTCGGTGTGAATGTGTTTAATGTTTTATTGCGTAATTTTCAGCCATAAGGAAACATCCCGTAACTGTTATACAGTTACAAATACCCTCTTACACGTTTTCTTGAAAAAATAAAAAGCTTCCGCAACGCTGAAGAGGCTATCTTCAAAGAAATAGCTCGAGTGCGGTGTTCTCTGAGGTCTGCAACTTCTTTCAGAGTGTACCGACTAGACCTGACGAACAAAAGCCACGAAACTTTTTATCACCACACATATTTCTTTTTGCCAGTAACTTGATGATTTTGCTGCGGCTTTGTATTTTGGTGCAAATCGCTGTTGTATGAGCGGCGAAGAGATGAGTGTGTTATCGAAATTCGCTCCCAAGATTTTAGGACAATAGGGGGATTCATATAAGCCTATAAAATTCCCGTAAAGCTTATAAACCACGTACTTCTTGCCATAAATTCTGTGGCAATAAGCGCGAAAAGCCAAGCCAAGATAGGACAAAAATGGGATATTACCAACCTTGTGTTCTCCCTACACAAATTTTCACGGCTTTTACTAATAATTTTGGAATTAATGGACAAAAAAACCATATCTCAATTCCATACACTACAATTTTAACTTTCAAATCGCTCTACTGCAAAATTCAAAACAATAACTTTGCTTTTTTTACCTTATTGCCACGGAATTATTGTTTACTACTACTTTCGAATTGCGAAAAATATAAATATGCGTTTCCTAAACTTTATTATTATTATTTGTTAAACAACGATATAAGATATCGTCGAATTGGGTCTCCCAAAACACCCGGTGCTTCATTAAGATATTCCAGGTAATTTAAATCAAATAAGCAGTAGAGTGAAAAAATAATACACGGCCAATGTTCGTTAATGTGGAAGTTCCTTTAAATAATAATTAAGGATTCAAATTATAGAATATTCGCAATTGTACAATTTTTAAATTGCGTATCTTCAATATACAACGTACCAATTGCATTTTTGTATAATTTGTACTTTTTATAAAAAGAATAAACTAAAATTGCATAAAAAGTTTCTAGCTACAATGTTTATTATGAATATGACAACTGAATTCTGGAGTCAAACTAAGTACAAAAAACTGAAAAATAACCAATATGACCCTTGTGATGAGCAGACTCAAAATCAACATCATCGGCTTCGCAATTAGAAATGTTTCTGCGGAACTTCGAATTCTTATACGTGGGACCAAAACGCGTTCTTGCGTACACTGATCGGAATTTTAGCTAAGTTCTTATCAGTTATCTCCCAAAATTAACAATTTTCTTCAAATAAAATAACATATTGTTTTTGTTTTGATATTGGACAAAAATTACAAAACTTTTGAAGGGCTACCTTTGCAATTACATGTTTCAAAGCTTCCCAACTCTCATCAGATTGCTTCTCAGACAATACCCTACCTCATAGCTGTTTGATCAGTGACAACTCAGGTGACACTAAGGTCTTGGGGAGTAAGGTATTCGAATTTTGATAGATTTCTGTGGCGGTTTTGAAAAATCTGATAACAACATTCCTACACTTCTGAGCCGTTGCGTATGTGTGCGACTCTAATTTAGACCGGAGTATCAGGTGAGTTTTAACTGTTCGGTATGATGGGATTCAAGCTAGGGTGGCTTTCCCTACAAGCACACTGACAGTCATTTGTCACAACATCTGAGAGTCAGTGCTGTCATTCTAACTATCAGGGATTTGCATCATGTTCTTGAAGCGAATAGCAAAAAATGATGTCAACAACCGTGTACGTGTGAGTACAGTATGTTCCTTTGTTATTGCCCACGTATCTTCGGCCTGTCCAATTCGTGTTCTTTCTCTGGGTTCTTTGTTTGTGTTGGCAACAACGGACACCCGTGTGCTAGGAAACAAACATACTAATTGATGGCAACATGTTGCCTTTTAGTTGTCAGTAGAAGGGGACGGATACCGAGTTGCCTTTGCTCGAGCAAAACGCTTTGTGTTGCGGTCATAGTATATGTCTACTAGTAGCGCAACTTACTCCGAATCTGCACACACACAAACCACACAGGGTGAATTGTATGCAATAATAAAACAATGAAATTTAAATGCTGCAATATTGAACGTGAAGACTTAAAACACCCAAATTATTGAATATAAAGCAGTTATAACACCTTATCAGTTCGTGCAGAATGTAAATTTCAGTTTCAATTGAAGTTTTTAGTTGTAGTTTTTACTTTAAAGCAACTCTGAACGCGTTTTCCTTCATTACACTCCCTCGGAGTACATTCATCCACTGCCTTCCACTCCGATTCGCAAAAGAAGATGCCAAACTAGTACGGGTAAACAATGGTTGCGGTGCGTCTAAATTAGTTTATACTGACTGCAGTTTAATTTTACCAATATTCTTTAAATTTTGTTTAAATGTGATCTGTAGGAATATTAATAAATTACCAAAGACCGTTGTTTCGGGAAAATTAAACGAAGACACTAGACACTACTTATAAAATGGAAATATGTGGCAGTGTTTAAACAACACCAAAAGAGAACTTCCCATTTAAGCAACACCGAGCTACTTTGTTTGGACATGTAGAGCATTGTTTACCCGTACTAGTTTGGCATCTCCTTTTGCGAATCGGAGTGGAAGGTAGTGGATGAATGTACTCCGAGAGAGTGTAATGAAGGAAAACGCGTTCAGAGTTGCTTTAAAGTAAAAACTACAACTAAAAACTTCAATTTAAACTGAAATTTTCATTTTATATTAACTGATAACGGGTTATAACTGCTTTAAATTCAATAATTTGGGAGTTTCAAGTCTTCATGTTCAATATTGCAGTATTTAAATTTTATTGTTTTATTACTGCATAGAACGCACCCTGTGTGGTTTGTGTGTGTGTGCAGATTCGGAGTAAGTTGCGCTACTAGTAGACATATACTATGGAGTTGTTGTGCAACTCGGCAGCAGTGTTGAAAATGTTGGTTGCCACTGCATAATAAAGAGTTTGGGATTATTTTGGAATTGTTTGCAGTATTATTATTGGAAAGAGTTTTTAAGGAATACATTTCTTTAGAAATCTTTTTTCCTTTTATTGTGGACCCAAAGGATTTCAATACTTTTTTGTTATTCCGGAATGCCGAATAAAACAGTATTAACTTATCGTAGAAAGGAAAGTGTTAACTTATCTTATTATTTACTGTATTGCAATACTGACTGACCAATCATGATTGTTCCCAAAAAGAAATGGTCCTGACAGAAATACGGAAGTGTCCAGGAACGCAACCCCGAAATGCAAAAGCCCCGAAATTCAAAAAAAGGTAAACTTTTTTAATTGATATTAGAGGAAAAATTACAACGATATGCACAGCGATGGTATGGGATGACATGTTTCGAAGTGCCCAACTTCTCATCAGACCCCGTCTCGGACACTGGGATACGAACCCAAGTGTCTGCACCAAAGCCGCTGTTAGAGTACTCTAACAACTAAGCTATGATGCCCTGTAGCGTCACGATGCATTTTTCCTCTAATGTGCCATTTTCAACTCAAGGAAAGTGGAATATTTTTAGGCGCGTTCATAGAACAGATTTAGATACAGAAGGGCTTTTTTGCATATCAACACTTCCGTGTTATTCCACTTTCCTTGAATTGACATATAAAATATATGTACCAAAGAACGTATAAAAGGAATAAGCAAATAAAATAAAATAATTAAAATGTAAGAAATATAAAATAAAATAAAGTAACATAAAATTAAATTAAATAAGATTAAATTAAATTAAATTAAATAAGATAAAATAATAATGATAACGGGAAAGTAATTAAATGAAAAGAAAGGAAGGAAAAGGAAGGAAAACTGAAGGAGAGGAAATGAAGCAGGAAAACCAACAATAAAATAAGTTAAAAATAGAGACTGTTGAAAAAGAGCAAAGCAAAGAAAACCAAGAAAGGAGTAGCTAATAACTAAAGTTAAATAAAATTTTGTGCTTGAAATTCATCCACTGGAAGAGGTTCAATTTTACTAAATTTATGTACAGGATGCACATGTCTACACCTCAAACTCCACGAGCACTTGTTCATGGCACTAAAAACTTTTTCAACCTCCCCATTACTGAAAGGTAATACCAAAAAGCTAAACACGAATTCGCCACTGCAGCTCAATCAATGCTACTGCACTTGGAGAATACCTAGACTTTTCTTTTGAAAGAGAGAAAATGCATCCGGATTTGTAACTTTCAAAGAATTATGAACTTAAAAAAAAATGTATCTTTTGTAAACTAGTCTACTAGTAGCGCAACTTACTCCGAATCTGCACACACACACAAACCACACAGGGTGCGTTGTATGCAATAATAAAACAATCAAATTTAAATACTGCAATATTGAACGTGAAGACTTAGAACACCCAAACTATTGAATATAAAGCACTTATAACACTTTATCAGTTCCTACAGAATGTAAGTTAAACAATGGAGTGGAAGGCAGTGGATGAATGTACTCCGAGAGAGTGTAATGAAGGAAATCGCGTTCAGAGTTGTTTTAAAGTAAAAACTGCAACTAAAAACTTTAATTTAAACTGAAATTTACATTCTGCAGGAACTGATAAGGTGTTATACCTGCTTTATATTCAATAATTTGGGTGTTTTAAGTCTTCACGTTCAATATTGCAGCATGTAAATTTCATTGTTTTATTATTGCATACAATTCACCCTGTGTGGTTTGTGTGTGTGTGCAGATTCCGAATAAGTTGCGCTACTAGTAGACATATACTATGGTTCGTCATGAGAGCTAAGGGCATTGTTTACCCGTACCATTGTTTAACCGTACTAGTTTGGCATCTTCTTTTGCGAATCGGAGTGGAAGGCAGTGGATGAATGTACTCCGAGAGAGTGGAATGAAGGAAATCGCGTTCAGAGTTGCTTTAAAGTAAAAACTACAACTAAAAATATCAATTTAAACTGAAACTTACATTCTGCAGGAACTGAGAAGGTGTTATAACTGCTTTATATTCAATAATTTGGGTGTTTTAAGTCTTCACGTTCAATATTGCAGCATTTAAATTTCATTGTTTTATTATTGCATACAATTCACCCTGTGTGATTTGTGTGTGTGTGCAGATTCGGAGTAAGTTGCGCTACTAGTAGGCATATACTATGCTAGTGATACAGTAGTAAAACTCTGGTGAAATCCCGTTCCGAAAGTGAAATTTTCAGAGCTGAAATTTATTGTACTGCTCAAGGCGAATTCAATATATGGTGGAAGCAACGCGAATTACAAACATACAGACACACATTTTTCATGTATTTTGTTTTTGTAATTAATGGAGCTAATGTCAAAATCGTACTGCGGTGAAATTTGTAGTGTCAAAATTCGAGAAAAAAGTAGCTATCAGCTGATTGGATAATGCCACCTTGTACTGAATTCCCCTTGGTACTGCTTGATTTCTTTCACGCATGGTTGCACTTCAGTACCAAAAAAAATGCAAGGAGTAGTTTTACAAAAAATTGGAGCTAATATTTTATGAATAACTATAAAATAATAGATTTACCGTACAATGATAAGTTTAAAAAATATATCTATAACTTAAAATTGTACAGTTTCGTACAAAAATATTAGTAATCGAAACGCTCTGAGCGATGACAATGAATTGCAGTTTTCAAAGAAACACTCCAGGCAGTTGAGGACAGTCATTTGAATTTTTAGGCGCATAGTGTGACTTCAATTTAGATGAAATTTTTAAACAAGAAAGACAAGATTTAGTTTGCAGTTGTATATCTTCATATTATTTATTTACTAATATTGTAAGATTAAATGAGTACTTTCGGATTATTGATACCGAGGTCAAAACGCGTCTTTATACCTTTCCCGAAAATTTTGGACGTGTTTTAGCAGTTACGTACGATCGTATAGAATTATCCATAATTTTAGTTACAACGAAAAATGTCTAAATATATTTTCAACAAATTGTCCTTTCCTAAAATAGTTTATTAACCTTATTAACACAACACCCTGAAATGCCCGAAAAGCGTTGACTGCATCCCCAATCCCGTCCTGGGGGTCAATTCTGGTTGGGCGTTATCGTGAAGTGAAAAGTAAGTGCTTCAATTCACCACGATTTTCGATTCTTGTTTTACGTTAAATTTTCGATTTGAAGTGAAGTGAAAAAGTTTACGCCAATATAAATTTGCTGTTAACGTCAAAATTTGAATAAATTCAAACATCTGATTTTTTCTAAACTTAAACATTTAAAGTGATACAAGTTGCTCTTATTTCTACAAAACATCATTTAGCAAGCACAACTTGTGTCAAAGCATTTCAAAATGTTCTTCTGCAAACAGTTTTCATCGCACATATCAGGATCGCATTTTAGAGCTCAGTGAAGTGAAGAAAGGAAAACGTGAAGTGATAACTAAAGTGAAAAGATTTTTTCACTTCACGGTAACGCAGAAGCAGAACTGACCCCCTCGAGTGAGTATAATCACTTGATTGGCACTCAGTTTTACTACTGGTTAGACCGTGCCAATAAATTTCAGCCATGAAAATTTCACCTCCAAGACGGGATTTCACCAGAGTTTTAGTCAGAGTATATGTCTACTAGTAGCGCAACTTACTCCGAATCTGCACACACACACAAATCACACGGGGTGAATTGTATGCAATAATAAAACAATGAAATTTAAATGCTGCAATATTGAACGTGAAGACTTAAAACACCCAAATTATTGAATATAAAGCAGTTATAACACCTTATCAGTTCCTGCAGAATGTAAACTTCAGTTTAAATGGAAGTTTTTAGTTGTAGTTTTTACCTTAAAGCAACTCTGAACGCGATTTCCTTCATTCCACTCTCTCGGAGTACCTTCATCCACTACCTTCCACTCCGATTCGGAAAAGAAGTTGACAAACTAGTAGGGGTAAACAATGACTGTGGCGAAAACATCTAGAAGCAACGAATTGTACAATAAAACTCTGCGATTACTTTGAGATTAATAAAAAATAAAAATACAAGGAGAGTTATTTGTCAAAACACATAAAAGAATCAACACCGCAACACTATTAAATTTATAGTTATAAAAGAAAAACAATTCCAACGAGGTGCACTTAACGATTTTTCAATAGAAGACGCAATATTTTTCGTCACTTATCCCGAAATGGCTACTTCGACTGGAACATATGAATCATTTCAAGATAGAATGCAAGGTTTTTTTAATGGATTAGGCGACAAATAGTAAGTATCTGAAAAAGGAAGTCTTAGCGTTAAGGTTGAAGGTTTCTGCCAGCCTAAGCACACATAGTGAGATAGTGCTTATGCATTCAAAATTAATCTTAGAAAAATATTTTTATGTAGTTATAAGGTTATTTACAAGGCAAATATAGTATTATTAATGAATGTGTCTTAATAAAAGTAGTTGCATGCATTTCTTTAACTTATAATATATGCACGCTCGTACATATGTATGTATGTTAATGGGAGCGAAATTATATGTAGACATTGTATTGGACCACGTCAGTAATTTTTATACACCTGTACTGAAATATTTAAATTTATATATGTAACAACATGGCGTGATCCATGGTATTTATGCACAGAGTACTTTTCGTTGTTTGTAACCCTAAGGGTTAGGGGCTTAGAATACGCCCGAGGTAATCATACCAGTCGTAAGAGGCGACTAATATGCATAAAGGTAATGGCGTTGTTGTTGTTGTTCTTGTGGTAATGGCGTCCAACTTGATGGCTGATATAAGGATATGATGCCTCTCACATCTCATTACCCATCTTCTTCCTTACCAAAGGAGGGTGACATGACCTAGAAGGTTACACTGGTCATAACAAATCGCTACCAAGACAGTTGAGCAGTACCGCACGGGAGTGCCGGAGCGTACCGGGTTCATATCCGGCAAAGGACTGTCACTTTCAACAACACTGCCCAAAATCTTCGGAGTGGACATCTAAACGTTGTTGTTTCTCCATGCCTATCGTTCCCATCAACATCTAACGAAAGTCCCAGGAACATAGCGGTACAATGGATTTAGACTAGAGTGAATTTGGCGTTAGAAAAGTCGTATCCGTCGAACAGGTAAACAGATGGTTGGTGTCGGGATAATTATCCGACATATGAGGTGAGTGACAGCGGAAATCGGCTCAGGGGATGAAAATTTTATGGGGTGTTGTGACCAGTTAGAAACGGGGTTTATGAAAACAACAGCCCTTGATCGGGGTGGAGTGCAATAAAGCCATATGAGGTTATGGATCAATACGGGATTATTTCCAGTAGTGAAATTTAATAGTTAATAACTAAATCCAAAAAAAATTCAAATCAACAAATTAGAGCACATATGATTCTATTTCGTATGTGAATTTTTCTGACTTATATGAAAGGAAAATTTAAGTTGCGTTTACATGTAACGTTGCTTTTCATACATTAAATGTGACATATACACATGCCAAAAACCTTCCGTGTAAAATGCATTTAAGGGCGACACCGCTTTGAAAAAAAAAGTAAGGAAAGGGCCGTCTTCGACTGTGCCGAAGACTTTATACCTTTTATGAATACGCATCACGGTTTTAAGTATCCGATGCTTACTCACATTTAGTAAAAGCTCTGCAAAACTGATAATTTAAAGATACATAGCCCATACAACATTTATCGGAACAGTCGATTGTATGGGAGCTATATGTTATGTAGGTCCGATCTGGCTGATTTTCACTACACACATTACATACATAATAAGTACCAAGCCTGCAAAACTTTACGTTCCTAGCTTTTTAATTGCAAAATTTATAGCCCAAACCCCATTTATCGAATATATGGGAACTATGCGTTGTATTGCTCCGATCTTGCTGATTTCGACGAATGCTTAATCTCATGCAAAATGGCGGCTCCATACCAAATTTCATCAAGATATCTTAAAAACTGCGGGACTAGTTTGCGTACAAACAGACAGACGGACAGACGAATATGGCTAAATCGACTCAGCTCATCGCCCTGATCATTTCGGTATGCTTATTGGTGGGTCTATCTCTTCTCATACTTACCAACATTGTACCAAAGTTATAATACCATTTCATGTTCATGAAAGGTATACAAATTTGCAAAAATGTGGATTTGAACCCGGGCCGGATTTGAACCCGGTACGCTCCGGTACTCCCTTGCGGTACTGCCCGACTGTCGTGGTAGCGATTTGATGTTCCCTGTCGCGACACTTACCTGGATGGGCCAGCACATTACCACCACACTATGGAGCATGGCTTAAAATTAAATAATTCTTATAACTTAAAAGTTTAAATTTGTAAAAAAGTTAATGTTTGCATTTTTTAAATGTTGACATTAAGACTAAATATATATTGGTGGTAACTTTCTCCACCTTACTTCAAATTGAAGTTTTATAGTAAAAGTAAAATGAGAATCGAAAATCGTGGTGAAATAACGCATTTACTTCCCAGCTCTCATAAATAAATATTTCAATAGTTTCTCTTCCCTTCGTTTGCTACCACCAGCCAGTTGATTTTGCTGTAGTCGATTTAAGATTCTTGTCGAGCCATGGTTGAATGGAAGACAATAAGAGCTTTTAAGGAACTAAAAAGTATATAAATATTATAGAAATTAAAAAAATTTCCTGACGATGACTTCAAACTAAAGTCGAACTATCGAGAATTTTCAATAGACCGAATATATTGTATAATATAATATAAAGTTTGAAATTTTTATTAGACTTACTAGAGCTCGATAGTTCTTCCAACAACTATCTAAAGGCCGAATAGCTCAAATGAAACTACCCAAAAGGTTTAAAAGCTTAATAGCAATTTTTCAAACTTTGATTAACTTTCTATAAACTTCGAAACTTTTGTCTATGTGGTTTCTGTTATAGATTTCGCTATATTTGCTGTGTTCGGTGACAAAACTTGCAAAAACCCTGCGGGTTAGGGGTTAGAATATGCCCGAGGTAGGCATACCGGTCGTAAGAGGCGACTAATATGCACAAAGGCAATGACGTGAAACTCGATGGTTGATCTACGGATATGATGCCTCTCACCTCTCATTACCCATCTCTCCTTCCTTACGGTAGGAGGGGTGACATGACCTAGAAGGTTCGGCTGGTCATACAAAATCGCTACCACGACAGTCGGGCAGTACCGCAAGGGAGCACCGGAGCGCACCGGATTCATATCCGGCAAAGGATTGTCAGCTCGACAGCACTCCCCAAAACCTTCGGGAAGTGTTTTTGTCGTTACAACAACAACAACAAACCTTGCAAACACTTGCAAAGAACTGTCAGTAAAGTGAGAATGACGTAAAACTCTCTCGAAACGCAGAAGGAACTGTTTACTCAAGAGTTCCGCGTGCGCTTGAACATTGAGCAATTTTTGCCTCTTGATGGAGATGAGACTCAGATGACCTAAGCAGACATCCCGTAGCAGTTCTGATTGCGGTGTTTTGGCATACTTGCAATTTCCTCCAGTTGGTGTCAACAAGGTTGGGCGACCATATGGGCACAGCGTAGTCAATAACCGGTCGGCCAATAGCCTTATATGTAGCAAGCAATGTTTGTTGTTGTTGTTAACAGTGCAATGTTTCTTTGTCTTTTCCCGAAGTACTGCCGCAGTCTTTAATCGGAGCGTTTACTTTGATTATGAGTCTGACAAGAATGCCTTTCCTGCCCAGCAAACCATAAGAGCTCTAAATGAGAGCATATAGGACTCTTTCCTGTGATCGTTCACATTCATAATGAGTGGTTTGAACTGGTCATTATAAGAGCTCTGTCTTATGCATAAAACAGTTTTTTTTTAAATAATTTTTTGTACTCATTGAGAGCCTTTCAACCAGTGCATATAATAGTAATTTTTGAACTAGTAAAGACTTCTTAATTCATTATTTTATCTCTTATTATTATACTTATTTACATTTTTTGAGGGTCATATTTAGGAGCGCTCCAAAAATGTTTAGAGGCGTGTATATTTGAGACTAATACAGACTATTTTTGCAGTGAACCGTACGTGCGTAACCATTTGGCCAAGGTATATATGGTTCTAGGAGCGGCAACGGCCAGCACTGCTGTAGGTGCATTGCTTCAATTATGGGGCATTATAAATCTAGGGTTGCTGGCAGCATTAGCCTCATTGGGGCTCGTGCTGAGTCTACATTTTTATAGAGATAATGGAAAGAATTACTATACTCGCCTAAGCATGTTATTGGCTTTCGGATTTTGTTCCGGTCAAACATTGGGACCATTAATGCAATATGTTATCAGCATAAATCCATCGATAATAATTACTGCACTCACAGGCACTGTTATCACCTTTGTGTCACTCTCAATTGGTGCATTATTAGCGGAACGTGGAAAATATCTATTTTTGGGTGGACTTTTAATCAGTGTAATCAACACCATGGCAATCCTAAGCTTATTCAATATGTTTTTCCAATCATATTTTGTTCAGGTGGTAAGTATAATTACATATACATACATAGGTACGCATCAAGCATTATACGCGATATCAACGATCAGAAACGTGAATGTTCAAAAATTGCATGCATTCATGCTTCTATTATAAGGTCGGACGAAATAAAATTAATGAAGTGTTTTAATACTAGGCTCAACTTTATGTGGGTGTATTTGTGATGGCCGCCTTCGTTGTGTTTGATACACAAAATATAGTGGAGAAATGTCGTCTAGGAAATCGTGACGTAGTGCAGCATGCTCTAGATTTGTTCTTTGATGTTTTAAGCATGTTCAGACGTTTATTAATCATTCTAACGCAAAAGGTAAATTTTTCAAAGCATTTATTAATGTTAAATGTGTTTGTAGAGACAGTACGTGTGTTTGTTTTTGTTACACTTTATACAATTTAGTATGAATTAAATCGTTGCTCCGGACTAGATAATACTTTGTTTTATCTTATCTTCATTCGACGATTAGCTCCACACCTGTACATTTCGTGCCCTGCTAGCGGTATTATTATGAGCCAAACATTTTTCGCAAGTTTTTATTCTCGCTACTCGAATAAGTATCGGACTGAAAGCATCTATGATATAAATGATCTGACATACTATTGGTGTCAGGTTTGGGGTTCTCGATGTAGAACTTAAGAGATTTAAAGTGGAGGCTGGACTTGCAAGTGGTTGTGTGTAAATGAGTTGCAATTGAATTTTGTTGGTCATGATAAAATCGCAATAAGGGGACGATTTGCGCATAAATAAAAATGTAACAATGTTATTCTAGTTCCCGTATCGCTCATTCGAAATATTGCTGTGGAAATTTTTTTTTTTGTTTAAACATAACATTTACTACCTCAAAAATGATTTTCAGCTAAAGCATCATTTACTCTCGTAAGATTACTGAAAGGTGCAGTTTGTTACTGAAGTTTTCTATTAAATAGGGTACTTTCAAATCCAATGACGTCAAAATGTGAATTAAAACCAAACTCAATTCCAATGCTGCACACAACGGTATTCAAACACATTTTACAAATTAAGAAAAAAAGACTACAACTATTATTTATTATTATTATTTATATTGGGCTTACGATTTCAAACTTTTACAGGAGGAACGCAAACGTGAGGAACGTCGTAAAAGGAACTAAAGTCGTTCAGCAACCTTCGCGGGATGAAAAAGGCTCTTTAATATTTTTTCTTCACTATTTTTATGGCAATTATACATATACGTTCATTACTTTTTGTACAATAGATTTTGGATAAACAATCTGATTTAAACTAAACAATATACATAAGACAATTCAGCCTATCTAATTCTTTATTATCACCCCTAGTGCGAGTGTTGACTGCCAGCAAAATCAATTGAGTCCATTGGCGTTTGTTTTTGATGGCGTTTGTTTTTGATTGCGTTGGTTGGTAAATGGCTACTTACAACGTCGTGAATATTTACACTTTCCATCACAAATAATTCTTTTGACAATTTTTAAACTACAGTCTTTTACTCAATGAACAATCGTCACGCTTGGTAGCATACCTCGCCGATAATCGCTTAGCGGTCGATTAATTACTGCGGTTGTTAACAGTATATAGTGTGGTCGACACTCGCGATAGGGAACTATTTCATGCAATAGATTTTTTGAGCTGTTATTGGAGTATCTTAAATTAGTACCTAATTTATGACGTTCACGCGGTTAACTTCACATTAAGGCGTTAATATTTTCAAATAAAAAAAATATTTACATTTTATTTCAAATTTAAGGAGAATTTTTCTTTGTTATTTTTTATGGATGGATATATCAAAGGCGGGCAATAAAAAGTAAGTAACATAATATGTCCTCCTTGAATTGAGGAATCTTATATGTCGCATTATTAATCCAAACGATGTGTCTCCGTTTTGCTAAAAGAAAAATAATTTTTAATTTTATTTTATAAAAGCTTACATAAAACAAACGAAAAATAACGCAGCGCTAGCGGCATAGGCTTTCAGCTGACTGGTGAATACAAACTAAATACGGCGAAGAAGGTCAGAGTCCTTTAGGAAATTATAAATTGTTGATTGTAAAGGAATTTTTTTCTTTTTTTTTTTCGAAGTCTAATACATATACCACATGCATGTATGTATTCATATGGGTACATTTAGTTGCTCATGTTATCGAAATAGGCAATTAGGAGAAAAAGAAAAGGATGTAAGGTAAAATTTCACAGATTTTAAATTTTCTTTTGTATTATGTTATTGTTGTGTGAATGTGTTAAGTGAACACTGCAAACAATGTCTGCTGACTAAGCAAATATGGTATGCTATGGCGAGGTTGAATTTGTTGATTTTTATTTGTATCACGGATTTCAACGAAAGTTAATAAAAGGATCCATAACAACATTAGGAATTATATTACCAAAATTAATTCGACGATGAATGCCCAGAGCTGGGCAATAAAATAATAAATGTAGCACGTTGATAGCTGAAGCCAACAAAAAGGGTATTGATTGGAATAGATGCGCATGAGTAATAATAGTATGACCAATACGAAGTCTTATGTACGGAGTGATATAATTTGCAGGCAGCGACAGCGGAAAATTTGGTTTGATTCTATTTGGGTTTATCGCAGAGTAGTGGTGGTTATAATTCATTCAAAATGCCGCCAATTTTCTATTTCGCTGATGGTTAATGAATTTATAAATATCACTCTTAGAAAACAAGTTTCAGTATGAAGCGGGAGTCAAGCACATTTCCTTAGCAGTTGAATCCGCAAACATATTACCAATAATACGAGAATGGCCCGGCACCCACATAATTTTGAGTTTATTAGCAGAATAAGTCGAAATATGTATTATATTTGTAATGATAAAGTTAGATTACAGCAATTTTGTACAGCTTGAAAGCAAGATAAGCTATCAGGGCAGATGATGAACTTTCCATTATTTTGTTTTACGCAGTTGCTTCAGCTGTGAATACAGAACAAAATGAAAATAGCAAACCATAAGATATTAGGGATTCATTGTCTTCTACTACACCAAAAGAAGTGTTTGTTGCTTTAGAACCATCAGTAAATATAAATTGCCACCAGATGACTTTAGTTGAGTGGATAATTCAAAAAACCGTGCTTTGTATAACTGCAGGGTGGTAGGGAGCTGCAAGAATCTTGAGATGGTTTTTTGAATGGTGACCATATATTTCCAGCCCATAATTAATGACTGATAACATAAGAGCTCTGGCAACATTAACCAGAAGAGCCGTGCCAATTAGGGAGCGCTTACAAGATATATATCTAATTATATTTAAACTAGTAAAAAGCCAATTTCTAACATATTGACAATGTTGTTTAAACAAATACTTAAAGCGTGGTTTTCTCGAAAGCGGTGCCGCTATATAACGGCCGTCACACAGCGGTGGAGTAGGTTGTCAAAACATTTCAATGTTAAAGTAATTACATGTAAACTAAGAAGACGGTACAGCTCACCGTAACGTGATATAGCGGCAATCATAAAATATTACGACTGTCATGACGGTGGCAATTCTTTCGGCAAGGTTTTTTCCCACCGTCATATTTAAAACGGTTAGGTTAGGTCAGAATTCAACAATTCCAAAACAGAAAAACGTGCAGTTTGAGCTTTACGGTCATCCAAATTTACAGAAAATCGGTGCCGCTAATCTCGGTAAGTATAGAGGCTGCTATATAGCGAACGTTATATTGCGGCACCGCTTTTCTAGGAAACCAAATATTAAGAGTCAAATACAATACCTAAAAACTTAATACTATCTGCACATAAGATTGTTTTATTGTTAAACGAAATTGTAGCAGAAATACAATGGCGTTTTTTACAAACACCTACAGCCGGTTTCACGAAAGTAATTTAAAGGAAAAATAATTTTTTTACTCAAATTTTCTATGAAATCTGACAGCGAAAAAAATTATTTTTCACTTAAATTGCTTTGTGAAACTGACTGTTAGATTTAGAAAAAGAAATTGAAGTGCCCGAAGATATAGACCAAGATGACAAAAGAGATAGCATTTCAGAAAAAGAAGGCATCTCTATCTCTCTATGGCGCGATATACAACAGGTATATCATCATAAACCTCCTAAGAGATTTTTGCGCCAAGCTTCTCTTCCAATTTGGGGTGTGCCGATTTGAGTTTTCCCTACAAATTGGTGGGACCTACAGTTTTTTGCCGACTCCGAACGGCATCTACAAAGGAGACGAATTTTTGCTGAGAAGCCTGTCATGGCAGAAATACACTCGGAGAGTTTGCCAAACCACTGCCGAGGGGCGACGCCGTTTTGAAAAACTTTTTTCAAATCACTTTTGATGTTACCTGTACCAGGGCTCGAACCATGGACCTTCGGTGTGGTAGGCCGGCAACACTACCTTCACACCACGGCGGCCGCATAAGGCATAACCATAGATAAATCCGAATTTTTAGAAAATAAATTTGATAACTGACATTCGAAACATTGTTTAAAATGTAACTTATTTCATTAAGGCTATTATAAAAAGGATTACCGAAAGTCGGGAGCCTTGGGGAGTGCCATTATCAAGAGATAGAATAGACGATTACGAAGAAAATACTTAACAAAATTAAAAATACGAAGTAATACGAATACGAAACCAACCTTCCATTTGATAAGCTGCCTTAAAACTACATGGATACCTATACGATCGAATACTTATAAAAAAATCTAATGAGAGTATCGTAACATGATTCTTACTTAAGGAGTTGTAACCTCGAAAGCGGTGCTGCTATCTAACGGGAGTCACATAGCTGTAGAGAACATTGCAATGTAAAAGTAATTACGTGTAAACCAAGAAGACGGTGAAGTTCACCGCAACGTAATATATTATGGCCGTAATGATAGTGGCAATTCGTTCTTCAATAAAAAGCTATGATTTTCTCTAACAATTTACCAAGGCATGGTAAAAAAGCCAGATTGAAAAAACAATATTTCTCCCTTTTAATGGAAAAAACGATTTGTCCACGTTTTACTGAACAGTTTTTTACCCCTTTTATTTTACTGCCAACTTTTCATATTATGATGAGTAAAATTTTGCTCTTCATAAATTTTCCTTGCATCCAGTAATGATTCCATGATTTTGTAAAGTATTTCGCGTGCGCCATCAAAGTCAAGTATAGCGACACATCCGACCGGAGCCTTTTTAAACAAGGCATATGCCAATTGACGTCGACGCAGTGAGAAAAGGTATGGTACATTTTGTTGCTGACACTGTTTTTTGATGGTGGCTATCTTCTCATCTAATCCATCTAGAAATAAAGAAATTAATGTGTTGTATTGACGCGGAGCTTCTGTTCCAATTTGGTATGTGCTACTTTAATTTACCTTCACCGTCACATACTTCACAATCTGGTGCTATTATGAACATTTTGACTTTTTTTACAAGCAACATACTTTGAGCTTCACGAAAACCAACAACGAAACGCCTGTGTGCATGAGCCTTTATTGGATTTTGTAATAGGGCGCGTTTTTGAAAGCGATCCAGTTCCCTAAGTAGTTGCTCCGTAAGTTGAGACAACAGAGGAGTTGTACAGTTGTCACAATAACTAGAAAGATCCACAGGTGTGTAGGAACTATTCAATTTCATTTGCAAAATGAATGAGTATGGTTAATAATAATTTGTATTATTATGTAAGCTTTTATAAAATAAATTAAAAATAAATAATACACCGATTGACAAACAATATAGTGCATATATCGGCTTCTATGCACAATGTGGTGACGAATACATGCGGTTCGCTATGTAATCCACAAGAAGGGAGATCGATTCTGCAAACTGAGCCAACAATCGCGGAATGAGCCTTTTAAATATCGTATGTAAGGTTCTATCAGGCGTATTGTGCGTAGGACTGACGTCAACCGACATTTTTAATGTGACTTGAGGCCTAATATAGTTACCATCGACCAGATTTTTACAACACATAAATGCTTCGAAAAATTAGACAATTAAGGATTTTTAGTAACCTTTTAAATTTACCTCCGAAAACGCCTGGAGTGAACGATTTTCGAAATCTCTTGACTGTTCTTAGCATTGTCTTTTGCTGAACCTGTTGTATCCCCGAATGCTTCCTGTTGCTTCTCGTCATCTTTGAAATTAAGCGACAATTTGGAAATACTCTCTACAGTGGCCTCAAGCAGTTCATCATTTTTCTCGGCAATGCGGCATAGATCCTGTTTTTTCTGTTTTCTGTATCGCAGAATTGATTTTTTTAGCTTAGATAACTTTTTCCGTTTTTCACCTTCCCTTGTCTTTCCACGTTTTTTCAATGATTTGCCGGCAAGATGCCCAAGTATACAGACATTGTATCTTTTACGTTTCTTTTCTTTTTGTTTTTGTTTGGGGGTTTTTGTAAGAAATTGCATTAAGCTAAAAACTGGTCCCCCTCCACTGCCACCTGTAACAGCGTTCGTTTTTCGAAATTTGGCATTACGAATTTTCCGAAACGGCTCACTCGCAGCATTGTTTTGCTTTTGTTGTATAATTTCAAATGTTTTTCTATCGATTATATGTAACTTATCAGAAGTGTCCTTTTTTATGGTTAATGGCATGGTTTACATTATCTGAAACAAAACGGTATATTTCTTTTATAGAATATATTCAGGATTCATGACCAAGACCTACTTCTATTAACTGTGTTAGAGTCAATTGTATGTCAATTTAATTTTAGAAAGCGTAGGCTGGATTCTGGACTTGTCTTTTAGGTTTTATCCAAAGTAAAAAAATCCAATTTACACTTTCTAAAATGCAGTTGCTTTTAGTTTCCTTGTTTGTCATAGTCGCGACAAAAACACTACCAGGGAAAGTTGTCGAAATGATAATCCTTTGTAGGATTCGCTTAGGTATAAGCACCTTTAGGTACTAGCCCGACGGTTGTTTGAACTTTTTGACAATATTGGAACATTCTCCTTGTTCACTGAAACGTTTGAAAATACGACTAGTGGCATTCCAAGCTACTCTGCATTGAAGAACGTTCACTAGGTATATTTGGATTAGTCTTGATAGGTATGAGCTTAGGTCATTACAATATCCATCTCAAAGTTGAGTCATAGTTGATTTCGGGTTCTATTTCGGCTATAGATGATGATTGAAACCTGATTACTTCATTATCTTAATGGAAGATCGCAAAACCAGTTATCGGCATTTGGAAGATGTCGTTAATGGCCCATATTGTTGTTGTTTGTAACGACAAAAACACTCCCCGATCGTTTTGGGGAGCATTGACGAATGTGACAGTCCTTTGCCGGAAATTAACCCGGTATGCTTCGGTACTCCCTTGCGGTACAGACCGACTGTCGTGGTCGCGATTTGGTATGACCAGTGTAACCTTCTAGGTCATGTCACTTCGTAAGGAAGGAGAAGATGGGTTATGAGACGTGAGAGGCATCCCATCCGTAGATGGCCTATGCCCTGCGGGTTAGGGGTTTAGAATATGCCCGAGGTAGGCATACCGGTCGTAGAGGCGGCAAATATGCACAAAGGTAATGACGTGCACTTCAATGGTTGATCTATGATGCCCATCTTATCCTTCCTTACGGAAGGAGGGGTGACATGACCTACAAGGTTTCACTGGTCATAAATCGCTACCACGACAGTCGGGCAGTACCGCAAGGGAGTACCGGAGCGTACCCAAAACCTTCGGGGAGTGTTTTTGTCGTTACCACAACAACAACAACCGGTATGCCTACCTCGAGCATATTCTAAAAGCCCACCCCATCGTACGCTCTTCTCAAATAAGTCCTTTCGGTCCTAAAATATTCGTTTAAGCTGGAAAACATACATTGATATAGGAATTAGTTCTATCCGGCATTAAGGCGTGGTATTAAGTTTTTAAACTACAACTGATTATATATAATTTTTATTTGTTTTTCCTCTTGTTTATTTTACATATTCGCGCATGTACATTTTATATACCAGTAAATTAAAATTAAAGACATATTGGTTCCATTATATATGCATCAAACATATGCTGAGATCTTGAAAGTCTACTTTATTAGTAGAAAGGAAATATTGTCTTTAATTCTATTCTAATATCATTCAATTCAGTAAATTTTTCTTGTATTCCATGATTTTCAAACAGCCGCTGTAGTTTCTTGTAGTTTTGAATATATTGATCAGCTAATATTCTGACATACTGTACACATTTTTGCATACGATGTGAATGTAATTTGCGTCGTTTACAAATACTCAAAAGAGCATTTAGTTTGTCTACCGGTTCCATCTGAGCTAAAACAAAGCTAAAAATGTTACGAACATCTAATTTCATATGCACTGGAAATATACGAGAATCAGTTCCTCGCCCACGTGGAAATACTAATAAGTTGGGAGTTTTCGCCATTTTGTATTCCCATGGTAATTCATTATTTAAAGTATTTAACCGTAGGATTTGAATTCCAGATGAATCGTCCAAAATAGCTGACAATTGTATGAGCGCTTGTGATGCAAAAGCCGAGAACGTGCATTGTGGAGAATAGAGTAATACTATTGTGGTTAAGTTGGTTTGGTGTATCGTTTTAAGGAACATTTCGCTTCTAACATTTTCAAGAAACACTTTGCTTTGTGATAAAGGGTAGTTAAAAACCAAATTCCTGTAGCTTTTATAAGCTAACAAACTATTATTATAGTAGCTTTGAACAAAGTGTTCCAACCTGTCATAAGTGAAGATATCCTGGAATACGAAAATGTTTTCTTTCGAACGATCAGCAATTATCATTGTAACAAAGTTGTTAACGTCGACATTTAAAATACCCAAGTTTTGTACGAAATCAATATGCTTTGCGCCATCCAAAATGACGACAGCCAATGATTGATTCTGTTCCATTTTATAAGCCTGCCAACTGGATTCGACGAACTTTCTCAGATATTTAGCAGCTGAAATTTTATTGGTTGGTGAACTGATTCGAGCACTCGTCGAGGACCAAGTATGTAGATTGTTTATTGATTGAAAATTTTTTTTGTTAAACATACAACTAGGACTTATGTCGCACAATAGATTTGAGAGATATTTGTTTAAAGCATAGTAGTAGCGCAAATTTAATACACTCAGAAGAGATTCCTTCCAATAGCATTTCAAAGGATTTAACAATTGCTTTATTTCCAGTGTATATTTCACATATTCCAACTCCTGTGGTTCGACAAATTCATGATGCCATATGTGTGTGGGAATTTTGCTGTTAATATTTCCCGGATTAGTTAGATTGTACATATAGTGATGGAAATAATCATTAGCAATAACAACCAATACGGGTGACAAGTCTAAGTGTACAGCTAGGCTTTTTGGAGAATTATAACCAAACAAAATGCTGAAGGATCTCATAAATTCGCTTTGAAGCCATAAAACGATATTACTCACATGCCAATTTATTCGCATCATATCAATACCTTTACTTGTAATAAGCAACAGTTGTGGCATTGACGGGTTCGTATTATTTCTCTTACCCAAAACATTTTCAAATGAAGTGCCAATTGCAGTTGCGAACCGAAAACTGTATTCTGGATCAGTTTCGAGCCATTTTATACTGGCACTTACAAATTTTCTATATTCTATTTGTGCGTCATTGTCGAAAAGACCTAGTACAACAGCATCTCTTTGCATCATCAGCATTTTCAATTCATCTCTTGTATATAATCTCTCTACTGGTTTATAAAGCTCTTCAATGAAACGGTTAAGTGCCTTTACATTCCATTCTCCATTGTAGTTTAAAGAAATTCGATGACCATACCTTATAACTAGAGTAGGCCATCTGTTTGGTGATCCAGTTCCAAGAGAAAATGGATGAGTTTTACTGCAATTGCATGCAAGATGATAGCAGTCAATGAGGCCAAAATAAATACTGTCTTCGTAGTCTCGCACAATTTGTTCATAAACTAGGCGGGCTGTTTGACTGTCATTACTCCAAGATACATGATAAAACAGAAATGATACCTCAAATTGTTCAGCTTGTTGCCGAATTTCATTTACATCTTTCCCTGGACATTTAACCGGTGATATTATTGCCTTAATATTATACGATAATGTGGAAAATATCAGCAACCCATAAGTAAAAACATTTCCCAAATTTGACATTTTGTATTCTAATTGGATTTCTTTAGACCTTTGCTTTTCATGCTACATCCCTACAAGAAACGCTGATTTCTTTACTAACACAGTCACACTTTTTATTGACAGTAATGATAATTTATGTGTCAATGCTGATACTTTCATAGTAGTATGTTTGTTTCCTAGCACACGGGTGTCCGTTGTTGTCAACACCCACAAAGAACCAAGGGAAAGAACACGAATTGGACAGGCCGAAGCTACGCGGGCAATTACAAAGGAACATACTGTACTCACACGTATACGGTTGTTGACATCATTTTTTGCTATTCGCTTCAAGAACATGATGCAAATCCCTGATAGTTAGAATGACAGCACTGACTCTCAGATGTTGTGACAAATGACTGTCAGTGTGCTTGTAGGGGATAGTTGTACGCTCGATATCGACACCCCCTATCTAGGGACATACTCTACAAGAACGCTATTAGGTAGATTGCATGTGTTATAACTGCCGGCCTACTTCATCAGACAATAACAGGTGCTTAAAGGCCGAGCGTTAAGCTTATCGCCAAATTTTGGCGTTTGTTCTTAACGATTCTGTAACTCTCCTTTAACGCCGCTAAACAGCTGACTCTTGATAGTGATAAAATATGGCAATACATCTCTTTTCGCCGTATTTTACATGCAAAAAACTCAAAACTAATTTTTTTACTTTTTCCAAACGCTAAAACACTTGCAAATATATTCACGCTATTGATAACACCTCGAAAATAATTCGCGACAGCTAACCACACAAAAAGTGTTAGCTAACATTTTTCGTGTGGTTAAAAGTTAGTGAATAGGGAAAAGCGTTAAAAATGGTGTTAAGCGAAGTTAACGCCAAAGAGGATAGATATTAAGAGACGTCAGTTCGGCAATATGAACGAGTTGCTCGCTGAAAGCTGCTAAAAAATTGGTGCCCGTTTTGTCTCAGGGTTTCGGTCATTTCTTTTGCGCATTTTCGTGAGTTTGACAACTACTCTACTAGATTTTGCTCTAAATTTTGACCTATGGGGGATACTCATTTGTTGTTTGTTATATTGCCAGATACAAAAAAAAATGTGATACTGCTGACAAGCAGCACTGCCAGGTTTGCATGTGATTTATCATCGGTTATTGCAACGAGTGTCGAATGTAAGGTACCGGTGCAGTTATTGGGCCCACCGAAATTTAACCCAAAAAAGTTATGCCTAGGTTAAGAATAAGCAACCGAAATTTAACTATTTTCAAACATCCAAAAGTAATAAGCAAGAAACTTCATTCTCGGGTAAACTTTGTTATAAGACACAATAAACTTTTTTAAAATAATTACGACTTCCGAATATACCTTAAAACTTTCAAAATATCTATCATGAATTTACAAGCGACATGTCGATTTCTTGCTTTAAGTTATAGTTAAAGAACTGTTGCAAAATTTAGCTGTTCTCGACAATGCAATTAAGGTTTTTGGAATCTGTTTTTTTATCTCGGTATCAAGAGTCCTAAAGCGAAAATAAATTACCTCCTTAGGGTTATTTTTTTGAAGCGTGGCCCTAGACCGCCTACGGTGTAAAGTCTTCTGCACATAAATAATAAAAAATCGGAAGAGCGTTTTAGGATTATTAATACCGAGGTCAGAACGCGTCTTACCAATTACCTTCGCAATTGTCTCCTAATGAAAATAATTACCATTGCTTAACCTAAAAAACAAATATATGTTATGTTCAATAAAGATATTTTTGAAAAAATTGAGTAAAAAAATGGATCTGTTATTTGTTACATTATATATACTTTAGGAATGACGGGTAAGTGTAACAGCTAGATAATGTTATATATGGTGTAGCACTACACTATAGGTCTATGACATACGTTTCCGTATATAACATGTTATACATCGCGTACCAATAGTGGATTGAGAAGAGTGAAGTATATGAAGACCTTGCTATTAGCTTAATTTAAATAAAAGAGAACACTGCTTACACGTACCGCAAAATATCCGTGAGTTTTGTCCCAAAGCCCTTCACAAAACCAGGGATTATTAATGGAGGAATCATCGAATTCGTCACAATATTCGATATACATACTACACCATAAAATGCCTGTTTTCGTATAAGATTACATAAAACAAGTGCGATTCTTATTTTCACTTGACAACTATCTACAAACCCTGATGGGCTGTTTACCTCAATTAAAGAATAAAATATAATGTTTCTGTTACATTTTATTTAATTTTGGAGGAGTAATGAATATAAAAGAGACTGCGTTAGATTTTTCTGGTCTAAGAATGCAAACGGCTTACGTCTCCAAGTTTTATAATGCCTTTTATCACTACCAGTGTTCTGGCATGGAATGAAGACTGTCATGTCAGTAATGTGGCAGTTGGTTTTTCGACTACTATCGATAACATTTAGAACCTACACCGATTGGAAGTGGTTGTTGGTATTGTTTTGAGGTACCACATGGTTCTCGGGGACAATTTTACAAGGCGAAAACATCGGTTTTGAGCATTTTTGTCTAGAAAATGATAACGAGCTCCAAAACACGATAGTGCATACACAGTAATAGACATTTTAAGCTGCAGACGAATTTTCTTATCCATAAATCCACAGTCATAATACTGTGACGAATTCGATGATTCCTTGATTATCAATCCTGGGTTCGATCACTATAAAGTCGAATAAACACACGCACAGATAATGTAAGTAATAGCTAGTTTTATTTACTAGTAATAAACGCAAAACAATTTTGATAACTTTACAGTAGTTCACTATTGAACGCTTGAAAATAAAGTGAAGGGTCGGTGTTATTTATTGGCATCTCCTCTTTGCATCGTATTCGCAAACACTCGCGCCATCTCTCTTCCTCTTCCTAGTTACACGCTTGCATGCATAAGCGTAGCCATCGTTATCTCGGTTAACTAGTGGTGGGAGTGTTATTGAGTTAGGGATGGTACATGCTTGAAAATAATCGCCACAATACCATTTAGTTAACCATATCCATTGTCATCGATTATTGGTGCCTTAACCTAAACAAGATGGTAATTTCATTTGAAGTAAAAAATGCAAAAATTGCTAATGATTTACACAACTAATAAGTCACTTAGGTAATTCTATACGACCTCACGTAACAGAACATATTTCTGCACTTTTCGGTACAGCCTAATCTGTGATTACAACAACCACATGAAAATGACAGAAAATTTTCAACTTTGATTGCAAATATCTCTGAACAGACATAAAATATCGAACTTCCGCTTTCGGATTATTGATACGGAGGTTAAAAGCCGTCGTTTGATATATTTCCCGAGATTTTTTGACGTATATTAGCAGTTACGTGCTGTCGTATAGAATTACCCAAAAAACTTTCAATTGTATACTATCACTATTTTACACAGTGAAACCGGACTGAAGCTAAACCGACGAGAAAACTTAATAATTTTAGCGTATTTAAGACAAAGAATATACACGCAGAAACCGAATTAGTTGTAGTAAAAACATTGAGCATTGCCAGATATTAGGTACTCATAATGATATACTATAATGCCAGCTAGCTGAAAATGTACATTCAATATTGAACAACCACTTGTTGCTGGAATAAAATACTTGTGTTTTAAACACAAACCAATTAGATTGCGTTAATATATACTGCCAATCCACATTAGGTGTTCGGCTCCCCTGTAGGCCTATTTTTACCTTTTAATGGTCACCTAGGGCGACATGATATTCCAAAGTATACCGCAATCTGTTTAAATTTATACAACTTATTGATGTTAAAACGAATAAGAAACATATATACTAAACTTACATATGTGAATACCGCATGTTTACAAAAATTAAAAAATGGTCAATATAATAAAGAATAAAATTAAAATTTTCGCCTGTGGGGCTTTTTAAATAAAACGTTAACATTTCATAACACAGTAGAAAATTAAAATTTGGAATAAAAAATCACGCCATTTTTTATTCCAAATTTTCGCCTGCGGCGCTTTGAAATCAAACTCAATTTTTGCATCGTTTTATTTATTCTGAACTTTCGCCTATAGCGCTTTTTAAATAAATGATAATTTACTTTGTTTTATATTTTATTTTTTGGTATTAACAATTCCAGATACTGTTGCAATATTTGTCTTAAAACTAATTGAGGCTTATGATTATATGGATTGTGTAAGCAGCAACTTAAGAAGTTCTTCATAAGTGGTCTAGGTTTGTTTTTCATATATACTGGCACCACTGTTAAACTTTACTTGTAATGATATGTTACCAACGCTCAAAATCTCAATGTTTTTACTACAAGAAATTCGCATTTTTTCTAATTCTAATATTAAATACGCTTCAAATAATGAGTTTTCGGATCGGTTTCTTTTCAGGTTGGCTTTATTATGTAAATTAATAATAGGAGATATAATAAAAAAAGATTATTGTGCTCTGAAAGCAATGTAAAAAGTGTAGTAACAAAGTGTATCCGTTCAAACAGTATTTTGTTTATAACTTTTGAACGGTTAAAAAAATTTTTCTGCGACTTCAGATTCTCAATCTAGGCAGGAATACGCGTATTTTGATACCCTACTCGATTTTTTTGGTCTAAATTTGGGTGAGTCCCGTAAACTGCACTTTTACCGTTATGTTTTTATATTTGTCTTTACGCATAAATTAGTGTGTTTTCACGTAGATTTCTCATCAGTTCGGTTATATATATATATATAGGTCAACAGCCCTTAATGGTTGTTTGTTTAGCCGTCTAAACGGTTTTGACCTTTTAACAAAGCACGCCACCTGACTATCCTTTGCCAGTTGACGCCAATTAGAACAACCAAGGGATCGCAAATCGTTCTCCCGTTGGTTTTTCCAACGGAGTGGAGGCCTCCCTCCCCCTTTCTGCTTCCATAGGTGGGTTCCGGCAAGAATACCTTCCGGGCCGGAGCATCTTGTTCCGTTCGCATTACATGGCCAAGCCAACGGATCCCCTTAGTTTTTAATTCGTTCGACAATGTCGATGTCTGGCTAGAGCTCATACAACTCGTCATGAAATATTTTTCGGTAAACACCGTCAGCATCGCGTAGGGGCCCATAAATCCTTCGAAGAACCTTTCTCACGAATTCTCCAATGGCCGACTCATCTGACGCTGTCATCGTTCACGCTTCTGCTCAATATTGCAGGACGGGTATTATGAGAGACTTGTAGAGCCAGGGTTTTGTTCTCCTAGAGAGGACTTTACTTCTAAATTGCCTGCTCAGTCCAAAGTAACGTTTATTGGCAAGCGTAATTCTTAGCTGAATTTCTAATTTCGTCGGATTTCTAGGCTAACATTATTGTTGGTGTTAATACTGGCTCCCAGGTAAAGGAAGTCCTTACTATTTCAAACTTATGGCTACCAACAGTGGTGTGGGTGCAAAGTTGCGAGTGCGCTGACTCTTTGCATTATGACAGGTGATGAGGTACTTCGTTTTCGTTGATTGTAGAAAATAATGATAGCAAATAGGGCCGATTTACACGGTTCAAGTATTGAATTCAAGTCTGCCGCGACATAGGCGAAGAAGGTGAAGAGAGAGGGAGAGTAGAAATACATCCGTACCGTCAAGTCGCATCAATTCTTTCGCTCTATCACTTTCTTTCTCTCTTGCATACCGTTTTTTGTTTCACAAAAATTGTTTCAAGAAAACAAGAGTATGCCCGAGGTAGGCATTCCTGTCGTAAGAGGCGACTAGAATGCACAAAGTTACTTAAGGAAGGAGGGCTGAAATGGCCTTAAAGATTGCACTGGTCATACGAAATCGCTACAACGATAGTCGGGTAGTACGGCAAGGAAGTACCGGACAACACTCCCCAAAACCTTCAAGGAGTGTTTTTGTCGTTACAGCAACAACAACAGGAACGCAAGCAGAACTGAATTGAATAATTTCTTCGTGTAAAACGGTGCATATACATAGGAAAGTTTATTGTGCCCTGAACGTCACGTAAAGGTGTAGCAATAAAGTGTCGATTCTTAGGGCCGTTTTCCCAATATCCGGTTTCCGCTAACCGGCACTTTGTTTGACAGATAACCGAGGAACTACTCTCAATTTAAGCGCCGATTTGCGTTAACCGCGCACTAAGAAAACGACCCTTAGGGGCGTTTACTCAAAATCTGGTTATGATAAACTTTATAACATGTTAACCTAATCATCGCTTGCCTCAGAATGACATTTTCGTTTACACAAAAGTCCGATTAACTTATCATGATAAAGTTGGTCGTTGTGAACGTTTTTGGGGAAAAATTCACAAAAGTTGCATTGTGAACGCATAAAAAGTTACAGGTGCTGTTGTTTACAATTTTAAATGCACCATTTTGGCTTACAAATTTCGATTTTGATATTTCCTTATATGGATTATTACATTTCTAAATTCTATTACTAGCAGAGTTTGTTAGCAAAACAATTTATCACAAAATCAGATGTATACTTTCAGCTGTCACTTTTTGTTTTGAGGTCCATACTTTGACAACATTTATCGGAAGATAATCAGCGAATTGTCGCTAATCAGACATTGAGTAAATGGTTTTCGGAACAACCTCTGATAAAGTCTTGATTGATCGGTTAATCAGACATTGAGTAAACGGCCCTAAACGATATATGGATAATCCAGGAATAAATACGCGTGTTTTCATATCACACTTGACTTTTTTGGTCTAATTTTCGGTGGGTCCTGCAATTGCAATAGCGTAGCAAATAATGATGTCAACAGCTATGTACGTCTGTCTTTAGCACATTAGACCCAGCCTCTAATTAAGCATATATCTGTTCTAGTCACACACACTCCATTTGTCAGGCTAGTGCTGACCTTTAGATCATCATAGCTGACCATTGTCAGTGTTGACCATGAAACTCTCATACCTGACCATTGTCATAAAGGCAAGGTTCTTCAGTCCTTGGTTAAGCTCAGTTTAAACTAAGTTTGCTTAAGCTCGGCATAAATTTAAACTCCAGTTAAACTGCAGAGCGGGTTTTCAGTGCGAGTTTAAGGCCGCTTTTAATATTTGCTTTTTATACGGCAACATTGGATTTTTCTTTATCTAGATACGGCAACAGATAATATTTGTATACATTTTCAACGCCATTGCTTCTCCTCAGTATTGTAATAGTTAGAATTTTGCCAATTTCTGCATCACTATAATCACTTTCGTCAGATGATATATCCAGTATTTAATTAAATATAAAAATATCGTCCTTTCTTGATTGCGTTCAGCTTATTGTTTCACAACCAAAACCATCAAATATGCAAAACAGCTGACAGGTTAACTAGAGTTTAACCCTGCCGAATTGACGGCTTAAACTACGTTTAAACTTCGTTTAAAGTTGACTGAAAAATTGCGCAACAAGTTTAAGCTTAGTTTAACTGACAAATTGAGTTAAACTTGTACTGAAAAACCGGGCCAAAATGTTAAAAACGATACATTACTGTTCTTTTCCTAAAAATATGTTTAATTTTTTTTACAATATACAATGTTTCAAGGTTCTATTGAATGGAAATAAATAAATTAAAACTTAAAAAGTAGTTAAACTGCTTTCTGATTGGTATATATATGTTGTGTGCGTTGTGGGTTTGTGACTGTGCATCGAAATTGCTGTCCGAATGTCTTTTCGAAATATAAGACTCCTTTTACAAGAAATGCCAGAAAATGTAACTTTTAAAAAATCCTCAAGTGAATTTTGTGTGCTTGACAAGTATAAAGTATGTCAATTTCACATGCATGGCATCGCCTGCAGTTTGTTCTTTTTTTCTAGTTTTTGGGTACCAGTGACACCAGTTTGCGATGAAAAGATCATACATACAACTATCAGTGTCTTGGTCAATATATTATCAGCACTGTCAATTTAGAGTGCTACTGAAAAAAAACGTTTCTTGTAGGGTCGTTATCTCCAGAAGTGGGAGAGATATTGAGATTCGCCACATTATAATCTTTCGATTGCACATTATTATCGTTTCGATAATTGTTTCTGAAGAGAGTTTGGCAAAGGTAAAAGGGCGTTGTTTTTTTTCATATATCTGTGTAAGTTTAAAGTTAAAGATGGACAAAATAAATGAATATTTAAGTATATTTTGGTAATTAGTTAATAAGTACCAGTTAGAAGGAGGGTATCGTGAAAGTAGTTTAGAAGTTTATTGATTGAATTTATGTTAAGAGTGTGCCACACCCATATTACTGAGATGCCTACATACATATGAACCACTATTTATATTTATTTACACTTTCAGTTTCCTGAAGGCAATGGATATCATTTTTGAGCTTAATAAAGATTATTGAATTCAATTGGAGTTAAATTTCTTTCCAACATATCTAAAGCACGCTCGTGGTCATTGTCGGATTGACTATGTCAACAATTGAGGAACGTACAGCTTACCAAAAGAATCCCTACTTTACGGGGCACATATATGGAAACTATTCTCCTTTTTATGTGACCATAGCTGTATCGACAGTTATTCTTGGTTCAATCATTATTTTAAACATTATATTAGGGTGTTGCTCAAAGCATCGAAAATACTGGCAAGATAGGCACACAGGTTGTAAATGAATTTTTTAATGCTTTGATAATATTTTAACGTAAGTGGATTAACAGGTAATCGCTGGTTGGTTTCTATTTGGTCAGCTACGCCACACTTGCAGCCTCCTTTGGATTTGACCGAACTAAAAGACGCCTCATATTTCGAAAAATTCTATGTAAGTCTTGTCTTTAAACTGCATCGAGGTAATATGAATTGCATCAAGAGGGAAAATTTTACCTAAGTGCCCTACGACTAGAAAAAAATAAGGTGGGCTTTATGTAAATACCCTGTTTTACTTTTTATGCCCTTTGTATGCAAACCACTGGGAATTAATTTATGAAAGTTGGCATAAATGTTCAGAAAGACGTCCTTTCACAAAATTTGTTAATTTTAATGGTAATTTTTTCCTTTAGGAGACAACTGCTAAAACACGTCCGAAATTATCGGGAAAGGTATCAAAAGACGTGTTTTGACCTCGGTAACAATAATCCGGAAGCGGATTTTCGAGTTTTTGTTTCAGATATCGACCACTATCTCGGGAACGGCTAAACCGATTTCGATGAAATTTAGTAGATGGATAGTATGCTTCCTTCTAAGATTTTCTATTTGGATGTTGCCACTAAAGGAAGCTTAGGGGGTTGCCACCTTTCCGATTTGTTTTTTAAATATTAAGCAATATTTGGCAATATGGGTATCAAACGGAAGGTATTTGAGGCCGTATACCAACCAGAATATTTTTAAGTAGGATTGCCACCGAGCAAGGCTCGGTCACCAAGGTACTATACATATAAAACACTTGAGCCCATTTTCAAGTGGAACCTACTTGAAAAGTAAACAAATTTAAAAACCCAATTTCTTTGTAAAATATAGAAAAAAATCGAATACCATTTAATTAAAACGAGTGCGAACGCTCTAAAGATTATATATGTATGCAAATATAAGTGGTAAAACACATTGATTTGCCAGAAGAGTGGTTCTGTTAGTGCATATATTTAAACAACATTTTCTGGATATACTATATTTATATAATTATTAAAATTAACAAATTTAGTGAAAGGAAGTCTTCCTGAACCTTTATGACAAGTTTCATTAAATAATTCCCAGTGGTTTGCATACAAAGGGCATAAAAAGTAAAACAATATGTTCATAAAGCCCACCCGAAATGTACTAATAGTGCTTGTTAATTCTTGTAAATTAGTATGTAAAAGAAATCGGATTGGCCGAATAAGCTCTAACATACGAAGTTTTTGCTAGTTTATTTCAACGAAAATATTTACAAAACATGAAATTTTTCGCGGTTACAACACGTCTATTTTGGTGGTTACGAAACTAGCCAACAGTATACCAAAAGGTCATAAGAGTTTGCCAGATAGTTGAATTTTTCCAAAAATACCCGATTTCATAATTTCAGTCAAAAATTCCCTACGTCATAACGTTCTGTCCATGGCAGAAAAAAATAGGTAGTTCCATTGTCAGTTTTCGGTCGCCATGTTAGCTATCTGCCAAAAGAGATGATGACCTTTTGACTTCCAGTTCCATTAAAATATCATTTTTGGGTCGTTTTATTTGCTTACAAATAAAAATATTGTTTGAAAAATTATTGAAAACTTTTGCTGTAGGATGAAAAACTTTGCAAAAAGAAGTATAAAATAGAAAAATTAGTTGTTTACTTAAACTAAATATTTATGCAAGAAATAGTCATAGGGAATAAGTTTATGATAGAACACACATCATCCTAACGACACACGGAAATCGGATAGAGTGGCTGCACAATTCAAACCAGGGAAGACCTGCGAACGTAGGTGAATTATATATTATTATTATTATATTTTAGCTCTGATATGAATATTAGAGCTAAAGACGATAGAAGCATTGGCTGCTGAGGCCATCAGCTCTGTTTTTGTAAATTAGGTTGTGGATGTGTCTGTGGTTAGATGAGTAAGTCGATGGTTTTTGCAAATTTTGCTATTTTTTCTATCTTTTGTTCATTGGGAATTGAGAGTATTTCAGAGACCTCTGTTGAATTAAATAATATGTCTTGTGCTGCCGTATAGTGGGCATTCCTTGATGATGTGTTGTAATGTTTTCTGTGTATTGCAGCTTTCGCAGAGTGGGGGATTTTCATTTTTAAGGAGGTGTACATGTGTTTGGGTCGGGTGTCTAAGTCGCAACCGGGAAAAGAGTTTGGTTTTAAAACCATTAATGTCGGTGGGATATTGAGAAGGGAGTAAAATCTCTGTTAATATTAGAGTAGTGGGGATGCTGGTAGCTTTGTAATTCAATTTTGAATTTGTCGTTTAGGTGTTGGAGTATGTGTTGTTTTGAAAATGATTGGTGCTTTGGATGCAAATTTTGCTGCTTCGTCAGCGCGACCGTTTCCCTCAATGTCCGTGTGCCCTGGTACCCAGAGGAGTATAGCAGAGCTGCAGTTTGCTATTAGGATATCTCGAATTTTATTTATTGAGTGCCATTTGTTGCACGTTGGGCTTTTTACTGCTTGTATGACGGAGAGGCTATCGGAGCATATTACCAATTTTTGTTTCCTGTGTAAATGTATAGTTAATGCTTGTAGGATGGCATTTGCTTCTGCAGCAAATATTGAAGACAATGGTAACATGTTTTGAATGGCTAGCTATGTTCCTGATGCGGTTGTTACGCTAAATGCTGTTGCCCACTCAGTTTTGGAGCCATCTGTGGAAATAATCGTCCAGCCATTCCTTTTGAGGTCGGTGGTTTTTTGGAGGAATAGTTGTTTGAAAACTGAATTCGGAGTGGTATCCTTTTTAAAGGTGTTCAACGACCAGTCGCAGTTATCTGGTTAGTTTTTCAATGTGGACTGTGAATATCCATCTTGTGGAGTGTAGTTGGATGTCGAGTTGGGTGTATAGTTGTAAGACTTTTGCCATTGTTGAGATAGTTCGGCAAGAACGTTTGTATGGTATTAATTGTTTTACGTCTTTATCTATTATGGAGTTGGTTTGGAAAAGTATGTTTGAAATAAGTTTGACTTGCACAGTATATATGTGCTGTTCAATAGTTGGTAAGCCGGATTCGATTATGAGATTTGAAAGGGGAGTAATCCGGAAGGCAAATAGGGCTGCTCTTATAGCTTTGTGCCATACACTCTTTAAAGTATTAAGGGAGCTTTTTGGAGCTGAACCATAAAGACATAGCCCGTAGTCGATTTTGATCAGTACCAATGTTTTTGATATGTGAATAAGGGTATTTATGTGTAAATATCCTTTGTATGATAAGTAGGAGATGATGTTGATTCTAGGTAGGAGTGCTTTTTTTAGTGTAGATAGGTGCCGGTTCCATGAGTAGTTTTGGTGAATATTAATCCAATCTATATTTTGAATGGAATTGTTTTGTAGAGTTATGTGGTAGTTGTTGGCGTTGCAGTGATGTTTTTTGCAAATGTGGAGTTTTTTGGTTCTGTCGAAAGATATTTTGGCCCCAGATGTTAATGGCCAGGCTTCTATTTCCCCCGAGGGTGTTTTCGAGAATTTGGTTGGCTTCTATGTTGTCTTTTGTGTTGCATAGAATTTATAAATCGTCGGCGTATATGCAGTGTGAGATGCGGTTGTTGTTTGAGAGGAGTAGGCTGAGCTCGTTGTACGCGATGGAGAACAGAAGTACCGATAAAGGTGATCCTTGCGGTATGCCGTTTGCCAGGGGGTAAAGGCTGGAGTATATTCCATTCACTCTTACGCGGATTTTCCGGTTTTTGAGAAATGATTTTATAAAGCCGAAAATTTTTGAGCCAACTTTCCATTGGTGTAGAGTTTTTAGGATAACATAGGATCCTACTCTGTCAAATGATTTTTCAAAGTCGATAGATAGAATTGAAGTGTGGTTTCGTGTTGAGAGGGATTTTGAGACGTAGTAGTCTATGTGTAAAAGAGCGTCGATACATCCTTTACCAGGTCGGCAACCGACTTGGTTGGATGAGATGCTCTTCATCTTTTCTGTATACCAGAGCAACCGTGTGGCTATTATTTTCTCAAGTAATTTCAACGAAATTAGTGAGATGGGACGGTAGGATCCAACTAATGGTTGTTTTTTTTGGTTTATTGATAGGGATGATGGTAGCTGCTTTCTAGTTTTGTGGAATGATGCTTGTGGCGAATATGTTGTTGTAGAGTTCCAAAAGCCTTGTTTTTGTGGGACGTCTAGGTTCTTAATCATTTCGTAAGATATTCGGTCAAAGCCAGGCGTTTTCCCTTTGCTTTTTTTCAAGTGTGGTTGAACTCGTCTATTGTTATGTTATTTCCTTGGGCCGGGTTATTGTAGTTTGGTTATTTTGGATTGCTGTGATTGTGTTTTGGGAGGGTTGGTTGGAGAGTCTTCTGATTTTGTTCAATATCTCTTGTGGTGTGTTGTTGATTGTGCTTGCGAATGTTTCAAAACTTTTTTTTTTTTATTTCTCTACGGAACATTGCATTGCTTTTTTTTGTATGCTATAAGGTTTTGTTGTGTAGGATGTCTCCGGAAAGAGTACCACGCTGTCATCTTTTCAGATTGAAGGTTTGATAGATGTGAGCTCCACCAAGGAACGTGCTTTCTCCCCGTTTGTGATGATTGGGGGATGCATAAGTTGGATGCTGGTCGAATTGATTTTGTCATGTTATTTGCTTCTTTGTTAGGGTTGTCGCTGTATGGCCTCTTTTCGAGTTCGGATTCTACAGTTTGTCTAAACTTTTTCCATTCGGCAAAGTCACATAAAAACTTTGGTGTTGAATGATGTTTGTAACTGGTTTGTGTTAGAGTGATTGTTGATACCACAGGGAAGTGGTCACTGTGGTATAGGTCATCTAATACGTTCCATGATAGAAATGGAAGAAAATTGGGTTTGCAGCACGTTATATCTATGTGTGTGAGACTTCCATGTGTTGAGGAATGTGTGGGTCGACCGTCATTTAGAATGCTAAGGTCGGCTTGGGATATTATATTTTCCAGTATCTTTCCTCGTGTATTGGCTGATGGTGAGTCCCACAGAGGATTCCAACTGTTAAAGTCGCCCATTAGGATAACAGGGGTTTGAAAATATGTGGGTATGTCGGTTAGATGTTAGGAGGATATTTGCTGGTTCGGTGGTATGTAAGAATTTACTATTGTAAATTTTGGATTTTGGTTTATTTCGACAGCGATTATTTGAAGATGTGTGTTATTTGGTAGGATTTGGTGTGGGATATTTGTTTTAACTAAAATGCCGACGCCTTTTTTTGCAGAATTATTTCATTATTATTATTTTGTGGAATGTTATAGAAGTGGCTGATGTAGTTTTTGGGTGGGTACCCGATGTAATTTGAGGTACAATGGGTTTCTTGTAAAGATCTGAAAGTAGGGGTTTGTTCTTTGATTAACATATTTAGTTCGTTGTAGTTGTTTAGGCAACCTTTGATGTTATATAGACGGAGATCTTTCCCCTGTCCCGTACCAAAGACTATTGAAGCCCAGCTCATAATCAGCTTAGTCAACGCTCAGATTGGGTATATTCTGATTAAAAAATTATAATTTGCCCAACACTGCATGGTTCTATCTCAGCTGAATATGTATTGGAATATCGTTCAGATAGGGCGTTTTTGAAACGTTATTGAAAAAATTCTAGATATGGCCATGGCTCAATAATGAGGCCGTGTTAAGCCGATTTCGTTGTACAAACACACAATTCATGTGTTGTGTTTTTGCTTTGTGCTTATTTATTTATTGAATTTCCTAGCACAACAATGTAACAAAATTATTTTATAGTTCTAGTCAGAACCATTGTTTAATTATACAAGGTTTCGCAGATTTTGACAGTTTTCAAAGCTATGCTCTATTATAGTTGCATATACGAAGGATGTAAAAAAGGACAAAAAAGTCGCCTGTGGGAAAATTGTAGTAGAAAAGGAAGGAGTGGCGTTTGTTAAGTTCCAATTTATTTTAAACAAATATTTTATTACATTGTGGGATACCTATATTATTATTCACCTTAAGGGCAAAAACAATGTCTTTTTTGGGGAATAGTAGTTGAATAGTACGGAATAAATATTTCAAAACTCCAATTTTTATTAAAAAACTTGGCTTTTTACAACATATAGTTTCTGAAATTATAAGAAATATCAACTACTTTTTACCTTAAGAACTATTTGTAAGCTGCAAATGTCTTTGCACCCTCCAATGAGTTCTTTTGGGCATGAATATAGCTATATACTCATTTAAACCCGGCCTGTGAGGTACAGCTTTCTGGCGCCCATTCCACTTATTCTTCCCCGTGTTCCCGGATTTGGAACGATTTGTGGGGCCGATTTTGTGCATCTTGTTGTTTCGCTTGATCAACTTTCTTAAGGCATCAACTATGGCTGTTTTATAAAAACCCCTGTCAAGGACACGGTAGATGAAATAGAAAGCTTATACAAAAAAAAAAACCCCTATCGGGCAATAACCCTAGATTGCATAGCATTAGAATATCCTAAGGTCTACACCATGGTAGTCAAACCTATTATCACCGGCAATCGCTCACCAAGATATAGCGCCTGCCGTGTACCTGCATCACAGCGGCCATTCGTGCATGCTCTACCTGTCTCCCCTACAACTTGGCCAGTAATCTTAATTTCAGCTCGATTACAGTAATCGCTAATCCATCAGTCCACGAATACGATTACATAATCGTAATTTAAAAAAGTAGAAACTACGATTATGATAATCGGCAACTAAGGATTATGTGATGATGTCTTTTATAAAATCCACATGCACATATAACAACGACAAACATAGAAAATCCCAGACATCTGTTTATGAAGTAATATTATATGGCCATACATAAAAGTGGGGTTAGAATACGCGTGTCGTAAGAGGGCGACTAAAATCCACGAAATCGGTAGCACGACAGTCGGGCTGGTGCAGCAAGGTGCTTGTACCGAAATGCAACGGATTCGTATCTGTCAAAGAACTATAAATATCACTATAACCCTATTTGGTCCGTCACGCCCCAATTCCTCCAGAATAATAAATAAGAGGTGTATAATAAGAGGAATATTTCACGAAAAACTCAAAACTAGTATAGACCAGAATTGACACCATACACCCCTGCCACACACTCGTGTGGTACACTGAGCTCTCGAGAAACCCAGAGGGAATTGGAGCCGAAATATTCGGCCCGAGAGTTGAGATATCAAGGCCTCTGGGGGCTTAACTGAGTTTTTTTCAAGCGGAAGTATGCGCTGTATGCCGAACTAAAGCTTCATCGCGGATATAGGAATGAGCGTATTTCCATTCTGAGCGACAGTTAAGCCGCACTTAAAGCAATATTGTCATGTGAGATAAAGTCGACGCTTGTCCCCTAGTGCGTATCAAAGCTCAACTTCCTTTTGTCGCTGGCCTGGGTTCCGGGTATCATAGAGGAGGTAGGAAATGAGCAGGTGTCCAGCCTAGCAAGGACGCAGCAACCACAATATCCGTAGGGCCTGAACTAGTACTGTGATCAAAAAAGACTGCATGCTACGCAATTGCTAATTTCAATGTTGTTGCAATTTTGCTTGTATCAAGAATATTAGGATTTACTAACACTTCCAAGCAAATAGTAGTGCGTAGTGGAGAATGAAACCGAGAAGTGTCAAAAACGTCTCGGCCTGCCGAACCTTGTATAATTCAACAATGGTCAGGACTACATAGCGTTACAAAACAAGAATTGAAATGTTTAATAAAGCGGTAATAAAAAGCTTAAGTATTAAACAAAATAATAATTTAATAGATAATTTGGCGGCTTCTTCTGTGAGATTGCATAGACTGGAGGGTTTATTCAAATTTTCAAATAGTGTCTAATACAAGAACTATAAAGTTTGTTGGCAATTGTTTACAACAGCCACCGAGTGCTAAAATAAGTCCAAAAATGTCGGGAGAGGTATCAAAAGACGCGTATCGGTCCCAGGAACCATAATCCGGATCCGCAGATCAGTTATTTTTAGTAGTTTGCAAGATATTTGCAAGCAAAGTTAAAAAATTTCTCATTTCTATGTGATTGTTTTAGACGCAGATATAGGGTGTGCCGAAAATTGCAGACGTGTGTTCTGCGCAGAAATACTGGGGATCGCGTAGCCGATGTTGAACCGGCTAAGGGTTATGTTTTTGAAGGAGGCTTGATCCAAGGTATTTATGTGCAAAACACATTTCTGCGTAGGCAGCCTTCGGCCGCGCTTCAAAAAAATAACACTTTTTGCACTTTTCGGTGCAACCTCATATGTGATTACAACAACCACATGAAAATGACAGAAAATTTTCAACTTTGATTGCAAATATCTCTTCACTGAAACAAAAACTCGAAAATCCGCTTCCGGATTATTGTTACCGAGGTCAAAACGCGTCTTTTGATAACTTTCCCGATAACTTCGGACGTGTTTTAGCAGTTGTCTCCTAAAGGAAACAATTACCAAAAGGTGTTCTACACATAAAAAGTATGGATCACGCCCCAGATTTAGGATCGGCCTATTTTTTTCACAGAATTTTTTGGAGTATGCAGTTTTGTAGGCCAGTAAATTAATCTTAAGTTCGTGACAAATTTTGCTGATTTAAAATAAATTGCGTTCATAAACTTGTGTGGAGGAAAATACAAAAGTGCCCAAGAAAAAAGCAGCGATTGGGGTCCGCCGTACTGTGGCGGTAGTGTTGCCGGCATACCACACCGAAGGTCCAAGGTTCGAGTACTGGGACAGGTAACATCAAAAGTGGTGTGAAAGTTTTTTCAAAACCGAGTCACCCCTCGGCGGTGGTTTGGCAAACTACGAATGTATTTCTGCTATGGCTTCTCAATAAATAAAAAAAAATTATCTCCTTTGTAGATGCCGTTCGGAGTCGGCAAAATACTGTTGGAATAAATTCAAATCGGCACACCAAAAATTGGAAGAGAAGCTCGGCGCAAAAATCTCTTGGGAGGTTTATGATGATATACATGTTGTATATCATTAATTTATTTTTTGGCTAACCAGCGATTACCATTAATGAAATTTTAGTTTTTAGGATATTTCTCATGGCTGCCAATAGCCGTTTGTCAGTATGTCAAAATTAGATTTTTCCAAAAACTCTTATTAAACAAAATTGCAATTTTTATAAAGTAATCAAGGAAGCATACTTTTTCGACCTTGGGAGGGAAATGTTTCAGCTCTCATATTCTCCCATTGTAATACCTGTGCTAGGCTACTATGTCGAAAGGTCCCGGGTGCTGGGGCAGGTGACATAAAAAGCAGTTTTAAAAACTTCTCAGTATAAATGAATATGCATTGCAGATGTAGTTCGGAGTCGACATAAAATAAAACATGTATAGATCCTGCCAATTTGTAGGGAAAACAGCACACCACACATTTGCAAGAAAACCTCGGACTTAATTACCTCGGAGGTATCTGTCTTCAAGTTATTATTATTTTCAAACCGTTTTCGAGCTTTGAATACTTGTAAAGTGAATAGAGTAGCATGAAATATGATTTTAAACTCCATAAATATAAATTTCAACCAATTCATATGGTAATTTGTTAAAATTTTTTTTTCAAGCCAAAACCACAAATCTTTCGTGAAGACATTGAAGCTCAGGAGGTTCCTGTTCATCAACCTACGCAAGCGTATACTGAGCCACAGTCGCATCATTTACAACGACCACCACGTCCTAAAGGTCGTACTTTGCAGCAACAAAGGCAACGTGAAGAATACGTCGAATTACAGAAACGTGAAAGCGATATCTAAAACAAAGCTATATAAGAAAATATGGCATTCATTTTGCTTTATCCAGCTGTAGCTGCTCTTGCTCTTTTCATTGTTGGTGTGATCATTGTAATCTTGCGATTTGGGCCACGCCTTTGTGGTCTGCGTCATCATGCTCTTTCCGACAATCACGAATGGGATGAAAAAAGCTATGAGCACGAGATTAGTTACGCTTAGACGAGTCGAGTTAATATACGTACATACATACATACATACATATATCACAGTTATACCACATTTACGTGATTTCAAAGAAAAGATCGAAATGAGTCACATTTTGCAAATCGCATTCAAACCAAATTACAGAGCAAATGCGATGAATTCATAAATTTTTTTTCGAACATGTCAGCATTTTTTTATTGATACTTTATAACTAAGAAAATTACGCATTCAAGGCCGATATAAACACATTCGAATTACTGGTCTGAAATCACGCATTTAAGATCAGTATAAATGTGTTATTAGATTTATACCGCAATTAACTCCAAAATAAATTGCTCAGAAAACGCGAGCAACAAGTTAGCGCTTATAAGCGCTGATGAAATATTCGAGTTTAACGAGTACTATATTTATCAGTAAAGAATTCGATGTTACGACAACTGCAACAAACTACACCTTTTCCAACTATATTTCGGAAAATAGCAAATGTATTTCAGAAAACCTCAACTTTATTTCAGAAAAGCTTAAATGTATTCAGATTTTCCGAATGTAGAAAGTGTCGAAATCAATTTTGGAAAAATCTAAATGTGTTTCAGATAGATCTGTAAGGTAATTATTACTAATCGCAATGATTACCGGTTTGATTGATTATCCTTTGTTTTCGGTTAAATAAACATTATTGATTGAAAAAGCTATCCAGTGAATTGATTACTCAATTCTAATAGGAATTTAGCAGGTCTGGCTTCAGAAAATCTATTACTTCTTTGTACAACTATATAACGGTACTACCTATAACGCTTTGAATAGTCTCCTGACTGAAGGGGAGTAATGTGTCCTCGTCTGACTCAATGACCTAAAGGTCCGGAGTTTTGTAGAGTATCTTGGCTGCCGTTGTCTTCGAGGTCAACGCCGCTGTTTCCCATTTGTCCGGTTTTTTCTTTGCTTACATGTTATTCTCCTTCACTCTACTTATTCTGAAATACAGTTGAAAAAAACTGAAACACACTTGACTTTAGAGGTCTGGCTTCAGAAAATCTATTACTTCTTTGTACAACTATATAACGGTACTACCTATAACGCTTTGAATAGTCTCCTGACTGAAGGGGAGTAATGTGTCCTCGTCTGACTCAATGACCTAAAGGTCCGGAGTTTTGTAGAGTATCTTGGCTGCCGTTGTCTTCGAGGTCAACGCCGCTGTTTCCCATTTGTCCGGTTTTTTCTTTGCTTACATGTTATTCTCCTTCACTCTACTTATTCTGAAATACAGTTGAAAAAACTGAAACACAATTGACTTTCTAAAATACATTAGTACTCTGAGTAGGAAAAGGTGTAGATTGTTGAGTTAGCTATTTGATTTGTTACATGTATGTATATGTGTATAGGATATAACAGCATGCCTCACATAAGTCTTATCTCGAATACTATTTATGTATTTCTTCGAAAATATGCACATTTAAAAAAAAAAAAAATTTAACAATAAGAAAGACGAATAATATAAGATATATATTAGTACAAACTCTGTAAGGGCATAAATGTATGCAAATATTTTTACAAGTGCCTTTTTTTCTAATCCTCAAAATAGACAGCACACCGTAATAGTAAAGTATGTATTACAAGTCTAACGTGAAACATTCCGTCCAAGTGTAAGAGCTTTATATAAAAAATATAATATTTGACATCCAAGAGCACCATTTACAATGCTCTACAGCATTTATCAAAAGTTTTACTAATATTTTAAAACGCCATGTAAACTAAAATTTAATATTTTCAAATAAAACTTTCCAAAAATTTGTATTTTTTTTCTATATTAACCAGGGTTGGGTTACTTTGAATAAGAAATTATTCAAATAATTAATACATTTTTATTCATTGCTAGAGGGCCCGGCAGACTTTGTCCTGCCCAGAAATTTACCTGAATGGATCTAGAAATATTGGCTATCCCTATCGCTTTTCCCAGTGGCGTGGCCAGAGTTTGGGGAAGGGGGGACGGCCGATGAAAAAAATTTCATTCGAAACCTGAAATTAGACACTCACAATAAATTATGTTTTAAAAATGTACGCAAAATTCGCGAAAAATCGAAGGCAATTTTATCAGTCTTACATTTTTTTCAGAATTTTTGGAATTTTTTGGAGTATGCAGTTTATTAAATTTTAATACAGTAATGTGTCACTCTAAGGTCGTGGCACATTTTGCTGAATTTTGGCAATTTTTTTTCTTAAGAGCTAAAGTGTTTTCTTTTATATAAAAGAAATTGCTTTCATAACCTTGTATTGAGGAAAATACAGAAGTCCCCAAAAAAATTTCATTATTTATAGTATAAAGAGAAGGAATAAATAAGATAGGATATTCAACAATTGTAAAGCATAATGTACATAATCACCCTTATCGCAGAGTTCGCCCGAACGAACGTTCGTCTTCGCTTTTTTTGTTCGGGCGAACTGGTTCCGCCTATCGCTAATTTCGGGCGAACCAATGTTCACTTCGAATCAGCTGCTGCTCAATTTCGAATTAATAGCGAACAAATAAATTTACTTGCTATTTTGTGAATTTTGTAAACAAGCGTACAATTTAGTAAAATAAATTTAACATAAAGCTTAAAAATTATTTAAAAACATGTATAGGTTGTTTAGGTTTAGGTTGTTATTGATAGAACGCGAGGATAATTTAAATGTGAGAGCAATCCGGAGGCAATTAAGAGACAATTCCAACCCTTTGGAGCTAAGTGATTTACTGTGAGTAGGAAAAAGTTGTTTTTGGCACTTTTCAATAACAAATTAATTGTTTCCTTACTAGTTTTCAACAATATTACAGGCTAAATAAGCCAGCATTTAAACACTTGCTAGATATTCTGGCTGGCTCGTTGCCGCCATTGAAGCAGAAATTCGTCGTGGAGCGCTTGTCTACGTTTTTTCGCAGAAGGAGGCTATCAAAAAGGCGTTGGCAATGCCCATGAGATGGGTCTTAGTCAGTCATATTTCAGTGAGGTTCTGTCAGAGGTGCTGTGTATTTTGGAGCCATTGCTTTGTAGCCAATGGATAAATTGGCATTCTTAGAAGAAAATTATTTAGAAACTCACAGTAATGCTCGACTACTAGGTAAGAAAGTAGTGAAACCCCTTTAGCAATTTCAGGCTTTTCTAACATTTTCTCCAACAGCATTTCCGACTGTGCTTTATTTATTGATTTACTCCTAAAAGATAACACCATATTTCATTAAAAGAATATCTAATATTCAAAACAAACCGTTGCTTACATTTTGTTTCAGTCTTGTTCGCCTGTAAAATAAAAGTGAACAAATTTGGCATTTTCCGTTGTTCATTTCGCCCGAACAAAGCGTTGCCAATTAGGCGGAATGCTTTTCGAACACGAAAAATGTGTTCGCCAATATCTTGGCGGCCGCCGTGGTGTGGAGGTAGTGTTGCCGGCCTACCACACCGAAGGTCCATGGTTCGAGCCCTGGTACAGGTAACATCAAAAGTGATTTGAAAAAAGTTTTTCAAAACGGGGTCGCCCCTCGGCAGTGGTTTGGCAAACTCTCCGAGTGTATTTCTGCCATGACAGGCTTCTCAGCAAAAATTCGTCTCCTTTGTAGATGCCGTTCGGAGTCGGCAAAAAACTGTAGGTCCCACCAATTTGTAGGGAAAATTCAAATCGGCACACCACAAATTGGAAGAGAAGCTTGGCGCAAAAATCTCTTAGGAGGTTTATGATGATATACCTGTTGTATATCGCGCCATAAAGAGAATATCTGCGATAAGGCGAATAAAAAGTGCGAACCTTTTCGGGTGAAAATAAAACTCGCGATAAGGGTGAATATTTTTATTACTTCTCCGGTAGAGTTACGTAGATAAGTTTTAACCTCTTTAGAGTTTTTTATCTGGGAACCAGCATTAACACCAACAATAATATCAGCCTAGACATCCAAGGAAGAATCGCTCTTACAAACAAATGCTACTTCGGATTGAGTAGGCAATTGAGAAGTTAAGTACTCTCTCGAAGAACGAAAATAACACTCCATAAGTCAATTATCGTATCCGTCTTGGTTTATGGTGCAGAAGTTTGGACACGGGCAACATCTGATGAGGAGGCTCTGGAAATATTCGAGGGAAAAGTTCTTCGAAAGAATACGGACCCTTACGTGTTGGCGACGGCGAGTATCGAAGAAGATTTAATGATGAGCTGGAGGAGCTTTATGCAGACACCGACATAGTCCAACAAATTAAAGCCCAACGTCTTCGTTGGCTAGGCCATGTTGTGCAGAGGTAGAGGGAGACCACCACTCCGATGAAAGGGCAAAGTGGACCGATTTGTGATCCCGTGGTGTTTCCAATTAGCAGAAACAATTAAAGAGTGGCGAGCTATGGCACAAGGCCAAAATCGCTTAGACTGTTAAGCGGCATTTAAAGAAGAAGAAGGGTTGGAAAGGTGAGTTTTACTGTAGAAGTGGAAACGGGAGAGTTGCAAAAATTTGTAGCAATTTATATAAGTTATGAAATGAAGTTTTGTTGCAGCTCTGAAGGGCGTAAAATGCAGCTTTTGGCTGAAGATTATGTAAATTTAAGGACCTTCTCCATAAATTGGTTTCGGCCACTATATTTTGGCTTTGAACAAGTGGTTCCTAAAATTCAGCAAGCCTAAATAAATTTTTGTCATTTTCTTCTCTGTGGTTTGTTGAAAAACCGAAGCGAAATCTCTAAAGATAGTTTTATGTTAAATGAAATGAATATCTACTTCCATTATTATATGATCAATACACAAATGGATGAAAAACAGAAATCTTGAAATAACATGCTTGAAGTTACATGCTTGCAGACTTGTACTATACTCGTATATGAATCTGTTCTATTTTATTTCAATATTCATGCCCAATGTGTACGCATAACTCGACAACCGGTTTTATAGTCTTGAAAGCGTAGTGAATTTTGTAGAAGGTCTGAAAAGACAACTATATATACTTATATATATAGGCTTTTATATTACTAACCGATAATTTCATATATTCATAAAAATACACTTTGTCATTAGTCTAAAATAAGTAAATTATAATTCAAAAGCTTTAAATAGTATTATGTTATTCAATCGAAAGTAAAAAATAGTAGTTCATTGACGAAGGGGGATGTGTATCTATCCCCCTTGCTACGCCACTGCCTATCCCTATCCTTACCCCTTTCTCTACCCTATGCCTATTCCGCCCTTCTCCCTCATATAAAATTACAAAGCTCCTAGAAATAATTGAGAAGCAATATTAATTTTGATTATACCAAAAGGATTCATACCTTCTTTTCCCCCCTACCGACCTTTTTTCTTGAGGTGGTAGAGATTGACTGGGGGAGGAGCCACGCCCGCTTCTCCCTTCCTCCCCTTTATTCTTGATATGTTGAGATTTACCTCTTATAACTCTGTACCAGTTTTCAGTATTCTGCAACGAATAATTCCAGATCTATGCAGTTCGAACAATGTCATTTGTATGTTAGGTGCCACGCCCACTCCTCCCTTCCTCCTTCACTTTCTTAAGGTGTTAGAGAATTTTTTTTGATGAGAATTTCGTCTTCTGGTACTGTGATGTTCTTCATTTTATCTCTCAGTAGGAATGAATTTCCAATATTGTGTTCTTCGGATATAATGTTTTTTAAAATACTCCCAATAAACCTTGATGGTTTGTAGCTAGCCATGGTACGTTTGTGGAGGAGCATATCGGTCTCAGTGGTGTGTTCGCCTTATGTATTTTAGGCAGAGCGTAAAGTCGAGGATGTGAATGGAAGTTTTTGTTCAGTGTCTAGTCTCTTTTGTTTGTAAAGATCGTTTATAATGGTGTTGTTCTTCCTCAGTATTTTCTGTGTGGGATCGTTCCTGATAGTTTTGTATGCTTGTTTGTCGGGTAGCAACTGCCTCATCTTTTGACCATATTCGTCCTGTACATCAATACAGTTCTCTTTACTTATCTGCGTTCGTTATTAATACAAGGTGGCGCAAAAGTAAGCTTCCGATGTTCAGCATATCGGTTGTGGCACGTGCAGTGTGTGCTGTTGCACCGTCTTGTTGGAACCACATGTTTTCCAATCCCGATTCATCAAGTTGCGGCAAAAAGAACTCGTTGATCATTGCTCTGTAGCGCTCACCATTCACAGTAACCGTTTGGCCCCGACCGATTATTGGTCAAATAAATAGTCACCAATATTCCGCGTTCTGGAGCAGTGTAGCGTAACATTCTTTATTAACGTGTATTTCGCATGTGTTTACTACACAAATGTCAAAACAGAACTGACTTTAGGGGCCAATCGCAAAATTTATAGCATTTTCTGATAGGAGGATTACTTTTGCGCCACCTTGTACGTCTCCTTTGTATTGAGCAAGCAAAGTTTTGGTGTTCGTATACGCTTTATTTATGAATTTATCTTTTATAGTGTTAACTAACTTTTATTGAAAAGTGGTAAATTTTGATGCAAGATCAGTCCTTGTCTTTTTCCCTCTTATCTTCGATGCCCTGTATGCCTTGTTCCAAATCGGCAATAATTTGTCTTGGAGAAAATTACTCCTATTGCGAGTGTCGATTTGCAGCAGAATAGACATTTTTCGATTAAATCGATCGCATTTTATTTTGGTATTGTGTAACTTGGTCGAACAAAAACTGCACATTTTTAATGTTTCTTCACATATTTAAAATTTTTTTTTAATGAATTACTTTTTATCCATTTTATTAGCATTTTTCAAATCACATCGACACGCCAGCGACTGCAAAATGGTAGTAGAAAGATGATCGGTTCGACACTCGCAATTGCTCGATGAGCGCTAATCGCTTAATAGTCAATTATCTATTCTTGTTAGACACTCACAATAGGGGTGAATGTCTTTTCCGAAACAGGTAAGGTAAATTTGTTTCCGACCGATAGTAACCAACAGGACTCTTGCGGAACTTCAATGCTCGTCTTGTTAATAAACCATTCTTCATTTAATCCCATGCCAAACTTGGAGACAGCTTGGGAAATCTGTATTTGAAGCTTGTTGTTATGTACGTCTTCAGTTTTATCGGCGATTTGCATCGAAAAGTGCCTGTGGTTCTCTAAAATTTTCTCATAACCTGGTTGTTGAAGTCTATTTCGTAATAGAATATGTTTGACGGTCGTTGTAATAATTTTAATGTTGATGTTGGATTCCTTGATTTCCAAGTTGAATAATTTCAGAAAACACTTTTTTTTAGTTTTACTAAGTCTCGTCTGGTGGTGTCTAGTTTGAAGCAATGTTTTATAGTTTTTGTCTTTCCCTGTAAATGTGGTGGTGTGATGCCATAATCCTTGCACCGAAGTAAAAATTTTAGTGGTTCTCTTTGTTTTGCCAGTTTATTTAAGTTCTTACTGGGTTGTTTGATTATGTAACATGTTTCTGAGTCGTATTTGTACTTAATGTGTTGATAAAACGGCTTCATGTTTGTTGTTTGGAATATTACTATCCAGTATATTCATTTATGTTCACCGTAAATTGCTATTATATTCAATTTGGGCCAAATTCTAAATTATTGTTTGATGGGTTAGAGCTGTTTCGGCCTCTATCGATGAAAAGAAACCAACAAGTTTTTCATTTTTCCTCCTACGTGTTTCACTTCATGTTTGAAATATATATAAAATAGACTCCCTGAAGAAGGCGCGAAAGCAATTAAAAAATGATAAAATTGATTTTTCTATGTTTTCAAACTAAAATCCGCAGCTGTTTTTTCACGAATTGATCCGTACTCCCCGTGAATGTCATCCGTCGGATAACGGAATAGGCATGATTCCTTTCATTTGCCCTCTTTCAATTCTTTCCTCTGCTGTTCCTTTCTTTTAATATATTTTCCCTTTATTTGCTTTTCTTTTCTTCCAACAGTCGCTATATTTAATTTATTTTATTGTATTATACGATATTTTTTCCTTTTCTTGCTGATTGTTGTTGTTGTTTTGTAACAACAAAAACACTCTCCGAAGGTTTTGAGGAGTGTTGTCAAATTGACAGTCCTTGCTGATCCTTTCCTTCACTTTCATTGTCGTACTTTTCTTTGATGCCGCTTCCTTTGTTTTTTTTTTTATTTCTTTCCTTCCCCTCCTTGGCGAGTTCAGGCTGGGAGTTAAAATTTTCATAAAAGCTGAAATCCCTAACTGAAACCTTTTTATTTTTTAGAACCGAGTAGGTTCTGGAAAAACTAAAAAAATAAGCTATGATGTCTTCGACCCGCATATTTCACCTTCATACGTAATGAAAGGGTTTTAGCTTTTGTTTTACATTTTTGTAAGGTAAAAAATTTGATGTTTTGATTATTTAAGAAGTGATTTTTTTACCTGGGAGCCAACAAAAAACGCTATTTTCAATAGAGATTAATTTGCGGGGGGTCCCTCTGTATCGCGATGCGAAAGCAAATGCATTCATTACATACATTTTTTTTTCAAATGCGAAAGAGATTTCTTTCGCATCGTGATACTGCTGGTTTCAAAATCTTAGAAACATTTTCGAAATACAAAAACGAATATGGTCATAATGAAACACGGGAAACAAAACTGTGTCATTGAACGTTCGATATTGTATCGACCAATATGTGGACCAGAGTTACCCAATACAATATGGGTATCAAAGGAAAGGTGCCAATGAGTGCTGGAATAAGCGATGTGATTAAGTTCCAAATCTCAACTGGTTTCGAAGATATAATGGTTAAAATCCGTATCAGTCTATTATAGGTTCTAAGACGTAGGGAATCCTGGTTGGCTTTTCTAGTGGACAATAAATAAATTTTCTTTAGAAAACGAAAATCCATGTTAGGAATTGTTGTCCAATTTGATTTTGTTGCCTTATAAAAAGGGTGGTTTCCTTCATAGGACCTAAATTTTTTTAATCAAAATTTTCCTTGGATGCTTGAATTAGTTTAAAATTCGGTCTATCGTAATTAATACCAACACTTCAATTTGTTTTTTAATGTTTTTTCTAATATTTTCTCTTTTATTTTTTGTTAAATATAAGTCTTATTCAAGTACAATAATTTAAAATTACTTTATATGCTTGTAAAAGAAATAAGTTGGGCTTCTTGATGGTACGGTATCGGTATGCTTACATAATGAATTACGCGTGAGTCAACCGCTAGAAACATAAATGTTAAAAATAACAACGGTATTTTGTGTTTTTTAGCTATCTGCCTTTGAGGTGAATATTAAGACGGGGGAAAAACTGCAAGTACTACTTTTGTAAAGATATAAATATTTGTTCTTAATTAAATACCAAATATTGCAAGAATAGTTTCAAAAACCTTACCAATTTTTTCCTTGCGTATAATTTAAGTTGATGCAAAATAATTTTAAATATATAACTGAGTTTAAGAAGCCGGAACCATTAATTTATAATACTACAATATATAAAAAAATACGAAAGAAAACGATTGTTAGAATATATTAAGTCTCCGTCAATTTGTCTCATGCAGTCAAATTATCTTACAAAAAAAAAAAGTCATAGTCGACTCTCACACAGCTTGCTGGATTTTGATTTTGTGCTTGCAATCGGCGGCAGTAGCCAGTGGTTTTACGTTTTCTTTCTTTTGCTTTCCACTTAACGGTATATTTGTTTAACTGTTTTTTTTTGCGTTGTGCCTGCGATTGAAGATTACTTCGATTCAAAGATTTTTTTATTTGGCCTCTCTCGTTTGCGATTTCTTGCTGCAAAGTCTTTATACTTTAATTTTCCAAAAATTTCAACTTTTCACATACATACATTATTGTTTTATATGTTTGTTGTTTTATATTTCAACACTTCTTTCATTATTCGTTTATTTATTATTTTTTCTGCTTTTCTGTAAAAATAGACAATTTCCTCCGTTATTCCTTTTTTGTACAACAACAACAAAACATCTTATTAGTATTCAATAGATAGCGCCAAACACACTTTTTAACCTTTCGGTCCTTTTCGAATCTTTCTGCTTGGTTAAGACTTTTAAAAATTATATTTTTCTTCTTTATTTCAAATTACAATTTTTTTCGATTCATAGCGGTTTTTGTTTCCATAATAAAATCTTTTTAACTTAATTAAACTTCGCAGGGATCGATAAACAGATATGCAGATCAGGAAAAATAGAGGGGAAAATGTTCGATAGTTCGACAGATTCAATTTGTGGTTAAAACCCTTAAATACTTTTCGTTACAAATGTGCTTTTTTCATGCTTAATTTTCCCCTCATAACAGACGGTGGTTTTTTTTTACATTTAACTGTAGTTTCAGATAAAAACAATTATTCATGCTAACAAACAATGCCACTTATATTTCTTAATGCCAATGATAGTAATAAAAGTGTCGAAGGTGATGATACTGACGGTGGAGGCATTAGCAATTTTTGGAGAATATGTATTATGTGGGCGCATTCATCACTAATTCGGAAAATGCATTCTCTAAACAGTTTTTGAGTTCGGCATATGTAACAATCAGTACAGATTGTTCGTCACGCGACATCAGTTGAACCTACAAATAAATAATTTGTTGAATTATTTGATTGCTGTTTTTTTTTTTTTTTTGTGAAATTTTTAAACAAATAAAAATAAATTTGAAAAATTCACTCGTTCTAATGCGCCAGAATCCAATTTATTCAAACAATGTACGATATGTGCGTGATCCAGCCATGGACGACCATCCTCTGTGACGGAATGAAACAAATAATCACGAAACAATTTTAGCATATATCTATCACCAGTTTCCGACCAAGTGCAATCCATATTAAAACTGCAATAAAAACACAAATTCGTTACACACATTAAGGCTCCAAATGCTACAAAGAGCCACAAAAATTGGACTATGTCTATAAGAACAAATAACCCGTTTTAATTGATTTTGTATAATTTTAAGTCAAATTGTAGACGTGCTTTCGAACCGTTTAAAACCTCTATTCGTTTTACTCCAAAATTATTTTGAAATTTGTCGGTAGATTTTCCATATGGTCCGATAGTTGTCAATATCTGTATAGAATTGTCTTTAAAGTGTCTTTTTGTTGACATTCATTAGATCGAGTAATGGACTACAATAATCTGCCTGTTTTGATGTGATAACGGCAAGTCAAAAGGCCGAGAACAGTTGCTTAATTTATTGTTTTAAGTTGTTAAGCCGATAACTAAGCTACTTCAATTCCCTTTTTATGAGTATTTTGCCGGAGTTTAAACACTCGGGAGCTATTTTCGTATTCAGCAACTATTTACTTTGTTCTCAGAAAATTCTTTAAAAAAAAAATTCTGCCAACCACTCAGGTATCATGTTTTTCAAGACGGTGTCATAATGCCAGCAAAAGTTAAATGGCTAACATGGCGACCAAATCATTGAGTGAAACTACTGTATACTGTGGTAAAAACCGTAATTTGAAGTAATCTGTTTAAGTGTGTTTGGCGGTAAAATTGTGTAAATAATTTTTTAACTAAATCAATTCATGGAGGGTCATGGATAATTCACATGAAGGTATTTATCATTGACGTAGCATTATTTGTATTTTTTCTCAAAAAAGATGCGTGACAGTTAATTTTTTAGTTTATGAAGAAAAAAGTGAGTACCCGTCAGGCAAAGCATTTTATGTTGTTGTTGTTGACAGTGCTTCGCCCTGCCTAATGGGCTCGATCACTCTAAATTGTTATCAGGCTCTTCTAACGGAAGTCCGAGGAAACGCGCAGTTTCAAGAGGGTTGGACCAGAGTGATAATGGTGTTAGAGGAGTAGGTTCGATTGAACGGGAGAAGAGTTGTCTGGTATCATGAGGGGACATACCACATGCAGGGCATGTGTTTGGTATGGTGGGGTTCAGTCTGGATAAATAAGAGTTAACCTATTACAATATCCAGAACGAAGTTGTGCTAGCATGACTTCAGTCTCCCTCGGAAGTACACGCTCCTCCCTTTTCAGCCAGCTCAGGTGGTTGAATATTGATAACGGGATTCACAAGCCGAGATCTGAGGGATTTGTCTACCGACTCAGTGTGGAGGTCATTTAGAGCCCGCCTATGGTTCCGCAGATCAACCGGCAAAGAAATGTGGTGTTGGATCTCATCGTAGTGCTTGCGAAGAAGTCTCCTTATGACTCTGGGGGCGGGGCTTCATCCAATAGACGTCGATTTGGATGACTGGGTTTATGACAGTTCAGAAGAAACTGTCTACTCAAGAGTTCCGCGTGCTCTTGAACATTGAGCAATTTTGCCTCTTGATGGAGATGAGACCCAGATGACATAAGCAGACATCCCGTAGCAGTTCTGATGGCGGTGTTGTGGCAGACTTGCAATTTCCAGTTGGTGTCAGCAAGGTTGGGCGTCCATATGGGCGCAGCGCAGTCAATAACCGGTCGGCCAATAGCCTTATATGTAGCAAGCTGTTTATTTATCTTTCCCTGAGTACTGCCGGCCAGTGACTTAAGGATCTTATTGCGGCTCTGTACCTTTGAAGCTATTGGGGTGGTTGACAGTAGATAGAGGTACTCCGTCTACGTGGTACAGAGTTCCTCAATGGAGGGACCCTTGCCCGAGGCCATTATCGTACAGTCGTCAGCGTAGGAAACAACGGCGTTATCACAACACGCGGTAAACAACAAACACACATTAGATTTCGCAAATACAAAAGTAATAGGCAGAGAGAAGAGAGAAAAAACAAGATACACACTCAGAGTTTAAGAATAATCCAATCTTTATTTGTAACTACGTTTTCAAATGGTGTAACTTTTGTTTCTAATGTTGTTTTTGTTTTTTGGATTTTGTTATAAACAAATATAGAACGCCCCTGAAGAAGGTAATGATAATTATCGAAACCTTGGGCTAAATGGTGGAATGAATCGTCTTTTATCTACACTTGACCCTAATAGATCAGATAAGCTGAAAAATCTCATATAAATAATCAAACTGATCGGAAATTAAAATTAAATGGAGACTCCCTCTGGTGGGGGAGGAAAGTCTCGAAATATAGAAATTAAACAGAAGGGGGGAGAAACACCACCTTGCGGCACCCCTTGTTTTATTCTTCGTGGCCTAGATTTCTTGTTCCTGAATTTAATAATTAGCGGTCCACCTTTTAAGGCCAGCAGGGAGCGGTGTCTCTTCCAGGTCTCGGAGGGGTGTGGCATGGTTGACCGTATCGAATGCTTTAGATATGTCAAGTGCCACGAGAACCGTCGTAAGGTTTGGTGGGTGTTGATTCAAACCAAGATTTATTTGCGTTGTAATGGCATTCAAAGCGAATGTAGTGCTGTGAGATTTGCGGAAACCATGCTGGTGGATCGGCCAATTGCAGATTTGCAGTAAAGTATGGGAGTAGAATTGTCTCTAGTAACTTCGCGACCGGCGAAAGGAGGGATATCGGACAATAAGAATCTCCTTGGTTCGCCGGCTTCCCTGGTTTTAGTAGAGGAACTACAATCGCCTGTTTCCATATCTCAGGTATGACGAAAGTAGTTAGAGAGAGGTTAAAAAGAGCCGCTAGATAACTCTGTCCCTCGTGGTCTAAGTGTTTAATCATCTTCATGGCGATTCCGACGGATTTTGAGGGTTTGACCTTCATTATGGCTTCCTTGACCTCTGCGACTGAGACGACAATGGGCGCAGTGGAGCGTTTGTGTTTGTGCGCACGTCGGACGGCTCTTCTCTTAGTCCTATCAGCAGGTGGATGCTAATTTCTGGTATTCTACCTGCACGAATGAAGCGGCTTGAGTCTGAATCGATGACCTTGCGAAACTCTCTTTCACCTTTGCGTACGTCTGTCGGTGTGGGCAAGGCAGCAAAGGAGCGGTCCCAGTCCGCTTTGGTGAAGTTAATGTATGTCAGTTTATCGGTCGGTCGTTCAACGGAGAGTAAGATGGGTAGGTGGTCTGAAGCTAATGTAAGCATCGGACGCCAGTTGACGTAGTTAATTAGGCCCCGCGCTTGTAATGGAGATGTCTGGCGAACTGTGACAGTTTCCTGCCACCCTGGTGTGGGCATCTCCATTGCCTGTACAGAATGCTGAGTTGTCTATGATCTGCAATTGCGTGTCCTCTGCTGTCTTGTTCCCCATCATATAATCCAATCTTAGCGCACGGAATAGCAAACATCTTTTTTTAATTATCTAATTTTAAAAATTTTTAATTTCATTACTTGGAATTTCACGAAATAGCAGACTCACCCTAAACATAAAAGAAATGCGAAAATGTGCACTTACATACTTTTAAGCAATATTCTTCGTATTTTTGATACCGCGAAAGAGAAATTAAAAAGAAAGTAATATTAAATTCTGTCGAAAAAAAATTTTTAAAAGTGGAATGCAGATGGAGTAAATTAGAAATTGAAAAGTGCGATTCGGACAATTTAAATATTGATATTATGGGAGGCCTCTTCTGGCAAAACTGGATTGGTGTTGATTTCAACGGAGCCCTAATGTATAAAAAGCACCCTAATGTACATGTAATGTTAGTTAAAAAGCTTGAAGCCAATTTCGGTGGCTATACTATCTTTAGACAACCTCTATAATGTATTCGACTTTTTTTCTACCTCCGTATAGTCAAAACACGACGTTCTGAAATAGGCCGTATCGGCCGTATAAACGTGATTATAAACGATGAAGAGATTGAAACAGTTCCAATTATAAAATCTTTCCTTCTATAAGGAGGGATGACATGACCTTAAAGATTGCACTGGTCATATCAAATCGTTCCCGCGACAGTCGCGCTAGTACCGGGCCCATATCCGCCAAAGGACTGTCAACATCAGCAACACTCCCCAGAACCTTAGGCGACTGTTTTTGTCGCTACTCAATTAAACAAACAAATATGCTGGAGCTCATCATAGTCCTTACAGAGATGTTTCCTTATATCCCTGGGCGGCGTATCTTCGTCCAACGGGTTTGGATGTCTAGGTTTATGGCAGTTCAGAAATTAAAAAATAATAATAATAATAAGGACACCGCGTGCTTTCTGACATTGAGCAGAACATTATTGCATCTTGATGAAGGTAAGACTCAGGTGACATAAGAAGTTGTTGTTTGTAACGACAAAAATACTCCCCAAAGGTTTTGGGAAGTGTTGTCGAAAGTGCAACCTTCTAGGTCATGTCACCCCTCCTTCCATAAGAAAGCAAACCTTCCGTAAGGAAGGAGAATATAGGTAATGAGAGGCTCATATCCGTTGATCAACCATGAAGTTGCACGTCATTACCCTTTGTGGATTTTAGTCGCCTCTTACGACCGGCATACCTACCTCGGGCATATTCTAACCGCCTAACCCTCAGGAGGTTTCATAGATCGTATCAACATGGCAGGTACCACATAATATTGTAAACGAACCTCAGCTTAACACCCTTCAGAGTTGAACACAACAAACTGAGCAATGTTTTCGATCACTCATAAAAAACTAAAACTAACAAAATGATATCCTATGAAAATATGTACATACGTACTCAGGCCTTTCATTTATGCAATTTAATTTCACCAAAATCCTATAGAGTCGGCCATTCTCCATCTCCTTAGCCAATTCGTCCTCCTGCATATCACACAGGCTTTGTAGTGCATCCATTTGGGTATAGAACCGCGCACCAATCATTGGCATAAGGTCAGTTACAGATCGTCTTTGCGTTGCCGAAAACAGATAACTAGAATTGTTTCAATTGAATGATAAAAATTAATAACTGTAATTTAATGAAAAAACCTTACACAATGAAATTACGCAAATCATTAGAGTAGTGACGCGATACCATTTCAATGCTGGCTTGCACATTTTCACGCTGTACCGCCTGCAAACATCGACATGCCAAGGCTAAAACCAGGCGACCCAGAGCAGTCAAATCATCCTACAAATAAAAGGGTTTCTTCAAAGTAGATCATAAGATATTCAACATTTAATTTCATAGTTGTACTCAGTGAGTATTAAGTAATTGAAGGGTCTTACGCTTTTTGAATTATTCCTTACCTGCTGGTGCATACTGACTACGGCCAATGGATTTGTTGCATTGGGATCGAATTGTGCGATATCACTTGTGCCGCAAAAACTTAAACGTATTCGTTTGCCAGTCACTAAAACTTTTGTTGGATCCAAGACCCTTTCGGATTTTTAATTTCAATTTCTAATTAAAACAAACAAACTTAAAATTCTTGTGATCTTCGACTCACTTGCAGGCGAGTCCCGCTTGATGTATTGCTCTCAAACCAGCTGTCAATTGCATAATAATTGACCAAATGGTCGCCTCCGGTAATAAAGGTCCGTTGGGATTACGCTTCATGTTGCTCTTATGGCTGAAAGTGAAGAAAATTAACTCCTTGGAAAAAAGATGATTTATTAAATTATTTGGTATTAGTTTCCTTTAGAAGAGAACTGCTAAAACACGCCCAAAATTATTAGGAAAGGTGCCAAAAACGGGTTTTGACCTCGGTATCAATAATCCGAAAGCGGATTTTCGATTTTTCGTTTCAGTGAAAGCAAAAAATGGACCCAGGTCCGATCCCAAATGGCTATCCATGGTATTTAGGTGCATAACACCCTTCTGCGTAGGCGGCGTTTGGCCGCGCTTCAAAGAAATAACCATTAGCCAGTCGAATTCTGGCTACGCGATCCCCAGTATTTCTGAGAACACCCTATATCTGTGTCTACAACAACAACATGAAAACTACAGAAAAATTTTTATTTTGATTCGAAATATCTCTTGATACAAAAATATATTCGAATTTCCGATTTCGGATTATTGATACAGAGGTCAAAACGCGGACATGGTTTAGCAGTTGTCTTTGATAGTTAAATAATTCAAAATTGTTGCTTTTTCGAAATATTAACGTTTTTCAAGCACATCAAAAATTGGTGATGTTATCTGTCAAAATCCATCAACGGATTTTTTGAAAAGATAAATAACGCCAATTGGCCTTATTTTCCTTTGCGATGCAAAATAAAATCAATTGACCTTATTCCTTGATTTTGTTACCTATCACCCGAAAATTAGAGAAAATGGTTCATCATCTAAAATACTTTCTCACACACAAAGATATGATAAGTGCTTTGATGTTAGCCAAAAGCAGTCAGATGAAAGCTTGTTTTTTAATGTACATAAGAACATTGCGAAGGGCAATGCCCACCAGTGTGATCTGCCCTTGGTGTATGCATGTTGTGTGTTGGAAATAAAGTTCCCTCTCACATATAATTTAATGCGTGTATTTTTTAACCGTCCAACGTCCAAGGGTTATTACAAAAAAAAAAAAAATGGTTAAACTACCCATCAAACACATAGCCAAAGTTAGAGAAATATGACTCCCACATTATATAATAATTCCCGAGTCGAGAAAAATGTTAGAGGAATATAGTGAATGATTATAGAACTATTACATTAGAGTTCCATTAGAGAATTGCATTAGAATTCGATAGGAGAATTATGATTTTCTCGATTTCTTTATTAAGTCTGATTTTGTTTGAGAACGCTATGTTGTTATTGTTTTTAGCGACAAAAACACTCCCCGAACGTTTTGGGGATTGTTGTCGGAAGTGGGTTCTTTTGCCGGATATGAACCCGTTACGCTCCGGTAATCCCTTGCGGTACTGCCCGACTGTCGTGGTAGCGATCTGGTATTACCAGTGGAACCTTCTAGGTCATGTCATGGGTAATGAGAGGTGCGAGACATCATATACGTAGATCAACCATCGAGTTGCACGTCATTACATATTAGTCGTATCTTACGACCAGTATGCCTACTTCGGGCAAGTTCTAACCCCCAAAACGCACAGGGCTTGAGAACGCTATATTCCTTCATTGATTCTCAAGTCTCCCCCTAACCTTAGAGTACGAGGACAAGACAAAGTTCTTGCTGCCTGGGAATTGACAGCCATGTCAATGTTGCCAAATTCACCTAGGCTGTTAAATGTCAATAAATGATGGTGTTTGTTGGGTCGGTAGTCTCCAGTCTACGTATGGCTGCTTTTTTTTACATTTAGTAGGAAAACCATCCGGGTACTTTTAACAGTGAAAAATGCTCAAAGGACTGGGAAGGTTTAGATTTGAGAGTATGTATTTTAAAATTGAGATTAAACACAGTTCAAAGGGCTAAAAGAAAAAATAAAAATTTACCTGAAAGGTCGCGCATCGCCTTGGAATGGATCAGGATAGCCGTTTGCTTCCGGCGTGGGCGTAAAGTACTTTGCAAGCAAGGTTTGTGAGTTGGGATGATAATCATAAACTAATACTAACGCTATAAAAGAAATCGAAACAACATTTTGTAAGGAATTAATTAGTTATATAGATATACGAGTACCGATAAATACAAAAGAGGCATTCACATCGGGCTTAATAATGGCAAACAAGTTTTAGAGTTTCATAAATAAATAAAAATTTATGGCACAGTTAGTAAAAAAGAATAATTACAGAGCTTTTCAAGCTAGTAATTTTTGGATACTACATATAAAAATTTCCGGTGTGAATACTCTTGATAACTTCGGACATTTACTTACAATTATCACCAAACACCTTTGTTGTAAATACTTCCCGCAATTGTACCACATTAGAATGTTGCAATTTCTTCCACATATCTACGACGGCCATACATTTAGTTGATTGAATGCGAAAACCTATTATAGTTTAAAATAAACATTTTAAATTAAATTATAATCACGTACGCCTTAATCCATCAACAGATAGAAAAAATATATTTCGAAGGTGCCTAAATTGTTTTATGGAGTACTTAGGCTCAAGACATAGTCATTAGACTGGGCCAAAAAGATTATTTTTAAATTATATTGATATAATTTTTCGGAATGGCAAAAAAATACCGAAAAACTTACAGATCATATAATGTAATGCTTCTATATTGCTAGTAATTGTGAGTGCAGTTCGCCAAACATTACAGTACAGATATACAGTGGGAACGGGATATAAAATCTCAGTGGCGGCCGAAAAATTTTTAGGTTGAAAGGAAAGGTAAACATTTTTAATTTAGAGTTAATGCTTTACTCATGTCAAATGCGGTTTTCATGGGGAAACAAAAAAATATAAATACATATATGCAAAATGTATAAATGTGTTAAGTTTTACAAAATTATAAAAACCCAGCAAACCTTATTAGTCATAAATGAGTCAGAATTGAGTCCGGAATTGGAGCGTTTACGCTCTTTATGAGCTCATTTATGAGTCCGAAATGAGGGTATTTCCCTTCTTGCGATGGTCGTCCGATATGAGCCGAATAGGAGTCTAATATGATAACTTTTTGTCTCATAATCGACACATATTGGACTCCAAAACGACTCCTATGTATATGAAGCTTTTCGGAGTGATTTATGTCCCTTACAATCTGCTCTTTTTGGGCCCTTGAAAGATCATTTTTGCAACTGAAATTCAGGCATGTGGATTGGGAATTTTTTTTTCTGAGGCTATGTTAAGCAAAATTTCGTTAAAAGATATTTGGGAGAAAACCCCTGAAAAGTTCATCTGTGTATATTTCCCATGTGTTTAAAACAAACTGCACTGAAAACCACCAATACATTGGTACGGTATATCGATACAGTCACAATTTTATGAAACACACTTTTCCGTTGCAAATGACTTGATACGGCGTTCACGAAAATGTATATACATATGCCAGGAACAGGAAAAGACATGCGTAAAAGTTTTGTATGGAAAACATTTTTTTTTTAAGTAAACAATATGAATATCTGTTCCAAAGTTGCTCTGTTATATGAACACTCTCCGTATAAGGCTCATAATTTTCATCATATTTAGGACTCAAATTTCATCTCATGTTTCCTTTAGGAGACAACTGCTAAAACTTGTCCAAAAGTGTCGGGAGAGCTATCAACAGCGCGTTTTGACCTCGGTGCCAATAATCCGAAAGCGGATTTTCGATTTTTTATGAAACAATAGACAAGAATTTATTTAATTTTCAAAATATATGACTTTATTTATTGGTTTATTTCAAGGATTTACTTACATATGTAAAAACTATAAGCTATACGGCTGCTAACTATGTGTTGTTTATTTAACGACACAGATAACAACCCCAAATTGTGTGTTGTTTACTTAGCGACACAGCTGATCACGAATAAACGAATATCGTTAAAAAATAGTTAGTGAATACCGGTATCGTTGTAAATATCGTTACGACAAAATGTCGATTGCGAATGTCGGTATAAAAGTTAGTGAATTCCACTACTGATCTCATTTTTGATTTTGAGCTGCCAAGCTGTTGAAGAAAAAAAAAAAATTACACGGGTAGCAAGTGTGCTACATTTTTCATAGGGCATGTCTAGATTACCTCTGAGGTAGCATTGAACCCGGGCACCTCCACATCACAGTCGTCTTCTCTATCCATTGAGGTATTTCAATCAATGAAATCCTTTAGGCAATTGCACAACTTGAATTAAATGTAATAATAGGAAAATCTAGACAGGCCCTGGAATGGAAAAACTAAGCAGGAACTTTACAGCCGCTTGCTAGATTGTCTAATCAAGGTGTATCCTGGAAGAAAAACCATGAATTGGTAGACATCCACCTTCCATGCCAGAGCCCTGGCAGGCCCTAGGCAGAGTTATCTATAGGAAATACAATTCCCCACAAAATTTTCCCTAGGTGGGCCGTTCGAGATTAATCAACAGAGCTCGGAAGTTTATGTTTTTTTAATAGCTAAAAATATGAAAAAAGGATGATAAAAGTATGTAAAATATATCCGAAATTTATGAACATAAGAAACTAGAAAGATTTTTGCTTTTGTTTTTGTAACATCTTACCCTGTCAATTTGCGCCAGGATATCGCTTAGCCACCGGGAAGGCTAACTACCGTTTTTATTATGCTACCTACAGGAAAGTCAACGGCGTTGTGTAATTTATATTGAGGCGAAATCAAAGGGTTTTGTTACCAGTCCTGAGATTTTAAAGTTAGGTTAAGGTGGCGACCTCTTTGCACAGCCGAGAGGCACAGTTATGCCGAATGGCCTTTTCTGATAAAACTGAACAAAGGCTAAGGCCCATCCTGCCTTAGACATTCAGAAAGTTGAACCAGAGCCTAGCTCCGCTAAACTAATTAACAAACACTTGTTTATTCCCTTTAAACGAGTCCCAGCCAGTGGGGCAACTGCAGAGGAAGTGTGCAACTCCTTATCTTTCCCTCGTCCCTACAGCTGCCACATAATTCATTCGATGGGACGTCCATGTGTTCACCATGCATTCCTTTTAGACAATGCCCCGTGAGTACCCCAATCAAGGGGCTTAGGGGGGGCCGCTTGAGGTTGAGTATGGACTCGGTCCGTTTCCCACAGATGCGGGCTCACGTTTGCCTGGACAGCTCACATGTGGTTCCCAATGTCTATCTAGAATTAGCATTTCCTCGAATTCGCGTGGGATCCAGTGCTTGGTCTTAGCAAGAGAGGGGGCAATGCTCTTTCTCTTTAAGCTTTGAGTCATCCGTGAAATTGCAAGTTTGACTGTGTGCTTAGAATATGGACGTCCTCTTGTTTGTGGCTCTCAGGGATTCTAGAGGAGAACTTCATGTATGGTCTCCAGGATGCTTGAATTTCCAAATCTGGTGTCGCTCTAGCGCTGAACGGCATTCAGTCATACTGGGCTATAGCTTGCTTGGAGTTTTCCATACAGGTTAACCGGATGTCAGGTGAGCAAAGCTTTTGTGGACGTGGATTGAAGTGCCCGCATTATAAGCACTGCCGCCGACCGCTGTACTCTGCTCCGCCGAGGTACTTGGTGGTATACATTGTACTTGTACATTGTACTTTCTGGTGAAAAAAACCATTTTAGTTTTGGAGGAATTTACCTTTAGGCCACTTTTCAGTGACCAGACCTCCACGAGGTTCAATGCCGCTTGAAGTAGTTCGCCTAGGGTCTGCAGATGCTTACAAGTCGCCGTAAGAGTGATATCGTCGGCATAGGCATTGATTTGGCAGCTGGCATTTTCCAGCTTCCTAAAGTAGGGTGTTAACTTTTAGATTCCACAATAGAGGGATAGGACCCCTCCTTATAGAATACCCCTGGATGCGTATCGTACTATTGAGGCCTCTCCCAGATTACCTCGCTATTTCTCTTTGTCGAGAGTTGTCTCACGAGTTGAGTTTAAGAAGAGTTTAAGGTTATTCAATATCCAAATCGAAGTTGACCGAAGTTGATTACAGTTTAATAAAAGAATTTACGGTACTTTTGTGGATTTTATTTCGTTTATAGTGACAGTCGTGGTAGCCCGCCGCACTTAATATTTTAGGATGTAGGACAGTATCGGCAACGACGTGGATGTATGTTAGTTCTATTACTTGGTCTTTCAGGTGTTGACCAAGGCATGGTAATTTGCCTTTTGTAGTGCCCCTGCGGATACTTCCTTGATCTTTTATAATAACAACCACTCGACTTTGGTACCCATCCAATAAAGTCAATGGATTTTGCCCCGCTAGATCGGTGAGTCCGAATTCTCATGCGAGTTATTTATCTCTAGCAATTTGGCAAATTTCTTTTGGATCGTTCGCGATTTCATCTAGGCTTTAGCTTCTTCGACAAAATAGCCAAGCCCGAAGGCGAAAGTATGTAGTTCTAAGCGAAAAGGTTGCAATTATGCAAGTATGCGAAAATTTTCACCAAATTTTCTAAAAATATGTTAAAAATATGCAAGAAATATTCCAAATTTTATGAAAATATTTCTAAAAAATGAAAATACGAGGTGTGTTCAAAAAGTTTCGCGAATTTTGAATTTTCGCTGGTTACGTATATTCGAATTTCGAATTTTTTGTGGCGTTATGTTGGAACTCATGTCTCTCACTTATGCCGACAAGCTCGGCCATTTTGAATGTTCAGTTAATTGTTGACAGCTGCTTTGCTTGCACGTGTTTTGGATCGTCTTCGATTTTTACCTATTTTTTTACCAAAATTGCTCAATTGTGACCAAAAACAGCATCGCATGAACATTGCTAATGAGATGTTAAACTCTGTCCGCGACGGCCCAAATTTGCTCCAGAGGGTCATAACTGGTGACGAATCGTGGGCTTATGGTTATGACGTGGAAACCAAAGCTCAATCATCTCAATGGAAGCTGCCGCACGAACCAAGACCGAAAAAAGCGCGCCAAGTTCGGTCGAATGTGAAAGTTTTGCTGACAGTTTTCTTCGATTGCAGGGGCGTGGTGCATCATGAGTTCTTGCCACAGGGAAGAACGGTCAATAAGGAATATTACCTGCAAGTTATGCGCAATTTGCGCGAAGCAATCCGCCAGAAACGCCCGGATTTGTGGAAGAACAAAAATTGGCTTTTGCACCACGATAACGCCCCTGCTCACGCATCGTTGCTTGTGCGCGACTTTTTGGCCAAAAACAACACACTAATGATGCCGGAGCCACCGTATTCCCCAGATCTGGCCCCCTGTGACTTTTTCTTGTTCCCTAAACTGAAGAGGCCCATGAAAGGACGACGTTACGCTTCTCTTGACGAGAAAAAGACGGCATCGAAGGAGGAGCTGAACAAGATACAAGAAAATGATTTTTTGAAGTGCTTCGAAGATTGGAAAAACCGTTGGCACAAGTGTATAATATCTCATAGGGATTACTTTGAAGGGGACAAAATAGACATTCATGAATAAATAAATAATTTTTGAAAAAACACAAAATTCGCGATACTTTTTGAACACACCTCGTATAAAAAAAATGTTCAAATATGTAAAATATACTAGCGATATATTAAATCCTTGCTTTACATAACCAGCATAGAACTTGGTCCGGGGATCCTATGATGTCAAATAAAAATATGCACTTGCATACAATTCCGAGCGTAAAAATCACTGTACAATAAAAATAAACAAAAAGGGAATTGTATGATTTAAAAATAAGTGATAAAACATTTGTTTATAAATTCATTTCCAGAAGCTATTTACGATTGAAATAAAATTTTGACGTTTTTTTAAAACAATAGACATCTAGAAATTAATAATAAGATCTGTAACGTTTACAGTATTTTTGTTTACTCTTCTGAAAGAATATATCAATATAATTTTCTAAAAAATTGTTTTCTAAGAGTCATAAACTGACAGCCCTTCAATAAAAATCCAATCCAACAAATTAAAATTATGGAACATTTTACATTTTCCTATATGCGTTAGGGTCCTTCCTTACACAAATCTAGTGTGCTTCATTACTCTCAAAAATTAACTTTCTAAAAATTAGCTAAAAGTTATGACCTCACATTGATAATACTTCTCTTGAACGAGAAAAATGTTAAAATCCATACGATATAGCCTAAGTTCAATGTCCTCACAACGCTTGTCCGGCTATTTTAATTAAGAATTTCAAAAACCAGTTTTGGAAAATTTTTGACTATTAACTAGCTTACTGCAATGTTTATTGGGTCGGTAAAAGTTAAAGTTAGGTCACAAATCTTTTATAATTAGAAATTTGTATAGAAACAACACAAAGCTTTATAAACCTTTTTATTTTTAGGAATTGGGTGGTATATAAAATAAGCTTTAACAAAACAATTCTTGACGTACGAACTGAAATGGTTGGTATACAAGAAATATTTGATAACATTAGTAAATATTAAAATCAATATCACGTAGTATTTCAGCAAGAATTTTGTCATTGACACCAGCTCCAAAGCATTGCTCTCAGTGTATAAACATTGAGAAAGATATTATGTAAACTAATAATAAGGACTTTAATAATGATATTACATTCAAAATACCTGCACATTCACAAACAGGAATGACAAACAAAACAAGAAAAATTTTAAAGACAGGGAATTGTGATTGTCATATGATCGGTCATCTCATCTTAGGAGATCTTCAGCGTTTTACCCAGAAATATTTTGTACATTTCTCATCTCTTTCTTATTAACCGACTTTTTGAACATTTCCGAATTTTCTACGCGGTATAACTGTGGCGAATATTATCGAGTATCCCAGCAAACATTTAGGTTAGAGGACGATTAGAAAACGACTCGAATTATAATAAATTTCTCTAAGGTAGAAGGTTGGAGAGCGGTTTGAGAAACTTTCGAGAATTATAGCATCCTCTACAAAAAGGGGACTTAGTTCCCGATATCGATAAAAAGGTTAGATATCTAATCGATTTCTAACGCGAAATCCTAATTGGTTTCTAATGTTAACTTTTTTAACTGTTTTTCTAATCGACTTTTAGCCAGTTCTCTAATCTCACTTTCGATTAGAGATGTATTAGAAAACTACATTAGAGTTCTAATGCTGTTGGTATTAACAGTGCTGCGCCCTGCCGAATTGGCACGATCAATCTGAGAATCGTCATCAAGCTCTTCTAACGAAAGTTCAAGGAAACGCGCAGTTTCAAGAGGGTTGGACCAGAGTGATAATGGTGTTAGAAGAGTAGGTTCAATTGAAAAGGAAAATAGATGTTTAGTATCATGAGGAGACATACCACATGCAGGGCACTTATTTGGTATGGTGGGGTTCAGTCTGGATAAGTGCGAGTTTAACCTTATACAATATCCAGAATGAAGTAGTGCTAGCATTTCAGGTGGTTGCATGTCAATTACGGGATTCACAAGCCTAGACATGAGGCATCTGTCTACCGACTCGGTATGGAGGTCGTTTAGAGCCCGCCTATGGTTACGCAGGTTACCAAACGGCAAGGTAATGTGAGAGATAAAACGAGTGTTTGCCAATGAGAACGGCGACCTGGTTACCGAAGTTTAGGGAGCACTTCTCACAAGAAAAATATGGCATATAAGGTTCTAACAAGCGTGAATCTGATTGTAGCTTATCGGTGTGGCTTCAGACGTGCTAAATCTACGATCGATTTGATTTTTACAATACGCCAAATCTTGGAAAAAATCCGTGAAAAAAGAATTGACAGACGTCACTTCATTGTTGATTTTAAATCCGCCTTCTATAGTTCGACAAGGATATTCTTATGTGCCGCTATGCCAAAATGTGGTTTCCCTGCAAAACTCGTACCGCTATGCAAAATGACTTTGAGAAGTACCACCAACTCGGGCAGTATTGGGAAGGGCCTCTCCGAGCCAGTGCATTTGCGTCCTGGGAACCAAGTCACTATTGGCAGCCATAATTTGGCAATAGTAAAGGACTTCGTTTACCTGGAAACAAACATTAACAGCAACATAACGTAAGCCTAGAAATCCACCAAAGAATTACTGTTCGGACTGAGTAGGCAATTGAGAATTAAAGTCCACTATCGAAGACTTTATAAGTGATTTATCGTAACCGTTCTGCAGTATGGTGCAAAAGCCTGAGCACTGACAACATCTGATGAGGCGGCTCTGGGCGTATTCGAGAGAAAGCTTCTTCAAAAAATGTATGGACCGAAGATTTAATGATGAGCTTTATGCTGACGTCGACATACTAGCAACATCACTAGCTAAGCCATGTTGTGCGAATGAACGAAGATGTTTCGGGCCAGAAGGCAGCCGCCGGTGGAAGCAGAGGAAAAGGGAAATCACCACTCCGGTGGAAGGAGCAAGTGGAGACCGACAGCGGAGTGAAAACCCTGTAAGCGTCATTTAAGTAAGTTATCGAACCGAGAGTAATAAATCGAGAAGTTATCAACAACAATTGTAATGTAAACACGTCCGCTTTATGTCGTTCCTTCTAAAAACTGCACAGACTTTTTTGATTTACAATTTCGAAAAGCACCTTTTTGTTGATCATAACTTCGATACTAACCCGATTTTAATAAATTTGTCGCTACCTGTTAGTAATTTTATTATTATTTGTTGTTATTTCTTATGTGATTGTTGCTGCCGTCGATTTGATTGTGGTAGTTGTTTTTGTTGTCAGTTGAATATATACTGTTAGTTCCTAAAGAAGTTGTTGTTGTATCCGATTTATAAGGTTGCTGTTTAATTCTGATAACTGCTTTTGGTTATGGTTGATGATGTTGTAGTTATAATTTTGTTGTTGCTGCTCTTTTGTTGTTGTTTGTTGTTAATGCCAAACAATGCGAAAATAGCTTTCCTCTCAGCTTTGTACCAGTCTTTTTTGTTTGTTAAACATAGTGTCTAACTTATTTGAAAACATTTTAACTTTATTAATCAAATCATTACTTTTTGTTTGTGCATTTATTCATGTTTTTATCAAGCACTTTAAAGAAGTCTTCGACGATTCCATCGACATTTTTATGAATAACCTGCTTGCGTTGCTTAGGTCCTCGCAGCAATTTATTTTATTTTTTAAATTTACTATACCAAACATTTAAATTGAAGCATTTAATTTTGAAGTTTGCACATTAAAATTACTTTCAAATATATGAATTTTCCGACCAATATATTAATTCTGAGATATAACAATAATTAAATATCTTATAAAATCGCCGTTTCTTAGATTTCTGCAAAATAAGCGAAAAAGTTGATGCTACCAAATTTGCTCAATTGTTGCCCTTTGGAGAAAGAGCCCGCTCTAAAAGTTTTAAAGTTAAATATATTCATAATTCAAAAATTTAAATTGCATTATATCCACAACGAGAGTTGCTAAAGAGTCTCTAAGATACTACACTGGATCAGTGTATATTAAGCTAGACTTGTCATTAAACTTGCTAAGTTATTAGCTGAAAAATGTCTAAACTTGCCAGACTTCTGTCGGTGCTGCATTACTGCTTGATCGACTTTAAAAATACCTACATACGAGTACCTATAATATGTCACTTAAAAATTTGAGTAAATGGAATCGGCATAGTTGGCTGTTTTGCCGGCCAGGTGGTTGATGTGGTATGCGGGTGAAGAGGCATATCGCCGGAAGTATTCATGGCAAAATATTTAAAACGACGGGGGCATGACACCTTCTATAGAAATGGGATTTTTCGTGCTGCATATCTCTGGATGTGCGTATGGTATAAAATTGAAAATCAGTCAAAAGTTATGAGGTTAATCTCCAACTCTCCTAGAAAAATGGTAGGTAAGAGAAAAGGGGCGTGATACCTCTTGATATAATCTAAATTACACTTGGTATAGGGGTCCTTTTTATGAAATAGTACGATAAGGATAAGGGGGAGGAGGGATAGGGATAAGGATAGTAGAAAAATGAGAAAAACAGAAAGACGAAATGAGATAGGAAAGTGAGGGGGAAGAGAGAGATGGAACATAAGAATAGGAAACGATACAGGTAATACAAGTAAATTTTTTAGCAAGACAACGTCTGCTAGACCGTCTAGCCTTTATATATATTTCTTCTGTGTATCTCTATGTAACTAAGCTCTTTCTAAACGCATGGCATGTGTTTTTACGGCATGTGTATGATACAAGTATTGACGTCGGTAATAATAAAGGAAGGTTTTCACATTATCATATATATTTCTTTGGTAAATATTGCGTCAAATTTGGTCCCTGTCTAGGAAGAGATAGAGATGGTAGAGCTATAGGAATAGGAATGGGAAGGAAAGAAAAAAGAGGGGGAGATGTAGTTATAGCCGGACAAGTCAATTTTCCGGAAGGATAACATTTGCCGGGCCTTCTAGTAGATAGTATAAATTTCTGGATCTAAACTAAATATTAAGAGGGCTGGTTAGTAGCCCATATCTGCTTAGAGAAATTATGTTTAATATCCCTACTAGGCCATCTAGGTATTTCCAGCCGATTTTCCTAAGCACTTGCAGATTAAATTTTGAGTTGCATGAACCTTTCCGATGCTTCTGCCAGGACTACAATAATACCTGCAAGAATTTCGATGCCTCAGATTCGCTTTTTTCTATTAGGAGATATCTGCTTACTATTTTAAAATAGTAGTGGCTTGAAAACACGTCCTTTCAAACCACACCTTAGCGCAGTGCCAAATGTTAGCTATAAGCTTCTTATGTAATTGTGTAACATATGTATGTATTGTGCTGCTCAGAACCGCGTCCATTCCGACAACATCTATATTTATACCAACATGTAATGAGATTCAAACTCTTGTTCTTAACCTCCGTGTTCGCTGATTCTGAACAGCCCTTCCTGGCTCACGCGCCTCCTTCTGGGCACTACGCATCAGCTGCCTACTGAGCTTATTCTACAGAATACTTTCTGGCTCATGGGCCCCTTCTGGGCACTACGCATCTGCTCCCTACTGAGATTGCATATAATAAACATACTTATACCTGCTTGTAAACTACTATGTTAAGAAAGTTAAATTTCGATGTTTTTACTTTGTACTTCAGACATATACTTTACTTTATAATCTTTACAGTATCCTCATGCTGTCTTTATGTACACTTTCAAATTTAGTCTAAAAGAATTATTCAATTTGAAGACTATTCAATAAATAAATAAATAGGAACTGCTAGCCGGCTTGGCCTCGATATGGTACCAATTGTTGAGCGTATTTAACCTTCACTCTGTACAAGGTTTTTCAACCTTAAAATTGTACTTGGGGAACTGAATTCCCCAATGTATAAGGAGTGCGTTTGTCATTTACTAATTATGACAAATATCGTAAACTTGAAAATAAAACTAGCTGTCATTTGTCCTCTTAATTACAAGTTTTATTATATATCAACAACTTTGTCACTACTAATGTTGTAAAAATCGTTTTAACTTTTCCGTTTATAATTTTATAGTAGTATTTGACACTTTTCGAGCTGCTGAACTCCACTTTTCCCGAAAGTCTTTGGCATTCCTTCCTGAGTTCTGGACAGTTGGGCGGATTTCTCGAGCTACCAAAAGCACACTACTTTTTGAATACCATTCAAAAGCCAAATGGAAACCCGATGTCGTCTTAGAAAAGGCTTTAATCTTTTTTCAAAGCATTCTTTAATGTATATTTGGGAGTTTATTGTTCCCGTAGTTACAAAAGCACTGCTCCTTTCTCCACAGCTGCAGTTTGCTTGCGAAAGCAGGAATTTACGAGGAAATTTTGACTGCCTTTTTGACTTTAACTTTTCGTCCACATTCCCGTGCGAGTCTGCTGTTTAAAACTCCTGGCCTGGAAGCTGCGAAAAATCGGCTAAAACATACGTCTTGTCGTCCATGATGCAGCAATTAAATATTTCAAAGAAACAAATTTTTAGTTTTGTTGCGCGATTTTTTGCTTCCACATTTTTCACAGAGTTTCTGTCGGGAACTTTTTGAACCTTGAACGTTTTAAAACCAGCTTCCTTTTTGCTTTACGGACAAAAAACTCAGAACATCCCACCGTCTGCGCTAGTTTTCTGCCTGAAACATTGGGGTTCTTCTGAAAAACGGTGATGGTTTCCTTTTTCATGTTTTGGTCACTGATGCCCCTTTTTCTACCGAACCTGGCTTACGGGTAACAGCCAATTTGTCCTTAAAGTTTTTTAACACCCTCGAAACAGTTTTCGGGCTTACTTTAAGTTCTCGAGCTTTTTTTTTGAAAGTCCACTGAGGGTGGTTTTGAAAACTTTTAACAATAGTTCTACGTACTTCCAATTCGCTTGCCATTTTTTTATGAACTACAGCATTTAGCTAAAATATTTTCAAACAGTATTTTTCTGACATTTATTTCTAATCATACTACGATAAAAATATTCAAATCAAATAATTAAGAAAAAAACTTGTTGAATAAAATAAAGGTGACATCTTTTTCAAACGCACTCCTTAACAAGAAATATTTGTATGAGAGTATTTAAAACTACAGTTTTTTTTAATAATAAAACACAACATTAATATGCAGCAGAAGTTTTATTAACAAGGCTTATATAATTGATGCAAGCTTATATATATAAACCTACAAATGCGTTGGTGGACGCTTAGCTGATGTGTAGAAAAGAGTTGAAGACTGAGTGATCGTTTGTGTAGATGTTACAGATGTAAAGGTTTTAAGTGATTCCACCTCGATGGCACTGATTTGTATGGTCCAACAAAATCAACAAAAAAATAATAAGTGCACAAATAGTGTTTGAGCAGAAAACACTTACCGGACTTCTCCTTTTTAGCTTCAGTGGTGGAGTTTAGCTCTACGTAACAAATGTGCCACACACGTACGGGGTTATGTACACTTGCTGCCAGTGGGAACACCGTTGTGCTTTAAATTGGTTAGAGAGCAGGTCCTCCGAGGCCACTATGGTTTTACATTTGAAGCCCATCCACGATCGGTCTTCACAAAACTTCACCCTGGCTTCATTGCAAGTGCTATAACATGTGGTGCTGCTATTTATTTAGCCAGTTGGTTTAGAAATTTTTTTCTTCTTTGGTGCTGTTTGTACGCCAAAATGGATTAATGAATGTATATAATCTATATGCACGTAGAGCTGCTACGCCCAACAACACCATTGATCCACTAACTCATGTAAATATATGTGGAATGGTACTCTGTAACACTATAACACCTCTTCAGCTAGGTGCGTGTCCTTTCGAAGGAGACTATAGTCATGGTAGCATAACTTCGTTCTGGATATTGTAATAGGTTAAACGCTGACTTATCCAGACTCAACCCCACCATACCAAATACTTGCCCTGCATGTGGTATGTCCCCTCACGGCACGAAACATGCCTTTACCTGTTCAATTGAACGTACTCTTCTAATACCAGTATCACTCTGGTCCAACCCTGTTGAAATTAATCGTTTCCTTGGACTTCCGTTAGAAGAGCTTGATGACGACTCTCACAGTGATTGCGCCCATTAGGCAGGAAGAGGCACTGTAATAACAACAACAACATGTTACTCTGTTATGATTATTACAGATCTCGCATCCCGATATGAAGGAACCCTCTGCAACAGCATTTTTAGTTTCTCGTTTTTTTCCAGCCGTGTATTACCTCTGTCGAAGGTCGTTGCTACCAAGCAAAGCATGCAGGATGCCCATTCTGCAAAATACCTTATAGATAATATTCATGTTATCCCTCTGGACGTAAGTCTGTGATAAAAATAAGACTTCAAACCGAAATCAAGCGAAGCCCCAGCTCGATGTTTTTCATGGCTTTTTACCATTACTTGGACAAGAAAATGAGGTTTTGAATCGTTTGCTATACATTTTCAAACTTATTTCGAATAAATTGTTTCTGAAATGTGCTGGGGTACTCTATTCCCCAAATTACAACAAAGAGTGTGTATGCAATTTATGCCTCTCCTGGCTAAATAAGACTTCAACTAATATAAATACTTATGTTTGTAGTCTTCTTATAAGTAGCTACGGATATGATATGAGAAAACCCATATCATTTGGAACAAAATATATTATATAGGCATGGTAGGCAGGTACCTCTATTCCCTAAAAACAGAGTGAAGGTTAAAAAAAAGCATATTTAACTTTAGCGCGCTTCAAAATTTGGATCTAAAATAGAAGTATCTCAAAACCTCATTAGCAACCCTCGTAGACGTACATATCATATTACACACCAAACAAAATTACATTGAATCTAACTATGTAATTAAGTTCTTTCGATGCCGACTCTAAGAATTTAACTTGAAAATACAGCTAACTGAGAAAAGCGGCTTAAGGATTCACATAAACAGACTGTTGGGTAGAATGATAGATTCAGCTCTCAAAAAGTTAATTGAAACATTAGATAAAATATACATACTTCACATACATACAAACTTTGTTTTCTTATCAAATCACTAGCCTTTACTCACCGTGTAATCTCCGTAAGCAATATTTAATGCCAGCTGTGTTGTGTGTGGCCTTATAGGTCGATGAGAGGATAGTAAGTTTACCGTGTAGCGCTTGTACTGGCTCTAATGGGTATAATGTATGATAATTATCCACTTCTGGTGGGAGTGCATGCTGCGCCGCTTCGGTTGGGTCGAGCATTAAATTCGAGATCTCATTGCGGGCAAGAATTTCAGAACGTATCTCATCGGGAAGGAAGAAGGCAGATTCCAAATGTGTTTTCGGTTGTAATGCAATTAGATTGGAAGCTGGCCCTGGATACAGATGATGACCCGTATATAGCAATGGCGGTTGTGCAGGGGGTATTGGTGCTACCACCGATGGGGCAGCATGATGTGCGCTAACAGGATCAACTACACCACTACTCACCACGGCATTTGTATTGGAGGCGTTTGTATGGTTGGCAGTTGGATAAAAGTAAATTGTGCCACCTACATTCTCCTAATACAAATAACAACAATATCATATTAATAAAAATATGTCTTACTAAGTTACCATACCATGGTAAACATGTAAGTATAAGTATGTAAATAGATAGATGTGTGTATAGCAAACCTGATGTACACTCGCCGGCAGCGTTGTTGGGATGGGCGATGCATGAGGTGTAATACGTGGCGGAGACTTTTCATCGCCACCACCCCCACCACCAGCTATGTTAGTCGGCGATTCGTTTCGTAGAATATTACCACGCACTTTCATTGGTGTCGTCATATTGACGTATGCTGGTGTGCCAGCTGATGGCTGGCCTGTCGTTATAACGCCGTTCACTAAAGCGTGTGCTGCCGATTGTGTTTGTTGTTGGTGCGATTGTTGTTGATGCTGTTGATGCTGCTGATGTTGTTGATGCTGTTGATGGTGATGTTGTTGCTGTTGTAGTTGCTTTTGTTGTGCTACGGCTGCGGCAGTTGCTTTCTGCAATCCCAATAGAGCTGACGGATTACCACTCACCGACTTTGCTCCTGATGGACCGATACCACTACCAACGTTGACACCAGTATTGCCAAGGCCATTACTTAGCATAGGTGCATGATACGGGGCATAGAAATTTGGTGACGAATTTATGCGTGTTGGAATGAATTCGGGTGATTGCGGAGTTACCTGACAAGCCGATTATACATACATGGGTACGCATATAGTAAACATATAAAAAGTAAATATTATGCACATATGTATGTAGTATGTAAGTATATGAATATGATTTTATGTACAGTATTTTTATACATATGTGTAGGGATGTTACGGAGGTGAGTTTACCGTAATCGTAGTCCGGATCAGATTTTTAACGAGACCGACTAGCAACTACATTTTACTAATAATAAGCAAACCAAAGCATTACACCTCAACGCAGCACGCTTTCCTACGCACAGACGTCTAAAAGTACAGGCAAATTCTGAGCAACAAATTAAAGTCTCTCATGGCTTTTCTGGTGTTTATACGAAACGTTTTCAATAAACATATTTGTATAGAACAATTCATTCAAATGAGGAAATTAACAGAAAAAACTTCATCACAATAACACGATTAATATATATATATATAATGACATGACAAATGTTTGACATACATCTCAAGCTGTGCGTTTATTTATGGTTGAGCTATAAATCCAGAAACATTTTAGTCGGAATCGGTAGTAAGTTTCCACTGGGTCTGGAGTCGAAGGTTCATAACATTCATATGCCTGAGACAGTTGCACACTAAGGCCCGGGTTTTCAGTCGTTGGTTAAGCTCAGTGTAAATTAAGTTTGCTTAAAATCGGCATAAATTTAAACTCCGGTTAAACTGCACAGCGGTTTTTCAGTGAGAGTTTAAGGACGTTTTGAAGATTTGCTGTTTATACTGCAACATGGGGTTTTTTTTTATCTAGATACGCCATTTCCAAATGAAAAACCGCTGTGAACAAGTTAAATAAAATATCTAAGTATAAATAAATTAAAAATGTCCAGAAGCAAGAATTTCTCAACAAATGTTCCAGATTGGCCACTTAAACTCCGTTTAAACTTTGTTTCAAGTTGACTGAAAAACTGCATAACAAGTTTAAGCTTTGTTTAACTGGTAAATTGAGTTGAAATTGTACTGAAAAACCGGGCCTAAGAAACAAAAATTTACACTCATACATGTGTATTTACTGAGCTGGGAGAAAAATTCTTTTAAGTTATATTAATAAAATAATGTTTTAAGAATAGCGAAAAAATACTGTAAAAGTTTCAGACCATATACATATTAATTTTTAGAGGTCTATCATTGTTAGTTTCGATTTCTCTTTAATTTTTGTTTTAAAACGGTCAAACCATTGAAGTAAACAAAATTAAGCTGCATACAGTTTTGTGGAAAGTTAAATTTCAATGGTGAAAGTAGAAAAAGGATAAACACATACAGTTGTCAAAACAATTTTTTATAAAGGTTATTCGTTATTGAAGTTGAAAGAAAATTCAGTTTTTTGTTGCCGAGCGAATTTTGTCACAAAATTTAATTGATATATACCGTACATCATTTAAGAATCTGTATTTATTTTTTTTTAAAATGATTTTTAGTTTTTAGCAAATTTTCCCAGACGGAAATTTTTATTCGAAACTTTTTTGTGGGGAATTTAATTTGTGAGCAATGATGGGCCCCTAAAAATTCATATAAAAGTCGGAAACGTTTACGGTATTTTATTCCTAAAAATTTAATATTAATAAAAAAGTAATCGTAAATTTTATGATAACAATTACAGTAATCGTTATCATGAAAATTGTATGAATACGATTACAGTATTTGTACTCGTAAAAATTTCATGATTACAATTACAGTAATCGTAATCATAAGTAATCAAAATGTAATCGTAATCCTTAGTTCCCCAGCTCTAACCCTTATACATGTTCTTTTATTAGGGATGCCAATTTTTTGTATTTGAGCCATCCCGGATATGATTTTGCAATCGCGGGATGGGGTATTCGCTAATTTCCAACGAATGCCAATCAGATGACATTTAATAAGGGAGCTTCAAGTCGCCAACTGTCAAAAACGTCAGTGGCTGACAAACCTTGTATAATTAAACAATGATGAAATACAAGCAGAAACCTAATTTTACTCCTTGTGTTTTAATTGCTTTATATTCCAGCTGCTCGAAATGGCGAGATGAATGAACAAATCCTAGCACTTGTCTCGTCCCCCGCAACAGACCTCAATGACGCGGTACAGCCCCTGATATTCCTCAATAAAGTAATATAAAAAGTAAAGTATCTTTGTCTCTTAGTTTGTTGCCAGCTACACATTACTTTTCCTTTGGCATCGCTGTAGAAAAATTCATGCATGTTTTCATGTATAGTCTATGCATTCCTAAACATTACCTTTTCCCACTGGGTATTATTGATTAACTGAGGATAGTATTGATTTGTGAATGCTGAAAAGCGGGTCAGAAACATCGAATGTGCTGGAATGAAAGTTATAGTTGTGACATCACCATTGGAAAGGCTTATTTAACTCTAAATTGGTTATACATTGTGTCGCAAGAGAGGTTTAAAATGTCTTGATGGGCGCGAGGGAAAGTTGAAGTTCACTTCGCTCAGCAGAAATGGGCTAGATACCAACCCGTTTAATAATTTAACGATAAATATGATTCCGAGTACTCCCCTACGACTGGAAATGGTGGGAAGATTAATTAGTTTCAAGCGATCAGTATAGGTGTGAGGTTGTACAAGAAAACCCACGACAGATCTCTTAACACAAAAAGTAAGAATTGTTTTTGAACCGATTTAATTCGATCTACGTATTCTAGTATCGGTCCTACCAATGTCGTGAAAAGGGCTTTAGTTACATATGGGTCACTAAATTCGTTTGATTATCACTGAACGAATGATAGAGCACCTCTAGCTTTGTTAACAGTTGCATAAATATGAAGATTGGAGCTAAGTTTACACTCCATCGTAATTCCCAAGTCCACAAAATCATGCACATGTTCGAAACTATGATTGATGACATGTCTATACACATTTTTTTAGATTGAGGGGCAAATAGTTTACGTCGCACGAAGTACCTAGATTATCAAGATCTGATTGAAGTAAAGCTCTATCTTCGTTTAGTTCGATCGCGTAAGACAAAAATCGTTACGTCGTCAGCATACATCAACATTTTTGAAAACTTAATAGTACTACAGATATTATTAATGAACAGCAAGAACAGAGTCGGGCCAAAATGGCTACCTTGAGGAACTCCAGAAGATACATAAATAACATTAGATAACGCATTCTTAAAACTAGATGTATGTAGGTATATCCGGGCCAGATTTAAATGATATTTTCAAAATTTTCAGATAAAATAAAACATTTTTAGAGGATATAATTCAGAAGAATAATTAGATTTAAAAAAGTGCACAAAGAAATTTTCAAGGTCTTGATTATCACTGGACATACAATCTTGTTATTTCATGGCAGTAGAAAAGCCATTTACATTACGTTTAGAGTTTACGAAACCATAAAATGATATGTGGTTGCAGATAATGTTCTTTTTAATTTTGCAGATATAAGTGTTGTAAATTTTTTTGTTAAATTCAAAGTATTTCTGACGTAGGTTGGAGTATTTTATGTAATCTTGAATGAACAGTTCTTTTTATTTTTTAAGGTGTTTAGTTCTTTACTAAACCAGGCTTGAGCTGGTTCATCGTAGAAAGATTCCCGTTTAGGTACATACTTTTCAAACAGAAAAAAAATATTGTCACTAAAATACGAAACGTTACGCTCAATATCGCTATTAAATTCTGGCTATTTTAGTTATGATACAGCTAGATTAGAAAATCGAATATTGAATAAATAAATGGAAAATTTTCGATCATGAAAGCGGTAGACACACAGTTTCTTGTTAGTTGCTAGAAAAAAGTTTATAAAGCTCTTATAATTCGAAATTCGTATGAAAATGTCATTTTAAAAAACTTTATTAGCCAATTTTAGTTTTTATGAATGTGGGGGTTAGTTTTTAGTAGCATATTTCCCTTTCGGATAAGATTTTCAGCACCAAAAAAACCACGGGATCTCGAGATTGGCATCCCTAATATGTATGAAGGCATTAAGTCAAACAGAGATGTTAAGAAATGCATTAATTTTGGAATAATTATTCCTTAGATGTAGACCCAAAGGATTTCAATACTTATTCCTTTTTCAGGAATGCGGAATAAAAAAATATTAATTATTCCAGAAACGGAGTAAGATTTTTTTTTATTCACTGGATTGAAATACTTAATACTTACATTCCGCATTCTCTTGTATACTATGTTTTAACTATACTTAGGTGTTTCTTGTCGAGTTGTTGCTTTTAATAATTCAGTAAAATTTAAAGCATTTTTCCGTCAAACAATTTCGGAGCGCTTATAACTATGATTCCGAAATATGTGAGAAATATGAACCTCAGAAAATGTAAAAAAGTATAATCAGAAAATACTCATTTATGACTCATATATATATTTGGGAGTCATTTCAGACTCTTAAATTATGAATTCTCCGAGAATGTTTGAGGGGATGGGACCACAATCATAAATGAGCTTAAAAAGAGCATAAACGCTCCTATTTAGCACTTTATTAAATACATGAGAAATGCCCTTCAATTTTATTATTCCACATGAGGAATGCCAAAGGAATTATTTTTCCGGAATAGCAAAAATTAATAAGGGCTGAATTTGCATTCCTTATTAAAAAAAAATTGGAATAAAGGTTGTATTTCGAGATGAATGCATTCTTTAACACCTCTGAGGTCAAAGAGCAGGCAAATATACAAAATATAATTAAAAACAAATAAAGCACATATACCTACATAATTTTAAGGACATCGTGCAACTGATTCATTTGAAGCCGAAAAACCTTCAGAGAGTGGATCTCAATTTTTTAACAATGCATAAATGGTGTTTATATATTCGTAAGTTGGAGTTACATATATAATCAGCCCGATTCTAAACGAAAAATCCGCACGTATTTTTCCGCTATCCCTATTCCCTTATTCTGAATACAAAATCCGCAAGTATTTGTTCGCTTCTCGCTCTTCGCCTATTCTAAACGATGTTCGAAAAAGCGAAAAGTGGTTTGGCGAGTAAAGTAGGTATCACAAATGAAAAGAAAAGGGAGAATACACAACAGTTTTTTGCGAGATATTTCGCCAGGCAATTTTAAGTGAGCGCTGAACAAAATGTAAGTAAATTTAACTTTAAATAAAAAAAAATTACTTTTATACATTAATATCGTATTGCTTCTGTGTTTTTAGGACGAAAAGTATAAATAAGCTGAAGGTATAAACTTTAGTAAGCCTTTTGCAAGGGCAGCCGGAAATTCCCGGGCCTTCTATTAAGGAAGAAAGAAAGCGCTGAATAGATTTTGGCAAAATGCGGAGGAGTTAAATTCGGCAGGACCACCAGCAAAATGTATTGTGGAATGAAAAAAGGCACTCTCTTATTTATAACACAAATTTTATCAATAGGAGCTCAATCGGCGAAACTACAACTGCTTTTTGGCCTGTTGTGTGCGCGTTGGTAAAATGTCCAACAAATATTTTTATCCTATAGTTTTTATTAATCTCCAACACAACTGAATCTATAAAATGCACTAAAAATAAATTTGTTTCCGCTTACAATGATTCCGGCAACTCATGTGCGTTCTTATAGATCTCTGTTTAGGTTCCTATGCTACAGAATCTTCGGTTTCTTCTTCTGCTACCATTCGAAAGGCAATACTATACATTTTTATTGTTAATTTATTTAATTTAACAACTTTTTTTTATCAAAAACTATTATTTTTCATTCATTGATTACAAAAAGTAGTGTCAAAACAAGACAATGAATTCGAAAATTCGAAATCCCTCTTGGCTAATTTATCTGTTCGCTGTTTATCTGATTCCTGGCGAACAAAAATTGCCACAAGGAATGAAGTCCGACCGGATCGGACTGAATATCGGGCAGAATATTTTATAATCTGAAGGGAATGGATCAGTAATGGATCTTTATGTATGTAGATATTGCGATACGATCTTGTGCCTATCAAACAAAGATCATTTATAAACTCTAGCGGCTACTAAAATGCCATTAACGCCCTTACAAGGCTAATAATTTGAGCCTAAATTTTAAACCATTAATTTTTTAAGCTTTTTTAAAGTTCTTGTAATTTCTTTCGGTTTAGATTTAAAACCTAGCTGGAAAGAACGTATACACAACAACACCCGTATACACAATACAAATGTATACTTTTCTCACACCATTCATGTGTGACCGTAGCTCATGGGTAGACCACTCGACTGTGATGAGGGAGCCGTCGGTTCGAGTCCTGCCAATTGATACAGTTTAAACATTTTTTTTTATTTAAAACATTTCTGGTTTAAAATTTAAACCCTTTTTATCTCGAACATTTCTTAGAATTTGAACGAAATTTTGTATTAAAACCGTTAATATGAGGCCTTTTTTTATTCGTCTAAGCAACAAATTAAGTTAATTAGTGCGAAATTTCCATTTTTTTTTACTTATTTTTCATTCTGAGAGTTCAAAAATATTTTAGAGTTTTACTTATTTGTCTGTGCCCTTAGTTGGAATTCATAGATGCAGCATTTGTAGCGTAATTAAGTTTAAAAAATAGCAATTTATAGAGAATCTCCCATATATGTTTCGGATCCACCTAATGAATTTATTTCTATTTTTAATGAGCAATTCACAATGAGAATTCCCTGATTAGTGAAAAGCAAAAATCCCGAAAATCGTATGCCTGTAGAGTGATACTCGTTTCCAGTGAAATAGTACTTGCATAATGCAAAGCAAGGCCGTAGCCAGGATTTTTTTTCGGGGGGAGTTTCATGTTATTAAAACAAAACGTCGTAATGAGAAATACGCACCAGTGTTGACACTTCGAACATTTTTTCTGTGGTAAATTTAAAAAAAAAAATGTGGTAGATTTTTCGAAAACAGGAAAACATATGCAAATTTTTTTTCTTCAAAATTATTATTATCATTCAAAAAATAACGCGAACTATAACAAGTTCAACTTGAATTCAACAACAGAACATAAAACAAACATATACATTAGGGAGAACAAGTTTGAGTAAAGATATTTTCTTAAAATTTTCACCAACTTTAGACGTAAGTAAAATTATTTTTACAAATTTTCTATAACAGTATATGCCAATGTACATACATAATATATTGCAAAAATTTTGAAATAAAGGTCAAAAACTTTTGCAAAGTTTGCGAAAATTCGGCGAATATCAGTCAAAATTTTCAGCTACAGTCTCACAATTTTCAGAATATTTTATCCTTAAAGAAATTTTCCAGTTTTTGTCATCCGTACAAATTTATGAGAATAAACGAACTCACTAGAAATCTTATTGAAAATAATACTGTGTGCTAAAAATGTATGAAACCGCGTGCTTGTATCAACATTTGGGAGGGGGGTTCAAACCTCCTTAACCCTCCCCCTAAATACTGCTTTGATGCAAAGAACTGAGTTTCTCCCAAATCTGGCATATAAACGCTTTAAGAAACACCAGCCAACTCTCGAGCTGCACAAATGGAGGCAGTTTCATTAATGAATGAGGATGTGTTTAAATTTTCATAATTTTTGCGGATTACAAGAGGATAAATCGGGGCATAGTTGCGGTATTAAAGTACTCCACGAAAAACATTTCCACTCTGATCGGGCGGTGTTGCTCCTCAAATGTAGACTTAACAATCAGGTGGACTCAATGTTCAAAATATGGTGATCGATAAAATTTTTGGTAATTTCTTTTCAATACCGATTGTAAGTAAACCAAGTTATTTTTAAGCTTATTGAGAACGGGTAAACAATCTTTACATTCGGCTTTATGTTCACCCGAAGTTAACCCTTAAACTCAATTCATAGTGCTGCCCCAGGCAAACATGAGTTGGGCGTGTGTGTCTGGTTTTTGCTTTTCGTTTTCTATTCCTGTGTAAAAGATTATTTATGTACATATACATGTGTGGTCTCTGTTTACCTGAGTTTTCTTTACCGATAAAGGCGAATCCATGTTAAGTAGTGAGAACCCCGAGTTAGGACCGTATGTTGGCGTTGGAACATTTCCCCGTTTCTATTGTAATTATGCCAATAAGTGACAATTTGATTGCATAAATTTATATTTATAATAATATTTAAAAAACAAATAACGATACATTAAATTATATAAAAACTATATAAACACTCCATAAATCTAACTGTTTCGCAAATACTAGAAGCAAGAATTAAATAAATATTCGAGTTTTCTAAAAAATTGCATGACAACAAAACTTTGCTCGTAGGCAACCCTTACAGTTATGATAAATAAACTGGATCAGGGTTTTTTGCGTCAACAAGCGTAATTTTCTTAAAAGTATGTTATTTGACCGGAAATAAAAGCAACTAAATGGGAACCGAAGATACAGTTTTAATCTTCGTAAACGCCATTTATGTAACTTCTCACCAGTTATATATCTTACAAATACTCTAATCATTGACTATACAGACTTTACCACTTACCATATACGTTGCAAGTTTACTTTCTGAAGGAATACCGTTCGAAGGAGGATAAAAAACAGGATCCATAGCAGCTGTATCTGAAAGAGTAGAGACCAAGTAAACCATACATCAAAAAGATTGTAAAATTGCTACGTATAATAAAATTGCAACTGGTCGATGTCTGTACATTGCAGATACTTAAGAAAAATAGATAGGAGGGATCATTATTGAATCAGTAGAAGCCAAATCAACCATTTTTAGAATGTTTGTCGGTCTGTCTGAATGTTTGGTCGCGCATCACTCAAAAACTGCTTAATGGAACTGAATGGAACTTTTACCGTTATATCACTAAACGTTTAACTTTAAGTGTGTTTAGTACAATATGGGTATCAAACGAAAGGTGATAATAAGTGCTTCAATAAGCGATGTAATTAAGTTCCATATCTTATCTGGTATGGGATATAATGATTAAAAACGCCTATTATAAGTTCTGAGACGCAGCGAAACGGGAACATGTTTACTAGTACATAATAATTTAATAAAATACTTTATAACTCAACGATCGGGAGTTTACGCATAAATGAGAGAGAAGTTGTCAGCCCCCTTCCTCCCCAGTGTGCAGATTAGTTTTAAAGAATTCATTGAATTTATTGTAAACAAATCTTTGTCAAAAAAAGAGATCTTTACTCCCCTCCCTTAATAAATAATAACTCAAGATTTCGTAGGTACCACTACTCTCTACGCTCAACAAACCTGAAGTGGTTTGCCATTTTCGCGTTTAACAAACCTCTTCTTGCTTTGTACTTATTGATATATTTGTTAAGAAAACTATAAGAAAGAAATTAACAAATTAGATTTCAATTAACTTTTTTTGAGTAAGCAGTAATTCCTCAGGATCTGCTTCATATTTCATATTTATTTAAACAGAGATTAGTGCAGTAAGATTAAAGATAATCTTTTATAGCACAACAAATTTGGCATAAAACAAAGTTTAATTAGGTGCATTGGTACATATATAGAAATAAGAGTAATGAATGAATAAATAAATCTTAAATCTAAACTAAAGACAACATAACATCTCTATCTCTATGGCGCGATATACAACAGGTATATCATCATAAACCTCCTAAGAGATTTTTGCGCCAAGTTGTTGTTGTTGTTGTTGTTCGCCCTGCCCCAGATTGGACAGGGTTACACTGAAATAACAGCCCTTGGCCGGGTGAAAAAACCCGGGTCATTCCGGTGCGATAGAACCGGCTGTTGTGGGAATGTTGCGCCAAGCTTCTCTTCCAATTTGTGGTGTGCCGATTTGAATTTTCCCTACAAATTGGTGGGACCTACAGTTTTTTGCCGACTCCGAACGGCATCTACAAAGGAGACGAATTTTTGCTGAGAAGCCTGTCATGGCAGAAATACACTCGGAGAGTTTGCCAAACCACTGCCGAGGGGCGACCCCGTTTTGAAAAACTTTTTTCAAATCACTTTTGATGTTACCTGTACCAGGGCTCGAACCATGGACCTTCGGTGTGGTAGGCCGGCAACACTACCTTCACACCACGGCGGCCGCAAAGACAACATAACATGGCATTATAAAATAATTTAAATTAATAATACATACGAGGTGTGTTCAAAAAGTATCGCGAATTTTGTGTTTTTTCAAAAATTATTTATTTATTCATGAATATCTATTTTGCCCCCTTCAAAGTAATCCCCATGAGATATTATACACTTGTGCCAACGGTTTTTCCAATCTTCGAAGCACTTCAAAAAATCATTTTTTTGTATCTTGTTCAGCTCCTCCTCCGATGCCGTCTTTATCTCGTCAAGAGAAGCGTAACGTCGTCCTTTCATGGGCCTCTTCAGTTTAGGGAACAAAAAAAAGTCACAGGGGGCCAGATCTGGGGAATACGGTGGCTGCGGCATCATTAGTGTGTTGTTTTTGGCCAAAAAGTCGCGCACAAGCAACGATGCGTGAGCAGGGGCGTTATCGTGGTGCAAAAGTCAATTTTTGTTCTTCCACAAATCCGGGCGTTTCTGGCGGATTTCTTCGCACAAATTGCGCATAACTTGCAGGTAATATTCCTTATTGACCGTTCTTCCCTGTGGCAAGAACTCATGATGCACCACGCCCCTGCAATCGAAGAAAACTGTCAGCAAAACTTTCACATTCGACCGAACTTGGCGCGCTTTTTTCGGTCTTGGTTCGTGCGGCAGCTTCCATTGAGATGATTGAGCTTTGGTTTCCACGTCATAACCATAAGCCCACGATTCGTCACCAGTTATGACCCTCTGGAGCAAATTTGGGCCGTCGCGGACAGAGTTTAACATCTCATTAGCAATGTTCATGCGATGCTGTTTTTGGTCATAATTGAGCAATTTTGGTAAAAAAATAGGTAAAAATCGAAGACCATCCAAAACACGTGCAAGCAAAGCAGCTGTCAACAATTAACTGAACATTCAAAATGGCCGAGCTTGTCGGCATAAGTGAGAGACATGAGTACCAACATAACGCCACAAAAAATTCGAAATTCGAATATACGTAACCAGCGAAAATTCAAAATTCGCGATACTTTTTGAACACACCTCGTACATACGTAGCATTAACAAGAAAAGAAAGTGAGTAAAGAATTAATAACTGAATTAAAAGATTTTAGAAAACAAAACTGAAAATTTGCGAAACTAAAACAGCGGTAAGTTACCTACCAGCGATTTGACACCTTCTCTGAAGCATTTCATTTTATAAACTTATTATTCTTGGCATTGAGCTTATTTCAAGTCTGCAAATAAAAAACAGAGGGCATGTCGGAATGGGGTGAGAATTCGTGAAATCGCACAGCAAAAAAAAAATTATCTGAGTTCTTCGCGAAACCATAACAGATTGACAGCCATTTGACAAGCAACATTTTCTGTATACTAATTTTTTTTTTAAACTTAGTTTTAAACTTTCTTTTTTAAACCAAAGTTTAGCGTTACTTCTGGGTAAAATTTGAATAACTTAGGAACCATTGCTCCGATTTTATCGATTTAAAGAGCATTATGACTATAAATTTGACGAGCTTTTATAACTTCATATTTTTATATATTTTATTTAGTAAATTGAAAATACAAATTTTGAGGTTAGCTAAAATTGGGTTCGCCGCCTCAGAAAAAAAAATAAAAAATTTCATAGGGAGATATAAATATCACGAATATAATTCCGTTTTTAATTTTTTGGGATCGGCACAATCATACAAGTTGCAGCGAAAAAGGTGACCCTATGTGCAGCACTACTCGGTGTAATCATCAAAAGCAAACGCAAATAGTACTCTTTCAGCTAACTGAGAAACTATGAGTAAAGCTATGCATACGTTTTTCTTTTGTACTGAATTTGCTATATTTATCCTTATTTACTTACACATAGGTATTTTGTTTCAAAATTCGTTTCTGTGATGTTTATTTACATTATTTAAAAGTTTACAGGCAATAGAGAATACACAAACATGTATAAATATACAATAATTCAAAAATAATAGATGAATATGTTTTTATATAAATACTATCAGCATATTTTATTTGTGACGTACTCTTTTGAAAATGAAGTTTCTCGACATAAAATGCGACAGTTATCTTGCGGTACAAATGAATGGTACTTTCGAGTACTCTGAATAACTTTTGCTGCCTTGAACCTGACTTTTAGACAATTTTCTTCGTTGTTATAATCATCATTAGTGCTGTATCCAAAGGAAATGTTGTTAAAAAAACCGACCGCCCATTCGTATAGCTCCTTCGCGTTCGTTATTTGGTTGTCCCTTGGTCTCTGAGAACTAACTCTGGAAGTGTGCCTCTTAACCGTGCCACCCAACCCATCACACGGACCTTTTCCATGCGATGTAGCAAAAAAATGCCACTCCACATCCAAGTTAAAATCTGGTTTGAAATAAACAACATTTATAAGATTTGACTTATTTTTATACTGGGAACCAGCGCCGTCGGAAAAAAAGAAAAACTTCTTTACATTATTTGGACCGAATTTTCTTTTCAAATAAGTTATCATATACTTGTTAAACAAATATACAGCCACAGCATCGTGCTTATTGCACTCCGAAATAATAACGAAGTTTTCATGATTTATGAGTCCCTCATGATCCAGATAGTATATAACTTAAGGGTGGACCGTTGCTTGGTCATTCGTCCAATGATAGGATTGAACAGCATCCTGAACCTTAAACGAATAGTTTTCCGCAAAATCCAAAGCAATGAGATATTCACCTTGTTTTAAGTTTTGTTTTACAGAGTTGTAAAAAGCTGTCTGTGTTTTAGCAACATAAGAATGTTTTAAGTACGCTGGTATATCGTGTTGAAGCTTTTTTAAAAATTGCTCTGCTGTTTCTTTTAATGTTACAAGTTGGCATCTAGTTGTATGATTTTGTTCAATTTAACTTTAACACGTGAACATTTTGCTTACCTGTCTGTGGTTGTCCATTGTTTGTACAAAATATTTGAAATTCCATGGTTTTGACAATACAAGATCATCTTTTCACAAATTTCGGCAGGTCCGGAGCATTTTTCACAATTAAGCAAGTAACATTCAGGCCTTTGTTCCTTGCAAACGGATGAATTCAAAATAGTAGCGAGAGAAAAGGGAGTGAGATTTCTTTTGGCATGTTGTATCTCATGATTTAAAGCAAATATTTTAAATTCCATATTTTTATGAATTTTGCATACGCAAACGGTATGCGATCCACTCGGTCCTACAGGTATGCAAAACCGGGGTCTTAACTTTGTGAAAAGTGAAATACTAACTGAAATATTTGGATATTTTGTACAGAAACGTTTATGCAACTCCTTTAAATCCCCCAGTAGTAGTCGTTTTTGAACCAGTTGCCGCTTTCCATTGACTACTACGGAAACGCAGTCTTTTTTACCCGGCATTATTCGGCAACATTCGTCAGACTGGTAAAAGTCCTCAATCTGCTTGACGACGGTATTTAATAATTTTCGCCCTTTTTTCCTTGGAACAGAAGTGCAATATCCTGACATTTTTCGGACTTTTTTTACAACACGGGCCATGTGGAAGGATACATTGCACTTTCTTTGAATTTGACGAATGCTCCAATGTGCTGGAACTGTACTCAAAATCTCTATTCTTTTATGCTTATTGCCCTGTTTAGTTAGCGCCAATTTTATATCATTTGATATGTCCTTGACTTCGGAACATTCAAAGTTTTGTAAAGCTTTTTTAGGGCTTGCAAATGATGCTACAAAGAACACAATCCATTTATGTACATAAAATAATTAATACATAGCTATAAAGTGCTTTCATCAAACCTTTACCTTGAAAAGAAGGATCGCGAGTCTCATCGTCGTTTTCAGCTTCGTCAATTAACTCAAGTTCATTCTTGTGACATTGTGCCACTTCTAAAATAGTTTTGGTTTTCAATTCTTTTCTACATATATCACAAATATAGCTTCCAACAAGTTTTTTGAATTTATCTCCCCATTTAACACTGACTTGTCTTAAGGTGTTTAATTTGCGGTTGTGCTTGTCCTTTTTAAATGGATTGCAGCATTTTTTACCCGGCATTTTGAACCTTTAACACTAGATACCCTTTTTAATACTTTGAAAAAAAAAATGAGACAATTAGAAAAATAAAATAGATAGACAAATAAACCATCGCCAATTACTCTAAAACTAAAAAATATAAATTGCCTTACTCAATACCTCAGCTTGCTGGTCGTATATTATTTTAATGCGTATGCTTTTGATGATTACACCGAGTAGTGCTGCACATAGGGTCACCTTTTTCGCTGCAACTTTTATGATTGTGCCGATCCCAAAAAATTAAAAACGGAATTATATTCGTGATATTTATATCTCCCTATGAAATTATTTATTTCTTTTTCTGAGGCGGCGAACCCAATTTTATCTAACCTCAAAATTTGTATTTTCAATTTACTAAATAAAATATATAAAAGGGTATTGAATATTTTATGAAGTTATAAAAGCTCGTCAAATTTACGTCATAATGCTATTTAAATCGATAAAATCGGAGCAATGGTTCCTAAGTTATTTAAATTTTACCCAGAAGTAACGCTAAACTTTGGTTTAAAAAAGAAAGTTTAAAACTAAGTTTAAAAAAAAATTTAGTATACAGAAAATGTTGCTTGTCAAATGGCTGTCAATCTGTTATGGTTTCGCGAAGAACTCAGATAATTTTTTTTTTGCTGTGCGATTTCACGAATTCTCACCCAATGTCAGAAATGGATTTGTGCTTAATCCAACTATCGCAATGATGTCAACAGATCGTTCAGTGAAAATGTGTGGATGAAAAGAAATAGGACAAGCCGAGCACCGCTCGAATGGTCCAATGGTAGCCAAAAGTTCTCTGATGATGGAAGGGCAGTAGCTTCCGAAGTCAAGCGAAGTAGCTGATTTTATTTCAAGAAAAATAGTTGTTTTATGGAACAAATTCCCATTAAGCTGATTTCTTTGAATAAATGTCTTGAGAATTAATTGAAAGATAGCGACGGGGTGCCATGACATAATCCCAAGTAAGGAAGTCTAAACTCGGGTGGGACCGAACATTAAATACCCAGCTGTGTAAAAGCGGTCGTGGTAAATTGTTGTGGAGTTATGACCTAGGAGGTTTTAAACTTTTTCTACTACTATGTGGGCAATCTTATAAATAAAAATGCATGTGTGTCTGAGTGTCTGGCGTCCAAAGTACTTAACCGATCTTTTGAAATTTTCACGGTAGATTTTTGGGCGGTGCCGTGCTATATAAAATTATTATCAACCGATATTTATGAAATTTTCACAGTAGATTCTTGGATTCACTGGTTACAGCATAGGCTACATACTATGTTTGGAAAAAAAAAGATAGTATACCTAGTATCAAGTTTCGCAATTTTATCTAACACGGTTCTGAAATCAAAAATAGCTGAAATTTGACATTTTGTTCATTCATACGTAGGCGGTGCCATGCCTATTTTCCAAATTTTAAAAAGAAATCATTAATCAGATGATCATATTATTGTAATTACGAAATTCTAGCATTCTGTCTGCATCAGTGAAGGAGATATAGAGTAATTTAGGGTATTGTGATATGGGTTGGTAAAGGGATATACCAGCGTATTTTCTAAACTATGCACGTCTGCACAAGAATATTTTCATGAGTCATATGGTAACGGTAAAAAAGTGTTACTGCAAAGCAGCGGATGACACACAGCGCTTAGATTACCATCAGTGTGCAAAAACATTTTCAGCTTCGCAGACGTCAATAATTTAGCGTGCTCTTCAAAAGAAGATAATTCCAAAATTTGTGTAGATTTTTAACTTCTTATACACCTAATTCTGTTTTTACACGATAGAATGGTTCCCGAGAAATTCGTGTAAAAAAAAATCGTGTAAAAAAAGATACTGGCCAAGTACAAAAATAATAGATTGGTTCTAGACCTCAAAAAATAAGTTAAAATTAGACTAAATAATATAAAAAAAATATTGTTGTAGTTATTTTAAGAATTTATTTTCGTTTTAATTTATTAAATAAACTAAATTATAATAAAATAAATTAAAATTTAGATTTCATAAAAAAAATAATACCAGAAATTCATTGCCAAAAAACTTAAATAACATAAAGTACAACCATAAGAAAAATTTAAACATTAAACAATTTTATTTATTGTCACTGTCTGATAATAAACGCAAACGTTTGCGAAAGACTACAATATCACTGCCATCACTGGAATGATTTTGTTGATCATTATCATTTCTAGCCGACTGTGTTGGGACATCAGTAGATTTTTGAACGAAATCAGTTATCTTAGATTGAGTTTTATTTCGCGTTAACCCATTATAAACTTCCCTGTAAGATGCCATTAATGATTTCAGTTCACGTTGAAATTTGGCAGCTCGTTCCTCGTCATGATCATGTTGTTCAAAATGACTACCTAATTTTGTAGCGAGATCAAGACCTTCTTTAATTAGAGATGCTTTTAAAATTGGACGATCTCTTTCGTCACTGTCACTATGTTCTTTATCATAACGAGTCTCAAGGGTGAGATCTATAATTTCATTTTCGCTCAAGCTTTCATCTACCAACAATTCTTCTACATCTGCTAACGATAGGTCATCGAATCCATCCCCACCGATTGCATTGGCCATTGTTATTATATCAGCAAGTTCAGCGTTATTATCGATAACAGGATCTTTGCATTTTACGCATTCTGGCCAAATATTTTTCCAACACGAGTTCAAAGTTGATGGCTTTAATAAATCTAACGCGATCTTGACTTGATTAATGCAGTCCATTATAGAAAATTTTTTCCATTCATCTATGACTGATGATTCCTCATAATTATCAAGTTTTTCTACAACATAATGAAATGAACTTCTTATGTAATACGTTTTAAACGTAGCAATTATCCCCTGGTCTAGTGGCTGTATAAGGGAAGTGGTATTAGGCGGCAAAAAACAAAATTGTACGTTTGGGTGCTCCAAAACTGGATGGCCTGGTGCATTGTCTAGAATCAAAAGAACTTTAAATTCGAGACATTTTTCTTTCATGTAGCGCCTAACTTCTGGGATGAAGTGCTTCTGAAACCACTCTGTGAAAATTGCACTGGTTACCCAAGCCTTTTTGTTCGCCATCCAGTGTATAGGCAATTTATTGAAATCTACACTTTTCATGGAACGTGGTCTTAAGGCACGATGTACTAGGAGTGGCTTAAGAATACGTTCTCCTGAAGCATTGGAACAAAACAACAACGTAATACGGTCCTTTGCTACTTTAAAACCACCGGCTGTTTTCTGCGATTTTGCTACATAAGTTCTTCTAGGCATTCTCTTCCAAAAAAGGCCGCTTTCATCTAAATTCCAAACTTGGTCTGGAGTATATTCTCCATCTTCAATAATTTTTTTTAGTTTTTCGGGAAATTCTTTAGCAGCCAATTCATCAGCGGATGCAGTTTCTCCCTTAATTTTTATATTGTGGAGAGCGTGTCTTTTTAAAAAACCAGTCATCCAACCAGTACTTGCGGAAAATGCATGTTGTTTTGACTGAGATGATGTATCTGGATCAATTTCCTGGATACGTTTATAGATTCTTAATGCTGTCTGCTTGATAGCAAGTCCGTCTACTGGTATTCTCTTTTGGGATTTGTCTTCTATCCAGATTACCAAAGCTTTTTCCATTTTCTCTTTAACAACATCCCTTACATACGATGATGACTTTGCACTTAATTTTGTTCCAGAACATACTGATGCTCTAATTGCAGTTTCATTTTTTTTAATTGTTCTTACAGTAGCTTCATGGATTCCGAAATTCTTTCCCACAACCGTTGCGCCTTGTCCCGTTGCAAGTTGATCTAAAATTTTGATTTTGGTATCTAAGCTGATCGCTTTCCTCATTTTTAATGCAGGAGAATTATGTAACATGGCGTGTGGCTACCAAAATATATTTTATTAATCAAAAATGCAAAAATCTAAAATTAAATATTTGAAACTAACCTGTTATTGGTCTACCAAAATTATATGAGCTTCTACTTTATTTTACTTAGCACTTGTTAAAAATCAGCAAAAACTAACGATCTTTCAATTATAATTGTCAAATAGGAACTAAATTGTGTGTACAATACATTATGTACATTTTTACTTTTTCAATAATTCGGGGAATCCCGCATTTCCCGTAAAACAGAAATTACGCATACATAGACATAACTCAGAATACACACCAGAATTATTTTAAGTAGAAAAAAATTCATTGAAAAAAAACGTGTTAAATCCAATAATTCATGTAAAAAAAGTAATTTTGTTTTTTTTGTATTCGTGTTATTTCAAATTATGTCGTGTAAAAATAGAAATATTTTTTCGTATTTACTCGTGTTATTTCAAATTCGTGTAAAAATAATTCGTGTAAAAACAGAATTAGGTGTATTTTAATTTGGTTACTGGTAAATATATTTAACAACTTTTCAAGTATTTATATATTTTTATGTAATTAATTACTATGAAAAAAATTTTAAATTCATAAAAGCTCTAGTTTGGGTAATGTGATATGGTAATAGTTGTTCAATGTGATATAGTATATCACATTAAAAACACATTATATTATATTAAACAAATAACGCATTTAATAAAAACAATCAAGTAATAACATAAATTAAAACCATAGGTCATGCCAAAAAAGGGGGAAATTCGTAAGTGGAATGCAGAAAACATGAAAAAAGCAATCCAAGCTGTTAGAGGTGAAAAAATGGGAATATTGTTGGCATCGAAAACGTACGGTGTTCCATTTGCAACTTTGCAAAGAGCTGCTCGTAGTGATAAAAAAGTCGATGATGTTTTAGCTACGCCATTAGGCCGGAAACCGGTCTTTAGCAGAGTCGTCGAATTGGAGCTGGTAAGATATTTAAAAGATATGGAGGCAAAATTTTGGGGGCTTACTTGTAGCGATGTCCGCTCGCTTGCTTTTCAAATCGCAAAGCGCAACAATATTGTGAATCCATTTTCTATACCGAAGGAATGTGCTGGAAGGGATTGGTTGCGCGCATTTCTTAAAAGACATAAGACTGAAATAAGCATACGCAGTGCTACTGGAACTTCATTAGACAGAATAAAAGGCTTCAATGAGGAGAACGTAAACAAGTTTTACAGTTTACTGGAAAACGAGTATGAAAAGTTTAAATTTCCTGCAAACAGGATTTGGAACGTGGATGAGACAGGAGTGTCTATTGTCCAAAGTAGGCAGCCAAGAGACTTAGCTGCAAAAGGCAAAAGACAAATTGGATGCATGACATCAGCTGAGAGAGGATCTCTCATAACAGTTGTAAGCTGCATGAGTGCAGGTGGTGCCTTTGTTCCACCGTACTTCATTTTTCCAAGAAAAAAACCTTCTCCGCTTTTAATGAAACATGCTCCACCTGGCTCCGATTCTGCCTGTCACATATCCGGATGGATACAAATTCCAATATTTACAATGTGGTTTGACCATTTCATGCGGTTTACACATCCTTCTAAGGAGAACCCAGTCCTTTTGATCTTAGATGGTCACTATAGCCATACAAGAAATATTGAGGTTCTTGATAAAGCTCGTGAAAATGGCGTTATAATTTTATCCTTGCCACCGCATTGTACGCATAAAATGCAACCTTTGGACAAATCCTTTATGGGACCTCTTAAAACTTACTATAATGAGGAAATAAGACGATTTATGCGTGAAGAAGGCCGAAAGGTGACACAATTCGATGTTGTAGAACTCTTTGCAAAAGCTTATCTTAAAGTTCAAACTGCGCAAATAGCGATTAATGGGTTCAAATGTACTGGGATTTATCCATTTGATAAGAACAAGTTTCAGGAAAGCGATTTTATTCATGAAAAACATCAAGAGGAAGACGAACAAATCAGAGGTGAAAGCGATTTAGAAGAACCGATCGCTAGCACAAGTAAAGCAGCCATGCAGCACTTCATCACGCCATGGGAGATCTCACCTCCACCTAAGCTGAAACAGAAAACTAGCTCGAGAGGTAAGCGTTCAGAAGCGACAATACTTACAACATCACCATATAAGGCAGCGTTGGAAGTAAGCATCAAAAATGTTGAAAACCGCAAAAAGAAGAAAAGCGTGAAGCGGGCATTAATGCCGGGTAAAGTAGCTAGGAAAATACAACGGTTAAAGCAGACTAGGAAAAGTTCATCAAGCGAGTCGGATAAAAGTTTGCTATTACCCAGTTCAGACGAGGAATGTTGGGCAGAAATTCCTCCTACTAAGGATACCGTCTGCGCTTTTTGCAATAAAACCTTTGGGGCAGATAGGGAAATCATGACTTGGACTCCATGCTTGCAATGTGACTTAGTTTGGGCACATAGCAAATGCCTCCCTAAACGTCAGGCAATATTCGTTTGCGAATGACTTTTCAAATATTTTACTATGTATACCAATTATTACAAATGCTTACATACTGAATTTTTATTTGTTTCTTTTATAATATCATTTTGTTTTGTTTATTTTTTGTATAAAATATAATATATGAATTTTTGCTTTAAATAAATGAATTAATTTAATTAAATAAAAACCATAATTTTTTGGGAATGGTTTGGGTAATTTGGTATGGTATATCACATTAGCCGATGGGGTATCTCACATTGCCACCCCATTTTTACAAACCGACGTTTTCGACTTTTTATAGTTTTAAACAAATATCTTCCTCAAAACTGAACAAAATGCAATACTATTTCGGAATATGTTGGGAAATGCCTGAACCTATTGCATTAATTGAAATTATACTAGTTTACTCTTCAAAATGTTGATTAGTCATCGAAAAAAGTATGCCTATATCACAATACCCTAAATTACTCTAGCATGTTCTGGTTTCCGACCTCTCTTTTAGAAAACTTTGGTCCAAAAGAGGGCGTGGTTGTGCACCGATTTTTCTTATTTTCGGCGGGCGTACTCTACATGTCTATAGTATACCTCTTATCAAGTTTCGTAATTCTATCTTACACCGTTCTGAAGCTTTACTCATAAGTAGGCGGTGCCACGCCCACATTCCAAAATTTTGCAAAAATCGTATAAAGAATAAGAAAGGTGAGGTAACTGTCAATTATATCATTCTACCTGTATCAGTCAATGAGATATGGGCAGTTCAGTATTTTACCTCTTTTTCAGATAACTTTTATGGAAAAGTAGGCGTGGTCGAAAAGCGATTTCGCTTATTTTCTATTGGCATATGTACCACAATCATAGTATACATCATACCAAATTTCGTTAATCTAGCATAAACGGTTCTGTAGTTATCAACAGTTGAAGTTTTAAAATTTATTCACTCATATGTGGGCGGTGACACGCCCCTTTTCTAAAAATTTGTAAAAAAAAATATCAAATTTCATTATTTTAGCTGCTTCTGTAATCGAATTATCTCATTTTAAGTGTTTCTCCAAAAAAGGGGCGTGGTTATGATTCGATTTCGCCTTAAATAGCAACCTACCTTGTCCAGAAAGCAACCTGTGTACCAAATTTCAAATATCTCAATTTTTACTCAAGTTATCGTGTGCACGGACTGACGGACGGACATGTCTTAATGGACTCCTCTGTTCATTCTAAGAATTTTGATACATGGAACTCTATATTTATCTTCATTATTTTTTACCGTTACAAACCACCGTTATATGACCAAAACTATAATACCCTGTGTACTAGTACACGTTGGGTATAAAAACTGGAAGCAGCTCATCAAAAGTTGGTAGATAAGCTCGTTCTAAGCCCCCTTGGCGGTTCACTTTTCCATTATTATTATTTTTTGTATATATGAGCATCGAAATGACTTCTTCTTCTTCTTTAAATGGTCATCTAACCGCCTGGGCGATTTTGACCGTCCAACATAGCTCGCCAGTCGTTTCTTAGTTGCGCCAACTGGCGCCAATTGGAAACACCGCGGGATCGCAAACCGGTCTCCACTTGGTCCTTCCATCGGAGTGGTGGTCTCCCTCTTCCTCTGCTTCCACCGGCGGGTGCCGATAAGAATACCTTCTGGGCTGGAGCATCTTCGCTCATTCGCACTACGTGGCCTAGCCAGCGAAGCCGCTGTGTTTTAATTCGCTGAACTATGTCGGCGTCTGCGTAAAGTTCATACAGCTCATCATTAAATCTTCTTCGGTACTCGCCGTCGCCAACGCGTAGAGGTCCACAAATCTTTCGAAGAACCTTGTGGAGTGTTATTTTCGTTCGTCGAGAGAGGACTTTACTTTTCAATTGCCTACTCAGTCCGAAGTAGCATTTGTTTGCAAGAGTAATTCTTCGTCATTTCTAGGCTAACATTATTGTTGGTGTTAATGCTGGTTCCCAGGTAAACGAAGTCCTTTACTATTTCGAAATTATTGCTGCCAACAGTGGCTTCGTTGCCAAGGCGCGAATGCGCTGACTCTTTGCATGATGACAGAAGGTACTTCGTTTTGCCCTCGTTCACCACCAATCCCATTTTCTCGAAATGACTACAATTGAAAAATTAATAAACCACTGCAGTCGATATACGAGTATCCATTAGCAAAACTAGCAACATATTATACAAAGGTCGATCAGCCATACAAAGTTAAAGAAGTATTGCGGCAGGAGATTTTAGACTTTCCATCAAGGGCAGACAAATTGTTCAATATACGAAACCATCCTCAAATATACTTGTATATTTTAATGATGTAATAGAACTTGGCCTTGAAAAGGCCTAAAACAATAATGGAAAACCGGCTAATTCCCGATGAACGTTTTGGATTTTTAATTGACATTTTATTGTAAAGTTTTTGTAGCCGTGAATGTATAGCTTACATATTAAATCATATACTCTATGTATGCAGTTTTCATTATAGTTTTGTTTGTTTCTAAACGAAGTTTTTATGTGTGGAATACGTTTCGAAAATAATACACTTGCTGTTGTTGTTATGCACCTTCTATCGCCACGACTAAATTCTATTTATTTCTTTTATTGACTGTTGGGATTTTTATCAGAGACATAACTATTATAAGAAATATTCATAAAATTCCCAAAATAATTATTTCATTAGATATTTTTTTTTTGAGTCTTGAAAAATTATTACTTTGCAATAGAAAAAATAAAAAGTGTTTATAATAATTATTGCAAGACTTTCGAAAATTTTGAAAGTGAAATAATAATTATCCGAAACTTTTTTTTTTAAAAGTCTTCAAAGACTTTTATTCTGTAATTAATATTATTAAAGTTTCACAGTTATAATTAATTGTAGGATGGTACAGCCGTATTTCTTGCCGTATCTCATTGCGAAGCTAATGAAATTGCATACTCACGCACCATAAGAAGACATCCCGCAGCTGTCCTGTGGCGTTCTGGCAGAGCTGCAACTTCTTCTAATCTATATCTGCTAGGCTCGACAACTATATTAGAGAATAGTAGGTCATGGCTGGTTGGCCGATTGCTTTGTATGTTGCCAGCAAAAAAACTTTATCTTTTCCCAGGTACTAAAAGACAGTGACTTGAGAATTTTGTTCCGGCTTTGAACTTTGCTTGCAATTGGGATTGGATAAGCGACGAAGGTGAGAATTTCTTGTAACGTCACATCCATGCTTGTGCGACCTCAGGAAGTGGGAGGGCGGAGACTGGGACGGGGACAATGACATGTTTCGCTCGGCGAAAAAACTGGATTACACCTGGAGATAATCGTTTAGAACAAAGCCCATACATTTTAGGGTCCTGCTCCGTTGCCATTATCGAACAATCGTCTGCGTAGAAACAAAAGGAACCGTGGCGTAGCAAAGTACGCCAGTCATCCCTTGTTACCGATAAATGACGTCAAACGAAACCACCTATTTTCCTTATTCGAGTGTCGATAGCAAAACTTCCTGGGCCGGAGCCTCTATTATCATCTGAATAACTAACGGAGCCTTTGGCATTTAATTCGCTACGCTATGCTCATTGTTGTTGTTGTAACAACAAAAACACTCACGAAGGTTTTGGGGAGTGCTGTCGAACTGACAGTCCTTGGCCGGTATGAATCCGGGACGCTCCGGTACTACCCGACTGTCGTGGTAGCGATTTGGTATGACCAGTGGAACCTTCTAGGTCATGTCACAGATCAGTAATGAGAGGTGAGAGGCATCATATCCGTAGATCAACAATCAAGTTGCACGTCATTACCTTTATGCATATTAGTCGCCTCTTACGATCGCTATGCCTCGGGCATATTCTAAGCCCCTAACCCGCAAGGGTTTGGTTTGGCAAACTCTTCGAGTATATTTCTGCCATGGAAGGCTTCTCAGCAACAATTTATCTTCTTTGTAGATGCCGTTCGCAGTCGGCAAGAAACTGTAGGTCCCCCCAATTTGTAGGGAAAATTCAAATCGGCACACCACAAATTGGAAGAGAAGCTCGGCGCAAAACTCTCTTAGGAGATCCATGATGATGTACCTGTTGTATATCGCGCCATACATTTTTTTATTTTTTATTATTAAAATTACATAAATAAATATATTTTACGAATAAAACCATTTTTAATTTTGGCTCTATTTCTTCGCACTTCAGTGTATGATTTTACTAATGTATTAATGGAGAGTTTATTTATATAAACTACACGGTGGAAGACACGTTCATATCCGACACATATGTATTGGCTATTATTTAAACACGTGCTGAAGTTTGGTTTTTGAGTAACAGCTTAAGCTTTAGTTTTCTCGGAAAGCGGTGCCGCTTGCTTACCGTCATTAGCGGCACCGCTTTCCTGTAAAGTTCGATGAGCGTTGCGGTCAATTTGGCAGATTTTGTTTGAACTATTTTTCTGTTTTTTATTTTTATTTCTTTCTAATATTTTTTTCAAAACAACAGAAATGTCAGAATTGTTGTTTTGGGTAAAAATATTTCAAATATTTTATTGAATTCTCCCGTTTTGAATATGATGGTGGGAAAAAATGTTGCCGAAAGTATTGCCACCTTCATGACGGCCGTAATATTTTATGCTTGCCGCTATATGACGTTACGGTGAACTTCGCCGTCTTCTTAGTTTACACCTAATTACTTTTACATTGCAATGTTTTTGACAACCAACTCTACCGCTATGTGACGGCCGCTATATAGCGGCACCGCTTTCGAGGAAACCAAAACTTTAACCACAGTGTTGACGGCAGCTTAGCAAAACTATTGGAAACGAGAAACAAGTTTTTATCCAAATTAAAAGGTAAATTACCGTTTACTCAATCTGTTGCAAATACCCAGCGAGGAAAAATAGTGCATTCTTATAAGAAGAGACAAATACGAATTTATGCAAAAAAGTTTCAAGCTAGAACCGAAGGAAACGGTGATGTATTGCTGTTTCTTTATTTAAGTTTATTGTTTTCTTATAATTAACCGTTCGTAATGTATATTTTTTCATTTATACAAAGTAATCAAAGGATCAACCATCGAGATGACCGTCATTACCTTTGTGCATTTTAGTCCCTCTTAGGACAGGTATGCCTACCTCGGGCATATTCTAAATCCCTAAACCGCAGGGGCATATTAAAACAAAAAAATTAAAAAAAATGGTGGAAAGTAAATACTTTTTTTGCTATCCACTTTACATATTTTTAGGAAAGGTATGAAAAGCAATCAACATATACAGGCTATAGTTATGTAGTAACCGTTAGTTTTCTTAGTTAGCTTCTTAAAATCGATGTGACTAGTGGGACAGTTATCAAAGAAAATAAACTTTACCAACGACTCATAAAAAATGTGGGAAATGTGAACAAACTAGCCTCGACGCATTACCCTTGCGCTTATAGTTGGGCTGATTTTCTTGCAGTAACTTTTAATGTATTTCTTCCCATAAGAAAGGTGTGATGCCTTTTCGCACTGGTACATACTTACATATAGATTTTGTACCTTCCTGTGTACTTTGTATGATTACGATTGGACACGTTCATTTACGCCTACATTTTGGGGTTAAGCAAGTGACACAGTTGAGTTTTAGCTACTCGGCAATGGATCTGACTTTCAAGTTTACTGAGTAATCATGATTTACCCGCAAATTTAACATCGAAAATATTTACTCCAATAACAGTGGGGTAAGTCAGCCACAGAATTCGGTAAAGCTAATAGGTAGTCAAACTAAGTATAAGAGATGATAATAAGAATATAAATTTGGCAAAGAAAAATAGGAAAATGAAAAAATTGCTACCAATTTATGTATATACTGACCCGGCAGGGTGTGTGATTTTGATTTAGTTGAATTACGAAATCATAATAAAATTAATTTTTTACTAGCAGGATACCCGGGTTTCGCTCGTGTGCAGACACAACTTTTCTAGAGTTTTAAAGATATGTGGTTGTATCTATGCTCGAAATTAATTTTCAGTTTAGCTGCAATCGACAAAAAAGTAAACAAAAATATTACAGAGAAACGCTTTGATATTTGTTTGAGTAACTAAGTGCATTTTGTTTCATATAAATCTATTTGAAAAGAAATTTTTCCTATAGGTAAAGCGATTAAATAGGTATATCTTTTTTCATAAAACACAGTTTTGTACACGTCCAAAGTAACAGGCTGAATAGCAGTGAAAGTCTCATAAAAATTCATTTCCTAGTTTCCGAGCGCAAACCGACAAAAACTCTAAAGTGGTTCATATGAACTCTACAACATTCCCTTCAGTCATTTTTTTAAAAGAAATATTCAATGTACGCCCACTCCTTTTCTAGAATTTTATTATAGCATAGATTTCAAAATTGTTTCAAATCAAAAATACTTTTAATTTGTCAAATCAGATATACTTTTTATTTAAAGGGGCTAGCAGCAAAAGGATTTAAGTGAGTCCGACATTGATTCGAAATATTGAAGCTTAAAGTTGATTACTTATTGTCAATTCTGTTAACTCTGGGTAGTGTGTTTATTGGCCGCCAAATAGATGTCGCTAAATGACTTGGATTTCTTTGTCAACAAGTAAACACTATATTTAACTATACTCGTACATATATGGATATAACTCATTTGTGATCCAAAACAAAGAACCAACACCTCTCTGTTTTATATGTTTTCTCTTTTATCTCTCAGGACTACCCCGAATCATTGGCCAACTACACATACATACATACATATATCAGTCAACAGCCCTTAATAGCTGTTTCTTTAACATTGTGAACGATTCTGATCTTCCAACAAAGCGCGCCACCTGACTCTATCCTTTGCCAGTTGACGCTAATTAGAAACGCCAAGGGATCGCAGATCGTTCTCCACTTGGTATTTCCAACGGAGTGGCGGCCTCCCTCTTCCTCTGCTTCCATAGGTGGGTTCCGACAAGAACACCTTCCGGGCCGGAGCATCTTCTTCCATTCGCATTATATGGCCAAGCCAATGTAGCTAGATTTTGATTCGTTGGACAATGTCGATGTCTGCATAGAGCTCATACAACTCATCACTAAATCTTCTTCGGTAAATACCGCCGGCATCGCGTAGGGGCCCATAAATCCTTCGAAGAACCTTTCTCTCGAATACTCCAAGGGCTGACTCATCTGCGGTTGTTGTTGTTGTAGCGACTATTAACCTGTCTAAAATATCACCTCCCTTGCCCAATATTGTCATCACGCTCTTCTAACGGGAGTCCTAGAAACCTCGCGGCTTCAACAGGGTTGGACCAAAGTGAAATTGCTGTTAGAAAAGTAGGCTCAGTTGAGCAGGTGAAAAGATGGTTGGTGTCATGGGGAGACACGCCGCATACTGGGAAGACATTTGGCATGTCAGTTCGCGTTCCTCTTCGGTGGAGCTTGTGCCTGTAGAACGGCGTTCACCGAACGAAAGCTGACAAAGGAGTTTACCGACTCAGTGTGGATGAGATTGAGAGCTCGCCGATGCACCTTTGGATCAAACGGCGAGAAAATATGATGCCGGATCTCAACATAGTGCTTACTCCTTTTTCTCCTGGGAGGCGGATGCTCATTGACCAGGCTTCTGTTCAGGTGATGCCGCTTATGGCAGTTGAGTGGGAAGGGGAGCCTCGATATGTAGTAATTAAACAAAAGCGGGGACAGGACACCACCCTGTGGCACCCCTTATTTGATTATACGTGGTTTTGATCTTTCGCCTCTAAATTCAACCGACCGACTGCTGACCACTCAGAACCGAATGGTTTTCGACAGATCAAGAGCAACCAGCATAGTCCTGTCATTTGGACGATGTTGGTTGAGACCGACACCTATCTAAATGGTAATGGCATTTAGCGCAGTGGTGCTGCATGCATTTTACGGAATCCATGCTCATGTACGGCTAGTCGCAAGTTAGCGGTGTAGTAAGGGAGCAGGACCGTCTCCAAAGTCTTCACTACTGGCGACAGGAGCGATGTCGATCGATAAGACTCCCCCTCTTTGGCCGGCTTGCCAGGCTTTAGTAGTGGCACCACCTTTGCCTGTCTCCATTTTTCTGGAATGACAAAGGTGGTCATAGACAGATTGAAGACAGTTGTGAGGTACCTTACTCCCTCTTCTCCGAGATAATTTAACATCAGCATGGATATACCGTCGGGGCCGTTCGATTTGGATCCTTTAGACCTTTGTTGTTAACAGTGTTTCGCCCTGCCCAATGGGCTCGATCTCTCTAAATTGTCATCAGGATCTTCTAACGGAAGTCCGAGGAAACGCGCAGTGTCCACATGGTTGGACCAGAGTGATATATGTTTTAAAAGAGTGGGTTCGACTGAACAGGAGAAGAGATGTTTGGCATCATGAGGGGGCATACCACATACAGGACATGTGTTTGGTATGTTGGGGCTCAGTCTGGATAAGTAAGAGTTTAACCTATTACCCCGTATGGCCTCCTCAACCTCTGTGGTGGTGACGGCAATGGGCGATTTGCAAATTTCCGTTTGTGCTTTTCCCTGGTGGCTCGTCTAGTTTCCTCGTCAACCGGAGGATGCAATACAAATTGCCGACAGAAAGCGCTCGCGAATCTCTTCGGTTTCGACTGTAACTTGTCACCAAAGGTGATGGATATTTTGTCGCTAGGTTTAGTCGGATTTGACAAGGATTTAACAGTGGATCATAGTTTGCTAACACCAGCAGTTTACAGGACCTAAGGTGCTCCTCCTATTTGGCGCGTTTGTGTTGATCAACCAACCGTCTGATTTCCGCATAAAGATCTTGAATTTGGGGATCCGTCGTCTAAGCGTCGCACATGGTCGCGCGTCTGCTCCATGTTGCAGGACGGGTATTATGAGGGACTTGTAGAGCGTGGTTTTTGTTCGTCGAGAGAGGACTTTGCTTCTCAATTGCCTACTCAGGCCAAATACTTTTAAAATTATAAGAACTCGTTTTGGGCGGGACCATTACAACCGTAGTTATGACAAAAGTGTGAAGAAAATATCCTTAAAACTTAAAATCCAAAAATGGTTCTACTGTGTGGTATTGAAAATTGCCTAATAACTAAGTTTTATTGTTGTTCAAGTTTTTTGAAAAAGGTATCTCTAAATTGTTAAATATCGATTAATTTATATCATTTTTATTTTAATAGTTACTATTAAATACATAGGAGTATAAAAAAAATTTTACGTCACTCACCTGCTGGGAAGAAGTTGTTTAAGAACGTTGACATTTTTCACCACACCACTCATACGAGCGAGGGTACTGTCAGTGGCGGTGCAGATCTTCGCCGAATATTTTTCTTCGTTAGTATTTCAATCGTGGCTGTATTCGGATTGGTCGTCGTTTAAATTTTCAATTTTAAATTTTTTTCGTTTTATGTTTTTTGTTATTTTCGCTACTTTCTTTTAATTTAAACTCGATTGGTTTTTGTTATGATTTTATTTGGGTATTTTGAATGTTGCAGCGCGAGTGCAGCATATTTGTTTACGGTACATTGGCGAGCGAGTGTTCTGGCCAAAACATGTCTGTATGCATAGTATATATGCATACATGTATGAATGTAAAACTATGGAAGATAACAATTTTGAATTTTACTTGATTATTTGACTCATTACTCATTTCGTATTCTGTTGATACCCCGCCCACTTTACAATGCTAAACTTCTAGGGCATACGTTTAACTAAAAAATGGAGCAAATTGAAACATCTCTTACTTTGTGATCTTTTTTTAGGGTAATTTTTAAAAGTTCGTTTAGCTAACCTGACACTCTACGAGTATAAAGAGGAGTTTACTTAGTAGTTCATTGATATTTAAATTAAACTTTTAGGTATATTAATGAGCTCAAATGCAAATAGTTTCCATACCAGTTCATTACTTAGCACTATATTTCCGGCACGGCGGCCGCCGTGGTGTGAAGGTAGTGTTGCCGGCCTACCACACCGAAGGTCCATGGTTCGAGCCCTGGTACAGGTAACATCAAAAGTGATTAGAAAAAAGTTTTTCAAAACGGGGTCGCCCCTCGGCAGTGGTCTGGCAAACTCTCCGAGTGTATTTCTGCCATGACAGGCTTCTCAGCAAAAATTCGTCTCCTTTGTAAATAGATGCCGTTCGGAGTCGGCAAAAAACTGTAGGTCCCACCAATTTGTAGGGAAAATTCAAATCGGCACACCACAAATTGAAAGAGAAGCTTGGCGCAAAAATCTCTTAGGAGGTTTATGATGATATACCTGTTGCATATCGCGCCATAGAGATAGATAGAGAGATATTTCCGATTGGATTTATATCAAAGTCCACATACACACATAAATAACTGCTTGAATTCATTACTTTTCTCTCTCTATGGCTCTCATTACTTTGCCTTTTTTGAATTCAAGATCTAAATTTGTACAACGAAAATTAATTCTAATTCGTGTTGTTGTTGTAAAAGCAGTACTTTGTCCTGCTTAATAATTCACGCACAATGGATGTGGACTAAAGGGTTATACTGACATAATAGAGCTGGGTCGGGAGAGTGTTGTCGAATCAACAGTCCTTGGCCGGATTTGAACCCGGTACGCTCCGAAGTCCTTTGAGGTACTGCCCGACTGTCGTGGTACGGTCATATCCGTAGATCAACCATCGCGTTGCACGTCATTACCTTTGTGCATATTAGTCGCCTCTTACGACCGGTATGCCTACCTCGGGCATATTCAGTTTGGATAGGTAAGAGTTTAGTCTGTTACAGTATCTAGAACGAAGTTGGGCCAGCATGACTCTTGTCTCCCTAGGCAGTTCGCGTTCCTCATCGGCAACAGGTGGAGCTTGTGCCTGTAGGACTGCATTCGCCGGATGAGAGCTGACAAAGGAATTTACCGACTCCGTGTGGATGCGATTGAGGGCCCGCCGATGCACCTTTGGACAAACGGCGAAAAGATGTGATGCCGGATCTCATCATAGTGTTTACCGAGGTGACTCCTTATTCTCCTGGGAAGCGGACTTTCGTTGAGCAGGTTCCTGTTTGGGTGCTGCGGTTTATGGCAGTTGAACAGGATTTGCCTGGTCAACATCTCGCTCTGCTCTTTAACACCGAGCATTTTAGCCTCACTATGGAGGTGATGCTCAGGAGACATAAGGAGGCACCCCGTGGCAGTTCTGAGTGCGGTGTTTTGGCAGGCCTGCAACCTCCTCCAGTCTGTATCTGATAGCCCCGGCGACCATATAGACGTCGCGTAGCTCAGAACCGGCTGGCCGATTGCCTTGTACGTTGCCAGTAGCGTTTCTTTATCTCTACCCCAAGTGCTGCCAGCTAGTGACTTGAGGATTTTGTTACGGCTTTGTACTTTGGTAGCAATCGCGGCTAAATGAGCTCCGTAGTCGAACATGTTATCAAACGTCACGCCTAAGATTTTGGGGTGTGTGACAGGCGGAAGCTTAATGCCGTCGACATAGACGTCTAATATTATGTTCACCTGCGCTGTCCGCGTCGCAAATAAGGTGGCCGAGGACTTGGTCGGTGACGGTGTCAGATGTCGTCCAGCGAAAAAAAAAACCGGACAGGGATGGGAGGTATGAGTTAACTCTCAAGCAGAGCTCACCTACAGAGGGGCCCGTCGCCAGGATCGTGCAGTCATCGGGGTATGAGACGATCGAGACAACCTCTGGTGGGGAAGGGAGCCTCGATATGTAGTAATTAAACAAAAACGGGCTTAGGACACCACCCTGTGGCACCCCTTGTTTAATTATACGCCTCTAAATTCAACCGATGACTGTCGGCCACTCAGATAGTTGGCGGTCCAATGCTTTAGACAGGGGGGAAGAGTTGAGTCCTCCAGGTCGTTAATGAGTTGCGCATCGCAACTAGCACGGTCCCGTCATTTGGACGAGGTTGGTTGAGACCGACACCTATCTGTGTGGTGATGGCGTTTAGCGCGGTGGTAGTGCTATGCATTTTACGGAATCCATGCTGATGTTCGGCTAGTCGCAAGTTAGCGGTGTAGTAAGGTTGCAAGACCATCTCCAAGGGCTTCGCTACTGGCGAGAGGAGTGATATCGGTCGATAAGACTCCCCCTCGTTGGCCGGCTTGCTTGTTCAAATGCAGGGTCATACATATTAGCTGTGTTCGGTGACAAAACTTGCAAAGAACTGTCGGTAAAGTGAGAATGTCGTAAAACTCTCTCGAAACGCCAAAAGTAAAATTTTTTTGCCGAACAGGATTCAATAAAGACTTGCAAACAAAACAGCTGTTGCTTTTTTTCATTGGTTAATTGTTCAAATTTTAAAATTTTTGTTGTTGCTTTCCTATGTCACGGTCAGCTGTTTTCCACTTACAGTTTTACTGAGTGAAATTCCCACAGCAGAAACTTGTAACTCTCTCTCTCAATGAAATGTCAAAATGCGCTCTCTCGCTGCAAATGTTTTGTGTCACCGAATACTTTCCAGTAAAAACTGTATCCTACTTGTATCCTAACTACTACAACCACATTTTCAATGTCAGTGTGGTAACAATTTTGGCTTACTTTCTTGATGCGGCAATTATCGTGCAATCCACTTTTGTTATTGCTCATGTTGTTCAAATCCCGCAGCTTATTGCAGTTTTTTTTTAGTAAAAATGGATTTTTAAGCTCAAATTTTGTAGCATTTTACGGGCAACTCAGTACCTGTCTACCTACATCGTCGCTCTTTGTAAACCAATGGGCTTAAAAGCAACATGTCGCCGGCAATTAGTGTCTGTGTTTGAACATTGCATGAATCAGTTTGGCAACACGACTTTTGGTTAGGAAGGCAACTTGGGACCAATAGTTTACTTAGTTGGTATGCCCACATTTCAGTAAAATAATCTAACCGATCATACTAAAATGCTACAAGAATCCTAGTAAAACGGTTGCCAAGGATTTAGTATTTGAACCTAGTGTTTATGTTTTGTTATGACTCCCAATATAAGCGTTTAATTTTGAAGGTGTGAGGTTTTATTTTAAATTTGAAGATACCCACTGATGATCAATAAGTAATTATTAGTACATATTAGTTTGCTTGAAAAAATTTTGTCATTAATTCACTTGCTTGCCTTGACTTCAAAGACATAATTAGTTCCTTTAAACCAAGAATTGCAATCAAATTTAGCCAGCGCCCAGAGTCGAATTTTTCATTTCCATCTTTCGCCAACCGGTTATTGAAATATCCAAATAAATACAAACATATCGTCGGCCTATTGCCAGAAACAGAAATGTCCTAAAGTGAAATATTCCGAAATCAAGTTTAAAAGTTAAGTAATTGCTTTTGAAAGTTCAGTATATTTTTCTTGATTGAGGTAGCATAGATTGCAGAACATTGTGGGTACTCGAGATTTTTATCAAATGTAGATCATTTAATGGTTAGTACCGTGAACCTATTAGCTGCGTTCCAATCAGCTATCCAGATCAGTATCACGATCAAGATCTCAAGGGAACGATACGGATCAGTTGTATAAGAGTTGTTTGTGTATACCATAGTATACGAGGTGTGTTCAAAAAGTATTGCGAATTTTGAATTTTCGCTGGTTACGTATATTCGAATTTCGAATTTTTTGTGGCGTTATGTTGGTACTCATGTCTCTCACTTATGCCGACAAGCTCGGCCATTTTGAATGTTCAGTTAATTGTTGACAGCTGCTTTGCTTGCACGTGTTTTGGATCGTCTTCGATTTTTACCTATTCAAAAAAATGGATCAAAGAACCTGTATCAAATTTTGTGTGAAAAACGAAATTAAGTGCGCGGATGCATTCCGAATGTTGACTGTGGCTTACGGAGAAGCTACCTTGGACCGAAGCAACGTTTATCGGTGGTACAAAATGTTCTCAGAAGGTCGAGAAGATGTGCAAAGAAGAACAAAAATTTGCTTTTGCACCACGATAACGCCCCTGCTCACGCATCGTTGCTTGTGAGCGACTTTTACAACACACTAATGATGCCGCAGCCACCGTATTCCCCAGATCTGGCCCCCTGTGACTTTTTCTTGTTCCCTAAACTGAAGAGGCCCATGAAAGGACGACGTTACGCTTCTCTTGACGAGATAAAGACGGCATCGAAGGAGGAGCTGAACAAGATACAAAAAAATGATTTTTTGAAGTGCTTCGAAGATTGGAAAACCCGTTGGCACAAGTGTATAATATCTCATGGGGATTACTTTGAAGGGGACAAAATAGATATTCATGAGTAAATAAATAATTTTTGAAAAAACACAAAATTCGCGATACTTTTTGAACACACCTCGTATGTCTACTAGTAGCGCAATTTACTCCAAACCACACAGGGTGCGTTGTATGCAATAATAAAAAAATCAAATTTAAATACTGCAATATTGAATGTGAAGACTTAAAACACCCAATTTATTGAATATAAAGCAATTATAACACCTTATCAGTTCCTGCAGAATGTAAATTTTAATTTAAATTGAAGTTTTTACATTAAAGCAACTCTGAACGCGATTTCCTTCATTACACTTCTCGTAGTACCCTAATCCACTACCTTCCACTCCGATTCGCAAAAGAAGATGCCAAACTAGTAGGGGTAAACAATGGTGTATGCATGTGTGTTTATATATGTATGTATGTGCTCCCAAGCAAATAAGGGTTGGCTGTCAAGAAATCGACTCCAAAAAACTAAACGAACAGAGCTTCTACATATATAGATCCAGATAAATATCAAGATCACAACGTTGCTGTTGCATTTACAAGCAAAATTTCTATTTAGATCACTCCTGATTGGAACACGCCTATTAACTCAAAATCGGAAAAGTGAAACATTTATGATTCTGGTAGGAGGGCGACGTTACGTACATAAGCAATACGTGTATACAAGCATGGGTAACTCTGAGCTATGCAGCGCAATTGCGCTAACACCGTACTCGGAGTTTTTGGCGTTAGCGCCAAGTATAGAAAAGCGCCAGCTCCAAGCAGTGTCAAAAATGCCACTGTGACATAAAAACCAATAGAAACATAAAATCAACCATTGATGCATGTAGCTACTAAACACCAAAAATGTGAACTCTCAGAGAGTGCCAACAACAGCTCTGGTGGTACCTAAGGAAATTAAAATTTTCTTGTTGGTTGTCTTACAATGGATTGGGTGGTCGTTTAAGGCTACATGTAGATTTGTTTGCAACCAATATCTGCTGACCCCAGATTAAGCATTTAACTTTGTGTTCCATTTCTGGAAAAGTTAACCCGTAAAGCTATCCTACTAAAGTAATATTTTGTTTTGTTGTTTTTCCGACAGGGTGAATGATTGATGTATATTGGAACGATTTTTCGTCATCCCTTGTCAAATTTGGTTTTGAGACAAACCGGTTTCGGCGTTGTGCCATCATCAGTGTCGATTTCGTTCTGTTGTTGTCGTTTGTCTTGTATTTATAGTAGGTAGCAGGTGTACGTGTGTGCTTGTGTTGTGTGTGTACATTCAGAAACGGGGGTGGTTTGCATCGATCAGTTTTTGTGTGGTTGACTGAGGCAGGTAAAAGTTGGTGATTTTTGTTGTTTGACCTTTTTTGCTTGTTTGTTGTTTTTGATTCATTTCTGTTTTGTGTTTATTTGTCGGTGCGTGTGTGTTTGTTGTACCTGAGTGGTTGCTTTGTTTTTTGTAAACCAATTTTAAAGGCTCGAATATTGTGTCGGAAACATACATATAAATACAAGACAAACCACAACAACAGATCAGAACGAAAATCGACACTGATGATGGCACAACGCCGAAACCGGTTTGTCTCAAAACCAAATTTAACAAGGGATGACGAAAAATCGGTCCAATATACATCTACTAAAGTAAGTTAGCATTTTATAATTATGTACCTCAAAGTCTATGCAAACTTAATAGTTTCAAATCAGTGACTCCAAAATAACACCGCGCCAAATATCAGACAAATATTAGTGCTAATACTATGCGTTAATGGGAGACGAGGCGTTGTTATCAACTAATGGCGCCACGCAGCGCTATTGCGCTGGAGTTTTGAGTTAACGCCACAGATGGCGCCGGTGTTAATGCGGCAGAGCCACAAAAATTTAGTTATTACCCATGCCTACGCGTACACGAATACCACAAAGAAGAAACAAAATAAAATAAAACAAATTTAGCCTCCCCGAGCAGTGTTGCCATTTTCAAACGAGCACCTTCAAAAGTGATGTTTTTTTTTAGACTATGGTGACTTAAATGCAACATTCCCATCAGGGGTCGAATTATGTTATATGTTCCGTGATCGAAAGCGAATGTTTAAATAACAATAGCTCTAAGTCCATAATGCGGAATGACGGCATACGTGAGCAATTGGCTAGAAGTATCGGCAGGTTGAATTATGCATTATAACTCTATCACGGAATGGATGTCGTAATCCGGCCCCAGCTATCCAGTTGTATGACAGTTGTTTGTGTATATACGTGTGTTTATATTTGTATGGCAGAACTTCTATACGGATCCGAAATTGATCCAGAAAAATATCAGGACCACAACTTTCTTGTTGCATTTACATGCAAAATTATTATCTGGATCACTCCTGATTGGAACGCACCTAATCTCTGATATAATTTTTTATCGTCGCTTCACAAACGTAAAAGGCATGCCACAACAAAACATGCAACTAGTTTGTGTGTTTGAGAAGTGTGTCATAATGATTTTGGTTTTTTTAAATATGCCCAAACTTGCTCCATGTGTTTTTTTTTTTTAATTTAAACGCATTTTATGAAATATAAAGATAAATGTCAACATAAACAAAAAGTTGAAATTTGTCTAGCTTTGTGCTTCATTGCGTTGTGAAATGATTTTGCAAACAGCTTTTTCAAAACGTGTTTGCTTTGGGTTTGCATACATGTTAGTATTAAAGGATGTCAACAATGTAAGATTACATCATTATTTCGCTTTTGTTTTTACGTTCTTATCGAAATCATGTTCAGTTTGTCAACGGGAATGTTCTAGCTTTTACATGGACAAAAGCACTGGTTTAACTCTAGCGGAGTGAACAGCAAGACGCTATTTGGCGTGAATAGCAATTGGACCTCTTTAATTCCCTTAAAAATTAAATAACACGAATGACAGATTGAGCCCCACACGCATTGTAAGCAGTGGACAGTCATTTACAACCCAAAACTTGCAAAGGCGGTGTTTGTGTTTGGTGGAAACAGCATACAAATCTCTTTTAGGAGATTCTAGCTTATTTCCTTGGGAATAATAAATTGGTACGTATTTGTTGATATCTTGGCCTGCCGGCAACGCTATTCAGAAAAGCACTCAAAAAGTAAAATACGAACACAAGCGAAGAGTAAATAGTATGTATATCGAGGTAAACAAAAACAGCTGCCGATTTTACTTCTTACGCTTCGTATTTACCTTCTACTTGTTTTCGATTCCAGCCATTGCTTTCCGACCCATTTTTTCATCTTACAATTGGACAAATTGTTAACATACTAGAACGACTTGATTTTATGTGATTTGTAATTTTTGGAACCAGTTTTCTTTTAATATTCATTTTGTTCAAAATAAAAAATTTTAATTACATTAACTTACAAATATTTAGCTCCGGTTGACAATGAATAACTTTCTATGCATCTTTTATATATAATTATACCCACATTTAATTTCGGTATTCTGAAATAAATTTTGCTGCAAAAAGTGTTGCGAATAACTGTGCAAATAACAGAAATCCTAATAAAAGAAATTTGAAGATTTTTACAATTTAAAAACGCTTTTATATTCACAAACAAAACTGTAGTAAGCAAGGTTGTCGGCTTTTACTGCCATTTTGTGGTTCAACACGTACGCACTTTTACAACGAAGAAATAAACGTAAATTGCATTCAGCGGCATTAACTATAGTTATAGTATACTTTTCACCAAATTTATTTCAGTTTAGGTTTAGCTCGTCAATAATAATGGGAAAGACAGGAATGTGAAAGGTCAAACAATTGGTAGCGAATTTTTTTTTTTCTTTTTTTTTCAAATATAAGATTTTCCACTATTCTTTCAGTTGCATAAAGATGTTGCACTCTCTTGCACAAGCTTAAATTTTTTTTTATAACATTTGGTAAAATATGTCACAATGGCTGGAACAGGATAATGCGGCACCGATTTTCAACTTCTTTTTGTACATCAAACTAAGTAATTGAACTCCATAAAATGTTGCGTCGGACGCACACGCATACAATTTCGGTGTAATAGCGAAGAAAGTTAAACCTTGCTCGTAACTTTGTCGGAGTAGCGTTTAAAGAGAAATTAAACAGTCAGAAATACATATTTTACAATGAAAACTTTTCTTATCACACTTTAAAATACTTTTTCAACACTTTTATGTTTTCCCCAAGTGAATATTTATATTTATTTACATTATTTAGTTTGCTGATGTTTGCCTCGCGTGACTGCTTCACTGCGTCTCCATCGAAAAACTTTTCATATGATTTTTCACAGCTGCCATTTTTATATAGAGTTATCTCGCTCACACCTCTGTTGTTTACATTGTGCAACCAATTTGAGGGAATTCTTGCCAATCGGTAAAGGAACTGCCAGCTTGAGAGAAAATCGAGAAAAAAGATACAGTAAGCAAAAAAAAAACGCATACGGTGCCATCTAGTTGTGATTTATTCGGAAATACATAGGGTTGTTTGGAGACGTGGTTTCCTATCAGTTTCCTGTGACAGCTGATTATACAGACTCCCTTACATATATAGTGCAATGAATTAAAATAGGAGTTTAGCTGACAGCTTGAATGTTCTGATAGCTTAATGATTAACAGAGCGTGCAAAAATCATAGCATATGTCTACTAGTAGCGCAACTTACTCCGAATTGGCACACACACACAAACCACACAGGGTGCGTTGTATTCAATAATAAAACAATAAAATTTAAATACTGCAACATTGAACGTAAAGACATAAAACACCCAAATTATTCAAAATAAAGCAGTTATAACCCCTTATCGTACAGAATGTAAATTTCAGTTTGAATTTTAATTTTTAGTTTTCACTTTAAAACAACTCTGAAAGCGATTTCCTTCATTCCACTCATTCGGAGTACCTCCACTCCGATTCGCAAAAGAAGATGCCATACTAGTAGAGGTAAACAATGGCAAAAATTTCTCTGGATGGAGAAGTCTAGCAGCCTATTGTGACGAATTCGATGATTCCTCGATTAATAATCCTGAGTTCGATCACTGTAAAGTCAAATAAACACACGTACATATACCGTAACAAATAGCTATTTTTTATTAACTAGTAATACAATTTCCCGAGTTTGGTTACTCCACAGTAGTTCACTGTACAGTACTTGAATACAAACTGATCAACCTGCTTTGCTTGGTCACTGCCTCATATAGTCCGACAGGGTGCTACCACACGCACCTAGAAGTTTCTTGGTTGTTCGCTCCTCGTGTTCTGGACCCTTCCAGCATTGTTATTTATTGGCATCTCCTCTTTGCATCGTATTCGCAAACACTCGCGCCATCTCTCCTCCTCTTCCTAGGTACACGCTTGCACGCGTAAGGGTAGCCATTGTTATCTCTGTTGTGTTTAACTAGTGGTGGGAGTGTTATTGAGTCAGGGATGGTACATGCTTGAGAATAATCGCCACATTATATTGTCCCTGTCTATTCAATTAAAAACTTTAAACTACTATTACTGGCCAAAAAAAAAATTCTATATTTTAGTGATCCGTTCCAGAAATTCTTACCGCATAACATAAAAGAAACTTAGATTTAGTTTATACTGGCTAATTGCCAGTTGTATAATTGTTCCATGATATTTTCAGCCGGTATATATAATTAAATCAGACATATCTCAAGATACCTTCGCCGGCCAATATCTCCTTAATGAGACCAAATTACTATCGTATTCAGCATACCCGAATTATCTTTGTTATGAGCGGGCACGTACCAGCGCGAGGCAGATTTCAACTGTAATCAATTCCGAGTTAAACAAAACCAAAGAGCATATATTGTGAGATGGGACAATTCGTTGTTGCTAGCAGAATTCCTCGTTCACCCGAACTAGTTTAGTTGACGGCCAACGTCAGTAGTTTGGGCAATTTTATTTTGTTCAATTTTCGCAGATGAGTTTTTTAGGGACATTTTTCGATCAGCATCGTAGGATGCTGAAGACCTTTTTGACATGAACTCCGAGCTCCAAGAGTGACATCACGACAAAGATACCGTACGAATCCACAAACAACATCGAGTGAAGTGTATTTCAGAGTCAAAATATTTCTTCCTTGTCTCAGAGTTTGGCAGAAAAATTTTTTGAGAACGAATAAATTTTATTAAGCTTCCAACTATTGCTTCCTGGATTCGCTGTAGTAAAAGCCATTATGCACGCTAGGTTTTTGTCGTGTGTACGATATATGTATGTCACATTTGTAGATTTCATCATCCAAGATGGAAAATGCCTAGAGTGCCAAGCACGAAATAGCTCGCATATTCAAGAAATAATACAGGTTACTGTCTCCTTGAGTCCTCTTGAGTCAATAGACAAGAGAGCCTTTGATAGTCATAAGTCTCAAAAGCCAAGAAACTAAATCTCTCGCTGCTGATCGAAGGTCTCCAGTTCGATTCAACCCGAAGATAAGTTTTTTAATTCACAATTTTCGTTTCAATAAAATATATGTATATATTTGCATTTAATATTGCCCTTTCGATACAATAATAACTATTTTTTCTCTTCACAAAGTGATAAGTTCCAACGAACTCTGCCATAAAAAATATATTTTTGAATTGGTTGATTTAAAAATAATTTTTATTAAACAATTTATTTTACAACGTTTATAAATTAAAATCCTGTTTTAATTACAAACATATATTTAACATATTTTATAATTTTACAAATGTCCATAAACACAACATTAATTAAATAATATAAGCGCAGTTTTGCACTTAAAATGAAACTTTATTCATCCCACTAAGGAAAAGGGATAAAATGTCAGGCAGCTCATAGCAAGGAATTCCAAAGTATACTTGCAAGATGTTCAAGCGCAAACAATCCGCTTATACAAATACATACATACATATATATACCAGTCCATTTTAAAATAATAAGGATACAATATTATATCCACACACGAATATTTCCTCTAGGGTCTAAAATTTAATACTAAAGATTTGGTTTCCTCGAAAAGCGGTGCAGCAATAGACCGTTCGCTATATAGCGACAGTATACTTACCGTTATTAGCGGTAATGATTTTCTGTAAACTTCGATAAGCGTTGCGGTCAATTTGGTAGTTTTATTTTACTTTACTTTTCGTTTTGACTTTTTTTATTTCTAATATTTTTTTTAAAACAACGGAAATGTCTGAATTATTGTTTTGTGTAAAAATATTTGATTGAATCCTCACCGTTTTGAATATGACGGTAGGAAAACCCGTTAACGAACGAATTTCCACCGTCATAAAATCAAAATAAATAATTGGTGCTATATACGAGGTGTGTTCAAAAAGTATCGCGAATTTTGAATTTTCGCTGGTTACGTATATTCGAATTTCGAATTTTTTGTGGCGTTATGTTGGTACTCATGTCTCTCACTTATGCCGACAAGCTCGGCCATTTTGAATGTTCAGTTAATTGTTGACAGCTGCTTTGCTTGCACGTGTTTTGGATCGTCTTCGATTTTTACGCGAAATTCGTACCAAAATTGCTCAATTGTGACCAAAAGCAGCATCGCATGAACATTGCTAATGAGATGTTAAACTCTGTCCGCGACGACCCAAATTTGCTCCAGAGGGTCATAACTGGTGATGAATCGTGGGTTTATGGTTATGACGTGGAAACCAAAGCTCAATCATCTCAATGGAAGCTGCCGCACGAACCAAGACCGAAAAAAGCGCGCCAAGTTCGGTCGAATGTGAAAGTTTTGCTGACAGTTTTCTTCGATTGCAGGGGCGTGGTGCATCATGAGTTCTTGCCACAGGGAAGAACGGTCAATAAGGAATATTACCTGCAAGTTATGCGCAATTTGCGCGAAGCAATCCGCCAGAAACGCCCGGATTTGTGGAAGAACAAAAATTGTCTTTTGCACCACGATAACGCCCCTGCTCACGCATCGTTGCTTGTGCGCGACTTTTTGGCCAAAAACAACACACTAATGATGCCGCAGCCACCGTATTGCCCAGATCTGGCCCCCTGTGACTTTTTCTTATTCCCTAAACTGAAGAGGCCCATGAAAGGACGACGTTACGCTTCTCTTGACGAGAGAAAGACGGCATCGAAGGAGGAGCTGAACAAGATACAAAAAAATGATTTTTTGAAGTGCTTCGAAGATTGGAAAAACCGTTGGCACAAGTGTATAAAATCTCATGGGGATTACTTTGAAGGGGACAAAATAGATATTCATGAATAAATAAATAATTTTTGAAAAAACACAAAATTCGCGATACTTTTTGAACCTCGTATACCCGCTAGGGAGATTAAGGCCGAGCTTCTCTACCAATTTGTGGTGTGCTGCTTCTAATTTTTCCTATAAATTGGCGGGACCTACAGTTTTTTGCCGATTCCGAGAAGCTGAGAAGCCTTCCATGGCATAAATACACTCGGAGAGTTTGCCAAACCACTGCCGAGGGGCGACCCCGTTTCGAAAAAACTTTTTCAAACCACTTTTGATGATGCCTGTACCAGGACTCGAACTGACGGCCGTATTATATTACGCTTGCCGCCATATTACGTTACGGTGGACTTCAGCGTCTCTTTAGTGTCCACGTGATTGCTTTTACATCCCAGCATTTTTGACAACTTACTCCAACGCAATGTTACGAGCGCGGTATGGTAGCACTGTTTCCGAGGAAACCAAAGCTTAAAAGATTTCTGTATTCAGTGTTATCACAACTTGGAGGTTTTTGGAATTTCTAATTTGGTGGGTTGGTTTTTAGTTTGACATGTGGCATTGAATGTTAATAAAAACGCTGAAAACATCTGTCGACTATTCGCTAAAAACTTTTGATGAGATGCGGACTTCGAAATAAAATCGAAATCTCCGAGGTCCCAATACCGACTGAAACCATCATCTGTTCCGTTAAGAAAATGCTCACAGTAACTCAATGAAAGTTGCCACCGAGAATTTGCATACGAAAGAGACAGCTGATATTTCCCCACTCGGCGTTGGCACCAGCCAATGTATATGACCTAAAATTCTTGTAAATTTTCAGGGAGTGATTCAGAGCCGTACGCTATTAAGGGCGAAACTAATTATCCAATTAAGTGTGATTCATGAAAGATGTAATTTTATCAAAGCAGCCAAAATTAGCTATTATTTCTGACCAAAACCTTCGGGGAGTGTTTTTGTCGCTACCACAACAACAACAACAACAACAACCTTGAATTTACCGGCTTACGAGAGGACTTTGGGGTTTCAAAGCAGAATATAAGAAGCTGATTCCGACTCTAAAGGCCTAATTAATGGATCGACATCTTCTAGTGTGGTTTTATTTTTTCGAGAATTGTTAGATCTTTGGTCATCGAGTTTTAGGCTTGTTACTATATCGGAAATGAATGTCAAAACAATGATTGGAATTCTCTCAACTGCGAAATTTGTAATTAAAGTCATGATATCCAGATTGGCGCAGTACTTGTTAATCAGAGTCTATTATCATATAGTGTCAGCAGTTAGAATTCGAACAAATTTACTTCCTTGGGTCCATATATTGAAAATTTTAATAATAATGATGTAATGCAGTTGACTGTATTGACGCTGTCAGTCTTCAAAAAATATGTATTATGAAATCTAAATTAATCTAAGAAGAGCATTAACTGAATTTTTATATCTATTCTTATTTGGCATTGAAGTGTTTATAGTATTTATTTGTTAATAATTTAAAACGGTGTTTCTTTTCCAGGGGAATTTTGAGAAAATAAAATTAATGTTCTGGGAGAACGGGTATGTGATATAGCTGCTAGGGCTACCATGAGTTCATTAGAGACGAATTAACAATTCTACCCACCTACTTCAGTGCATTTGGAATGTGTATGTGGTGGTTTACCACAATTTTTTTTAAATGTATTGATGCACTGGGCTAGCAGGTTAAACAGAAGAGTGCTCAAATATTTCAACTCCTATCTAATGCCTGACATTTTTTTGTAAGCTTTTCTGTTAGTTTTCTTTTAATTTTTATATTATAACAATTTTTTTGATACCGTATTAAACAGAAATCTAATTTTGCACATGTTATTTGTATGGAAGAAGGTGCCACTGAAGATGAATTCTGTATTTTAAAAGCCAACTCAAAATCTAAAATTTGTTTGCCTGACATTTTCAACTGAGGTTATGTTATTTTTATGAATTGCTGTTGGGTTATTTTTTTATTTAAATGGTTTGCTTTATACAAATTAATTATTTGGACTTTTTAGCCAGCAAAGCCACGCACACACCTAATTTTGGATTGTGAAAATATTTGCATTTAAATATCTGGTTGAGGGGTTAAACACTTACAATTTCTTTTAATTTCTTTTTTTCAAAAATGAATCATATTTCCAGGAAAAAATTTCACCTCAAAATTAAACACCCTAATGTTTATGTATGTATGTGGAGGTATAAATTTTCTAAATATGTATCTATACCCAGTGGAAAAATTAACCATGCATGACTTTAACGACGCATGCGGAGATGCATGCGAACGCTTCCAACTAACCAGAAATCGGTTGTATGTTTAATGCATCCTAAAAACAGTGAAGTGGTCTTATCTAGGCCCTCAGCTTCAGATTCAAACAAATGTAGTAATGTTTGCGCTCTCCGTCGATTGAGAACGCATACTGGGATGTATCGCAAAAACAGCGAAGTGGTCATGTTTTTGATGTCTTTCTGAGTCCCCTAGAGAAGCGAAACGCGTCCATGACCTTGTCCGTTTGAAGCTGAAACAGAGAGCCCGGGAATTACCAGTTCTCTGCTTTCTAAATGCATTCTGAAATGCATAGAGCCCAATGCCTATACATGTCTCAGTGCATCTTTAACAGGATGCACAACCAGGGCCCTATTTCACAAAACTACTTATCAACATTTCACTTTGCACTTATCGATTTGTATTTTATTGCAAAGTGTTTCCGTTCCGCAATATTCTTTGCAAATCTCACTATGCGCTGAGCCTAGTTTTGCAAAGGCTTGGCTAAGAGAGCACAAAGCGTTTAATCAACTTTGCATTACTAGGGTAAAGATTTAAAATGAGCCGCAAAATAAAAATTGGGAAAAAACTTGCAGTTTTGAATATAATAAAAGAAAAAAAAAGACATTTTATTTGCGAATTTTCAAAACAATTAAGTAAGTATTTTTTTTATAAAATTATCGTAAGTTTCAAATATAATTAAGTTTATATTTCATTTTGAAGGTTAACAAATTAGATAAACAGGCTGCCTGGGAGGATGTTTTGAAAAAAGCCCAATCCCTGCAACTGACGTCGGCCCAAAAACCTGGACCTATGCGAGGGACAGTTTGTTTGGGCTCTGGAAGAGCCGGACATTGGTAAGTACAACAATTTATTGCCTAAACATAGCAAATATTTATATTTGCCTCATTTGTTACTGTTGGAATTTCTATTGATTCTTACATTGTGCAATGCTAATACAGGGTGGCTAATGAAAGCCGCTACCAAAAAAAAATTAAATAACTTTTTTTCTATTTAATGAATCTGGTAAATTTTTTTTTATTTTGCAGATTGACTTTTACATTTAACAAAAATGGATAACTGGGACACTGAAACAAGAATTTGGATTGTCCGCCGCTATCACGCACTGGAGTCCGTAGTTTCGGTTCAAAGAGAGTATAGGCGCACGTTTGGCGGCAATCCTCCGAGCAGATGGACCATAATAAGACTTGTAAACAATTTTGCCGAGCATGGGACAGTCAACAGAAGACCTTACCATCGAAACCCTTCAGTTCGAACGGAGGAAACAATCGCTGCTGTAGCTGCTGCCATACAAAACAATCCACGTGTTTCGACAAGAAGCTTATCTGCTCAAATGGGTGTAAAAGGGGGGGGAAAGGACAGCGTTATGGATGAAGCTGACTTGGCCGTCCTCGATATTCTGGAATCAGACTCAGCTGTGGTAAATGGATTGAATTTTCCAGAAAGTTATGGAAACTCAGAAAATCTACCATCAGCTGAGTGTGATTCCAGAATATTGATGATAGAGGAAACACCTGCCAATCCCCCTCCAAACCCAAGGAAAAGGAAGAGCTCTACCAAGTTTCCAAGTGAAACTTTGGATAGAGAGAAAAAATGTCGGCTGAAGCTCCTTGAGGTTGAGGTTTACTACAGAAAACTTCAATGCCTAAAATTGGAGAGGGAGCTCCAACTTCCACCCTCTGCCATAACCCACGAAATTGCAGCGGCAGAAACGGAAAATATTTCGCGTTCGCGGTTGTTAATTGAGGAGTTCTGAGTTTTTTATGTATTATTATTTTTATTTTCCCATTTAGTATTGGTTTCTTTTTTATGTTTTTTTATTTAAAAATAAAAAATAAGTGAATTTGATATTTTTACTTTCTATATTGAAAATAGGGTTACATAAAACTTGTTACTGTTAATCTCAAACCCCAAAAGAAACAACGATTTTGCAGTGGAAAAAGATCATAGCCAAAGGACCACTCTTATTTCACTTTAATGGTTGGCATTAGGAGAAGTATTGCAGTAGAGAAGTAACCACTCGCATGATCTGTATTATTAAGGGCATCATTTTCTTCTTCAGCACTTTCATCTAATTCCTCGATTTCATTGTCAGTGTCTACCCCTTCCGATGCCACTGGCAATATTGTGGAAGATGGCACAAACAATGACTCAGTCGCAAATAATTTAGACACGGGAATCTCTCTTTAAGAATACCAAAACTATTTTCAATTATGCGCTTTGTTTTTTTGTGGCAACGATTGAAAGCCTCTTCAGCAGGGTTATCGGGATTTCGGCGTAATGGTGGTTTTTTAGCCCGTAACCACTATCACCCAAAACAACAGCATCCGGCAATGGTCTCCATCTATTGTCAAATCTTTGACTTACAGCCGAATTCCGTAACACCCTTGAGTCATGAACGCTGCCCGGCCAACTTGCATTTACACTCTAAAATGTGTAGTCTGGCCCGCATATCATCATCACATTCAATGAGTGGTTTCCATTCCGGTCCACATATTCTTCCTCGTGTAATGTGGGCGCATCAATTTTAATGATTGTGCCATCTACGCAACCACACGCACAAGGGAATCCACCCATCATAAACAACTTTTCAGCAATACCATTGACATCATCGGGCCATCGCACTGTGTTTTGAAATAAAACGTCTATTATTATATCGACAACTCTATGGATGGTTCTGCAAACTGTTGATTTTGCAACACCATGCATAGCAGCAACTCCATGGTACTGGCAACCATTTCCGAGCCAATGCAAGCACAGTAGCAATTTATTTTCAGCCGACAAAGCATGACTGCGCTGTGTATTGTGCTCTATTTTGTCTCCAACTTTTTTAAAAGGAAATCAACTTGGATTTGATTTAAACGGAAGCACTCTTTAAAATTAAAATTTTCTAGTCCTGAAAAATTAATCCGATGTCTATAATTTCTAGTTATAACCGCATCTTCACTATTGTCGAACAAAATCTCACGTCGTAACATTTTTAAGGCTTGACTAGTTATAACAATATGAATTTGTAAAGCGATCGTTTACCTTGCAAATGTTTGACAAACTTTGCAAACATTGAATTTACAGTTTTTGAGGAACGAAAGAGCGCATTTATTTGCAAAGTCTCACTTATCAACTTCAACTTATCAAATTTTACAGTTCTGAGGAACACAAAGTTTTGCAAATTGACGAAAAATTTGCAAAGTGAAAAGTTGATAAGTTGTTTTGTGGAATAGGGCCCAGTTCTCTGCTTTTCATGTGTCCATGATCCCATACGATAGGTGCTCAAAGTGAGAGCACAGCCATGACCTTTTTTCTATTCCGGAGAGATAATGAAAGAGAGAGTATGAATACAAAATGAGTTCACAAATACTCAGTTCTCACCAAAACATTCCTCTGGATACATTACATTGCTAGGACATCGCCGTGAGGAAAAAGAAGCATTCTAGAATTTATAGTGTCTATGAGCGATACATTCCTGGGTGCATGGCTATACGTGACATTTCCCACTGGGTATGGCTAATTCTACATACGCAAATAGCGATCAGACTTTAAAGCGAAAATATAGTAAGAACATTTTTATTACCGGCAACGAAACCATCTCTAAACTTTTACATCCTTTTCGTAATCAGCCTGCGAAAGTGAGTCAGATGATCTCTCGACGCCTTAAATATATTAGGCCCGTTCGAGATGCAAATAAGTGTTACAAATTATCATGATGAAAGAAAATTGAGAGAGCGAAATGACATTTAAGTTGTAAATTTTTGCTGGATAAATTTCGGCCAAGGAAATCAGCTGATTTTGATACATGGTTGCGTTTTTTTCAACAAAACAGTTTAGTTGCATGTTTGTATTTGCTTATGTTTTTAATCTTTTTTGTATTGTTTAGTTAAAATATAGAACTCTAAAATGCAACAAATATTTTATTTTTATTCTCGAATTTTTGCAATTTTGTTTTTCTGCTGCACCGCGGCAGTCAGCTGACTCTCAAGAATGCCACTTTCAGCCTAGGTATTTTTGTGTTCGCTTAAAAATTTGCCATCATCACTCATTGAGAGAATAATTAAGAAATCGTGATAATCTCGTTGCTAAATAATTGTTACTGGACTTTTACCCGAACACACCTATTAGGGGCATGTTGAAGTGTCAGATAAATTTGTTTTGAAATAATCCAGCTTACGCGGAAGCAGCCATATGCAATATTAACAGATGTTTCACATTATTCCTTATATTTTAATAACTAATGATTTCCAAAGTGACAGCCGTTTACATATGTAATTAAATTGAAAATCAAAAAAAGGATCACTAAATGAAACCTTACAGCTAACCTAATAAACGCTACGTGTATTTTGTTAATAAATAATTATGCTCTAAACTAAAACTAGATTACAACGATTTATTTTCATGATTCGCTTCGATTATTTTTACTGTTACAGGGAAAATAGTTGTTTGACACATCTGCTGCAGTGTACATACATATGTATGTATGTACATACAAACATACATGACAAATGCGGCGATATACATATATACATACATATGTAAATACATAAAAGTTCTCGTATATATGCATTGTATAAATCTTCAGGAAAGCTTGGAAAGAATTGAGCCCATTTTTTCCTCAATCATGCAGGGTTGCTCGTTGACAGCTCTTAAATGCCCCTCCTGCAGTTGCTTAGAGTTTAATAACATCATTTCGGTTCCTCTTTCCATACTAAACTAACGATATATACATATGTACCTATGTATTGGGTTATAACTATTTTGAGGGCTTGTTGTTTATATTGCTTACCGCTATTTGCCACAAATATGTCTCACAGGATTGAATATTTAAACCAAATTTCACATTTGATTTACTACTTTAAGCATCACTCTTTAAAGCTTTCAACTATGTACACATCTATATATGTACCATTACAAAAACATATATACACATGGGTACATTCTATATCTAGTAACCCCTGCTAAAAATCGTGTGACTAATATCTAAGGAGAGTGTATTCCCATTAATCCCTTAATCTTCGTAGCACACTAACAGGTGAAAAAATATATATGTATTTAATTTGTGTGGCACACTCATAGGAGTTAAAAGACATCACGAAAAGTACCTGTTTGGATAGAAAGAGGAATAGTCCTATCGTACCCGCTCGGGTATAAATAGGTGTAATGGGTCTCTCCATAGGACATACTCAAACAAATGTGAACTATTCAACCTATATAAAGAGTGGCATGCTCCTTTACGACTCATCAAATTTACCTAGCACACACCTACACGGAACATGGGCATGGTATAATTCGCCTATAATTATTAGCAACTACGCCCAATGTGTAGGGTTGGAGATTAGTTGGCCTTAATATTTTTGAAGCACATTTCAAAAAGTAATAAAATGAAATCGCAATGCTTATGGCCAAATAAAGCGTGATCTATATCTTTCCGAGAAATCAGATTAATTTTTTTCTTTTCCGTTATTCATGGTGATTTTTGGTTTGAAAACAAACCATTTCTCCACAGTTGTTCTGCATAACAAAATAATCAAACATTCGAGCACGCCGTGAAATCAAAGTAAACTAGGCTCCGTTCGTACCGATTCGGGTATAAATGAGTAAAATGACTCTCTTCATGAAAGCGAACAGCTCAAAATCAATCTTTTGCGACTGATCCCGGACTTAATCTTACTAATCTTACTTTCATATATGTATTACAGCTCAACCTAATATAAACGCACAGCGTGAATTTTCTGTCAAAATTGTCTCATGCCCATAGAACTTGTATGAGAGCAACTGAAATAGAATTGCGTGCGCTAAAAGCTAACTCAAAATCCGAAATTTGTTTTGCGTAACGTTTAGATTTGAGGTTATGTTAATTTTACGCATTGTTGTTTGATAATTTTTGTTATTTTAACGAATTGTTCTACACAAATTTATTTATTTAAAATGTGCATCAAATGTGGCAAATGTAAATTTCAACTTCTATATACATACAATAAAACCATTCATCTTTCGACCAACAAAAGCAGCGCATGGGCTTTTATTTCGGTTACTCAAATAATTGCGTATAGACTTCTGTGCGTTGGCAAACGCTGTGCATTTATATATGGTTGAGCTGTTAGCAATTATATTTCTCAAAGTAAAAAGTAACCAATCCCCTTACATGGAGTCGATAAGTTTTTCGATTGCCAAAACAAGGAATAAAACGGTTAATAATTTATTGCTAGAAATGATTAGCTTTCAAGTTGCTTGGAAGAGCTTTTAGATGACAGATTTGTTAAATAATGCATTCCTTTTAGAATAATTATTCCTTGGATTGCAAGCTTTTTTTATTTCAACCTTTATTCCAATTTTGAGAATAAAGAATGCAAACTTGCAGTCCTTATTCCTTTCTGTATTCCGGAATAATTAATCCTATTTTTTATTCCTTTCTTTTCATTCACGGGATTGCATTCTTTGGATTGCATACCGAACGGAATGCATTCCGCATTCCTTTGTAAACTATGTTTTAACTATCGTTAGGTGTTTTCTGTCTAATTGTGCTTTTAATAATTCGTTTTCCGACGCCCCCCGGCCGTGCGAGCCAAAATTTATCTGAAACGCGAAAGCCAGGGTTGGGACTATGCTGCAGTTGCAGTAGTACTACTGCATCTTTCAGAAAAAAAATCGACTATGTAATTTTAAAAAATATTTGAACGTGAAATCGTGTAACCAAAATGGTGAATGGGCAATCCTACACCTAGCGGAAACTCAATCAATCCTATACTTCAAATCATAAAAATAGAAAATCTCAAGATTCGTCATTTTGGCTATTAGTGCAAGACATATTTCAATTCAAATTCTTAAAAACATTCTTTTCACCTAAAGACTGCTTTCTAACTTTATTATTCACATGCGGAATGCTTATTTTTTTTATTCCACTTGAGGAATGCAAAAGGATTGTGCTAATTTGCATTCCTCCAAAAATGGAATAAAGGCTGCAATCCAAAATTGTTATTGAGTGAATGGGAAAGCATGGATTGCATTCCGACATGAATGCATTCCTTAACAACTCTGCTAGATGGAATGCTTGCTTTCCAAATAAGTTGTAAAGTCAAAGTAAAAAAATGATGATACTTTAATCAGACTTGTTAAATTAGAATTACGGTAAGTAATCCATTGAATATATGCCTCTTTTAAGTGAAAATAACAATTGCATTATTTTCATAAACCCGCTATAAATAATTGATTACCATTAAAAAAGCTTAAAACTAATCAAAATTAATTAATTATTAAAATAAATAGTAATTAATTAATCAGTTAAATAAATAGTAATTAATTAATTACTTAAAAGTAATAGTTTTTTAGATTATTTCGCATAAATAAATATTCATTAAACGGGCTTATAAGAAAATAATCAATTAACCCGCCATCTTTACGAGTACTAATCATTATTTTACAATTGTGATTTTAGTAAACAAAACTGAAATACTTTGTAATTGAATGGAATTCAATAAAACTTTACTTTTGCGATTGATTTGCCTCGGATTAAAGTGATACTCACTACATATTTACAAATTAAAGGAATCACACCAGCAGATTCGCATGTCTCCTCTCATTTGAATGAAAATTTTAAGTTGAAGGAGCGTAAGAGTGAACAGGAAATGTGAATTTGTATGAAAATTGATGAACAGTAAGCCAATTGTGAAAATTAATTTAACCGTTCATACTGTGGAAAATCTAACGACTCTAGTCATCTGGGTCCAATCCGATTAGTTCTGCTTGCAAACGGCCCTTAGTCTTACAACATATCGTTAAACAAAATACTCTAAGTGCAATACGAAATTGTGGCGACATACTGGTCATAATGACAATTTTCCAAAATGAATTCAATATGCCAATCCAAACGACCATAAAATTAATGAGAGTACTTTGGATAACATCACCGGTAACCACTTCATAAAACCGTAATAATATCCATGGTAACCATGACATCCAGAATGCAAACACTAATACGAATGACATCATATGACTAGGATTCGATAAATTTTCAGCTAATGCGGTTGCATATTCTTTATCGTGTATGGGTTCGCCCGATTTCAATTTACGCATCATTACAAATATATAACCATAATTATGTACTAGGGATATAATGCTAGGACCTAAAACTAATATAGCCAATGTAGCTGTATATGCCGCCATATTGCCCCAATCGAGCATGCATATATGTGTTATATTGTTTTGAATCGGTTTCGAGTAACCCAATATTGGTGGACAACATAGCAAGGCGGCGGAAATCCATGTGAATACCATCCAACATTGACATCTGCATGTGTTTAGCGTTAAAGAGAAAGAAAAATGTATCGATTGATGAATGAACTAAATATATATTTATTTGTAGAAATGTGTGTGCGTATTTATGTATACATAAGTTAAAATGACCTTGTTTTCGTCTGTACAGTCTCATAGCGTAGCGGCTTCCTCACGGCCAGATATCGGTCCACCGAGATCCACATAAACGTATATACGGTAACGGCCCATAGGGTCACTTCTAGATAGCCGGTGAAACGGCACACGATATCGCCGTACATCCATTCTCCTGTTAACGCCGGATATACTGAGAAGGGCACAACCAAAAGACCGCAAAGCAAATCCGCAACGGCTAGCGATAGTAGATAATAATTGATGACTTCTGTGGGACCTACACAATAAACGTATTATGAAGAATGAAACTTATGTTAGTAATGAACATTACGATTAGCCTCAAAACAAGCAAATAGCCAAACAAAAAAAATAAGAAAATGAATTAATGGAAAAGCATTCTTAAACAGACGATAAGTCACATTTGCTTTTGTCGCCTTCAAACAATACTCGCAAATTAGAAGAGGCTCGATATTTGGTACGAGATTTAATGGCTGATGCTATGACATGATTTCCATACCGATCTCCACTTTTATGACTTTGGTAACTGTGTTTTCCCAAAATAAATTTGGAAAGTACGGGAACGGAGAACATGAAATCAAGACTCTAATCAAGAAGACACTTGATCAACACCACCAGCCACGTTTCGATTGGTTGCTTAGGTAGTTAACGAGCCATACAGAACCAAACGAGGTTTCAGACTACTTTGATTTGCAGACAAGCTGCTTGATTATAATTGGGATACCTCGAGCAGCAAAACTAAACCCTTCAGGATCAATTTACTACCTCTGACTTTGATAAACGGAAAACGAGCAATTACTTTTGCTAACTAATGCTTCTTAGGACTGAGTTGGCATTGAAAAATTATTCTCTAACAAAAATCAGTCTCTGTATCTTGTCATATGAGTCCTGTTACATAAAATGAAGATCCTTGAATTGGTTGAGAAAAAAGTTCGTCTATCGATATAGCCGGTGGCTGTAGAAGCATAGCCTTCCTTGGTGTTTCGAATTGAGGAAGAGAAGTTGTTGGGAAATGGAAGCATGGTAGTGTCACATCGATAAATAATCCAAAAGCTTTTGTGTTAGCTGTCATTACCCGAATCTCGGTAAAGAAGTTTATATGAGAGACACAAACTTAAATTTACATCGGGCAAAGCATACAAGTTCGACCGAGATCTTAGATTTTGATCTCTATTGTGGTAATTAGGCGATCGTAGCTACAGTTGGAACTTTTCATTTAACATTACTGATTAAATTTGCCTGTGCAGCTCGAGCCTTGGGACTTGCCGTTTATTCGTATCTAATTCTTTCAAATATCGACTTTAAGGTTCAAGATCTTTCCGGGCAGCTTGCAATTGATGTGTAAAAGTTAATATGTTGAAGGTATGGAAATCGGTCGAGTTCAACGTTTTATGAATGTATTGGACTTTCGCGCACAAAACATAAATGTGGACTAATCTAATCGCTCCTCTAAACTACAACCAAAAAATTTATATTTATTGATGTAGGAATTCTTATCTCATGCAGTGCCATCGATTGCTGTACCTTTCTCCATTATAGATTTACGTAGCATTTTGATATAACTTTTTATAAATGTGTCTATATGTACATATGTATTTGACCGACACAGTTGAAACGTTCCCTTTCGAGAAATCCGATTTCCAAGTAAAAAATTTGATGTTAAATACATTTTTTTAAATAATGATAGTTATTCGCTGCTCATTACATTGGTAAGAGGACAACATCTTCTCGAATAAATTCAAGCATTTAGGATATTTTAAAGAAATTTTCTAACTGTTCGAGTCGCATATACATAGTAAATATATTTAAAATATTTCAATACCTCTGATATCAATAAAATAAAATGAACTCACCTTTGAAATTGGCATAAGTGGCTATGATGAGAAGATTGGAGACGACAATGGCAACACCAAGTATGGAGATGAGTACAGCTTTGGTAAGTGCCTCCAATTTGGAATTGTCTTGCAGGTAACTCATTTCCTGCATTTTTGATTATACTGAAATAAGAAAATTTAGATGCTGAAAATATTGCCTACACATCGTCGGTTGAGTGGAAGATCGGTCGAGCTTGGCGCATTGTGGAAAAAGATCCTATATTAGTTGAAACAGTGCATATTTGAAAATTATCAATTACAAAAGCTTTATAATTGTATTATTTTGAGATATTCATGCCTATTACGGTATCTGTCGGAAGGCTTCCGCAGGAAATGTGAATCGAATTGAGAAGATCTGGTATTCTCATAACCGATCGGCAATGTAGTACGCAAATGAACATATAGTAGATAAAACAGTTTGTTGATTAACTGCATTCTCATCGCAATCGAAACGCACTAGACGTCATTCGTTCTAAATACGATTCTCTAGATATCTGTTGTGGAGTCAGTATAGATCCCGCGGCTATAATATAAGGGTTAGGACCCTGGGGTGTCCTTCTTTCGAAGCTATTTTGAGAAAGTCCTGGGAACAAGTTAATTGGATTGGTCTTGAGAAGGAAGACTTTAACCTGTTACAGTATCCAGTCAGTCATTCACCTGGGAATGGCCAGAGCGATTCTTTTGCATGCGGTTCAAGCAGCTCACTACTTCCGGGCTTTGCGCCCAAGTATCCTCTGGGTAACCACCGAACACCCGTTTGGTGGTGAGCTAAACGTGAGAAGGCGACAACCTGGTAAGGCCACTCCGACATAATCGGTTTAAGGGCTTGCTGGGGGGTTCAAACAGCAGCGTCTGATCACCATGTGGTGCGGCTGCAAGCGGACGTCTGTCTTGGATCAAGCGGCTCGCTATACAAACGTGTAATAGAATTCAACTTCCCGTGAAACGGGTTGTGCGTTGGGTTTGGGACCCACCACATAAAACAACGTTCCAATGAAATTCAACAACAAAGCCTCGGATATGAGAACCCCTTTTGGCGAGCTATATTGGACTGTCAAAATCGCCCAGGCGGTTAGATGACCATTTAAAGAAGAAGAAGAAGTATCCAGTCAGAGTTTGGCCAGAGTAACGCGCGTCTCACTAGGGAGGTTGCCCTATTCAGCAGCTATCGCTGGTGCAATGGCGTATATGACGGCGTTCAGCGGATAAGGAACTTGCTTGCTAGGATGTGGCGATTTGCAACAATTTAGTAGGCTGATCACTTTAGCATCAGGGTGTAAACGATGTTCCGACGTCATTATTGTATGTCTGCTAAGTTCGGCGACTATATTCTCGCAAGCATGCTTTAATTGGCATTATAAGGAATTTATTTTATGGAGCCATGAAAGCAACATCTGTGTTGAAAATAGAATAGAAAAATTTACAATTTATTCATGGTAAAAGAAAAAGGTAAAGTCAAGTCTATTGCAACAACATACTGGCGTAAAGATTGTCAAAATCAACTGGCTGGGCTTGGCGAATGTCAGAAGTTATATGTTGCGAGCGTGGTTGAAAAGTGCGGGTTTAAATTGCTGTTTGCCAATCAACACGTCAATCTGATAAACCAAAAAAAGCCGCGATTACCAAGTACTCGTGGAGTTTGATGTGTAAACATGTGTATCCTGTACATAAATTCAATAAAATTAGACCTCGCCCAGTTGTTGAATTTCAACCACAAAACATTAATTTAAATTTAGTTAGTAGCTCCTCCTTTCTTGGCGTTCCTTCCCTTCTTTTTATGCTCTTGATTTACTTTATTTTATTTGATTTTCTCTTCTTTCAACAGTCCCTTCATTTCCCTCCCTTTCCTTTCCTTTCCATTATCATAGTTCTTTTTATATAATTTAATCTATTTTATTTTATTTTGATTTATTTTATGTTATATTAGTTAATGTTTTTGCATTTCATTCCATGCGTATAACCACAAAGTTTACACAAACCAAGCAAGTAAACTACCGTCTTTAATATTCTGAGATAAAATAAATTTAACACGAGTTATCACTTATTATGTGTATATTATTGATAAATGCAGTTGCCTTTGTCTTTTACCGATTGATAGCATTCATCGGGTTTAGGCACGATTACCCACATAAGCAGAATCGAAAAAGAGTCCGTAATTTGAGATTTTTTTGGAGTGTTATTTAGTAAACATCAAAAAACCCACTTTTTTATTAAGATTCGTGTAGCCTTGAGAGAATAAATGAATATTGTAGAACGGATAAACTGCAAGGCTCAATTATATGAATGAAAATAAACGTTGAAGAGTGGATGAACGGCAACCGTCAATATTATAGGACTGTTTTAGAGGATTTTCTGACCTTTTTTATTGTACCTAACAGAGCGTAGAGAATTTTTTTTCCTGAATGTTTGTAAACTGTCGAAAGTTGGAAGTCAAGGGAAGTGCAAAATCTTTTACAGAAACCACATAAATCAAATTTTGAAAGTTAACACGAAGATCAAGAATATTTATAAAATTTTGATGGCAATTTTTAAAACGTTGATAAACTTTCCTGAACTTTGTGTTAACTTTGAAAATTTGATTTATGTGGTTTCTGTAAAAGATTTTGGTTTATTTTAAAAGAAATTTATTAAAAACACATAAGTAAATATATTTTACGAGGAAAACCGCTCGCAATTTTGTTTCTATTATTCCTGCCACCACTTTATGTACATATCTACGCATAAAGGTATTATAAAAGTATATAAATTTGTTTATACTAAATAATTTTAATTTGTTTTATTTTAAATGCACTTCAGTTGGCTTCCAACTTTCATCTATTGATAAACATTCAGAAAAAAGTACTACTTGACGTTCCGTTAGGTAGTTAGGTAAAATAAAAAACCTCAGAAAATGCTCCAAAACATTCACTTAATTGAACGTTGCCGTTCATCCGCTCTCCAACGTTTATTTTCTCACAATTCTCTTTACGCCTACAACAAAAAGGATCAGAAAACGCTCCAAATCGCTCGTATAAGTGAGCCTTGTCATTTATCCGCTCTACAATATTCATTTCTTCTCCCAAGGCTCCGTGAATCTTCATAAAAAAGTGGGTTTTTTGATGTTTACTAAATAACACTCCAAAAAAGCTCAAATTTCGGACTCTTTTTGGATCATTATTTCGGAGCGCTCCGACTTTGGTAAGCTGGGATTTGACTACTCTACATAGTGCACAAGTGTGGCATGTCAAAGCAACATAAGCGATAACGGTTTGCACATTTATATGTGTTCGGCTTCGAAAGAAAAAGTAAATACTCACTAACCTAGCATGTGCTCATGACGCTCTCCTTATATGTAACAAATGTACGGACACTCCAAAGCAGTATGACAGCACGTGAAAGCACGTTCAATCTGACTTCTAGCTGGATTCTTTGTTTGTTGATTTGTAGCCTGGGCCTAATAAGCTCCTTGCCACCCTCCAACTTCAAATCCAATAGGCAGGCTAAATACGCGCGAAGGTTGCGATTGTTGCTTGTTCGTCGTCTTATAGAATTTTTTTACATTTTAATTTTGGAGGCCAATGATGTTAGCCCGCAATTTCAGCCTATTTGGAAATTGGCCAAATGTGTGGCAGCAATCAACCAACTAACTAAAGGTTCGTGAATTGATCGGGTTAGTTGCGTGCATGCGCCTTTTAAGCAGTGCTGTCACGCTGAGGGTTAAGGTTGAGGATAGAGTTTAATACGAATTGTTAAGTTTTAAGTTGTTTTTTTAGTTGTTTAGTAGTTGCTTTTTATAATTGCAATTGTTGTTGTTGCTCGATTTGTCTATTTGCTGTTGTTGTAATTTCTATTTGTGGCAATTGTGCTATTTCCGTAAATTTTCTGAAGCTCGATAAAAATTATATTCGCTATTCGACTAAATATATATGCGCGACCTTATTTTGTTTTTGTATTTTTTTTGTTATTAAAATGTTTAACGGCTAAAATGCATTGTTCGTAAGTAATTTCTTTTTTTGTTAATAAATTTAAAAATATTAAGTATTATTTGCAACTATATATATGATTTTTTATATATCCACATACATATGTATATATATATATTAATGAGTCGTATTTGATTAAATTGAATATTTAGTATTTATTTGTAATTCACAACACTTTGTCAAAGATTATTATTTCTAATGAAATTTCCAATATATTGAAACAAGAAATTATTTTACAAATTCTACAATTTACTATGCGCTAGGAAATTTCGCAAGTTTTATTTATTTTTACCTATTACTAAGTTGTTTATTTGAATTAATTTGCATGAAAACTTTCGGTCTTTTGAATTTTAGCTGATTGCTGATTGAATTGTTTGCTGGTTAGCGTTTGTGTTTTTGAACTTAAATGTTCGTTAGTTGCGATTTATTAGTTCGAATATATTAATTTTTATGATTTAAGTTTTCCTTTTTGTTTTTGTTATGCCTTTATGTTGACAAATTAGTTAAAATTCTTTACTGTTACTGGCACAACAACAAATATTTTTGGTTCGTGGCGTGGAAATGGCGGGTTAATAAAATGTCTTAACGTTAATTTATACGCAATTCGTTAATGGAAGCATTCGATTTGTTGATCTCTATATGAGCGCACTTTTTGCAAACAAAATTATTTCTAAGCTAATTTTCACTTTTTTCGTTTTTTGTTAGTTTATCCATAGCATGAAGAACGTTTGTATAGAACACAGCACCTTTTTGTTTTGTTGTTGTTGATGTTGTTTGTAAATAATGCTTACGTCCATATATATGTAAATGTTTGATTGTTGTTAATTTCTATAACCCATTCTATTAATATTTGCATTTACTATATCTATTTTCACAAATCTCAAATCCTCGATTTTGTTGCCGAAAGGAAGAAAACCGAAGATGATTTCCTTTTTAACTTTTGTTGAGCTTTTGAACTGACTGCGGTGTTATATCTGAAAGAAGAAGAACTAGGAAAGGCAACATATTTTAAAATTATCCATGACACCATTTCAAAAACTTCGATTTTGTAAAGAATATTTCCTCCATGGGCAGGCAAATGAAAAATTTGTTATATCAAGTCTAATTTTCATCAAAACATTGAAGTATAGCATAATTTTAAGACACTCGACAATGTTTCCAGGGGGTTAATTCTGGTTTTGTGAAGTGAAAAAAATCTGTTCACTTTAGTTATCACTTGACGTTTTCCTTGCTTCACTTCACTGAGATATGTGCGGTGAAAACTGTTGGCAGAAGAACCTTTTTACTTACAACAACACAAATTGTTCTTGCTAAATGATATCTTATTATAGAATTGTAAGAATAAAATCAATTTCTACCACTTTAAAGCTTGACTCTAACACCAAATTTCTATTGGCGTTAACTTTTTTCACTTCATTTCAAATCGAAAATTTGAAATAAAACGAGAATTGAAAATCTTGGTGAATTGATGCATTTACTTTTCACTTCGCAATAACGCCAAACCAGAATTGACCTCCAGAGGATATTTAAATTTACGTGATTTGGGTTGATTTGGAAATATACAGCGGTAATGGATTAATTCCTTAAATATAACAAGGGTAAATAATTTCCTCTGTTGTACACATAACAGTTTCAGCTGATGACTTTGCGGTATGAGAACATGGAAAGCATGGCGCGTTCCTTTATTTGTGTAACGTCAGTAGATATCTGTTCTCAATATATTTACAGTTCATTTATGAATTGTTGGTTGATGTGCCGCCCGGGTGAGGAAAAACCCCGAGTCTAAGTAGCGTCCTGGACCCCAATTTTATGCACTTTCTCCTGGAACCGTCCATTTTAAGGGTGCTGTTGTTAGTTTGCAAGCTCCGCTCAAAAGATTTGGTTTGGTCTGTGCAGTTGCAAATGTCCCTTTCAGTGGTGAGTGTTCAGTCATCGTGGCTGTAATTCTAAAGATTGTTTTTCTATGCAGGTCTTCTGTTCTCTTTTTGTTGTAGCTTGGCCAAGTTTGTTGGGTGACCTCACAGGCTCTGGTGGACTGCCAACTGCGGACGGGCATTTCCTTGAACATTTGGCAGTTCGTCTGCATTCTCGTTGCCCTTAATGCTCCTGTGGAGGGGTGCCCAGACGACCGTAATATTAGCATCTTCTTTAAGCTGCTGACAGTCTTAGTGTATGCGGTGGAGGAATTAGGTGCCATGAGCGCTGTTTGACTGACTGTGTAGATACATATGTCGCGTAATCCCACTGAGTCCTCCGGCACAAGTCCTCTCTATCCCTAGAACTTTCGCTTGAAAGATACTAGCCGAATCTGGAAGATGAACTGAGAGGGACAACTTTTGTTGCTCTGAAAACACTCTAGCTCCTACCATTTTTGACCCGTCGCTATAGAGCTGCAGTGATTCGTCATTGCTTACTCTCTCTCTCCGTCAGTGTTTTCTTGAGGCACACGTTATCCTAAACTTCCGGTCGAAGTTCAAAGTGGGGGTGTGATAGCCTGTCTAGCAGCCCGACTGCCGAACAGTTCACAGTTTCACGTATGTGAAGATCGAGTCCTAACTGGTTAAGGATAACTTTCCGTGCCTTAGTTGGACACGATTTTAGTGATTATTAGTTGATCCTATCGCCTCGAAAGCTAGCATGGGTCTAAGATTGAATGATGCTGTAGCTTGTTCATAATTTATATACTATAATTTTCCTAAGCTATGGGCCAATGAGAACCTTTGATTTATCTGCGAACGGTTTACCAATATCGCCCGTGTTTCACAGGCGGGGATACAGGTCTCTAGTTGAGGGGGGGGGCGACCATGGCCGAAAGCTCAAAATCCAAATTGCTATGAAAGTCAGTTATATAAATGAATGATTAATTTCAGAACACCATTTTGACATAATTACGAATAAACGTAACGAATTTATGTTTAAGCACTCAAATTAGGGAAAATGATTTTATGCAGGTCAAAGGTAGAAACTAGTTCTTTCTGATAAGCCAATTTCACTTGTATCTTTTAGCTAAGTGGAGTTATCTTGAATCTATATTTATTGGAGCAATGAAAAAAAAAAGAGATGAAGAGAGAAATTAAGTACATTTCAATCTATTCGTCGACAGATTAAATATGTAGTTTTGATACAAAGATGTTTTTGAAACAGTATATCGTACATTATTATTTTTCATAAATTAGCGTCAAGCTGTTATGATACAATTCCATATTATAAAATCAATGCTTCGATTCCCTTTTTTTTCGAATCTTTCTTTAATGTTTTCCACGTCGATTTTAATATCATAATGTACGTGTAAAAGTGCTAAACCAATGAGCCTCTCTTCAGTCATAGTTGTTCGTAACCATGTGTTTAATCGCCGAGTGGTAGAAAAACTTCTTTCTGGAGAAGCATTACTGACTGGCAGTGTAGCCAGAATATGCAATAGCATCCTTATCAGTGGAAAAGCATTTCCGTCGCAGTGATCTAAAACTTCTACAGCCGATTTTGGTATTGATTTTTTGTCGAGCTTTTTTGAGAGAATATACTTGTTATACATATGCATTTAACGCTGGACAGGCAGACAAAAGAACATAAGAAAGATTTCATTCGATCTCAATTTTACGGAAATCTAAAAAAATGCATTTGAATTTCGGGCAAATAAGGCACGTCCAATATTTCTTTAGGTCTGAGGGGGCGATTGCCCCCATCCTCAGTCCCCCCCCCCCCCAGAATCCGCTACTGGTTCTTCATGATTATAGATCGGAAATTTATGCTATAGGCTAGAAAATAATCTAATTATAATCTAAACCTAATGCACCATATAATCTATGAAGAACCTAGTTAGTAAGTCTATGCTGTCTCGTAAATTTTGCCTAACATATGTCGGTATGTCGCCGATTTTCATTCCCTAGAAAGATGCATTAAATTTACTAGAAGTTTTCCTTCATGAATAAGATAGCGGCTACTATGAGCAAGTAGGAGTTAAGGGATTCGTTGGCCGCTGTCAAAGGATCAACGACACAGCAGACATTCATACTTTTTTGCATGGTCAAATGGGCGTCAGTGCGGGAATAAACCGTAACAAAACAAAAAACGCACATCCAAACACGCACAAATATATTTGATGGCGCCTCGCTTTTTTATACTTCTTGCTTTTCTATTTAAATTTGTGTTGTTGTTATTTCGCATCTGCTGCGTACGTAATGCAAATCAGTAGTGTAGTAATTAATTACCTTCGTGGCGCCTCGCAATGGGGCTTTGTGGCAAACAGTGGCCGAGCATGAAATGTACGAGCTCCGGTAATCAATGCATTTATTTCATCAAAAAGTCATCAACTCGTTAGTCGTTAGCCTTTGTGCTAAATATGCTTGTATGTAATATATACTCGTACATATGTACAAAAGGGTAAAAAGGCGAGTGCTAACTCGTGGTCCTATCGGGTAATTGAAACAAAAATCTGACGCGATTAATCAACGGTCTTTGAAGGGCAGGCAAAGTAAGCAGCTAAAATAACAATGAGCATAGAAGGTAAAGGTCACGGGATTATGCATGCACGATTCTAAAATGTAGTATTTTTTCTTGATTGTGACTCCTCATCTACGACGTTTTTATTTATTTGTAATTGTAACTGATTTTTAAGTCCTTACCTGCTACGGCGAATGCCGAAAATTTTATTTCGTAGTCCTCATGATCCGATAATACAGTTCGTGTTAATAGACCAGCTGATTTTTACTTTTGTCTCGAATTTTGACATTACACTCATTTCTCAGTACGAATTTGGCGTTAAACTCGAAAATTACAAAAACAAAATACATGGACAATTTTTGTGTGTCTGTATGTTTCTCGAGCTGCTACGACCTGTAATAGTTGGAGCATGGTTGTCCTCTACTCTTTCAATTTAATGGTTCTTTTTGCTGGTTTTAAAGATCGAACAAGTTAAGAAAAGTAGCTTTACAATCATGTGGCTAGAACTTTTGACCGTACAGTATATCAGGAAAGGGAAGCTGTTAGACCGGAGACACATACTACTTCGCCAGCCAATTTGCAAAATTATGGCATACAGATTTCGTGCAAGTAAACGCAATGCAAACTTTAACTTCAAAGACAAAGTCAAAGTTGGCCAAAACTAAGCCTTTTTTATAGTGGAATCACAAGGTGAAGTAATTAGGAAGAGAGAGAAGACGTACTATTTTTTTTTTAAGTGATGCTTTTACAAAAAATGTTGCTTGTTTTGTTGTCTTTGTGCTTCAAAGTCAAACTCAATTTTTTTAAAATAATTTTTGTATAAGATATTGTTAAATAAACTTTTAAGTATCGAGATATTAAAATTTAATTATATAGCGCCTCGTTTGGTGGATTTCGCTAAAATTTGGTTCGGGTAGTAAATAATAATCATGATTTTAATAAAAATATTTTTTTTTTAAATTGTGCCTAATTTGTTAAAAATGTCAGAAAATTTTTAAAACAAATAAAAATTAAAAAAACTTCTCCCCTAAATATTTTTTTTGCTCATACATGATGCGCTTATTCATCATGAACATTAAACAAAAAAGTTAGTATTCTTCCATAGGACAGAAGTTATGTTGATTTTTGTAACGAAACCCACTGAACAAATACACTGTAGACTAAAACACTAGCTAGAGAAGTTTTTTTTTAATTTTTATTTGTTTTTTTAACAAACTAAGCACAATTTAAAAAAAATATATTGTTATTCAGAAGTATTCATACCAAATTTTAGCTCAATTCAACAAACGAGGCTCTATATAATGAAATTATAATATCTCGATACTTAAAAGTTTATTTATCAATATCTTATACAAAAATGATTGAAAAAAAACTGTGTGTAAAAGTATCACTATCAAAAAAAAGTGGCCCCCTTCAGAGATTTTGAGCCTTTTATCAGTTTTTAAACTCAAACGCGGCCGCCGTGGTGTGAAGGTAGTGTTGCCGGCCTACCACACCGAAGGTCCATGGTTCGAGCCCTGGTACAGGTAACATCAAAAGTGATTTGAAAAAAGTTTTTCAAAAACGGGGTCGCCCCTCGGCAGTGGTTTGGCAAACTCTCCGAGTGTATTTTTGCCATGACAGGCTTCTCAGCCAAAAATTCGTCTCCTTTGTAGATGCCGTTCGGAGTCGGCAAAAAACTGTAGGTCCCACCAATTTGTAGGGAAAATTCAAATCGGCACACCACAAATTGGAAGAGAAGCTTGGCGCAAAAATCTCTTAGGAGGTTTATGATGATATACCTGTTGTATATCGCGCCATAGAGAGAGAGAAACTCAAACGCGCCTCTTTTTTTTACGAATCCATCCGCACTCCCCACGAATGGAATCCGTCGTATATGGGAGTAGGCATGATTATTCGGTTGGAAGGGGGCGAACGTGGGACGTATGAGTGTCATAAATAAATAATGCAGCCAAATGTGAAAAATTGCCACAAAGGGATGATGAGCTTTACAGTTTTGTGTAACGTAAGAAGAAGAAAAAAATAGGTGAAGTAATTTTGCCAACATTCGTCTGGAAGCAGATTTGGTTTGTATCACTGGCAGATGTGCTAGTAAGGATTTTGGGGATGGCAAGATTTTCAAATGAATAATTGGATAATTTTTTTTAGAAAACCATTGGCGTAGCCAGTGGGCGATTGTGGCATACATCCCGACCCCCCTTTGTCGATGAAATGCTATTTGTTTACTTTTTATTTAATAACACAATATCATTTTATGCTTCTGATTTATAATTTTCTTATTTTAGACTAATGACAAAGTACATTTTTATGAATATACATATGAAACTCTCAGTTAGCGTGTGAATATCAAACCCATACACATACGAGTACACTAGTCTTTTCAGACCTTCTTCGAAATTCACTAGGCTTTCAAGACGATAAACCCGGTTTGGGGTATGCGTACCAATTGGTTCTGGTAGTAATAATATAACAGACCGAAATAATACCGTTATTTACGCGGTCTGAAATTGCTGAGCTAAAACTCAACTCCGTTGTCTGTCACGTCTTTAAAAATCCAAATTCAGACGGTATGAAAATACTAGTGTGTGCAGGCTCATTAATTTAATCCGAGCACACAATGGCGGAAAAACAAATAGCGACGAGAATTATAGCCCATTATCTAATAAAAAACCTGCAAGAACAGATTTCAAACTTTGTCATTAAAATCCCACACTTTTCAATTCAAATTTTTATAAAAAATTTGGATATGCAGTTTTATGACGTTTTAAGTTTTAATATTTATGATAGATTGCCAGTGTGAAGTTGTCAAAAAATAGTCCAAACGTGGGCGTTTATTGATAAATTTACGGTGTCAGTTTTGTTATACGACATTTTCTCTATTATATATTATATGTATGTATTATATTATATTATATAGTGTTATAAAATTCTTAGGTCAACATTGAACACTTTTTTTTAAATAATAAACGCAGTCCTTTGGCATTTTTGTCAACACAAAACTAAAAATCGCTTACTGAAGCAAGGTGGTTTCTGCGTTTGTGTAATAAACTCCAACATACAAGGTGGCGCAAAAGTAAGCTTCCGATGTTCAGCATATCGGTTGTGGCACGTGCAGTGTGTGCTGTTGCACCGTCTTGTTGGAACCACATGTTTTCCAATCCCAATTCATCAAGTTGCGGCAAAAAGAACTCGTTGATCATTGCTCTGTAGCGCTCACCATTCACAGTAACCGTTTGGCCCCGACCGATTATTGGTCAAATAAATAGTCAGCAATATTCCGCGTTCTGGAGCAGTGTAACGTAACGTTGTTTATTAACGTGTATTTCGCATGTGTTTACTACACAAATGTCAAAACAGAACTGACTTTAGGGGCCAATCGCAAAATTTATAGCATTTTCTGATAGGAGGATTACTTTTACGCCACCCTGTATAAGGATATTTTTAGCGCTTGAGTTACGACGTATTCGTTCCGACAAACATTACTTTGAAAAATTGTTCAGAACTTGCAAAAAAGATGCAAACCACAGGGATATTGAAATCAAAAAGAACCTATAAAATTTAGTCAAAACATGCAAGCATGTATCCTAGATGTTTATTTAAAGATTTCTGTTTTTTATCCATTTATTGGTCATATAATAATGAAAATAGATGCTCGATTCACTGAACGACCTTCAGAGATTTCGCTGCGTTTTTTTCAACAAACCGCAGTGAAGAAAATGACTTGAATTTTTTTAAGCTTTCTAAATTTTATGAACCACATGTTCAAAGCCAAAATATTTCGGCCTCTTTATGGGGAAGGCTCTTAAAGCGGCATAATCTTCCGCCAAAAACTGAACTTCAGAACTGCGACAAAACGTCATTTCATAACTTATATAGATTCCTATAAATTTTTGCAAAATACCTCCCCTTTTCCACTTCAACAGCAGTACGTACCTTTTCAACTCTTCTTCTTCTTTAAATAGCGCTTAACCGTCTTATTGATTTTGGCCGTCCAACATAGCGCGCAAGTCAGTTATTTGCAAACCCACGGGATCCCAAATCTTTCCCCACTTGGTCCTTCCATCAGAGTGTTGGTCTTCCTCTTCCTCTGCTACCACCGACGGGTGCCGATAAGAATATATTCTGGGCCGGAGCATCTTAATTCATTCGCACAACATGGCCTAGCCAACAAAGCCGCTCTGTTTTAATTCGTTGGACTTTGTAGGTGTCTGCATATATCTCTACGAGTAAGGGTCCGAAATTTTTCGAAGAACTTTTCTCTCAAATATCCCCAGAGCAGCCTCATCAGATGTTGTCAGTGTCCAAGATAGGACGGATACGATAATTGACTTATAGAGCGTTATTTTCGTTCTTCGAGAGATTACAATTTCTCAATTGCCTACTCAATCGGAAGAAGCATTTGTTTGTAAGAGCGATTCTTCGTTGGATGTCTAGGCTGATATTATTGTTGGTGTTAATGCTGGTTCCCAGATAAAAACCTCTAAAGAGGTTAAAACTTATCGACCTAACTCTACCGCAGAAGTAATACAAATATTATGTACATTATGCTTTACAATTGTTGAATATCCTATCTAATTTATCCCTTCTCTTTATACAATTAAGGAGCGGTTAAACGATGTTGGCCATTACAACACAAGAAGTAATTGAAAAAATTTTTGTTATGCAAAGAAGATTAAAACTCGGGTTTTAAGTAATAATATTTTATTGACTTGCACATAAATATATGTATGGCACAGGCGAATTCACTCAAATTTCAGTTATCGATGCAACATTTTTTTCCAGTAAGGCAAATGGTATGAAATCCTCGGAGTGGGGTGAGAACGATTGCGCTCTTGAAAAACTTGTCTGAAAGTGAGTGACGGCTGTTGTAGAGAATGCAACTTGATAGAAAAATTATAAAAAAAGTTGTGGCATTGCATAGAAATAAATAAACGGCTGAGTGGAAATTCACTCTATTTTCGAATAATTTTGAAGAATGCTCAGAATTTTTTTTAAAAACGCCTCACTACATAATTTGATTGCAAACGGCGCTGTCTCAGCTGAAAATAAATAAACGGTAGATAAACGGTTCTAGAACTTATTACAAAAAAAATACACTCAGAATCTCTTTAAATATCATAGCTGGATTTTCAACTGGCACAAATTTTAAAAATTCCAACGAAACTGAAACACCCTACTGTATCTGTCTTAGAGTGAATGCACGATTATCCTATGGCCTACGAGCAAAGGCAGCATCGCAAGAGCATGGCTTATGATCATTGTGGTCGATAACGATGAAAATGTGATAGAATCAATTGAAGGAGGGTAAATCACTTAATTGCATTTCTTATATTAGTGAACCTAATGAGGCTTTCGAAAGTAAAACCGCTAGGGGTGTTGCGAATACTCGCATTATCAAACGTTGACCTTTGGTGGATGTCAATTTATCTAAACTTGATTTATTAATTAATCAGAGAATAATCTTTATGGAGTAAACTAATTGATTAATTAATTCCATAGTTAATGCATTTTCATTAACTATATTAATGAATGGGATATGACTAGTCATAATCTGACTAATAAACACCACCAATTTATCAGAAACATTGTTAATTAAAAATTTGTTCAATCTATTAGTCGCACATCCCTAGTAATAAAAATTGTAAATATATCGATGTTAAGTGAACATGGATGTGATTTTTTATGAATACCTGTCTATGTGTACCATAACGCTTAGGTGACCAATATGAGCGAAATCGGATGACATCTGGGCTTAAATCTGGCTTATAAAAACCGAACCCATATGTCCATATCCGGAGAAAAAGTTCAAAGTCTGCCATGGAAATTTAGAAATAACATTTTTTTATAGCCGTGTGTACTTATGAAGATATTTTTTGAAGGGAACTTCGAAATTAAACAACAATCAACTAGAAATGACATTTATATTTTTGCCTATCAATTCAACCTTTAAGAGCTTTCTTAAGCTTATTTTAGGCTTCGGAGTAGCAAACGAATGATTTTGAAAAGATTTCTATATCAAAAAGTGTTTTAAACGAAATTTCTATTCCTCATTCCTGGCAATTGTGCGCTGCTGTGTGCTTGTAAGCCTTTGTATGGATGTGTGTTTGCACGCCATATGCGTTACGTGGCTGCCAATTTGCAACAAAAGCGTTTTGTTAAATGTGACAAATGTGTGATGGTGAACCGGGTTGAAAGCATTCCAGTTTTTTTTTTATGTGGATTTCTTTTTTCGTGTGCTTGATGGTTTTATGTGGGTAGTAAGGCCGCACAAAATGTTTTATGTCACTCATGGGAAGCACTTTAATTTATTTTCAGATGACGCATTATAAAGGCGTGCCTCCAACTAATTAACAACTGCCACAAACCTAAATTAGCGCGTTGCATTTTCTTATTTGGCTTTTTATGATTTTATTCACTTTTTAAATTTTAAGCTTATAAGACCAGAACTCGAAATCAAGCGGAATGGGGCGTTCTAGAATTCTAGCCATTTTGTACTGCACTGCTCCAACAAACAATTGTTAACACAAGTTGCATGGCCATCAGGATTTCTAAGGGTCATTATCACAGTGCCAAGTTAACTTACATTCCACAGTTAACTATCGATTCACAATTTTATTTTAGTTATTTTGATAAATATTTACTGCCCAATACACAATAGACAGCCTTATGAATTCTAACCCGAGGTTAGCTCAACAAATTTGACTGGTTAAACTCTAGTTAACTCAATGTGAAAATTGAAAAGCTGTGCATCGTTAGTTAACTCGCCACTGTGAAAATGGCCTCATCAAAAATTTGGCACTTGAGCTGGCTTTGGGCACGTTGCAAACAGAAAAATAATGGGTTTAAAATTAAATAAATTAAGAAATAAGTTCAGAACCATTTATATATTTTTAAAAACAATATTTAATTAACAAAAAAAAAAAACAAATTCAATTGTCCGCGATACTGGGTTCGAACCTGCGTCGTACACGTTGTACCCGAGACGCTTACCACCTGCGCTATTGCGATATGTGTACAGCCGCTGTCAAATGCTGTACTTACGATGTATGCAAGTGTGTTTTCACCACATATCATTGAACTTTTTGTGATTTTCTATTACAAAATACCGAAATCATCTGAAGTCACAAAAATTGTCTCTAATGGAAAATCTGAAATTTACTGACTCGAGATAAGACAGACCGAAAGAATACAGCTTAAAATATGACAGCTGGTAATATCGTGGCATATGTTAATTTGAGCAAAATTTGCTATGGCAACACTGTTTTCCTATATGTGCGCATGTGTGATACTTTGGTTTGCAAAATGAATACCGTCTAAATAGCCTAATGTCACAGTGGGAATAGCCGATGCAAATATTTGCGTATATCCAGGGTCATATGTAGTCACGCCTGCCTTACCAAACTTTTGACAATGTGAAAGGTTTGCCTGTTTTTGCTTTTCTCAGTTCATTTGTCGTCATTTATGCCATTTATGTCATTTATGTTCAAATCAAACCTGGCAAGTGAACTTACAATCTATGTGAAACTAACGATTTCACTGTAAGATAATTTCCCTTTTTCACACCCCAACTCAGCAAGCAACTGAAAAATTCTATACATCAGAATTGCGTTTGAAGAACGCCTTATTTCAGCGTGAGTTCCAGAAGTGCCCTATCCCATCTCAAATTCTATATTTTTCAGCAAACATATTGCGTTTTTGAATCTAATGTTGGGATAATACCCTCTTCAAATATATTTTTATGCAGACAGATAAACAAAAAATGTTAAATTTTTGGATTTTATTTCTGATGATCTACTAAAACCCCCCTCTGCCGCTTTAACAATATCTAGTTATAGTGTCCAGACATCGGCCTCCTACAATTTTTCTATAAGTAAAAATGAATTTTTTTTATTTAAAATATCAGATTAGGATAAAATGGCTCGTTTGCTTTAAGTTAGTCCTCTGGCAATACATCGGTGGCAATTTCAGTCATGTATACGAAGTCCATTCCCAGTCAAGCGCAAACAGAGAGAAACTCCTTTTTTTTTGGTTTTTTTTGCTCTAATAAATTCAAAAGTTTTGATGGTTTTTGGGGTATAGGTAATGGTAATTAAAATGTGTGATTATTATCCTCTAGGTTATCCGAGTTAATCTGCGAAAATTCTTTGGGCGGCAAAAGAACATGTAACTATATGAAGGTTCAACGCGACGAATAGTTGGAAACAGTAAACCATCATCACTGGGGAAATTTGCATTTAAATCTCGAGTTTTAAGGCTATTTCCACACTTATGTTTATGTGATATCCACCGTAAAACGTTTTTGTAACACCAACTATTACTTTTTGTGTAAATATTTAGCTAAAACATTCAAGCATTTTACATGCAGGTACAGTGATGAATTACCTACCATTGATTTGACAGCGTCCACTTGCATTCGCTGTTGGACCTTCTTATACATAGTTATATGTTCTTTGGTGCGGCTTAATTTAGCAACTGTGTAGATTCGAATTTTAAAAATATCATCCCTGGTTAACTGTTTTCTTGCGCAGTGCAGTTGTCTCTTGTTTCGAATGCAGGATTTCATGAAGATAAAGAATGTGTTATGTATATTAAATAAAATTTAAAACTAAAGAAAAAAATGTAACGAAAACTGTCTCAGGAGCAGCAACTGCATGCAACTCATTACATTATTTCATTCGTCTGCTGGCTTAAGAATTATTCGAGAGTCATGGTAGTGTGCCATGCTAAGCATTCACATCTAAATTCCTCCGTAAAATGTTATGCCACAAACAACAAAATTATAATGAGCTGCTTGGTTGGCAATGATGTGGGTTAAGGTTGCTCATACGCCCAGGCGTTGGCGAATTCAAAAACTTTGTGAGTTTTTTTAAATTTAAATAGTTAAAATTTATTTAAAAAATATAAAGAATAATGGGTGTTTTTTAATTTGATTTTTGTGAATTGTTTAAGTAATTTTAATACTTTTTCGATTCATTGCAGATTCTGTTTAACATCGTTGTTAATCAAACTTGCTTAATCTCTCCATTACTTGTCAAACAACTATATTTTTTATTAATTATTTCAATCGAACAAATAATAAGTTTTGTCTGTAGGGCATATCTCACAACTTAAAAACATTCTCACTCAATTTCGATTTAAATTTAAGCAAATTTTGCAGTTGAAATATTGGCTGCCAACTCCTGCTACGTAAAACAGCTTTTGGTACGTGATTACGATTCGTTCAGGTGGAAATTCAGATTATTTATTTTGTATTGATTTCCGAAAGCATTTAGTGTTTAGTTTTTCGTAGTTGTTTGTTAATTTGTGATTATCAAACAGAGAATTGAACAAAGGGCAGACAATGAGCCAAAGAGTCTGTTAAATATTTGTAGAGAGAGCTTTTTGAGAAAGTTGTAGCAAAATTTTACAAGCGAAAAGATTTTCAATTTATTTGTCTACTTTTCAGCAAACAACAAAACTACCAACAATTATTATGCTTTGCATTTCAGCTTGTATACATTTTTCAGTGAATGAGCGAATGTTTATGAAAGTATGTAGGTAGTGTTGTATGACGATTAACCACTAAAGGCGGTATTCGTTTATGAATAGTAAACAAAATTGCAAAGCGTTAAAAATGTAAACAAAGCCAATGTATACAATTAATATGCCCTCCTTGCGTAGAGATAACGGCACAGACATGTTGGCGCCTATAGAAGCACCCCGCAAAAAATGTCTAAGCGAAAATAAGAAAAACGTAAAAACAAGGGACGCCTCTCGGCAGTGCTTGGCACGCTATCGCAGTGTTGTTCTTGCCATAAGTTTCCCCGATTTGTGGGCAAAACTTAAAGAAGTGTATTCCAGTTTGGAGCAGAAGGTATATTGTTATTATAACAGTACTTCGCCATGCTTAGTCGGATGATGACAGTCCTTTGTCAGACATGAATCCGGTACACGCCGGTACAAAAATCGGCGAGACTGCCGTGGTAGTGATTTCGTTGGCCCCGGAACAGAGATTGATGTGGACTTTAGTTGATTCTTACGACAGGTATATCTACCTGGGACAAATTTTAACCCCTTAACCCGCAATGGTTCTTCAGAGGTATATATCTATAAGCTTTTTGATAAAATTTAATAAGCCTTATATAAGGTGAACACATTTCGATTTGATATCTGTGTGTTTTATATAGTACAAATAACTTTTTTATTACCCAATTAACAATAGTTCTCAAATTGGTCATCGTTTGTCCACTTCGAGGTCCTTATTATGAGAAAAATTCGATCTTCCACTGTCGTCGAAAGAGCTGATAGCTCATTCGAAAAAATAAAAAACAGAATGGTGATGATCGAAAAATGTCGGGAAGGTATCAAAAGACGCCTTTCAGTCTCAAGAATTGCAATCCGGAGGGGTGAAGTGATGTTATTAGTGATTTTAAATAATGACATTTAGGCGCTTTGTTGCGTCACAGATCTTATAATAGACTGAGTCCGATTTTAATCATTATATCTCCCACACATATCAGATAAGATATGGAACTTAATTACATCGCTTATTGAAGCACTTATTAATACCTTTCATTTGAAACCCATGGGTCATCTTGGTCAACATATTGGTCGATATCTCCGAAACTGGTCCGGATATAGGAACATATGATATATTTTATTTAAAGTTCAACGTCTAGTAATATAACGGTAAAAGTTCCATTCAATTCCATTTAGCAGTTTTTGAAACAAATATACAGACAGAGAAAAATTCTAAAAATTGTCTGCTGGCTCAAGATTGATCCCTCCTATCGATTTTTCTTAAATATCTGCAATGTGCAGACATAGATCTTTTACAATTTTGTTATATGTAGAGATTTTAGCTGCCTTTTTTGTTTCAATTTTCCTATTTGTGCCGGCTCAAGGTCCTAATTGAAAATGCAGTTTTCGATTTTTGAGCCAATATATTTCGATTACTCTATGGTAAACGTGCTCAGGGCATATTTTTTATTTCTCCACGTTTTCTGAAATTAACTAAAATGTTAGTTGGGTACGATTGCTGAAAATATAACCCACATATAATACAGGGAAGCTATACCACGTGCACGACCAACTGAATAGCTTTCGTTTTTTAATTGTAACTTGCAATATGTACGAGTATGTAATTACCTAGCAGATACATTTGTAAACCTGTGTAAATATGAAGGGCGTTCTTGCGTAGTAGTTGCATTACCGATTAAACAAGTTAAATTACACAGATCTGGAAGATGTTTACTAGCTGGTAAAAATAATAGAATAAAACAAACACAAATGTAAAACCAATCAAGACTCTCCCAATTAATGTTCGTTAAGCCATAAATCTGTGTACTGCGAAATTTTTTTTTATTTAGATACTAACGTAAAGTACCAAACGTCAGGATATTCATGAAGTTTCTCACAATTTTAAAACGGTTGTCTGTTTTATGCGGGTTGGGATGAAGTCGGTGAAATGTTTCCATCGGCTCCATATTCTAAGAAAAACTTGGCCAAGGTGTTTGCTGATGTCAGAAGAAACCGAACTTCATATAAAACAACTCCAATATTAAATCAAAAAATAGAAAACGGTCAATATTGGACATGGTAGACCCACAGTTTCTTTATACTTATAGGAAGGTTCGCGCTACTTTTTGCAACACAATCGGCAAGGAATATTACAATATTTCAAATATTGGACATTAACAAAAAAATTAAAATGCGCTGTATACATAAATAGCGGGAAGGAAAGGAATCCCGGTATTTCGGGCCTCGTTAAGGGATCTTAAATGGGATTCCTTTTAAAATATGGTCCTCTTTACTAATTACTTGAAATAGAATGATCTTCCCACTTTATCTAATCGTAGGCAAATGCCCGCCATCATATTTAACGGGTTGGTCTCTAGCCCACTTCTGCCGAGCGAAGTGACCTTAAACGTTCCTTCTCGGTCATCAAGACATTCTAAACTTCTCTTTCTGAAACAATGTAGAACCAATTTTGAATTAAATTAGCCTTTCCAATGTTTATGCCATAACTATAACTTTCATTCCAGGACATTTGATGTTTCTGACTCGCTTTTCTGCATTCAAAAATCAGTATTATCCTCACATAAGCAATAATAACTTAAGCTTCTCTGCAAGTTTTGTCGCTGATCACACCTTTTATGAATGTATAACTACTATTTACAATCCAACTGATTCTTTCTACTCTTAACAAATTATATATTTGTTTTAGTCTTTATGTTACTTAGCTGATGAGTTTTTCTCTATAGCTGAGCAGTTTTAGATTTCTACACTTGACAAACCCGTGCCCTTCAACGACTCGGCAATATACTAAAAACAAAAGCCGTGCGTTTGCGGATGCGCTCTTGTGCCGGTTGGACGGGATGGTGGGATATCCTTTGGGAAATATTATTATTAATATATTGTACATATGTAAATGTTAATTGAGCGAATACATTAATTCAGTTGATTGGAAAATATTCATTGAAACTAAATTGAATCACGTTTTCCTGTTCTATTGACACTGATCTTTACTAAGCCATCCACCCTTACTTCCAAATGCATACTTGTCAAACTATGCTATTAATAATTTTTAAACGGTTTTCATATTCGTTTGTTCTTATTTTACATTTTGCCACTTGTTCATGAGCTACAAACGTCTTGACAGTCAGCCAATTCACATGCTCATTAGCTATGTCAATGTTCTGTAGAATCCCTGCGGTAAATGACGCGAAATCAAAACTAGAGTAGAACTATCGCATTAAGAGGCGGCACTGGTTCTCCGTCTATCCCCATGCAATGCTTTCAACTGACACTTTTAATATTGTGATGTCCGACGAAGTGCTAATTACCTCCCTCCGCAGAACTCTTGAACGCGTTCTGAAGTCTCTCATTGGTATCCGGTTCAGAGATGGTTCGGAAATCCATAGTCCAGAGCTAGTGTAAGAATAACTATTTCGAGCCAAATTAAAATTCGATAGTTTAGAACTAGTTCAAATATTTGTAGCTATGAAATAGTACAAAAAACCCAGAGAAAATTGAAAATGGAACCATTCTAGGAAAGAAACATAAATTTAATTTTATTTTGAAGTCACGTTTCTTGTTTTTTATTAAAATAAATTGTTCAGTTCTCATTAAGAAATTTCAATTCTATTATGAGAAAGTGCAAGTCTAAACTCGCTAAATGATAATAAACTTCTATTCGAATTGCATTATAAGGCAATACTGAATGTGAGGTGTCTTTTTTTTTAAATTCATAAAATCTTTGGTATGCAAAACTTAACAGCTTGATTATTACTGAAACCGGCACAAAAAAATTTCACACATTGAGTATTGACTTAATATTGCAGTTTATCCTTATAGAATTCTTTTCGTATAATCCGAACATGCGGGGAAAAACTGTCAGAATCGGTTACTATATCTTGGCCATCATAAATTTTTTTAGCAAAATAATCATGAATAAACAAATTTACGCAGTTTTCCTTGCAGTTGCAGTGTTTTTGAAATATATTTTTTTGTGAATTCGCAAAGCTCCACGCATTTGCTCCTCGGGATCCTTCGTGCTTGGCGTTCAGTATCGCCATCAATAGTCCGGTGTCGGAAGGTAAATATTGTCACCTTTTCGAAAGTAATCAGTAGAAAGCTTTGCAAAACTAGCATATGTTGTAATTCTTTACTTTGACGTACAATTACTGAAAAACTTCCACACCAATGAAAACAGGGGTCGAACTATGTCTTCGAGTGGCGCAACTTATTCCGAATCTGCACACACACACAAACCACACAGGGTGTGTTGTGTGCGATAATAAAACAATCAAATTTAAATACTGCAATATTGAATGTGAAGACATAAAACTCACTAATTATTGAATTTAGGGTAGTTATAACACCTTATCAGTTACTATAAAATGTTAATTTAAATTTAAATTAAAGTTTTTAGTTGTAATTTTTACTTTGAAACAACTCTGAAAGCCATTTCCTTCATTCCACTTACTCGGAGTACCTTCATCCACTACCTTCCACTCCGATTCGCTACAGAAGATGCCAAACTAGTAGGGGTAAACAATGGTTATACGTTCCGTGATCGAGATCAAATTTTTAATTCACAAAAGCTGAACAATTGGCTGAACATATTGGTTGGTTCAATTATGCATTATTACTCTTTTAAAAAGTTGATCAATTTTGAAGTTCTTGTGATTTAAAAAACGATTTACGATTACGGAACGTATGTTGTAATTCCGCCCCAGTAATTGTAACATTTCCAAATACTTGAAGCGGTTCAATTCGGCCTAAAGCCAGGCCCACGTAGAAATTATCTTTAATTTCAATATAGGTTAGACCCCAGCGCTGTTGGTACTAGTATGGCCAGTCAGTCCCAATAAATAGAATGTGCAAATTGGTAAGTGAAAAGCGTTGATGGGTGCTCGATACGGGCAAAATTCTTCTGCGTCACTCCCACTTTCCATGCGTACCATTCATGTGTTTATGTTTGTATAAATGTTTACGTATTTCTTATTTTGCCCAAGGGAATAAGTAAAAGAAATGTGAAAGCTCAAATGCAAAGTGCTATTGCGTTGAATGCATTGGGGCTGGGGGTGGTCTAATATCAGCTTGTCAACAAGTCGCAAAATATATGTGAATGCGTATTTTTGCACATATGTTGTCTCTCTCTTTTTTGTAATGCAATTTACAAACTATCTTTGTCAAACATTCGTGTTTCACATAAATTGGCGACAACATTCTTCGCAACGGTAACCAAATTGACAAGCAATTTTTACATCTTTTTCATATAGAGGACTAACTATTTTCTATAACGAAGTTTGCCGTTTTCTATATTACCGGTAACAGTTGGAAATGGGGACCTTTCGTTCCTGCTTTTGTAATTGTAAGGTCATACCAGATTAATAATATTACTTTTGAATTTTAGAAAGTTGCACAAACGACAATAATTTTAATCGAAAGGATGCATTGATTGTCCCATAAATCAATAGAACTCTGGAAATAAGTTTTGCTACAGACTGCAGCCGGCGTGGCATACAAATTGATCATACAAATTGGGTGTATTATTGCTGTTTGTATTGTATTAAAACTCACCAATTTAATATAAGCTTCTGTAGGAGCGAAAATGGATTTTCAAAACACACCCTCGAAGGGGCGCTCAGTGTCGATAATAATTAATTGAAAACGAACACAAACCAGGGTTTGAATTGCTGGCTGAAAAATAGCAAAAGTTTGAAATTTTTAGCTTAACTAGAAATCAATTTTTCGTCAGATTCGAAAATTTGCTTGTAGCCTACACAGTGTAAGATTTTTTGAATTTGTTTTAACATTTGTATATCAATTTTAAAGTGGAATGATTTATACCAGTTTTTTCTTGAAGTTTATAAAAAGTTCACTTTTAACTTTCAAATAAATTAAAACTGAAAAGGCTTACATTTCGCTTAATGTAGAAAGTTTACTTTAAATTATTTTTAAAAACATTTACAGAAAAACATTTATTTATTGAAATAGAAAATAGTGGACTTCTGATACTGATATTTATTCCAATGTCCGTTGTAAAGCTTTTCTGTTTAATTAAAGGTTAAAAATATTGACTTCCCATGTGCTATGTGAAGTACATTGCGTAAATTTTTTATTTTCATGTAAATGATGCAGCTATCACTGATGATGAGATAATGGCGGCTTTGGAGATTTATGATTTTGATTTTTCTGGAAATGATTCAGATGACGACCCGGACTTAACTTCACAATAACAGAGTCAAAGTACCAGTGACCACTACAGAATTGATACCAGTAGCTCGATGCGGAGGACGGCACGGTGTCTATTCCATTGGCACTAATTGGTTTTCCGTCACCGCCTTTAATAATACGAGGAAGAAGACGCTTAACAAATTCACCTCTGAAGCCCATGATCAGGTTGAGCCACAACATAGAAAGTGCAGGGCCGAAGTAAAGCGAGTATCATCCAAAAAAAAATTTGAAATTTACCTATGCTTCACACCTTTTTTCCAATTTATTATTTCCAAAGTTATTAATCCTTAAGTGGTACACTATTGAAACTTTGTTGCGAAATTCCCAAAATTTAATGTTTTATACTCAGGAGGATAAAAGTGGTTTGGATTTCGGTTCACTTCAAACCTTTCTAGATAACATCGATTTTGTTAAAAAAAGCAGTGTTTTAGTAAAAACAAGCCTTCTATCTGTTTGGAACCCCGGTTGGGTCGAAAAATGGTTCACGTAGCTGAAGAAAGGGCCTATAACCTTAGCCATTAGGGTAATTTTATGCCGAGGCCACTGCTGTTTAACTGAAAAACTATCTGGTAAATTCTCTAATAAATACGGAGGAGCTACCAGTACCGTGTTTGCTGGGCAATTATTACAAGCAATGCATGAACAGTTTGTGGGAAAATTTGCTTGATTCGCCATTTGCCCTACTGAAGAATCTTTTTTTTTTGCTTCTATTTTTGTTTAATCGATACATTAGGTAACAGTTATAGAGCCCTGCAACTGCACATGCATACGAACCTTTATAACAAAGACGACCCTGAAAGTAGGCACATGCTACTTACAAAGCCAAGCAATTGCTGTAATTTTTAACTTTTGTGTGGCGGTTACCGTGATGGTTGCTATAACCAACTGAGCCAACCAATTGCTTTGGCATTGACAGCATTGATATTCCCATCGTTAAGAATTGCAACATTTTAGTGGAATAACATAGTAAATATATGGCTTCTTATAATTCTGACAAATCATTTTTGTAAAACCAAACTATTAAAGATTAGAAATTTTGATGATGTAAAAAAATGTTAACGAAATTGAACTTTTAATCTAAAATTTCCTTATACTTATTGGGTAAGCGTAACGACGTTCCAAAGCGAATTTTATAGTTTTGAGTTGTATTTCGCACTTGGGATGAAAAAAATGAGCTCACACCTCACGCAATTAGACCTCAACAGCGATTTACTAAGAGTACACGTTTTTTCAGATATTGAGAACAACTGCCTCTTCTACAGGTCCCAAAGGAATTTAAAGCTTTACCAAGTTTTTTCTCGGGCTAGCTGAGTTATTATTGAATCAATTGCAAAAATCACTCTGTATTGAAATATTGAACCCGGTTTAATCCAAACACCCGATTTTTCGCGCAGTGGCTTTATAAGGCTAAGCAAGTAATAGGTGGAAAACGTTGCAGCACTCTCAGTCATTTTTAAAGCGAACAGGAAGGATACACGAGGATTAAATGGGAATTTACCGGGCATTTTTTTAGAGAAATTTTGCTAGGTTAGGTTAGAAATCCTCTCACTCATAGGACAACGCTTGTCGAGAGCCTCCATGCATATGATGTGAGGGACATCTTCTTTCAGAAATTTGCATGCAATCTTGGGGATATTGGGGACACACACAATATTTACAAACACACATAACAAACATTTATGTACTCACCATAATACGTTCCGCATCTAAGCGACTTGACTGAACCTTACACATTACATTGTTAACATGAATGTCCTTCGAAAAATATATTAGTTTTTTTTATAATCTAGGATGTTGCTGCTAAATCGTTTGTTAATTAAGCTGCAACGAAAAAAATCCTAAAACATTTTCATTTAATTTGCGAACTGATGTTAGGCTTATTATCATGCAGAGAGCAATATTCACCGTTGCCATGCCGGGTGCGGCGATAAATCTAAATTTGACAACGTTTCAGAGATTTATCGAGTGTGATCTCCGCCCGTCACCTGCTTATCATCTGAACTACCTACTTAGCCCAAAGGGTAAGTCTACAAGAAAATATACATATGTGCCTTGTACCTAAAAAGTCAGTGAGATGGTCTTTGTAGCGTACGGACAAGATACATATCAGACTAAGTCGAAGATATTTTTCAAAAGCACCTTATCTCAGATTGATTTTCAAATACTGCCTATATGAACGAAAATTCAATACATTTTCAGCGGAGATAGGATGATTTCGAATTAAATACTGGTATACTGCGGGGGGATCCAGTTCAGACGGGAGTTAGGAAATTCTTAAGATACTCCTAAAAGATTACTCTACGGAGTATTCAACACCAAAGCGAGAGAGGAGTAGGTGGTGTCCCTGCGGGTTAGGGATTTAGAATATGCCCGAGGTAGGCATACCTGTCGTAAGAGGCGACTAAAATGAACAAAGGTAAAGGCGTGCAGCTCGATGGTTAATCTACGGATGTGATGACTCTCACCTCTCATTACCCGTTTCCTTCTTCCTTACGGAAGGAGGGATAACATGACCTAGAAGGTTGCACTGGCCATACCAAATCTCTCCCGTGACAGTCGGCCATGTACCGCAAGAAAGTACCGGAGCGTAAAGGGTTAATATCCGGCAAAGGACTGCCACTTTCGACAAAACACCCCAAAACCTTCGGGGATTGTTGTTGTCGTTACAAACAACAACAAGACAGGAGTAGGTGCTCCTTAAAAGTACCCCTACTGCCTCTCTCGCTTTTGTGTTGAATACTCCATGTAGTAATCTTTTGGGGGCAGTTTGAAAGTACTCTCACCTATTTAGGTGCTCAGCGAAGTACTCTGAAGCAAAGTAATGGTATACTCCGAGATGGAGCAGGTGATCCTCTCCTAGGCCACTGCCCTGTAAATTGGGACCACCTTTTTTATATGAATGAGGAAAAGTGTTGGAGTACTCTGATACTTCTTAAGGAGTATTCATTAGATGATTGAACGAAATATTTCCGTTTTTTGCAGTGTAGGTTGAGTATGTTAAATTCCACAGTGAAGGATTCAGGATTTTGTAGATCTCCTCGTCTCTAAAATAAAGGTCTTCAAAGCCCACTGTGGTATTTGAGTGTCCAGAAGTACTTTTATCCTGGTCCCGATATTTTCTTAAGCTATTTCTATCTCGCAACCTTTCTAGATTCTGAAAAGTGACTGCGGAATTTAAGTTGGCTATATTTTCTGAACCTTCGTAAATACTTGGTGCACAACGAAGACATTATTACATGCCTCAAGGATACGCCATTGATACATAAATACTAGTTGTACAAAAATCACTTCACTATCTCTCATAGCAGTGGGTTTCCTTAATTATATGGATCTATTGAACCCTTTGAACGACACATTTCAGGCTACGCCAGCTTTTTTGTTGGCCCAAATTATTTAAAAATTAAATCCCTTCATATTTGCCTGCAGCGGAATCGCCCAGTTCTGCTCGTCTGCGGTTTTGTCAACCATTCGATACCCTCTTTGCTGCTTTTTCGTTTCTTTCGGTCACTTTTAATAATTTTTTTCAATTTCACAGTTTCTTCTAATAAATTAATTATTCCACTCGCTGCATGTTGTTGGGTCGATTTTAGATTACGGGGCTGCAAGTTGGCATTGAAATTGTTTCCCCCCACCTACGCCAATGGCTGATGGCAGGTCGTTAGTTTGTTACAAATGTTGTTGGTTTTCTGTGCTAAGTCTTCACCTGTGCGCCAACTTGTAAAATGTGAATGTATGAACATACAGACGGCCATACATACATACATATGTGCATATATTTACTTGTACGCACTTACGGCTGCTCAAACATTAGGACAAACCAAAAAATCTTTTATGTGTATATACTTATGTATGTTAGTTTGAGTGTGCATGTATTACACAAAAGTGAATTCCCTTGTGTGGGTGCATTCACTATTTTTTCACAATCCATCCCATCTTAATTTGCAGGAAAATTTCGGTCTTCATCGTCCTTAAGGATCACTTAAGCAAACATAATTGAAACTATTGATTTAATTATCTTGATTTTGGCACTTTTTATTAGAACCGACAGCAACGGCGGCTGCAGCCATGAATTCTAACTACATCACTTTGTTTTTGTTTTAGCTACATAAGAATTTTCTCTACCAACCGTTGCCGCAACCGCGCGCATTCTCTGCTTTGCGTTAATCCTTTTCGCGCCCGACTTAACCGCTTTGAGCCTCAACATCAACTGAGCAACCGAATTGCCCTGAATAGCCCGACCAGCTACTGCCAACCACCAGGAATTCAAAAGCAAGTGTTGTTGGAATACGCACTGCTGTCATCCGTTGTGTAGGTCAAATACCTACTCCAAAAATTCTCTCGATGGCTAAAGCTTTCTAACGCCGTGCCATTAAAACGTAAACAAGCGCAGGCGCGATGCAAGCGAAATCGGCTGGAAAAGCTTCAGTTTACAAGTTTCACTCAGCTATAATTGTTTTGTTTCAGTTAAGGGATGTTAAAGCACATGGCTTTGTTTATCATTAACTGTGTTTGTTACATCTCACTCAGCGGGCATTAGGATGGATCCAACTATTCGGTTGACCAAAAAATTTAATTCGAAGATTAACTGCAACCCATGTATTTTTCCACTGCCTATTTGTTCTTGAAATAATGTGCGCAGTTAATAGCGCCACTTAACGGGAAGAAAAGTCATCGACTGGCACTGTACAACGCTTTGCGACCCCTGTAGCCAGTTCTTGGGTTAAAATAGAGCTTACACTCAAGGAGAAATAAGCTCGATTGCAGTTAAACGGTGTTAATAACGTTCAAATCCAGATCGACCTTAGAACGATATTTTACAGATCATATTGAAGACATAGAACTTGGTCTAGTGTGCTTTTCGTGACTCTGCATGTGGTCCGCATTCGGTTAATTTGTTACTAAAATGAGACTACAAAGTGAATTTATCATAAAAATGGATATTTCAAAATTTTATTGCATAGCTGTTTCAAATCAGATGAGATTGTATTGTAATAACTGGATTTTCCACGTAAACCACTTAGTACATTTTATTTAGGTTATTACATTCCTTTAAATTACCAAAGCTGTGCTACCATACGTTCAGCAGAAGAGAAATGAAGCCATCATAATTAGCGATCTTGCCTTTTCGATACGCTTGAGCTACTTTTATGTGCCTACGCCTTCGCGATCGGCAAAACGTCCATAGATTGCACCACTTCGTGTACGGCGCAGTACGTAGGGTTTGGTTTGATTTTTTTCTTCCGAATGTCCGATATATTGCCGCACAGTGCGCATTACATTGCGGAAGATCTCATGGTCTCTATATACGGCACCTGGACGTCGTCTTTGTGGTAACCTAAAACGTGCGAATAGAAATATTTAATGTTTGATGCAATGGATTCATGGACGGAATCACCTCTCATTAGCACGTTGAACCTCTTGCCGCCGCCGTCGTAGTTCCAAACGACGCTTGCAGTCATAAACGTAATAATATATGCAACAACCGATCAGTAAAGCGGATGTGACGTAGACGAACCAACTGCAGTTATTCAGAAAGCTAAAGAATATAAAATAAAATTCAATTGGCAACAGTTTGCTGAGCTGAAAAGCATCGCATGAAGAAAGGCTACTCACATTTTAAAGGTCTCATTTACGTCTAGCAAAAATTTCGAAACTTTATCCGATTTTCTGCTTACGCCATCATTCGGGCTATTCCATATAGGGAAATATCGTGTCATGCTAAATCAGCTCGCTGTCCGTTTTATTGAGCTCCTTCTCTCTTTACACCGTACCTGCTCCTATTTCGGGCTTTTTGCTGTTTTGATTTCAATATGGTTGGTAAGGATGTAGTTCGTGACAAATTTTCGTTTTGGACCACTTTCTGATCTTATTTTCGGTTCGTATGCATCTAAATATCCAGAGTCCAAAATAAAATTTTAACAAAAACCAATTGTAAAGGGCGGTTGATACACAAAAAAGAGGAGGGGAAACGAAAATTTTAATTTAAAAATATAGCAATTGAAATTGTTCAAATGATTTCTTAGACTTCCAAAATGACGGGATTTGCTGAGCAGTGCGGTGAGAAAAACTATTTGGAGCCCCAGCAGATACACAAAATTTAAACATTTGCCCTACAAACCAGATACAGGTGAGCAATGTAGCTAAATACTTGGTTTCATTCATTTCTCATATGGTATACAAAGTGGCTAATTTTGTTCAGGCGGCGTGAAGATTTTAACCATATGTATGACTTCGCATCTCCCTTGCACTTATAGAATTCTCCATTTGCTGAAAACTATAGCTGTACTTTTCAAAACTTCCAGTCTTCAAAAATATCCCTTTCCAGAACCAGTAAATGTTTTGGCTAACATGTAGTTACAAATATTTCTTGAACTGGTTTGAGTTTTGGCTAAGCTGTGGGTAAAATATTTTGTAATACATTGAAGTAAATCATATTAGAGCTACATTTTTCAATATTTTACAAATTTAAATAGTTTTTGAGGAAAAAAGTTAGTAAAAACAAATGTTTACATTTCAAATCAACTAAATTAATTATTATAATTGTTTTAAATTTTAAATAGTATTTTATTTTAGCCTTCGCTATTAATATTAAAACATTATTGTGATTTTTCATAGGTAAATAATATTATTCGATTATTAATAAGACTAGGATTTATTTACATTGTTAGAGTTTATAAAAATTAATTTAGAGTGAAAAAGGATAGCATAATTTAGTATTTTATAATATATATTTCTAAATTTTTACTGTTCATATTAAAAGAATTTTTCATTTTTGAATTAAGTACATTGATAAAATTTTATTATGATTTTTAAATTTAATTAGAAAATAAAACTAGCTATAAGTAATTACAATACTCAAACTTTACCATCATTAATAGGAATATAAAAAGGAAAAGAAGATGCCATACTAGTAGGAGTAAATAATGAAAAATATTTTCCATTTTGCTGTGCCAACAGTTGTATCTGAAAAAAGCACGTGTGAAAGCAATTAGTCTGTAAAAAAATTTTAAATTTATGTATTTTTCTGCCATTATATTTCGTATTTTACTATCTTTATATTAAGTCGCTTTCTTGTTTTGCATTAAATTATATTCATTCTTATTACATACAGCAAATTTCATTGCCCGACGGATCCTGAGTTCAATAGCGATTAGCGAAATCGCTCATACAAATTAGATATGTTGGTATGTCCGTTTGTCTTTAACGCCTTAATTCTAGTGTGCTAACAAAATTCATTTAATCGGCAAATAAATAATTTGGAAACTTTTTCACCGTTTTGGTATTCTGTCGGCTTAAGTTTCAGTTCAATTTCGTAACCAAAAACATAAGTGGTAACGTCGCGTCACAGCGAAAAATTGCACGTGTTTTGTAAATATTTTTGTGGATAGAAAGTGGCACAAATTTAGTGCACATACTCGTTCACAAGAATTAATAAACAATATAAGCACTTTTTTACATGAAGTTTCGATCGCATTTGCATTTTATTCTCTATTGCGCAATGTTTGTTTTTCACATTGTTGCCATGACGGTAGAATCGCGGTTATAGAAACTGCATTGCCAACGGTTACGATTTTTGGTTAGATAATCTTCCAGGTATAAAAATGCTGGTTACGCTCCGAATTGACCCGTAAATGGAAAAACTCGAGATAACTATGCATGTTTACAGCTTTACTTCCGGTATAGAATCAAAATAATCACGTTTGAAGAAAGAACTGGTTCTGTTATTGTTATTTATTGCTGAAAAATTTCTATTGTTTTAGTACAGGTATACGTGCGCTAGAAGTTGAAAATTAAACAAAAAATTTTTTGTCGCAACATTTCTCAAACTATATTCAAGTAAATACTTTCCAACCGAAATTCGAAGTGCTGTCTTTCTAGACTATAAGAAAGTAAGCAAAGGCTACATCTTCTTTGTTTAAAAATATCGTTTTTGTTGGTAATTGGAAGCTTGGTATGATATGGAAAAACGAAGAATTAGGCAAATATGAAAAATTACAAGCCATTTGCCGAAGCACAGAAGGCTACACGAAATTACAGTCTGTGCTTGCCTTTTCTGAGTCCAAAAATAATGGTTTTTATATAAATAGAAGTTGTACCCTGCAAAAAATTGTGCAACTGATCTTTAAAGACAGTAATCCGCTAACCAATACCTTTCGTCTAAAGTAGGCTACAATTGATCCCAACTATTCCGTTATGGCCATACTTGGGATAGGTCGATTTTAATTTCTATAGCCTAGTTTTGGTGTTTAAAGTAAACTTGTCCGACCGTACCCGTAGGGGAACAAAGGGAATCTGTCCGACACTACCCGTTTGGGCATGAAAGGAACCAATTAGTCTCTTCATGGGACATGCTCAAACAAAAGGGATCACTTCAACCCGTATCAAAACTGGCATTGGTCTCATGCTGCTTTGCGATTCATCCCGGATTCATCCTACAATAATAGTTTTTTTTTGCAGGGTAATAACTAATTCACAAGTTTTTAATAATGTATTGTATAAAACAATTAATTTAAATGACAAAACTAACCAAACAACAATTCATCATAATAAACTTAACCTCAATAAAACCTCAATTTCGGTTGCTCTCATATAGTTGACTTTTGACTGAAAACTAACGCTGTACGGTTGTTTGTGGTTGAGCTGTTACAATTTTGGTTAACTCGAAAGCGACCACCCAGAAGGGGATTCTGTGCAAAAAACTGTGGATTGTTCAGCCGGTGCTGGATCGATCTATTGAGGGTTATTAACGAGCACGTCCATGTACGTCGGAATCGCGATCACATAAACTGCACTATCGACCGCTACCATTTTCGGTTAGATAATCTTCCCGGTAGAAAAGTTTTGCAAAATAAGAAAAACGAAAAACCCGATATCGCAAACTTCGAAGAAATGGACATCCCTCGTGCGTATGAATGAAAATCTTAAAGTGTACGATAATAATTAATCATGTTGCTGTCATTGATGCAAAGAACGTGAATTATTGTTGTGTCATTGTTGAAATTTTTATTGCAATTAAATTCACGCTCAGATTTGCTTTTGTTTTATTTTTAGTTTCACTGCCGGCACGACTTTTTTCTTCGCTCCTTAAATTCTTTGCTAAACTTCCTTATTAATATTTCATTTATGTTCATACTGACGAATCTGCAACATATCTATATATTTTATGATATAAAGTCCTGAAATAAGCATGCAATACAACATAACTGGATCAAACGCTTCAATTTGTAACCGGGCGCCTCCCAGCCAGCAAGAGAAGTCCATAAGATGCTCCTAGGGAGGGTCGTGGAAGCCTCCCAGCATTTTAAAATTTGTGAAAAAGGACTTTACTCAGGCCTCCTTGAGGGATCGTTTTCGGAGTTCTCTATTCACCTATATTTGGGATAGTTTTATTTATGTATTTCATAAATAATTTTTAGGTCTAGTCACCCGTGATTTATCAAGACCGAATGCAAGCCCAGAGACACATAAAACTTGCTACCGTCTTCTACTTTGACAAATATGTGAATCAAACGAACGACCGCATCAACCATGTCACAATGAAGTCTGAAAACATAACTTTCACTGGCATAAAACTTTACTTAAAAATGTTTTCTACTTATTTTGCTTAAAACATATGCATTCAATGTGGTTTGAAGTGATATTTCGGTTAAAAAAAAGAAAAAAGTTAGGTATTTGAGAGAATAGGAATTAACCAAATGTCGACTTTGAAGTCGAAGTATTCATTGTGTCCACTTTCACTAACATACGGAATGTTGTAACTTTTCCGTCAAAGTCAAAGTCGGCCGAAAAGTTCTATGTGTCTCCGGCTTAGGTTGCGCTACTTGTAGACATAGTTCTAATTTCTTCTTGATCACAACAGTATTTCTTACTCGATAGGATTATGAACGAGATTTATGTAGTTAGTTTAAATCTCTAAAGAGAATGATCCGGGATCAATACCTTTCGTGTACAGTGGGCTACAATTGATCCCAACTATTCCGTTATAGACAGGATGGGATAAGTCGATTTTGATTTCTGTAGCTTACTTTTAGGCGTTGAAAGTAAACTTGTCCGACCGTACCCGTAGGGGAACAAAGGGAATCTGTCCGACACTACTCTTTTGGGCATGAAAGGGCCCAATAAGTATCTTCATAGGATATACTCAAACAAAAGAGATCACTTCAACCCATGCAAAGAGATCAAAACTGGCATTGGTCCCATGCGCCTTTGCGACTCATCCCGGATTCATCATAGACTAATCGCCTTTTTTGCAGGGTACTTAGCGTAGACTTATAGTTGGTATATGTTTTACAATTACTCTACGAAAGCTTATTCTAATGCTTGGTGCAGAAATTTATTGCTACAATACTGTGGCAATAAGGGAAAACTACCAAAGTATTTCTTTTGAATTTTTCAGTAGCGCTTTGGAAGTTGAAATTGTAGTGTAAATGTATGGCATTGAGATATAGCTTTTTGTCCATAGAATCCACAATTTTTGAGCAAAAGCCGTGAGATTATGTTTGATTATAGATCCTAGCGGGAGGAGAACACAATGTCGGTACTATCTCGTTTTCGACCAAACTCGAGCTTGGCTTTTTCAGCTTATTGCCACAGAATTTATTAAAACTTTTGTTCAAAATATCGAAAATATGGGTTTTCTTTCGTTAAGATAATAATATCGAGTAAATATTTAGAAACTTTTGTCGTACGTGGCCTCAGCAATTATTTAACGAACGGGAAGCTGAAAGTATTTGTTCACATGTTTAGCAAAGTCAGCTGCATCCATAGTATATGTCTACTAGTAGCCCAACTTACTCCGAATCTGCACACACACTCAAACCACACAGGGTACGTTGTATGCAATAATAAAACAATCAAATTCAAATATTTCAATACTGAACGTAAAGACATAAAACACCCAAAATATTGAATATAAAGTAGTATTAACAGCTTATCAGTTCCTGCAGAATGTAAATTTCAGTTTGAATTGACATTTTTAGTTTAAAACAACTCTGAACACGATTTACTTCATTGCACTTTCTCGGAGTACCGTCACTACCTTCCATTCGATTCGCAAAAGAAGATGCCAAATTAGTAGCGGTAAGCAATGGCTGCATCGCATTGAAATGTTGAATTACTGCGGGTTAGGGGTTTAGAATATGCCCGAGGTAGGCATACCGGTCGTAAGAGGCAACTAGTATGCACAAAGGTAATGACGTGCAACTCGATGGTTGATCTACGGATATGATGCCTCTCACCTCTCATTACCCATCTTATCCTTCCTTACGGAAGGAGGGGTGACATGACCTAGAAGGTTTCACTGGTCATAAATCGCTACCACGACAGTCGGGCAGTGCCTCAAGAGAGTACCGGAGCGTACCGGATTCAAATCCGGCCAAGGACTGTTGATTCGACAACACTCCCCAAAACCTTCGGGGAGAGTTTTTGTCATTACCACAACAACAACAACAACTGATGTTTCAAATAAGCAAAGTGCCATGGCCTTTTTTACACCTCAATAATAAAAATAATAACTTTGGAGCGATGTCACTCCGAGTAGTTTCAAGCCGAGCTTCTACCACAATTTTTTATAACAATTCACGGCACACACATTTTGTATTATAGGATCGGATCCAGGTAAATGCATTTCTGTTTAAAAACTTTTCCTGTGTGAAATACGCCCGGATGGATATGAAGAAGTAATGACTAACTCAAATAAGAATAGAAGTTATAACCTTAAATTAGACTGTACATTTCCTACTGGGTAGGCACTCTTTCATAATTTTTACCTCAGATTACGAATCTACTGGCTTCACAATGATAATGCACATGCATCGCGTAAATTACAATCAAACAAATTCTGTTTTGTGTTTTTCTTCATCGTGGCGCAGAATTTTAAAGAAGTGCCCTTTGGTTGGCCTATATTCTTGGTTCTGGCTGTTGGGTTTGTACATATTTTCGTTTGTTTCTTTATTTGAACATCAGGATAAACATATGAATGTAGATTTGTTTACACATGTTAAGACATCTGAGCACTTACCAACATACATCCATGTGAACAGTGTACATAACGACGCCTTTAACCCAGTTTTGCAGGCGAACCTCCGAAAGTTTACATTCGATATCTCTTTTCGGTTGTATGCCGAGTACATTTTTGATTATCGATTGGCGGATGACATGATATGATTTTGCGGACGCCGAGGTATTCTAAATTTTATCAGAAGCAGATATGTTTTGTCACCTCCGAGTACATAGATCTTGTTGCCTCTTGGGACCAATTTGAGATTCGTTCTTTTAAATCCTAAAATGGTTTCCCAATATTTTGGCCGAGATTTCAGAATGCAATAAATTTCGTAATGCCAATGAAAAAAGGAACGAATTTTTATTGTGTTTTGCGGTCAGTTCAATTTTATTTTAATAATAAATAAATGCAGGCTGGTCTGGCCTAATATCTTGTTTGGTGCAAATAAAATCGAATTTTTGTTGTGTGAAGAGTAAGGCATTTTAAATGCTTGTTGCCAACTGACATTCTACTAGTTTTTGAAAGACAGAAGTTGTACCAAAGAAACACTAGTAAAGCTTCTTAATTTTATATTGTTGTTCCAGCATCAAGGCCCCAACCGATGATCTTTTCCATGTGACTCGGGTACTTGCCAACTATGACCAGAGACATTTCGTTTAGTTGTAACTTCAAATCTGTCTGGTATCTACTCGTAGCTATATCTATTATTGTGCACACTTCTGTCTCTAGACTGGATTGCGTGACATTGTTCGGCAGTGACCAAACACAAAAATCAACGTGGCTAACAAATCTGTCTGCCAAATAAAATCGAAACATCAATAACAGGATTCGGCTATTAACAGACATTTGATCTTGTCGGCGAGACCAAGCCCTATGCCTGACAACAGCAACAACGGCAGCTGTTGTATGACACAAAATGCATCGACCAATCATTTACTTTACGAAAACAGTTTGCGGAAGTTTGTCCTCAATTTGAAATGGTTTTTAAAAGCCAAGTGTTTTGACGGTTTTGTGGAAGCGCGACTGCCCACTCGGTTTGTATTTCGATAATTCTTGTTTGACTTTTAATACTTGGGCATGTTCATATGTATGTATGTGTCCCTCTAAATATGTTTCTCGCATTCTTGTTGTCACTTTTTAGCATGTCACAGTTGTTGTACAACAACTATACAGTATTCGCTCCTTCGAGCTTGACTTTCAGGTTTTGGGCCAAGCACTTTTTAACAATAGTATGTACAGACATACATTATATTCAGAATTATCTTAAGATCCATATCTCGCATTCTTGAGCTTCCACTTATTCGGCGTTGCTTTCCATCTGCGATTGGCGCTCGAACTGTCAAATTTAGTGATGCAAAAAATGAAAATAAAGCAGCGGCGACAGAAGGATTGCCTGCTGGGCTATTCAAGCATGGAGCGAGGAGCTGGTAGAACGGATGCTTCAACTTTTATCGGTCGAATGTATGCATGCCTGAAGATTGGAATCTAAGTGTTCTCTGGCCAATGCACAAGAAGGGAGATCCTGCAAACTGCTCCAACTATCTTGAAATCACCCTTTTAAATATCGCTTATAAGGTTCAATAAAGCGTATTGTGCGAAGACTTAAGCCTGGCGTGGACATTTTATAAAAGCGTGCAACTGTCGGCGTATGCTGACGACATTGATATCGTTGGCCCTAACAACCGCACTGTAACTTCGGCGTACTTCGATCTAGAAAAAGAAGCGAAAAAAATGTGTTTGGTGGTGAACGAGGGCAAAACGAAGTACACGCTGTCATCAAAAAAAGAGCCAGGGCATTTGCGTCTTAGCAACCACGTCAGTGTTGGCAGTCCTCTCATCGTACCCATCCCGCTGTATGGTGCAGAAGTTTGGACACTCGCAAGATCTGATGAGGCGGCTCTGGGAGTGTTCGAACGAAAGGTTATTCGAAAGATTTATGGACCTCTACGACTAGCGAAATATGTTGAATGGCCAAAGTCGTTTAGACGGTTAAGCGCCATTTAAAGAAGAAGTGTTGTACAGTATGATGCCTCGCCAAAAACAATATGACGGGAAGATATTAAGATTTCATTGAAAATTTTTTTTTTATTTGTTTGAAACTGTTCTTTTGTGAGCGACTTCCTTTTCCCGAGACGATCAATTTAATAGCGGTATTGTCATACAAACCCAGTCGTACAGGCAGCTAGTCCGACGCCCCAAAGTCGTAAGCTTGGCTTCAACATTCTTTTATTAATAACTATAGTACAAGTCAGCCGTATATTAGCTATGTGTATTGTGATTATGAACGTAATATTGTCCTACAAAAAATATTTCAATCTTTAGATTTTCGTTGATAGATTTTACAAGGCGATTTTACTTGTTTCCAGCACGATTTATTTCTAAGTATGAGCATAGTATCCCAGCAAAAAAGGCGATTAGTCTAAGATGGATCCGGGATGAGTCGTAAAGGAGCATGCGCCCAATGCAAGTTTTGATCTCTTTTGTTTGAGCATGCCCTATGAAGAGACTAATTGGTCCCTTTCATGCCCAAACGGGTAGTGTCGGACAGACTACCTTTGTTCCCCTACGGGTACGGTCGGACAAGTTTACTTTCAACACCTAAAAGTAGGCTACAGAAATTAAAATCGACTTACCTCAACCATGCCTTAATGGAATATTGGGGATCAATTCGACTGCTGAGTGGAAGATCATCCTATTTCAAAATATTTTTCAAAAACGCCCTATCGCAGAATTTCGTTGAAGAACGCCCCACTTCAAAATTTGGTTTAAGAAAACCCTATCGCAGAATAAGTTTTAAAAACGCCCTATCTGAACAAAAATTCAATACATTTTTAGCTGAGATAGGGCGTTTTCGAATCAAATTCTCAGATAGGGCGTTTTTGAATCAAATTCTGAAATGGAGTGTTATTCAAACACTCAGCAGTCGATTTGTAGCCTACTGTAGATGAAAGGGATTGATCGTGGATCACTCTCTTTAGAGATCAGTCGCACGATTTTTTGCAGGGTATTAGCTTACGTTCCTCAGTTAACTCTCGACTTATAACTTTCATGTCGAGCTAACCACAGTTTAATAGCCCAATATTGGTGAGTTAAGCTCTAGTTAGAAATTAGAAGTTGTTTAGCGTGTATTTTTGGCTAAACGGCTCAACGGAATCAGGAATGTAGAAAGATAACAGAATAGAAATATCTTTTGCCAGTCGATATCTAAAAAATTAAGTTCGTTGATAGGCTCGCCGTATAGGAAGGGGGAAAGAGAACATTTGACGAGCTATTGAATTCGAGTGGTTTACTTTCTACAAAATTTTCAAATTTTTAATCCTCAATGAAATGCCCACAACAACACTTCTCAATGCTGGAAAAATTATTAAGAAATATTATAGTACAAATTCACATCATCATAACAATTTGTTTTTGTATTTTGCTTTACATAAATAAATGATAATGAGGAGATTACTTAAATATAAAGTCAATACCTCATTGTTTGGTCGTTTGTATTCATCGTTCGGTTATGTTGGCTTAAATAATCTTCACGCAGAGCACAAAATCTCGTAGGTGTCGCTGATGAGCATTGATTCATGCGTATTAAAGAGATATAAATGAATATGCAAATATGTTTACTGCAATTCTTATTTAGTTGTGAATGTATATACCCTGTAGTCAACCAAACAAAACATTTGCAAACTACCTTCGAACTGCTGTCAACCTCAAGCGCAACTATCAAGCTAAATGTCTTTTCTTTAAGAGCAGCTCGTATTGTGAAGATCTTATGGTTAGATTTCTATAGGAAATATATCAGCTTGAAACTAGTTCTAATAGGTACTGGACTCATGAAGGCTATTCAGTATTCGTAAGTTGGACTGTCATCCTTGGAAGGCGTATAGTATCAGAAAAGCTTATCACTATGCCACTAATGCAAGGCCATCGAAAATGCTGTAAATTATTGCCTAAATCAATATTCAGTTGGCTTTATTAGACAGCCGAAAGATAATGATCTTTCCCACATTGTACGAAACTGGAGAAAATGCAAAAGGGAGACACTGATTGGCATCAGCGAGGATCTCCGTTCGATCTTAGTCTTAAATTCAATACCAAACAATAGCCCTGATGGCGCATGTAGAACTCGGTAGGGTAGGTTTGTATTTTAGTAAGGCTGGACTTATTCGAACTACGAAAGTTTGAGTTTAGTCATTAAATTCTACTCTTTCTGGTAAGTTTATTGGTTCACTGCAGGGTATATAAAATCGTATGTATATAAAATTGTACGTATGTGTGTATGGAAATGGATGGGCAAGCGTTTGGATAATCGCTTGTTAGCTGCGTTATTTAGCCACTTCAGCGGCGCTTTCAGCATTTATTATGGCTACCATTTTAATTAATTGCCTAAAATAATTTGTGAATGTATAATTGATCGAAGAGAAGCTCTTACTGGGTCATTGATGTTACTATGCGTGGCTCAACTGCATTTCGGCATTCTATTCCACAGTATCAAGTTTCAACGTGGGCGCGCTAGATTACGAAGTTTTTGAAAAATTTTGTTTGGAAACACTTTGGCCAGCATCAAATAGTCGTTAATACAAAATTTTGATAAAAATTAATAAAAATAAAATGAAAGATAATTGGTATGCTGATATGAGCGGCTACACAATGCTACAAGAAGATAACTGTTTCGGATTGCCAGCTTGCAAAGGGTTGTTCGATGGGTTTGGTAAACCTTTAATGGGCTCTACGTCACTTATTCAATATGAAAAATTGTTGTAGATCACGTTCTCACAAATTTCCTTGTTGCAATTTTTTTGTCCATATATATGTAATGTATGCATAAACAGTAGGGTGTTTCATTTTCTAGTCAAGTTTTTTCTTTCTAATTCAAACTTAGACTGTTATCCGTCCAAACGCTTGTGCTTAAGAGCAGCGGCAAACCAAAACCCTCTAATTGCATCTCTTTTTATGACTAGGTAAACAATGTGTCTAACAGCATCACTGGCCTCTGCAGCTCGCATTAATGAAATTACGAGCATACACACATTCATACATAAACGTAGGTAAAGTACTCTGTAGGAAAAATATCTAGTTCTAAATTCGTGCGCTTCTAGTGCATTCTAGGCGCTTACTAGTTCGCCACAGACCTCTTTCGTATGCAGTGAATTGAAAACAAACATGTCGCAGGGTCTTCTTTCGTGCTTCTTGAGCTGCGAAATCAATAAAAGGCACAAATAAATTTAAGTTTAAAATAAATCTTTAAGTCTAAAAACTATTTATGAAACAAAGAGCAAAGATCAAGGGTGGTATTACGACATACGTTCCGTGATCGTAACCTGTTTTTTAAGTCACAATAACTTCGAAACTTTAAAACTTTTTAAAAAATTTATAATGGATAATTGAACCGACCGGTACTTTCAGCCAATTCCTCACATATGACGTCATTCCGAATTACGGGCTTAGTAAGATTTAAAAATTCGCTTTCGATCACGGAACGTATAAGGTAATTCGGCCCCAGAATAAATTTATTTTGTAACATTTTTCAGATCTCGCTCAAAAATTTTATAAAGCTTATAGATTTTCATAATCATACGCATTTGTAAGAATCAATTTCATATAATAAATGCATACCTACATAAATATGTTTGCTTGTGAAGCCACCACCTACCCGTCACCTTTGTGGTTACACACTTAGCTAATTGTTTGCTGGGGCAATGTACTCTTTGATCAATCGAGGGGTTTTTATGTAAGAACTTTGTTGTTTTTTCTAGTTCTACTTGTAAGCCACGGTAGGTGTCGGAGGATGTGTGTGTGTATACTAGGGTGGGGAAAATTGATTTCAGACCAAGCTCTTTATATTTTCATATTGCAGAGTTCTGCTGGCGACCGGCGTGGTATGATGGTTGCATGCTGCCCAACCATGCAGAAGGTATGCGAAGGAGTGGAATCAAAATGTATTCCTGTATAATCTATACTAATAAAATAAAGTCGCTAAAAAGCTATGTACGGAATTGGCTTCGCACAGAATGCTCCGATTTGAAAGCGGTTTTTTGCATTTTAAAGCTTAGCTGTGTGAGATGGATTTTTTTTATATAATGTGAAGGAATATATAAAGGAGGCGTGGCAATCGGACAAAATGTGGTAAAAAAACATAAATTTTTGGTTTACACAGCCATACATCAGAACCTAATCAACCGATTAGAATAAATTTTACTTGAAGTTAAACTTTGAAATATTTACTTTCGTTCTGCATCAAAAAAAAATAGTTGATTTCTTTCTAATTTAACCAAAATTGTTTAAACAAAAGCAGCACTTTTTCCAAAAAAATCATTTGATGAATTCGCGAAAGAGCTCGGTAGCGTTACTTCACTTCGGACGTATGGATGTATGTATGTATGTCACATAATTTCGCTTTTATTACGGCTTCACATACATATTTATGCCAGATTAATGCAACAAAAAGAAAACGAATGCACTAGGGTCATTATTCCGAAATATTACATAAAATTACTTTTGTTTCAATTAGTTATAAAGGTGGTTTAAACATTTTCAACCTGTGTGAAACAAGGTGCGGGTTGCTAGTATAGTATATATGTACGTATGTAGACATACGAGTTACTGGCTCATTATATATTCTTATTTGGTTGTAGCGTTTTTGTCATAGTAGCCACATTTAGTCAGAGGCATTTACAATGAAAAAACAAAAATGAAGAGCATTTACAATGATGTGCCTTAGTATTCTTTTACTTGACTCAAAGCGCTCAACGTCAATGTGTTGTATTGCGGGAATACCTCAACTCGGCAACCTCCGCTTGTAACGGTTGATGCCGTTACCGTTTTGTAACAGTTGTAGGTGAATGCACGATAGCACAGGTTTACAAATAGCAGTAAATTTTTTGACACAAAAAGACAGAAACATTTCTAAATGTACATATTTTTGTGCCCCGAATTCAAGTCTGATGCCCATCTCCTGCCTTCAGTTCGGGTATTTAAGTTTTCGTATTCTGGTACTAGTCGATAATTTCGATGTATTGTTGCATATCGATTATCGCTATTAGTGACTCACAGCTGATCGCATCAATATCGTGTGCATCGCTACACTTCGTGTAAAGTTAGTGCGGAGTGAGATTGACACCAAGGAAAATTACATGACGATGACTGAAATTTTTAAGAATATCGAATACGATAAGCACTATGGACTAGTGAGGATCATTATCGTAAAACAGATTATTCTCTTGCATATCAAATTTGGTTTTATGAAAAGTTTTGTCAAGGCGCTCGACCAAGACGAATCAGGATTCCTGTTTCTGATTAACTGTTTCCGAAAATAAATAAAAAATAAATGTATGGCACGATATACAAAAAGGTATATCATGGGCCAAGCCAATTTCTGCTTCTAGTTTTTCCTACAAATACAGTTTTTTGGCGACTCCGAACAGCAAAGCAGATGAATTTTTGCTAAGAAGCCTTCCATAAGAGAAATACACTGCCGACGGGCGAACTTTTTTAAACCACTTTTGATGGACCTTCGATGTGGTATGCCAGCAACACTACCGCCGAAATCAAAAAAGGATTTTTTGCTAGACCAGATATCAGGAAATTGATCAATCACGAAGATTTTCTAAATCCTTGACTCTTCGCCAAAAACTGCTTGGTATTAAGAAAAGTAACGACTGCAAATAAATTATCGCGAATCTCTTGAGGAATTATCATTAATCCCGATGCAACTTCCGTCGGGAAGATGCTATCAACTATTATGTTGGGATCACGACATTCTTCCGAAAATTCGAATTGCGGTAACTTGGCATCACTATCTCTGAATGAAATGCAATTTTGTAAATTAGATTAAAAAAAATTGGAAACAAATTTTTAATTCTGCTTTCAGTGCCGTCAACAAAGTACATAAAACCAGCTGACTTTCATACAGAGGTGGGGTAGCACCGTTTTGAACTTAGCTTAGTATGTAGGCGACACTAACAACGAAAATGTCGTAATTGCTGATAGCATTTTTCGGGACTAAGTGATGGCATATTTTTTTGTGAAGAGCAAAGCTTCATAAGTACATACATCCTCATCTTACGAACTCATCTTAGAATTCCCAGAAAAGCCTCATCAGGAGTTATAGAGCTAAAAGGAATATTACAGTCAAAGTGAGTGCTTTAGAGAGGAAAAGTGTAATTAGAACTCATCTAGGTGAAAATGTTCAAAAACTGCTTTCCGTAAATTATTCTATGGGCTATTCTTACGTCGAGCACAACATAGCCAGATCAATTTAATTCTGATTATAACACGAAACTTGCATTTACTTAGATATCTGTGTGTATTTCGTGATTGCTCTATTAGCCATACTCATAAATCAACATTCTTCTTACTGGCGCACATTAACATACAAACATATGAACAACCCACACACATACGCTCACATTTATGCTTAATAAAGCATTTGGGAGCAAAAGACCATTTGCATCATCATCACCCCGTCTAATTGTTGCTTTAGATAACGCATTGACTACTTTGTATATTCCGCTACTTACCTACATACATACAAATACATGTTGTCGGCTGGCTGCTTCTTCTTTTTTTTTGGGCATTAGCCCCTTGTGGTGCGGCAAATGTTGCATGCAACATGACTCATCCGTTCAACACTTTCCCTTTACATTTTGCTGTTGTTAAAGGCCGTGGGGTGGCTGCTGGAATGTGCCAGTGCGATAAGTGCTGATAGCCCAACCCGCTGGTGATGTGCCGTTTTGCTTCGTTTTTTGTTTGTGCCACCCGTTGGATAGACAGAGGAGCAGGAGAAGCAGGAGGTTGGTTATGTTTTGAAGAGGGTTGTGTTACATGAAATTGAGAGACACTGAAGTTATGATTGTGTTACAAGCGGTTGTGGGGTTATATTGGACCCAAATATGCTCAGCTCAAAGGTTTTGGTTTCAGGGTTGCAGGTGTAAAAAGGAATATGTTTTGGTTTGTAAAGGAATATGCGTACAGGTTATCCTAGCAAGCTTCTGAATAAAAAACAATATCTCCAAATAAGTCACGGGCGGAAACAAACAACCTGATTAGTAGGAATTAAAGGTAGTACGAAGTATAGAAACGAATAGAACCTCTATACATTGGCGGCGGCGAGTAACGTAAGTAGATATAAAGATTAGCTATATGAGCAGTATATATACATTGACATAGTTCAACGACTTAAAACCCAGCAGCTTCCTTGGCTACGCAATTTTTGGCGACTGAATGCAGATGCTCTGCCCAAAAGGTATAAAGGGAGACCACCACTCCGATGGAAGGAGCAAGAGAAGACCGATTGAAGATACAGTGGTATTTTCAATTGCAGCCAGTAAGAGAACGAAGAAATGACTGGTGCAACAACTCGCAGTTCCAAACCCGTTTAAATGGTTATTAAATAACAAAAGATCGTGGTTATCATCCTATGTCGCCAATTTCCAAAAGCAATATTCCTTGACCGGAAATTAATGTACCAAATCTCAGTCAAATATCTCGATTCCTCTATGCCGTAACTAAATTCCGTTATAATACCCTGTGTACCATCTGTAATTGAGAGACTAACCCCGGTTGCAGCCCAATCTGGTAACGTTCCAAAACATATTCTTTAAAAGCGGGGCGATAAGCCACTGGGTAAATATGCTCTGCACGTCCCGATGTTATCTCACATCCATCTAGCAGTCGTTGTCCCCGCGTGCCCATCTCAGCTAGCACCTCACCTTTGCTTACCAACGTTGGCCAACCAAAGAAAAAACAACAACAAAGATTTGCAAAACCACTCAGCACTCCAGTACAAACAAGACGACAAGATATCGTGGAATTAGCTCCTGAAATGGAAGCAACACACAAAAGGCATTCGAACCAAATGATCTGTGCACAAACCGTAACAAGCAGACAACAAGAATATCAGCCCAAAAAGCAAAAGCAAAGACACCGACAACATTCACTGTTGGTAACTCAAATATAGTAAATCAAATAACAACAACAAAAACAATGTAACACATTTAGGCCCGGTTTTTCAGTCCTTGGTTAAGCTCAGTTTAAACTAAGTTTGCTTAAACTCGGCATAAATTTAAACTCCAGTTAAACTGCAGAGCCGTTTTTCAGTGAGAGTTTAAGGCCGCTTTTAAGATTTACTTTTTATACGGCAACATTGGTTTTTTTTTATCTAGATACGGCAACAGATAACATTTGTTTACATATTCAACGCCATTGCTTCTCCTCAGTTTTGTGATAGTTAGGATTTCGCTAATTTCTGCATCACTATAATCACTTTCGTCAGATGATTTAATTAAATATAAAAATATCGTCGTTGTTTCTCAACCAAAACCATCAAATATGCAAACAGCTGACAGGTTAACTAGAGTTTAACCCTGCCAAATTGACAGCTTAAACTCCGTTTAAACTTCGTTTAATGTTGACTGAAAAACCGCGTAACAAGTTTAAGCTTAGTTTAACTGACAAATTGAGTTGAACTTGTACTGAAAAACCGGGCCTTAGAAGCAAAGAGCAGCACCAACTTAGGCGCAGGTAGAACAAGCGACGAACGGATCAAGTTGTTTTTATTGTTCTCAAAGCAGAATTCTCTCTTTATAGAATATCGTGACTCTCGAGTTTTAGATCGTGTCGACCAGAGAAAAATATAAACAAAACTTTTTATGACGTTAAATATATCGAACAAAGAAAGCGAACATGACTCAGAGACAGAGTGTGCTAGCGGATCGTTACGCTAGAAAGCGTAAACCGGCGAAATACATCTGCTTAGTATGTGCAGTATGTACATATGTGAGGATCTCCTCGATGCATGCGATCTTCACAGCTACTATCTTCGCTTATCCAAGTTGACGCAAGCGGAAGCGAACGTGCTACGTCGAACTTGTATCGAGGTAAAGGCATTGAACGAACGACCGTTCAACCATTTGGCTGTAGAAATTAACAATCGGCTGTGGAGATCAGTCGATTCGCGACAAAGCTCTAAAGCGGACATACAAATTACAACGTCGGACAAGCAATAAACAGCAACGTTTGACACGCGCACGCGATATTTATTTGATCGAGTGGTGTACCATAGCTGCTGCCTGTTGTTGGTCTTGATCTTGATCTTGCCGATCGTGCTGATGAACAATCGGCTAGAATTAAAGTGAACCAAAAAGAATTTGTGATTTACGGTAAACAAAACAACAACAAAAATGCTAATGTGGGCCACATCTTACAAGATTATACGAGTATTTCGGATGTGTTAATTGTGTGTGTGGATGCTTCACTTGCCCACCTTGTGATAGAGCTTGATGCGAGTGATTTTGATTATGAGACAGATTGATTTATTAATTGTTGTGGCTGTTTTAAGAAAAATGTGACGAATGGTTCAACATGGAGTAGAAAGGACAAAACAGACATTTAGCGAATTCTTTTTTGCTTTGCCATATAATCGATTTTCTGCAAAAACTCGCTGAGATATTATTTGATTCTCAAACGAAATCTATAACAGCACGAACCCGGATCCCTTAGGGGTAGAATATAAGAATAACAAGATCGGGCCTTATTCATAGTCAAAAATAAATAGGTTGCTGTAGTAGGTGTATTAACGACCAAAGCACATCTCGAAGATTTGGGAGAGTAGGTCGCTAAAGTTAGTTGGAAGCAGATTTCCTGACAGAATTGAGCAGTGATAATAGAGAAATTCGCTTAGTATGGCATGTACCGCAATGGAGTACTGGAGGAATCGGATTCAACATGTCTCTTAGATTAACTATGGTGGTCCTTCCTCCTATTGTATCCTTGTTAGTAATTATTTGTTATTCATACGACATGGCATCCCTTACCAATAGTCATTTATTGGCTCTTTAAACTGAAATAAGAATTTAGGTGAAAGGCGGAATGGGCAAAGTTAAACTACGGTTAACTGAATTTGGGTGGTTTTATGTACCGTTCTCTTCTGACGACCTCCTGAAGTTCGAGCTTGGCATAGATTGATCAGCGTAATTCACTAGCTGCCGATCCAGAAAAATCCACAATTTTATAACGGATTCATATGCAGGCATTATGGAGCACACTTCGGCGTTTTATTGTTTTGTAATTCCACTGAAGTTCGTACAATCTTTGAAGAGTATTTCGAATCATTATCGGAAATAAGCGAAAGTGTTGAAACGTGTACACTGCAACTGGCCAATTGCGGTACTGTCCTTATCCAGTTTGAAATAAATTGGGTCTAAATTGTGGAATCATTAAATAGCACCGTCCAAACTTACTGGAAACCTTTAAATAATTTTGAGATTTGTTTTTATGCTTATTTATGCTAAGACATAAAGGCGATGCCTGTGAGAATATGAAATACTAGGATGCAGTTTTATTTTGTTTTCCAAACCCCAAGCAATGCAGTTTTCGGCATGCAAAAGGTTTTAAATGTAGTTAAAAACTGTTCCATTTAAGTTCTTACGGTATATTTGCAAGTTATTTGTTAAGACCGAGCTTCTTAAGATGCATGTACATTAGACTGGGCCAATAAATGCAAATAAATTTTGTTTTTTCACTGTATTGATATTATTTTTACAATGCCGCACAAAATGACTGAATAATAATATTGAATGCCCATAAAACACAATTCTAATGGCGTGTCTTTATTTTGATTTAACACCAATAAACCAAACGAATGTGCAATAAAACTTTAAATCGACGATGCTAAACACATTTTTCAATTTTCGAAGAATTGCTTAATGTGCAAGAAAATTGAATTAGTTGTTTGAATAAAAAAAACTGAAAATGTTGTTGCTATTATAGCCACACAACTTGTATAATGTTTACTTTACCGCGCTTTGAATTGCTTGATTTGTTTAAACAAGAGATCTTCAGCTTCAATTGCATTAATAGACCACGGTGAGGAGTTGTGAAATGTCTATGCGCCTCATCGGTTGCCATGAGTTGAGGCAAGTCAGCAGCAAATATGTAGGCGTCTGTTGTCCATTTATAAATTTGTACAGATTCAAGTATTAAAGAGTTCTTTACTGTAACATCAACGACTTAGCTGCTCCACGGCATTTTAATAAAAAGTTCTTTTAAAAAAGTTGGGCATTCACGCTGGGCTACAAACAGGCGCACCAAGAATAGAAAACGATCTTGTTATAATCGGTGTTTAAGGCCTTAAGATCCCGTGGAGCTATTTTATTTCCTAAACGATCGATAAATTTGTGTAAATTATTCGCACTCCGTCCCTTCATCAAACAGTGAAGCCGTTTGTTACAACTATTAAGTCAGGTTAAACATATTTTCTAACTAAATCAATAGTTTATGCTTGGATTAATGACATTTTATTTTCTTCTAATTAAATGAATTTTCAATTACAGGTTTTCAATAATTATAAATTTTTATTTTACTATGATCGCACCCCCAACTCCCACGCCCGTACAACTTAGACAGCAAAACTTCTTGTGCTAAATCAAATGCTCCCCAACAGCAATCACCAGCTGCAAGCAGTTCACCAGGCATTTGCATATTAAGAATTCTTGAGTACGTTGCCTTGTTTGGAGGCGGCAAGTGACAGTGAGGAAAATTATTTAGCACTTGTTGAACTGCTTCTTTTAGATACTGTACTAGTTCTCGCCCCATCAAATTCATGTGAGACGACTTAACTGCAAAAATGTTCAGCAAACTAATCAGTGACTAGTCACATTCGTTCTTCTAACTACTCATCGACCTGTCTAGTCGTAGTTTTTGCTTAGAGTTTGTCCCTGTACACTGTTAAAACCTTCGATGGTTGAGGAAATGGTGAGTGTTCTGCTGCGAAAACTAAACACTCGCTTTCTAGCTCATCGAAAAGACAGTCAAGCGTTCGATTTCGACGATAGATCTGCGAAGTATTAAAGAATGCCTATTCCCAGTTTGATGACAAAAATATTGCGCACAATTCTAAAGATTGTCCTTGAAAATTATTTATATCGGGTCTCCAGAGTCATGGAGGTGTAACTAATACAAACACATTTTCACTTATACATACAAACTGACTCTGGACTCAGACCCTCTCAGGCAGTACTTTTGCAGAATAACTTGTTGTACATTGGCTTTCGGACACCATTGAGGGGAAATAGGTCAGCTTCTTTAATGCGACTCCACTTTGGAACCAGTTCGATGGTACTCAACCAAGTTCTGGTGGCTCACGCACATAAGGGTAGCTGCATATATGTCAGTGAATTATGACCAATCACTTGGGTACACAATAAAATCTGCATTATTATATAGTTGTGCATAAACTAGATTGCAAGATATTTACATCTAAATATGTATGTCAGTGTAAATATTAATATTTTATTATGATTGTCAGGCAGACAGATTGACGTGCAAAGAAACAGGACCGAAGAGTCAATTTCAGACAAGAATTAGCGACAAAGGTGGGGCATTTTATGTGCTTAGTGACGCCTACCGATAAAGTTTTATTGTACCAATCTTACTTTGGATATACTTTATTGCAAATTATATATGCGTAACAACGATTTATTTATACTAGAGTTCGCCCAGTGGTTGAAATTCAACCAATAAACTTTATTTTATTTTATTTTTTTGCTGTAGGTATGTTTTATCCGTCTTTTTTTCTTCCTTTCTATGTCGTTCCTTTCCTCTAACATATTTTTATTTTCCTTGATTTCTTCTTTTACTCTCTTATTTTATTTTTTCCTTTCCTCAAACTTCTTTTCCTTTCCCTTCCCTTCCTTTTATTTTCTTTCTTTCCCCTTCGTTTTCTTACCTTTCCTTTAATTCCCTTTCCCTTCCCTTCCTTTCATTTCCTTACCACTCCTTTCTTTTCTTGAATTTTCCTTCCTTTCCTATCCTTTCCATTCCCTTCCCTTTCCTTCCTTTCCTTTCCTTTCCTTTCCTTTTCCTTTTCTTTCCTTTCTTTCCTTTAATTTTCCTTCCTTTCAATTCTTTTCCTTTCCTCTATTTTCCTTTAATTTTCTTCGGGGTTTAATACTCCTTATGAGTAATCATTTATTTTATTTTTGTAAACCCTGTTTGTAGGTATCAGCAATGAATTTTACATATTTGCTCATATTTTACATTGCTTGTTTAATGTATCCAACAAAGCAACTTTTCGTGCTCTCAGGAGAGCAGCTGACACTGGGTATCGTAGCCAGTAATCAATCCAATAACAACACTTAAGCAAAAATGCATGACACAACAGAGTATCTATAGTGCGAATACTTATTTTTCATTGGTCCACTACCAACTCTTCCCACTCACAGTGAGAGCCGACCACACGAACCGACCACACTACTACGGCTCTTAATTTTTTCCTAGAAAGCAGCTCCTCGGCCATGCTCACGATTCAGCATAGTACACAAAAAGCAAGTACACACACACACAGCGTGTCTATAGTGTGAATAAGTGAATGTGTAGTGGTGTGACTTTTATGTTAAATTTTTTATATTAAAATGAATTTTTAAATTTTTTTTATTTACGGATAAAAGTACACCTCAAAATTTCCATCTATACATATATAATTTTTATACCTTAGAATTATAGTTTAGCAGAAAACGGTACTACATTGCATTCATCTTGTCTATTTATATATAAGATTTGTTGATGTTATATTCCTTTCATAGAAAAGCTCTGGATCCTGCATTAACGGCACTTATTATATTTTTGAAAAATTTAAACTGAGTTTTTTTATTAAAAAGAGAGGCAGTTTTTTCTGCAGTACTCCGCGTAATGCATCCAGCTCTCCGGCTAATAAATTACAGCTAATGTTAGATGTCGACTAACTGTCATTATTACAATTTTACAATTAAAAAAATTTCTGCGATAGATCTCAGTTCCATGCATCCATTATCACCTTCAATTGTATTAACCAGGCAAGAAAAAGAGATACGAAATAAAATTTGAAAAAGGATAGTCGAAACTGTCAACTTTTCGAATGTATGCAACTAGTCCAATATTCGATCAGTGATAATCGATTATTTCTTTAAACAACTAAGTCAAGTAATCGACTATTCGATTGTCAAGAAAAAAAGGCGTGAGCACCAAGTACTCGGGGAGTTTGAAATGTAAGCATGTATATCCTGTACATAAACTAAATTTCTTGCCTTTCCTTGATCCTTCACACATATCGCCGGCTGAGTGGAAGATCACTTCATTTGATTCCAAAACGCCCTATCCCGACTGAAATGTATTAAATTTATGTAAACATTTTACTTTGATTAGGGTAACTGCACTAACTGCGATTAATAGTCAAATTACTGACAAATAGTCTTAAATAACAACACAAATATAAATGTACATGTTTAATGAGTGTACGTGGAAAATTTAAGATGAATCAAAGGCATAGTTACACGAAATTTTAGTGTTAGAAGTCTGAGCATGCGGCAAAGTTGAAGGTTTTTGTAAAAAAAATAGTGGGAGCATTTTAGAAAAGTAAGGACCTAAACAAGTATTTATTAACATATTACAATAAAAGTTAATAATATTTGTTTAAAATATAATAAACTATCATTTTATAAATACAAAAGAAATTTACTTAAACTTTCAGCCTAAATTACTACTGTCCGATACCAGTACCGAAATTTGAGGTGACAGGCCGTCCGGATACTGAAAATAAGGCGAAAATTACAAATTACCATTTTAATACTCCTAAATGATAGTTTGTTATATTATACATGCATTACAAAAAGAAAGACATATTTTTCTCCTATGTTCTTAGTCTTCGGACACGTTTTTCAAGTACAAATATTGCTGTCCGGATAGTGAGAAAATAAGTTTCAATGTCCGGACAGTTAGCATTTTGTACAGACTTTGTTGTTTTTATCGATATTATTATTTAAAGAACGAATGCAGACTTTTACCTCAGCCCTTCGAGGTCATAAGGTCAAACCAAACAAGCATCAGACAAGCGGCAGCTTAGGATAGCTGTGGAACTCCTAATAGCCGTATCCTTAATCTGGAAAGCGATATGTTCAGGCATTACTTGTACAACCTATAAAAACATAATATTGCAGTCTTGCCGTTTTACGGACAAGAGCTAGGTTGTTAACCCATACGACTTGCACACAGCCTCGGAGACTTTGCCATCTCATCTTACTTCTAAGCAGTTTTTGTTTGGTAGATCGTTTACAGCTCTCGACTGCTGTACAATACTCTCAATCTGATGGGGATTTCTATGGTATACTTTTCAAGAGACTTCCCCTTCTAGGTGAAGATATCATCCCTTTCGCTTCCATCTATGCCCATATGACCCATGACCAAGTATAGATGTACGTTCCCTCCTTGTAAATTTTTCCTAGCGCCTGTTGCACTTCAAGACACTTTTAGTTGTTGTAATTTACCTCCTTGTAGGATTTGTTTAACTTCGGATAAGCACAGTATAAAGCAGAATTGGAGCAATCGGTGTAAATGTGTATGGTACCAACCGAACCTTACGCCAACCCTTCACATCTATTGTGGCTTCAACACCCATTTCGAAGTGCGGGCGGGACCATACAGTCTGCCGGCCCCGTTTTTGATGGTGCTGGTAGAGGCTACTGCCACGAGGTATTGTGCCTAGTTTCAATTGTAAACAACATGGTTTTGCCCACTAGGTCTACGGGTGCGATGTATATAATGGCATTTAATAATTCTGTCGGGGTGGCATTCAAGCCTCCCATTATACTAATTATTGATTATGTGCATACTCTCTCGAGTTTGTTAACAAAAGCTCTTTTTTTTTTGTGTGGCTGGTAATCAAACGAGGACTCCATAATGACTATTAGCTCCATAATCTCGGTGAATACCCAATTATAAAGAGGGTGAGAAGACTCACGTGCACCCCGCCATGACTATGTAAACCCGCATTTTGCGATTAACCCAACGTCGGATGCCCAGACAAGGACCTCCTGAAGTTCCGGGACCTTCATATATGTAGCTAATTATGACAGATAAAACATCAACTGCGTACGTTGGCTGCTCCCTCGAACCACCGATTGAAAAGTTGGTTTATGACCAGTGTCCAAATCAGTGAGATGTCCATCCAGAGAGAATATGATTAAGACGTATTTATTGTATTCAAAGTCCTTCTTTCTTTATGTTTCAGAAATACTTTACAAAAATATAGTGTATATACAAATTTTATACAAATTTCGATTGTCCGGAAACTAAAACCAAAGTGTCCGGAAACTAGAGCAAATCGAACTTTTTTGAGTCTTTACTTTAATAATATCAACAACATTATATTTTTTTAAATTATACAGACGTCATATTATTGAGAATTATTTATGCTATTATAAACAGTATATCTTTTCGCGGTAGCGTTTATAGTGAGAAAATGACTCGAAGTCAAAGTTGAGGTAAACGTTAAGTGTCCGGAAACTGGTGTGTTTACCCTACGTATGCGAAAGAATCAGCGGAAATTACCATTTTCCCTCTTTTGGTGCTATTAAATGATTCCAACACGAAGTCACTGAGGCTTCGCTACGTATTTTCGCTGCAAGATTAACAATTTTGCGATTTCTCAAATTCTTGCCACTCTTATCTTGATGCTCATTTCTTCTTGAAGAACTCATATGAAAACTATATAAAATGCTAGAATACCTGGCACATTTTGGCGCCACCTCGATATACATACGAGTATATTAATAAGGCAGAGTCAATGTTCGTTTTCCAAATGGATCATCAAGTGGCCCATCTTTCCGACTCAATTAGCACATTTACTCACATTTGTCCAAGTGATTTTGACATTTGCTCTTTATTTTTTTGCGAAATGATTGTGTTCGAAAGTGAGAATCTTAGACATGCTTATGTACATACATATTAGAGTGGGCCAAAAAAAAATTTTTTTTTTTTAAAAGCACATTGATATTTGCGTTTTTACAAATTAAAAACTTGAAAGAAAACCAGAGCAATGCTTGAAGGTTGATTGCTCTTGAACGGCCTACCTTCAACCTTTAATTTCCTATGCAGCTAAATTTTTTTACTTCTGTACTTTGGCAGTTTTAAAGCAAAAATGAGAGCAGTCCTAAAAAGTGTAAGCTAGCAACGATAACCCTATAAAAGTAAACTTTAAGGCCTGAAACGCTAAGCAGATCTTTTCATCATTCTGAAAACTAATATCAAAATACATTTCGAAAAACAAAATTTTTTTTTTAGCAGTCTAATGCATATGTATATTTCAAATATTTCGTACACTCGACAAAACTACTCGACACAAATCAAAAAGCATCGAATAAGCAGAGGAACCAACGCGAGGTATGACGTGCAACTTGATGGTTGATCTACGGATATGATGCCTCTCACCTCTGATTGACAACCTTCTTCTTCCCAAAACCTTCGGGGAGTCTTTTTTCACTAAAAACAACAACAAGGAACCAACGCGAATTATCGCTTGCTATCAATTCGCGGTTAAGGAATTCACCACAAGAAGAATTGAACTAATGTAATTCTTATGAAGGCGATATTAGGAAAGGCATGACATAGGTTTTTCTTCTTAATCGATGCTCTTTGCTACATATACACAAATCTCCATGTGAACATTAGCTTGGTTAATTTTTAAGAGACATTTTTTTCTTACCCTTGAAATCTGCTTCCTTATAGGACATCAACAAAATCTAAATATATAATAAAATTGTAACAAGTCGATCTCTGTACATTGTAGAAATATAAGAAAAATATATGGTAGGGATCATGAGTCCTGCGATAACCGATGTGATTTAGTTCCATATCTAAACCGGTTTAAGAGATACAGGGTGGCTGATGAATTTTGCTACATTAAGAAACTCAAATAATTTTTTTTTCAGTGTATGGAATTCATTTTTCTTTTATTCATGTTAAAGCTCATTAAATTTTATTAAATATAGCTTAATTAGTTTTAAAAATAATGGAATTTAAATGCCCCCCCTGCTCGTCGATGCATGTGCGGCATCTTACCAAAAAGTTGTTCATTACTGCTTGGAGAGTTGAGACAGGAATAGCCGCAATTGTTTCTCGAATGGATTGCCTTAGTTCATTCAAATTTGTTGGTTTTGCTTTGAAGACTTCCTGTTTGCAATAACCCCACAAGAAAAAGTCAGGTGCAGTAAGGTCAGGCGACCTGGGTGGCCAACGGAATGTGGAGTTTCTGGATATCAGCTTATTGGGAAATTTTCGTCGCAATTCTGTCATAACAGGTTGGGCTATATGAGGAGCTGCACCATTTTGCTGAAACCACACAGAGTTGAAAGAAATTCTCATTCGGCGTAATTCTGGATAGAAAAACTCTCTCAACATGCTCAAGTAACGGTCTCCAGTAACCGTAACGGTGTGACCGTTTTCTTCGAAGAAGTAGGGCCCGACAATGCAGCGTGATGAAACTGCACACCACACTGTGACACGAAGTGGATGCAATTCCGTCTCATGGAGTATCTGTGGGTTGGAAGCACTCCATATTCGACAATTTTGTTTGTTTATGTTACCGTTTAAATCGAAATGGGCCTCGTCAGACATGAAAAGACAGTTCAACATGTTTCCATCCTCTTCCACCATTTGAAGCATCTTCTGGCAAAATTCCAAGCGAATCGGCAAGTCTGCAGCGTTCAGTTTGTTGGCCATTTGAATTTTATATGGGAATAAGTCCAAATCTTTGTGCATAATTGACTGTAATGACTGTCTGCTTACACCCATTTGAGCAGATAAGCTTCTTGTCGAAACACGTGGATTGTTTTGTATGGCAGCAGCTACAGCAGCTACAGCAGCGATTGTTTCCTCCGTTCGAACTGAAGGGTTTCGATGGTAAGGTCTTCTGTTGACTGTCCCATGCTCGGAAAAATTGTTTACAAGTCTTATTATGGTCCATCTGCTCGGAGGATTGCCGCCAAACGTGCGCCTATACTCTCTTTGAACCGAAACTACGGACTCCAGTGCGTGATAGCGGCGGACAATCCAAATTCTTGTTTCAGTGTCCCAGTTATCCATTTTTGTTAAATGTAAAAGTCAATCTGCGAAATAAAAAAAAAATTAACCAGATTCATTAAATAGAAAAAAAGTTATTTAATTTTTTTTTGGTAGCGGCTTTCATCAGCCACCCTGTATAATGATTAAAATAGGACCAAGTCTATTATTACTTCTGTGACGCAGCGAAGCGTGGCCGAGTCTTCTAGTCTAGTCTAGCCTAATAAAAATTATGTTCATATCCACCATTATTTTACTCTTGACCTACATATTTATATTTATGTACTTTTTTTCTCAATTTGCCTAAAACGAAAAGTGAATTTAATGGGCGCTGTTAATAACAGCTCCCTGAGTAAATTATGAAATTTTAAATTAATGGATTTTAAAAGAATGATGGTAAGAACATTTGATTGTTAAATGGTTTTCTCTGGAAGCGGACAATAAAGAGTGATTAAAGAAATTAATAAAAATCCAGTGAACAAATGCTAAGCCTACATACTCTTATACATATATAATTAGGGTATACCCTGTAAGAAATGTTATAGCGTCTAATAATTTTAACTACTAATTGTCTTAGACATATAAAAAAATCTATTCTCTTTCTTTCTTGCACGGCTCTGTTTAAAAACCTGGGCTTTTGATAGGGATGTGCGTTTAACCGGTTCATCAAATTTTTTATTTATTATTTTTAAAGATTCATAAATCAGATTCTGATACTGAGTAATTACTCTTTATTCGTAAAGACAAAGACCCAAAAAAATTGTTTAACTCACCATAATACATGCTATATATGACCAACAACTCTTACATTTTGTATATTATCAATAAAAGCTAAAAATTGTTATTGCTATTGAAGTGCTTTGTCTGTCCGCATGTTTGACGATGGAAAGACTGCATATTGTTCAAGGCATCAATAATCGAAATGGAATTAAAACGAATCCGTATGAAATTGCCAAAGGATTTGCAACGCCAAAGTGGTAGCATAACGGCGAATGCGAGGTGGATCGCAGGCTAAAGTGTTGACAAGACAACGGTTGAGTGCACCGGGGCTTTTGCTTGAATCGTTCGATTTGAATTATTGTGCCATGGAATGAGCGGAAAAGCTAAGAGAAATGACACATACGTACATAGTTCAATTGTATGTATGTATGTTCGTGTCTATGTAGATGAGCAGTAATGGCGATGGTTGCGGAAGTTCAATGCAACTTAAAATCAACAACGAATGAATGATTGGGCAGATCGATGAAGGGTTAGTTGCATGTTTCCATGGTTGGATGAGTTCTTTGTTGTCCATTATGACAATGACACAAAGTTCGGTTATGAGCAGTTCATATTACTTTGGGTAATTTGTTAAATTATTTTTATCAGTTTATGTGCTTGATAGAAATTATTATTTAATATTTTACTTACGTCACATCGCGGTAAAAGGGGTTGGCTTCTTTACTAAATACCATATGTAAAAATAAAATAATGAAATATTTTACTTATAAAAGATCTAGTTCCCAGCTGCTTGCTGCATAGCATCATTTCCATTACTTCAGTTAGTTCTTCAGTTGATGGCATGAAAAAGCGATCTATGAAGAACTAGTAGGGGTTCCGCATTCATTAGCACCATCCTAGAACTATCTAATTTTCCTACAGGGTGTGCATGCATGCTGGAAAGAGTTTCCACATCTGGCGCATGACATATCAATGTAGGATGGTTTAGCTTGTGTAATTTGACTTCTTTTGTATGATTCTAATGATATTCAATGTTCTTGGCATTTGACACCAAACCACAAAAACAACTGCCCGTTGGCTTCTTTTAGCATCAATGCATTTTGAATAAATAAACTTTATAATGGCAAGACCCATCATTCTCGGCTTCTAATAATACTAGGCTAAAGTTTTTACATCATGAGAATACTCGTAGTAATATGTGTGTCATAAAATGTACATACATAACCATGAATATAACAATAAATATGCGAGTGTCAGCATTTTATTGTTTTAATTCGCACAAATGAATGCTTTATTAATTTCCAGTCTGGCATACTTACACACATAGCCCTCGGGGAAAAACAGAATGTGCTATGGTCTTCAAAAGTGTTATATTATCAGAAAAGTGTAATACATTCCCCGCTTCCACACTGGGTATGTGTAGATGGTGGGGGAATGATAGCCAGGTCATAAGAGTAGGCATTGTGAAAAGGGGTTGGAAACCTCCATTTGGGCTTAAACTAATATTTCCAACTGCGAATAATAAGAATATTAGCCCTATATGTTGACCTTCAGGTCACTTGTTTATACAAGAACCCATTTAAGGTCTTTAGGCAGTATGTTCTGGTCTCGGATTTTTAAATATTTTTCTCAGACCACGTTTCAAAAAACACACGAGAGCCATACCCTAAAGCATCTGCGCACATAGGTATCACATTGAATCTCAATTCAGCTCAATTATAATAAATCATTTCTGGGCCATTTCTTTTGTTTAAATAAAAATATTTGCAGGGTTCGAGTGCTCATAACTACGAATAAAATCATTTACATGGTCACAAATCAACAAGCAATGAACATAAAACATACATACATAATGTAAAATATCCAAAAAAAAAACCGTCCAAACAATGCAAATAGAATGTGGATTTCTTTGTTTCAAGCGGACTTTTTCAGCATGTCCCATGAACACTCTTTAATTTTTAGAATGGCGAATGGCAATTATGGTCAGGAGTGCTGCTACTAAATTTTAAAAGAACGAGTTTCCTTCGTCAAATGCGCAGTGCGTTAGTTGTCGCGCCGTATATGACACTCTATAATGACGTCCTCACTGCAAAACTAAGTACTCTGTGGCCCTTTTGAAAGAGTTTTTGGGATAACCTTGAATTAGTATGAGCTCTCATCAAAAACTTTCCCAAGTTAGAGCTTGTGTCTTGTAGTTATTTTTTTTTTTTTTATTTTATTTTATTTTATTTTTTTCAAACTAAGACCAAGGGCAAGTTGTGTGAATGAACTTCCACATAATTTTAAAAAGACGACGACAAAATCACTCTAACTTTTGTACAAATGAAACGTGAATAAGTGAGCATTTACGTTTAGGATGCCGAATGTTTTCAAAACGAAAACGAAAATTAATAAATCACTAGACATACATACATACTTATAGGCTGGCCTTAAGTTTTGTATGAATACGGTGTTATGCTAGGAATTAAATTTCCTGGAAATCAGAATTTGCAAATACGGATATGCAAACGCAAAAATGGACACACATACGTATGTAGGATATTTATATTTTAAAGATGTCAATCCCGCGAACGGTTTTTTTTCAGGTGCCGAAAATCTCGAGATTTCTTGCCTACGATCCTGGAATTGTTAGGGTTGTAAATATGTTACTAAAAACGAAATATGTGTGATTTATTTATGCAAACTATCTTATTTTTTTCCTTTGCTGTGCAATAGTTTTGAACATTTCAACTTTCTTTGTTGGTTGAGCTACTTACAGTAACATAAGCCTTCTGACAAGCAACCATTAACTGTAGGTATACAGCTCTGCTAACCAATAAGCGCTGGTTTTGTGTCAGATAAAATCCTAGTTCTACTCACATTTACCATAACAATGAGCATGCACCGCCATCTGGCGGCATGATCATACCCATGATGGATTTTTGTTAATTGTTTACACTTTTTCTTTTTGGTACACAGTCCGATATCCGATATCCATGCCCATCGGTTTTGCTTATTTTGTATACCAATAAATAATTATTAAAAAAATAATAGCAATAATAATTTTCATAAATAAAAAGGGAAAAAACAGTTATTTGTTATATATTTTAGGGACAGTTTTTTCACTTTTCTTATGCCAAAATGTTGGAAAATAACGAATTCCCGAATCCCAGAACTAATCCCGGAAATCACCTTTTTGTTATGATCCAAAAACTTTGGCAACCCTAGTTTTTTTTATACATATTCATTAATTGCCTGTGATCAAATCACAGTCTGCAAATCATAAACAATCGTGAACCGTGATGGCCTTGCTTGTTATTTAGATAGAGGAAGCAGGCTGACATGTTAGAATACAAATTGCATTTCAAAGAGAAATGCAAAAACCTTTTTTTATTTATAAAAGATATCAATTGACTGAATGAATATATTTAGATATCTTTTTATATATATGTATTACATTAGGAGAATGCTGATTCACCATTGCCTAAGTTCGATCTTAGAAAAATTCGAAAGTAATAACAACAACAATAAAAATATGTTTAATCTTATAAATAAAAATTAATGTGTGTCTGTGTGTCCTTTACAGGCGTCCGAAGTACTTAACTGATTTTTATGAAATTATCACAGTATATTCTTTGGATCACTGGATACAGCATAGGCTATGTATAGTTTTGGGAAGAGTTAGCGGTGCCACGCCCCAAGGCTATGTAAAACTTCAATTCGTCATAACTCTGAACTCATTTGGTTTAATTAATGATATTGGATTTAAAGGGTGTTTTTTTTAGGGGTATATAACTTTGAATTGAAATAAAACACAAGAAAATCGTTTTAAGGTCCATCAATTTGGCTTTGTTGGAAGGATAATTTTATGCCATTAATGTTTAAATATGATTTCGGGTATGTAGCCGCCGCGGCTGGCTCGAATAAAGCCAATTCTACAGGTCCAATTTTCAACCACTTTTTCGAGCATATGGGGCCGTATGTCGGCAATAACGCCACGAATGTTGGCTTCCAATTCCCCTAACGTTTCTGGTTTGTTGGTGTAGACGAGCGACTTCACATATCCCCAAAGAAAATAATCCAATGGTGTCAAATCACACGACCTTGGTGGCCAATTGACAGGTCCATTCCGCGAAATTATGCGCTCATCGAATGTTTCCTTCAATAAATCGATTGTGACGTGCGCTGTGTGGCATGTAGCGCCGTCTTGTTGGAACCACAACTCATCCACATTCATGCCATCCAATTCGGGAACAAAATAGTCGGTTATCATGGCTCTATACCGGTCTCCATTAACGGTAGCTCCCTCTCCAGCATTATTGCGGAAGAAGTATGGCCCAATGACTCCACCAGCCCATAGAGCACACCAAACAGTCAGTTTTTGTGGATGTAATGGCGTTTCAAGGGTCTCATGTGGATTCTTTTCACTCCAAATGCGGCAATTTTGCTTGTTGACGTAGCCATTCAACCAAAAATGAGCCTCATCACTGAACAAAATTTTGCGATGAAAATCAGCATCGAAATCAATCTCATTTTCGGCCCATACACCAAAATCACGACGCATTGCATGGTCTCGCGGCTTTAATTCTTGCACAAGCTGGATCTTGTAAGGTCGCAAGCCAAGATCTTTGCGCAAAATCTTCCATAAAGTTGATGGACAAAGCTCCAATTGCTGTGCACGGTGGCGAATCGATTCATTCGGGTCCTCTTCAACACTTTGCTCTACAGCGGCAATTGTTTCTTCGGTGCGCACTGTTCGACGTCTCTGCGGATGCGTATTATCACATAGAGTAAACGTAGTGCGAAAACGATCCATGGTTAACCGAATTAATTGCTCTGATGGACGATTATGTCGACCATAAAATGGACGGAGCTCACGGCAAACTTCGCGAACTGAACCATTATTTTCGAAATAAATTTGCACGATTTGCAAGCGTTGTTCTTTTGTCAACCTGTTCATGATGAAATGGCAAACCAAACTGAACATAAATGACATTAGAGTTGCCAGATTTGACCACAAAATGCTAGTTTTATCTCTATTCGAAAAACAAACCTGTAAAAAAAACACCCTGTACTTATCAGGTGCAATGACAAATTTAAAGCAACATGCAGCAAAAATAGATCTAGAAGCGGTGAAAAACGTAAGTCTAATATTTCAATATCCAGAGAAAATGATATCAAACCCCCGAAAGCATCCTGCACTGCTTCGACGTTTCATAAAAATGAGGATCAAGACATTGCAATACAACAAACTTTTTATGAATTAACATTAGAAAAAGGATTATCTCATGATAATTATACTAATTTATTAATGTAAATTTTTCACAATCCGTTGCGCTATGTATGTATACGAATTAAAATTTTTATTTTCTATCACCGTCGCCAGTTTTTTTTATACGAATCAAACAAAATATGTACTTTTTATCTCCCCCCCCAAGTCTGTAGGTAGTTTCGGTACAGGTTTTGTCTCTGCTGGAACCGTTCCTGGAAAATTGTTCCTAGTTTTGTTACAAAGGAGTATAGTTTCTCAGAGTATAGTATATTAGTATAGCCTGTAACGATACAGTTTTGTTTCGTTACTTACCTGTGGAACAATAACGTTACAAGTCCCTGGCAGGGACAAACATTTTAGTATAGTATCAATACCACATATGAATTACCTTTATACCACGAGTAGATGTAGACTGGTTGTAGTATGCTCTAAACTACAGTATCAACACTGTAGTATCAATACCACATGCGTATCATGGGTATAACATAAATTATTCCTTTATAATTTACTTTGATTGGTTGATTTCCAATATACTCGTACATCAATATTCTTTTATAGTTTTACATTCATTTATACGCATATAGTCATGTCCAAAAATATGTATTTCAGTTGAAACTGATGAAGTGAGAACTTCTCTAAATCCTACCCCTACCCAATTTTGGATTACCTCGGATATGCAATTCGTAGGAAACGTTTTGCATAACTTTTCGATAAACTTAATACGTTAAGATCACATATAATATAAAAGTTTAACAGTAGCGTAGTGGTGGGCAAAAAAGCTGCTGCACTGTGCCTAACAATAGCACTTGGATAAGATTAATTCCTATTATATGATATCTGTTTTCACACATATTTTTAATATTTGTTGTTTATTGATTTAATTTTTCTTATTTTTGCAGACCTACAATCTTGTGCTTAACACATTTTATTGATATTTCCAAGAAATATAAATTAAACACCAAATACGAGGGCTGCTCAGCTAGAAAATACCTATGTGAAAATGATGAAAATTTTGAATTGCGTAGTCATAATAACGGTACTAATTGCTTCCTGCTTCCTTGAAGTCCATGCGAGCATGGAACAACCAACACCAAACTCATCACATCAGACGCATTTGGGGTTGACACATAGAAACCGCAATCATCACCCTCATCATTATTACCAACGCAAAACTCAACAACAACATAGTCCACAACAAGCACTAACAGCTCAACGTCGACATCAACGCCTTGGCGATCTACTAAATCCGTCTGCTAAAAAGATTGATGGGGCAGTAATTAGCAATAAAACACCGTTGAACTTAGCCCCACAATCGTTGCAGCAAAGACCGACGCGCTTGCGACGTTTGAGCGCTCGGGACTATTCCAATGCGCAACGTCTTCACAACAATCATCGGGGCAATACCGAATGGAATTATCATGTTTACAATGCGCTTAGCAATACATTTGAGGCCTCACCAAGTTTGTCTAGTCCTGGAGCAGTAACTAAAGCTGGTGGTAATGGTAAGGGTGATGACAACACTAACGACATCGAATTCATAAGTCAAACAGGTAAAGGTTCGTTCAGTCCGAATTGGAATAATAATCGACGCGGATTCGGGTTTATGCCGCCTCATACAACTACGGTACCGTCAACGCATCCTCCACCGCCATTGGTGCCAGCGCGTCGTGGTTATGTAACAATGGCGCCACCTAGCTTGAGCACCGATTCATCACATAGAACTGACGAGCCAAACGAAACGCCCTATATGGATGCTAGGGAAATGGAAAAGTAAGTCAATTGACTAATGTAAACAAAAATTTAAATTTTATCGCAATAATAATAAGTTAGGCCAGTGTTTTGGGTAATAAAAAAGTCAAAGCACAACGCAATAAAATAGTTTGCTTCGCTTAGTGAAAAACCTCCTACAAAAGTGAAGCGAGGTCAACATTAAATAGACTTAGGCGGTTTTGATTCCCCACCGCTTCAATTCACTTAAAATTCTTGAAGACAACAAAAATGCAACAAACTTCCAAAACCAACATTCAGATCAAGAGCAACAAGCAAAGCACATCTTGCCTGAAGGTCAATTGCCAATAATAGTAAAACAGCAAAAACGATTTTATAATAATACAAAAAATAGCTAGGCCAATATTAGATTTGGTTACTACTTGAGAGAAACACTTCACTGAAATAACCACACAAATAAGAGGGCTTCAAAAAAGCAGTAACGGTTGCAACACCGTTACTAATGTTTTTTTTTCCTAACTTTTAAATAATCTTAGAAAAATCATCTGCTTTGATTAATCTAAAAATTTATTAATTTAATATTTATTAAATAGATTAATAGCACATCCCCAAAATCTATATTTGACCTAATTGTGACGAATTCGATGATTCCTCGATTATTAATCCTGAGTTCGATCACTATAAAGTCAAATAAACACATGCACATGTACTGTGACAAATAGCTAGTTTTGTTTACTAGTACAAACGCAATACAAATTCCCGAGATTGGTAACTCCACAGTAGTTCACTTCACAATACTTGAATACAAACTGATCAACCTGCCTTGCTTGGTCACTGCCTTATATAGTCCGACAAGGTGCTACCCTACGCACCTAGAAGCTCCTTGGTCGTTCCCTCTTCGTGTTCTCAAAGGGTTGGTGTTATTTATTGGCATCTCCTCTTCGTATTCGCAAACACCCGCGCGATCTCTCTTCCTCTTGCTTGGTACATGCTTCCATGCATAGGGATAGCCATTGTTATCTCTGTTGTGTTTAACTAGTGGTGGGAGTGTTATTGAGTTAGGGATGATGCACCCTTGAGAATATTCGACACACAATGAAAACCATCCTTAAGTCATGTTATGCGCACGGACAATGTGTTAATATCGACAATCGATTGTAACAACAGAGGACAGGGGACCCCCTGAGTTGCAAAAACAGGTGGCAGATGGATTGCCCTACCTTGGAACTAGCTAGACGGTTCCAACATTCAATGACGGCACGTCCAGGGACCGCACGCTCACACCCGTTTCATGATGGAACCCTATTTCAATTATTTGCAGTCTCTCTTGCCAACTTTGGCTTCAAAACACAATTAAGTATCTATTATGGGTGCCTGCAAACTACTCGGTTGATTAAATTGTGAAATATATTTGTTTATGCTTCAAAGAAGTTTTAATCAAAAATTGCAAAACATCTGTGTGTGTGTCGCGTGTTACGTTCGACACATTCGTTTTCAATTTATTCACGCCCCACCACAGGCTGCAGGCAGCGTTCACAACATTTGGCGTATTCATTTGATACTGATTGATGAACATTGCGGTGTTTTGGCGTATATAAGATAAGCTCAGACAAGATTGTTGAATTGCTACTCAGCTCGAAAAAAGGAAAACTACATTGCACCGTTATTGTTGCTGCTGTGACACATGTACGCTTGTATGAATGTACTCAGGCATGTGCTGCAATGCATTTATTTAGCTCGTTAGTGTTGCATGGTGTTGATTGCTGATTTGCATGAAACTGTGACAACGAGTCAAACCTAAACGTCAACAACTTGTTAATTACGCATCTGTGGACTGTTGGATAATCATCGATGTTCACGCATATTTGTATTTGTATATATTTTTTTTTTTAGAACATCGATGCACAGATTTTTGTTTAAAACTAACTTTTGGAGCTACCAAATGTTCAGTGTCCTTTTTTGGGTGCGGAAAGCCCCGGATTTTTGGACTGGAAAATATTTTACTAAAAACCAAATATGTATATAGATTATTGAAGACTTTATTTTTTAAAAGACAAGCGAAATGGGTATGAAATTGGTACGGTAATGGTGTGATGATTAATATGAGGGTTGCCAATATATGGGTGCGGTAGACCCACACTCTTTTGTTAGTTGCTTGAAAGGCGAATGTTACTTTCAGTAACACTATCAAAAAAGCAAATATTCAAAAATGTTGATCATCAACAAAAAACTAAGACAATTTTCATAAATAAGTAAGCAACACATACAGGGTGGCTGATGAATTTTGCTACATTAATAAACTCAAATAATTTTTTTTTCAGTGTATGGAATTCATTTTTCTTTTATTCATGTTAAAGCTCATTAAATTTTATTAAATATAGCTTAATTAGTTTTAAAAATAATGGAATTTAAATGCCCCCCTGCTCGTCGATGCATGTGCGGCATCTTACCAAAAAGTTGTTCATTACTGCTTGGAGAGTTGAGACAGGAATAGCCGCAATTGTTTCTCGAATGGATTGCCTTAGTTCATTCAAATTTGTTGGTTTTGCTTTGAAGACTTCCTGTTTGCAATAACCCCACAAGAAAAAGTCAGGTGCAGCAAGGTCAGGCGACCTGGGTGGCCAACGGAATGTGGAGTTTCTGGATATCAGCTTATTGGGAAATTTTCGTTGCAATTCTGTCATAACAGGTTGGGCTATATGAGGAGCTGCACCATCTTGCTGAAACCACACAGAGTTGAAAGAAATTCTCATTCGGCGTAATTCTGGATAGAAAAACTCTCTCAACATGCTCAAGTAACGGTCTTCAGTAACCGTAACGGTGTGACCGTTTTCTTCGAAGAAGTTGGGCCCGACAATCCAGCGTGATGAAACTGCACACCACACTGTGACACGAAGTGGATGCAATTCCGTCTCATGGAGTATCTGTGGGTTGGAAGCACTCCATATTCGACCATTTTGTTTGTTTATGTTGCCGTTTAAATCGAAATGGGCCTCGTCAGACATGAAAAGACAGTTCAACATGTTTCCATCCTCTTCCACCATTCGAAGCATCTTCTGGCAAAATTCCAAGCGAATCGGCAAGTCTGCAGCGTTCAGTTTGTTGGCCATTTGAATTTTATATGGGAATAAGTCCAAATCTTTGTGCATAATTGACTGTAATGACTGTCTGCTTACACCCATTTGAGCAGATAAGCTTCTTGTCGAAACACGTGGATTGTTTTGTATGGCAGCAGCTACAGCAGCTACAGCAGCGATTGTTTCCTCCGTTCGAACTGAAGGGTTTCGATGGTAAGGTCTTCTGTTGACTGTCCCATGCTCGGAAAAATTGTTTACAAGTCTTATTATGGTCCATCTGCTCGGAGGATTGCCGCCAAACGTGCGCCTATACTCTCTTTGAACCGAAACTACGGACTCCAGTGCGTGATAGCGGCGGACAATCCAAATTCTTGTTTCAGTGTCCCAGTTATCCATTTTTGTTAAATGTAAAAGTCAATCTGCGAAATAAAAAAAAAATTAACCAGATTCATTAAATAGAAAAAAAGTTATTTAATTTTTTTTTGGTAGCGGCTTTCATTAGCCACCCTGTATATGGATAGAAATGTGGGGTGAAACCCACGGGTATAAGCTAGTATTATATAAATGTCAAAGTTTAAAGTTCAGATGTTCTCTTTGGGAACACAATTTTTTAAATTTTCACTACTCTGATCCCATTTGGTATAGACCAATAAAATTTTATTTATTAGTCCCATAGATCAAGGTCCAAGCAATTTTCGAAAGTTGGGCAGTGGGGTATATCCCACTCTGCGTATTAGTAATATCGGTTTTATTTACCTCGTCGCAAATAACTAACGATAAACTTGCCAACAAAAATTTCACTTTTTAATTAAACAAAATGTTATGTTTCACTTTCTAGGTGCTGACAAGGCCTAGTTTATCATATTTGCAGGTGAAATTAAAGAAACAGATGCTTTGTATTCTTAGCTTATATGAAGTCAGAAAAAGTTTAAGAAATTCAAGATTTGAAAAGAAATAGCCATCTCAAACTGAGACTGAACAAAAATGTTTGTTGGGATCCCACATCACTCACCTATCGGTATTGCATTATATGATATACACATACAAACATACAAACATTCATACATACATATCAATTGTCTCAAACAAGGTTTGATTGCACTTCAGCAAACAATTTGGGTCAATTTTGATGATTGAACTTGCAACATTTGCTTTGAACAGCTAGATAGTTGCAGATTGTAAAGTCCCACATAAAAGATCTGAATGCACTTGAAATGAAAATTGAAAATCGCAAAACCATTTCAACAGATTCAAATAATTCTTTATTGATTTGCATTGTTTGTTGAAGTATACGAGTATTTGGTAAAAATCCTTGACTCCAATTCAAACTCCAATACATTTGTTTTTCCAAAGCTAAGTATTGGCGTCAACAAGAATTTTGCACAGAGGAATAACAAAATGAAAACGAATTAAGTAATGAACAGCCACTTTGACCCCAAATGTGACTAAGAAGCAATGTAGAGATCAGCGCGGTCGGGCTCCTACACCCTTACAATCGAAATGCACATGCGCTGAGCTGGCTTATTGCAGTTGCCACATTTGTACAAAGTTTAGTCTCCCAGTATACGACTAGAATTTTCTGACTGGAACCTAGTTAGAAAAGAATTCAGCGTGTGGCAGTAAAAATTCAAAGTTTAACAGACTGCTGAAAAGTTCGAAGCATCCCAGTAAAGCTTTTTAGTTTTCGAACTAGTTTGAGCCTAGTATACTTCTGTCCGAAATATGACGTAAGACATCGCCATGTTACATACACTATTTGCTTTTATGGAAAAAGACAGTTTTGACTAGTTGAAGTAGTTTGCAGCTAGGTGGTGTGACGGCATGGTAGCTAGATTTCTTAGTGAGTTGTTGAAACTAACAAACATAAATTGCAAAAAGCGTTGTAAAGACGGTGTCAAACCCAGCTGCAAGAAAACATAAAATGTTGACATTTTGCATGTCACTGATGCCTGCGCACGATAATTACTTAACATAAATGACATTCACATTGTATGTGGCTGCCCCGATATTGGCTGGTGCGCATGAAGCATGAAGGAAGTTAATTAATGAAAATTAAAAATGCAAAAAGTCTCGAAAAACCTCTTGTGAGTTTCGATAATGTATTTCGAAATTTGCGAAAATAATTTAACTGAAGCCAAATTTGATGAAAATTGGAAAAATAACAGAGGTCTTTGCTGGGTATATTTCTCTCCTTTTAATTTAACAATTTCAAGAACATCCTAGTATAAACTTTTAAGGCGATGTAATTAGATTCAGTGGTCAAGACTTTTTTATATGTTGAATCATGGCACTCTTTCGTCATAATAGGAATGCCAATTTAAATAACTATGGCGATCCAGGTATCTTCGGGATCTGATTTTGTGCTTTGTAAAGAAGCAAATTTAATTCTTGTAAGGGAGTTCAATAGTTGAAAGTAAACTTGTCCGACCATACCCGTAGGGGAGCAAAGGGAATCTGTCCGACACTACCCTTTTGGGCATGAAAGGGGCCAATTAGTATCTTCATAGGACATGCTCAAACAAAAGAGATCACTTCAACCCATACAAAGAGATCAAAACTGGCATTGGTCGCATCCTCCTTTGCGACTTATCCCGGATTCATCCTAGACTAATTGCATTTTTTGCAGGGATATTTTTCAATATTGAATAAAAAAGCTTGGCTAAAACTCAGGGTTTTCTAGCTTATAAGCTGGTATTGTTCCTAATGGGCTGGTATTTTCTTACCATATTTATATTTGTGCTCGTGAATAAAATTAATTTATTAATTTAACGTACGAATTAGTCTGCGAATCTGGTGATCACAATAAGTTATTAAACATAAAGCAGTAAATACACAAATATGACTACAATGAAATTATGGTCGAGAATTCATCAGATGACAAGGAAAGCTTACTGAAACTAGCCAGAAGTAGAAAAGGATTGAGAGATGTCTCTGATCCTTTGGAAATGAATATCGTTGTGTTCGTATAGCTTTTCAAATAAGTTAATCAGCGTGTAACAATTTTTAACTATGTTTATAGATTTATGAAGAACTTTGGACTGTCGAAAGAAGCGTTTATGCCTTGCTCTCCAAATATTTTATAATTGGCAACAGTTGTTAGACTTTGGGCTCAGGGATCATACCTACTGAGCATTGGGAACGAGAATGCACTTAGACTTGCTCAACCACCAACTGTGGTGTTATCAGAGGTGCTAGATGTATCCACAAACGTTATTTGGCCAAGACAGATAAAATTCCATTACGAGGAAGTGGTTTCTTTCCACTTTTTTGCAGTCTGGACTTTTGTGCAAACACCTTTCGTATTTTCGGAGTTTGCTCTATTAGTGACCAACATTCCTAGCTGTTGTTTCGTACTCACGTCCAAGGCGAATTCAGTACAAGGTGGCATAATCCGATCACCTGATAGCTACTTTTTTCTCGAATTTTGGCACTAAAAATTTTGCCGCGGTACGATTTGACATTAGACCTACGAATTACAAAAGCAAAATACATTGAAAATGTATGTACGAGGTGTGTTCAAAAAGTATCGCGAATTTTGTGTTTTTTCAAAATTTATTTATTTATTTATGAATATCTATTTTGTCCCCTCATGGGGATTAATGAGATATTATACACTTGTGCCAACGGTTTTTCCAATCTTCGAAGCACTTCAAAAAATCATTTTTTTGTATCTTGTTAAGCTCCTCCTTCGATGCCGTCTTTATCTCGTCAAGAGAAGCGTAACGTCGTCCTTTCATGGGCCTCTTCAGTTTAGGGAACAAGAAAAAGTCACAGGGGGCCAGATCTGGGGAATACGGTGGCTGCGGCATCATTAGTGTGTTGTTTTTGGCCAAAAAGTCGCGCACAAGCAACGATGCGTGAGCAGGGGCGTTATCGTGGTGCAAAAGCCAATTTTTGTTCTTCCACAAATCCGGGCGTTTCTGGCGGATTGCTTCGCGCAAACTGCACATAACTTGCAGGTAATATTCCTTATTGACCGTTCTTCCCTGTGGCAAGAACTCATGATGCACCACGCCCCTGCAATCGAAGAAAACTGTCAGCAAAACTTTCACATTCGACCGAACTTGGCGCGCTTTTTTCGGTCTTGGTTCGTGCGGCAGCTTCCATTGAGATGATTGAGCTCTGGTTTCCACGTCATAACCATAAACCCACGATTCGTCACCAGTTATGACCCTCTGGAGCAAATTTGGGTCGTCGCGGACAGAGTTTAACATCTCATTAGCAATGTTCATGCGATGCTGTTTTTGGTCACAATTGAGCAATTTTGGTAAAAAAATAGGTAAAAATCGAAGACGATCCAAAACACGTGCAAGCAAAGCAGCTGTCAACAATTAACTGAACATTCAAAATGGCCGAGCTTGTCGGCATAAGTGAGAGACATGAGTACCAACATAACGCCACAAAAAATTCGAAATTCGAATATACGTAACCAGCGAAAATTCAAAATTCGCGATACTTTTTGAACACACCTCGTACATGTGTTTGTATTAAATTCGCCTTGCTCACGTCCTAAGACCCACATAAAATTTATGCAAATAGATAAACATAAGTATTTTAAATAAAAAAGTACGAAAAGCTAACTTTTTTAGCAATTTTTTATTAATTAATTTATACAGCGTTGACAGCAAAATCCTATTCGATCAAGAAGTACAGGGTGTTTTTTTTACAGGTTTGTTTTTCGAATAGAGATAAAACTGGCATTTTGTGGTCAAATCTGGCAACTCTAATGTCATTTATGTTAAGTTTGGTTTGCCATTTCATCATGAACAGGTTGACAAAAGAACAATGCTTGCAAATCGTGCAAATTTATTTCGAAAATAATGGTTCAGTTCGCGAAGTTTACCGTGAGCTCCGTCCATTTTATGGTCGACATAATCGTCCATCAGAGCAATTAATTCGGTTAACCATGGATCGTTTTCGCACTACGTTTACTCTATGTGATAATACGCATCCGCAGAGACGTCGAACAGTGCGCACCGAAGAAACAATTGCCGCTGTAGAGCAAAGTGTTGAAGAGGACCCGAATGAATCGATTCGCCACCGTGCACAGCAATTGGAGCTTTGTCCATCAACTTTATGGAAGATTTTGCGCAAAGATCTTGGCTTGCGACCTTACAAGATCCAGCTTGTGCAAGAATTAAAGCCGCGAGACCATGCAATGCGTCGTGATTTTGGTGTATGGGCCGAAAATGAGATTGATTTCGATGCTGATTTTCATCGCAAAATTTTGTTCAGTGATGAGGCTCATTTTTGGTTGAATGGCTACGTCAACAAGCAAAATTGCCGCATTTGGAGTGAAGAGAATCCACATGAGACCCTTGAAACGCCATTACATCCACAAAAACTGACTGTTTGGTGTGCTCTATGGGCTGGTGGAGTCATTGGGCCATACTTCTTCCGCAATAATGCTGGAGAGGCAGCTACCGTTAATGGAGACCGGTATAGAGCCATGATAACCGACTATTTTGTTCCCGAATTGGATGGCATGAATGTGGATGAGTTGTGGTTCCAACAAGACGGCGCTACATGCCACACAGCGCACGTCACAATCGATTTATTGAAGGAAACATTCGATGAGCGCATAATTTCGCGGAATGGACCTGTCAATTGGCCACCAAGGTCGTGTGATTTGACACCATTGGATTATTTTCTTTGGGGATATGTGAAGTCGCTCGTCTACACCAACAAACCAGAAACGTTAGGGGAATTGGAAGCCAACATTCGTGGCGTTATTGCCGACATACGGCCCCATATGCTCGAAAAAGTGGTTGAAAATTGGACCTGTAGAATTGGCTTTATTCGAGCCAGCCGCGGCGGCCACATGCCCGAAATCATATTTAAACATTAATGGCATAAAATTATCCTTCCAATAAAGCCAAATTGATGGACCTTAAAACGATTTTCTTGTGTTTTATTTCAATTCGAAGTTCTATACCCCTAAAAACAACACCCTTTAGATACACAACAAAAATTTGGAAAGCGATGCGCTACTCATAATACGAATTTGAAATTCGATCTTCGCTGCTCGATAACCGGAAAAAAGAAAATATTTGCGATGGAATAATTGTTTTAAGTTTACTTGTGTATTCAGTACTGAGCTCCTGGTGATTGTACTTGTATTGGCCTGGTACGGGTCTGGTGGAGGATGAGGGGTTCAGAGCAAAAATTAAATACATTTTTTGTTGATGATTTTGATTTCAAATGAACCAAACTTGTGTTAATCTTAGACCGATGTCAGATAAGACTTTACGTAGGCCTTATCCCATGCTTTAGCTTTCACGACTAAAGTACCGTTACCATTTATAAATTACTCCATAAAATAAGGCTTTTGGCGGGACTACTTAGTTCTTTTCGGGCTAATTTCATGACAGTTTCAGGGATAATTTTTGGATCTTTTTAGAATCATTTCGAAATTGTTTTAGAGCGTATTAGGAATTACCTCGAAATTATTCCAAAATTGTCCCGGAAAAATCCCCTAAAACAATCTAGATAATGCCCCAAAATGAACTGTGGAGACGCTTGTAGGTTATGAAACTGACGCTCGGGCAGACTATAAAAGGCAGCATACAAGCATGGCAGGATTTTCAGTTTGTTTTGAAGTGTTGTACAGTTACCATACTCGTGAAATTGTATTGCGTTTATTGCTAGTAAATAAACCCAGTTTTTGTGCGTGTGTTTATTTGACTTTATAGTGAGCCGAGGAAACATCGAATTCGTCACAGTACTTTCCTGCGACTCCCGCCACAAGTTAGAAAGGAACAACGAACAGAGCAGTGGGTTTGGTCTACTAGTTTTTTCCTTTGTTAATTGTCACATTCGCTACGATACCGGGATCTAAATACTCGACGCCAAAAAGTATCGCTAAAAAAGTATCGAGTACAAAATATCGGTATCAAAGGGCAAAAGTATCGATATGGTATCGTATCGTATCGAAATTCGTGTGCCTTAGGTAAACTAACAGTGATAACATAAATTATGATAATTGTTGCGGACGAGCTGGAACTCTGGCAGATCTAAAATTTTACGCATGGGTGAATAACGCGTTGGATTATAAATTTGGTGTCCCTGGTTAGCGCTTTGTGCTATATTAGGAACGGAACAATATGGTGTGTTTGGCATGTTGTACCAAGATGACATTGGGGGCGGAATATTTTCGCCGTAGGGATTGTTTGTATGGCACTGTGTATGGGTCATTAATGGCCGACATGTGGCCGACCGCATATAGTTATCATATTGGACGTTGACTGTATTAACGTCGGCAGAACTTACTATGAGTCCGTTGGCGGTTTTTACGCTGGCGGATACTGTGTCGAGAGAGTAAGCATTGGTACAATAAGCGTTAGCACCGGCAAAATTGGTGCTGGCAGGTGTGGCGTTGGCATGGATGGTACTGCCACCGGTAGCACCGGCAAAATTGGTGCTGGCATTGGGGGCTTTAAGAATATCTGAGTTACCTGTTCTGTCTGCGCTTGAAAAATTGGTGACCTCCGATTCGAGCAAATGGATTTTTGTTGTAACAGGGGTGGTTTCGTTGCTAAGTACGTCGACGGCCTTGACGTTGGTAGCTGACTGACGATTAAGGCCTTCTCTGTATTCGACCCTTTCTTTTTCGGATGAAATAAGTGACATTTGTAAGCTTTTTATTTGCTTGCGTAATTCTTGGATAACTTTATCATCATTTGGCACTATTGTTTCGTCGACTTGCTCATCGCTGTTGGGACTGCTTCCGTTTTCAGACATTTCGACGTTTGATGGGCGTTTTCTTGCACGAAGATTATAGCGTGGTGTTACTTTAACAGATTTTGCGCGATTTTTCTTGCGCGACGGTGTCATTAACGATTTGGATTTTTGATATTAAACGCGATTACTCCGGTTGTTGCGTGAGTTGAGAAAAGATATAAAAAGATGTTGCGGACGAGCAACTTAGTTTCAACTGCACGAGGCTTTCGAAAGTATAAAGAACACAAGCTTAAACCGAATTTGATTTAATGTAATTTTATTGATTATAAAAGTTTAAATAAATGACATTTTGCGTTATAATTCAGTAGTTAGCAAAACTGTTCGTATTTTTATCTTGTATCTTCAGGGCAATTGTGGTTGCAATTTTTCTTTTGTTCCGTTAGGATCCGTTAGTTTTTGTTGTAGCGTTTTAGTTGTCGCGGTTTAGCGAGGTTTTTATATCTTTTCATGCCTCGTGTGCGTTTTAATTCTCGTAGCGAACTGACTGTTGCAAGAACGCGTTTTTGTTCAGTTCAAAAATGACGTGTGGCACGGTTGTATTTTTTGGTATAAATATACAGAGATGATTTAATTTCGTACTTGTAGGTTTGGTAATTTGGATTATGAAGGAAAGCCGTTTATATATTTGAATGTTTGAAATTTGAATGTCGTAACGATAAATTTGAATGTTGTAACGGTTTTCTGGAATATACGTTGAAGTAGGGTGCCTTAATCGGCAACAATAATTGATTAAACACAATGAGCCTTTAGAAATCGGTTTGATAGCGTTGTAAATAAAGTCCGAAGAGTGTATTAAATACCTATGCAAGAGTTTGCTCGAAGAAACGCTTTTCTCACACGCAGCCTACAGCTAAAGCTTCCGTATGTATGCAAGTCTGCTGTGTATGCAGTAGTTTGGCTTTTTGAATTGACCCACCCACCGCCTAGCTAAGTGTTGTTGCCAGCAATTTATTGGCTATTCCGATTAAAATTAGGTTAATGGATACCACTTAAATAATTTAAAGGCTCCACATAAAATTTAGCGCCCATTAAATCCGTTGCACTCGGCGACCTCCAAACCTTGTTTACAGTTAATCCAAACCTTCGTACATACTGCAATTTACATGTTTGTATATGTGTGTTTATGAACAAAAGTTGAATTGAAGTACATAAATTCGTTATTGCGATTGCGAGCCACATTTCTTGCATTGCACGTGCGCTGCAGCTTAACCAATTTGAATGCAACTCGAAAACTCAAAGTGGGTTGTTAAAGTTGGAGTTGAATGCATCTCAGTGAACGTCTTCGTTTGGAAGCATTAGTTGCCATTAGCCTGAGATAACTGCAATTGTACAAACACTACCCAGCTGGAAATTGCGTTGCGTAACTGGTGCAGGAATAATCCGCGTGGAAATGGATTGGATTGAGATGACCAACAGTTAATTATTTTAAATCATATCTGTTTTTCGATAGTATCGAAACACAAAATCTTACCAGCGAGGCGATTTTATCAAAGCGTCAACACCGTTTCCCCGTTATCGTCGTCTGTATTGAGATTGAAGTAAACAAACTTCAAGAAATACTCAAATAATTTTCTTTAAGTAAAGATGCAGTTCAGGCTATCAACGTTTATTGTAAGTTAGAAAATCTTGAATACTGCTCAGCAGTGATGTCGCGAATATTCGCATGTTTTGGAACATTTGCAAAATTCTGCGAATGTTTTGCAAATATGAATATCATAAAAAAAGTAATTTGAAGATCATACCAGGTTAATAAAACTAAAATCCATTTATTTCCAATGTTTTTTAATGCATGAAAAACTAACGCAACTAATAATATATGGTCAAAATAAAAATATATTATTCAACGATAAACTATAAATATATGAATTTTTCTGGAACGATTTTCCGTCATCTCTTGTCAATTTTGGTTTGGAGACAAACCGGTTTCGGCGTTGTGCCATCTTCAGTGTCTTTCTTCGTTCTGTTGCGTTCGTGTTTATTTGTCTGCTTTTAAAATCCTTCGCTGTGCTGTTTTTAGGTACGTTTTGTATGTGCGGCAGATAGCTGGTAGTTTGTGTGTGTGTACGATTGCGCTCGTTAAGTTAGTGTTCGGTTTGTAGTCCTTCGTCTGTGTCGTTTATTTAGTTTGTAGTCGTTTATTTTGGTGTGTGATTGTCTGGTTTGTTGGCATGTAGAAGTCTGTGATTCTGATTTCTTTACCCTCAGGGGGTTGATTGCGTGTTTTGCATCAATCGGCTGTGTTATGTTCTTTCTTTCATATACGTATATATATATATGTTTTCCTGTATGTTTAAACGTAGACCTTTATGTTCTGTATGGAGAAGCTTGGCTGTGTTTTTTATCTGCGTCGGTTTGCATTTGTTTGTGAACATGTGGCTTGCGAAGTTTGACTCCGGTGTGCTATTGGATTTTTGTGTTTTCTTACTGAAATCTCTTATGTGTTGCCGGAATCTAGTTCTAATTTTCCGTCCCGTTTGCCCCATGTAGCTTTGTTGGTATTCGCATGTTAACTTATATATACCCTGTTTGTCTAATGGGTCTTCCTCGTTTGTGCCATTGTTTAAAATTTTTCCTACGTTGTTCCTATAAATATATGTAATCTTAAGAAACAAACAAAAAATGGTAGACGCTTAAACAAAAATACTTCTCTCTTAGAAAATAACAATGAATTTTTTTTAACAAATTTTTTCAGTTAATAATTAAACTTCAGCCACTGAAATATAACAATAAATCGCAGGACAGTTTCAAAGAAAACCCCGTGACTGTCAGGCTTTGACAGAATCTGCTCCCGTTCTCAATCACGGTTGCAATCATCGCAATCACGTATTGGCTTCGTCAATTAATCTGTGATTTGTGTTATTTAGATGATAGAGGAATGCAGATGCGAATTTAAATTTATAACACAACCAAATACGTGCAGACTAAAAAAATTGATACTTTTTCCTCAATGTTTTTTAATGTTAATTCAACATGAATTATCAAAGGTTTGCTTTAAGTTTCGAATGCTCAATTTTAATAAATGTGAATATTGTCTTTTGGTGTGTAAAAGGAAATTACTTTGCAAATGTCGTTTAAAACCCCAAACTTATAGTTATTTTTGGTAGTTTTTTGGAAAGGTGGGTAATTACTTTGCCGTTGTTTTAATTTGATTAAAAATTAATTTTGTTCTGTGTCACCGAACACTTTCCAGTAAACACAGTTACTTATTATTCTTATTCTTATTCTATATCTATCACTGTGCAGTCACAGTCTCGGATCAAAATAGCTGCGACTGAGAAACCATAGTCACAAAACTAACTCTAATTTCAACAGATTTTTTATACCACTTTGGTGGTCCTCGGAAAATTTGCGAGCTAGAACTGCTTTATTTTCAATTATTTGTGAATTTTATTTATTATTTAAATTTGTTTGTTTTAATATTGAATGCAAACCACCCTGTATAAAAACTCATCGTAGACAATTTCGTAGACGGGGCCATGAAAAATGTCGAGAGGGATACCCAGGAGCATAGTATATGGAGTACCTTCATCCACTGCCTTCCACTCAGATTCGCAAAAGAAGATGTCAAACTAGTCGGAATAAACAATGCCCAGGAGTCTTGCCAACATGTCGATTCGGGAACAAAATGCAAACGAAACGCAAGTCTATCGAACGAGACTGCATAGCCCTACACAATTATCGACAAATTTGAACAAAAACTGAATATTCGCAATCGCGAATATCATTAGTGGATATTCGCATCCGCGAATGTTCAAAAAGTGGCATTCGTTAAATCACTGCTGCTGAGCTCCCAAAAACCTCCGAACCCCAGGAAATTCTACGCTATTGATTGTGTTTACTGCATTAAAAGCAAAAAGTACATTTTGAGTACGTACCCAGCAAAAAACGGTTTAAGCAGTAACGAATGCAGCGGCAGAGTGGGATAGAGATATAAGCTCAAAACATTGGTGCCGTTGGCCTATCGCTATAGTCGTATCCTTAACGTAAGAGAAAAACCAACATGTCGGTAAGGTTACGGATAGGGAATTACGCATTGTTTCTCATAATGTTGCTTGAATCAGCTAATTTTTAAGGTTACTGATAACGCACCAATGTTTTGATGTAATTCCGTCTGATGATATCAGTACAGCAAAATAATGTCAATGATAATCAGGGTGCAACATGTATTTCTGTACTTGACACCTGGGAGCAGTTTTTTGCTGTTATCAACGGTGATACACTGGCACCCAACGTGTTAAATAAGATAAAATTATTTGATCGGTTATAACCCGTCAGGGTACCCACTTTCCTAAGTAAAATCATCAGCCCTAATAGGTAGTTACACTGTTACATAAATACACACGAGAATTTCGTTGTACCAGTTTCTCGTAAATTATTGCAATTTGTAGTATGTTGGAAGTTTTTGTGATGAGTTTAATTGCCACCATCGAAAATCGGCATCATCAAGTTGCATTTAACTTGCGCTTTTCAGACTTCCCATCATTCGATGCATTGACTTGCCCAATCAGCATAACAATTGCAGCGATTTATCTCTACATCGATACGAGTTTTAGCCCCTGCAGCAACTATGATCGTTGTCTATTTTATTGTTGCTACTTCAGCGTTGAGTTGTCCGTTATGTTAATTTGGCCGAGATTGGTGCATTTTATTGATTGGATTAAGTTGCTTTCTTTTGATGACATTTTATTTTTATTTACGGAATGTCGGTATATAAATGTAGATAGGTTTGTATGTATGTATGGATATATGTATATGCACATATGTATATTGAAAAGTAGCACCAGCATTTTTGTAACATAGTTTGTTGTTTTTTTACATACTCACAAGAAGAAAAGTTGGACCGCGATAAATTGAATAAAGGTTGAAAGTATTCAAAATTTGCTACTATTTAATTAGATAGCTTTTCCACAAAGAGGAAATATAGGTAGGTAGTAAAATGGAATCTTACCTTCGTAGCCAAAATTTCCCAAAAATAGCGAACTTACGGGTTGAGTGTATTTGCGTACGAATCACGATTATTGAAAATGTTCGTATTCTAATACTTCCCACTGGACTGATTTCAAATGGCAGAGACTATACAACAATAAATAAAATTAACAGTCAATAAAAGAAATAAGGAAGAAGAGAAAAGGAGGAAGATGCAGGGATTAAGGAAGAGGAAGCGCCAAATGAGGAGGGAAAAGAGTGCAAATTTTTGGGAGGGCAACGTGTGCCGGGTCTGCTGGTATGTTAGTAAAAACTAAATATTTTTTACTTATTTATGAAAGTTAGACTAATTTTTTCGCTATCTTCATAAACCCCTGCCCCAGAGCATCGCAAAGATATTTAATAATAATTTTATTTAAATAAACTTGTTGTTTATTTGGAGTACTTTTTGACCCTTAAGGAGTACACCTCACATGTCTGCATGGAAAACTTTCGACATACAAAGACATCGGAAATTATAACACTTCCAGAAAAGATATATGCGCTACTTACTTATGTACATAATCATGCCTGTGTTTATCTGTGAATAAGCGTCGTGAGATTACGACACATGATGGAGTTAAACTTTTTTCGATGCGCTTGGCGGTTGAGCTCAACAAAACACTTTGTAATTGGCGTTGCAGCTGTTGCGGCTATCACGATATGCAGACTCCTTCTATTCGCTGTGCAAATCTAATGCATTTTTGTCAGAACATTGACAAATTAAAAGTGTCAAACGGTGACGGAGAGGGGCGGAGCCAATAAGCAAGGGGCGAAACAGGAATAATTGTACGCGGCTGTTGGGCGAATAGCAAGTGTTGCTAAAATGTGCATATTACATGGCTTCGTGTATGTGCTTGCGAATGTGTGTAGGTGTGTGTATGTATTGTGGAAATGTTGCAATTGCGAACAAGTGCACTCGTAGCCTTTACGTGGATGCGTCATCTAATGGGAAAGGCTCGTTTTCATAGAACGATTACCAGGAAGCATTTGTTGACTTGCTTATCTTCACTTTCTCTATGACGACAAAATAAATAAGTTTCGTAAGTGTATGATTGTGTATTAGAGCGTATCACGATGTATGGTGTAGAAGTTTTCCTCCGCGACTTATCATTCACCTTGTAACATTACCCTCCATCCATGCACATCTTCAAATTATAGTGAAGGTAGAGTTATGTGTATCAGCGTCCTCTTCACAGAAGCGATTATTAGGGAAATAGAGTGCTTACAAATGGATGACATGAAATTAGTGTGGAAGTGTTTGAAATATGCCGGGAAAGATAATAAAGATTATACAAAATTTATATTTGACGGTGAATGCTTAGACACCAAACCGAGGGGGTTGGAATATGCAACCTTCTTCTTCTTTACGAAAGGAGGGGGTGAGATGACCTAGAAGATTTTGCTGGTCACACCAAATCGCTCCCACGACAGTCGGGCATGTACCGCAAGGGAGCACCGGGTTCACTTTCGGCAAAAGGACTGGCACTTCTGACAGCACTCCCCAAAACCTTCGGGGGGTGTTTTTGTCGTTAAAAACAACAACAACCACAACAACGATATAGCTAATCAGCTTTATTGTTATTTGTCTCAGAGCATAGTTCAAAAATGTCACTGAGAATCGATTTAAAGCTATTTTTAATTTTTGGAAATGTGCTGTTGTCCGCATTGTGTATCAGTACAAGTGTGATCTGTCAATAGGCTTCATGGTTGCACCAAAGTGTTGCTGTGTTGCTGTGTTGCACACCTTTTTAATTTAAATTCGTTTGAAAATATTTTAACATGGAATTTCAAGCTTATAATTTTAATATATTTCACATTAAATAGGCTAGAAGAAACAAAATAAAATACATTAGGGCCGTAAGGGCTTAAGTAAACTTTTAAATTTATCTGCCTGATAAAAACATTTTATATTATTTTAAAGGAAAAATTGCAAGTACGTATTTTTGAAACGAGAAGTTAGACAGAAAAGAAGAAGACAATGCTTGATTGGTAAATATAATCAATTCTTGTTTTGTACGCCGGTGTTTTTTTACTTTTCCCACTTTGCATTTTAACGCTAATCGGCAGTTTAATTGACAGAAGTTCCTCGGTTATCAGTTAAACAAAGTGCCGCTTAGCGTAAACCGGGTTTTGAGAAAACGGTCCTTAGGGATGACACTGTAAGTTTTTTCTATAGTTGATGATTGTCAACAGCTTTAAGTGGAACCTTTTAAAATTGTATGCAAATGTTAAAAGTGACAAGGTCAAAATTTTGTTATCTTTCTGTTTTTATTACTTATATATCAAGGCTCATTTTAGATAGATTTACCATTGGAATTATTATTATACATATGGAATTGATACAAGGGAATTGCATAACTTTGCAATTAAAGTTCTATGAATGAGCCACTATAATATTGCTCAACAACAATAAACTTTTGGTTTGATCCCTATGGCCAGAGGGAGATATCTGTATTTATAACATCATGGGGCATAGGCGTAGTAAAATTTTAATTATATATAATTTAACCCAATTTTATATGAACTCTCTGCCAAAAAAGCTTTATTTAAAATTAGGTCATACTTAACTTCAGCTATGACTATGACCCCATATACGAGGTGTGTTCAAAAAGTATCGCGAATTTTGTGTTTTTTCAAAAATTATTTATTTATTCATGAATATCTATTTTGTCCCCTTCAAAGTAATCCCCATGAGATATTATACACTTGTGCCAACGGTTTTTCCAATCTTCGAAGCACTTCAAAAAATCATTTTTGTGTATCTTGTTCAGCACCTCCTTCGATGCCGTCTTTATCTCGTCAAGAGAAGCGTAACGTCGTCCTTTCATGGGCCTCTTCAGTTTAGGAACAAGAAGAAGTCACAGGGGGCCAGATCTGGGGAATACGGTGGCTGCGGCATCATTAGTGTGTTGTTTTTGGCCAAAAAGTCGCGCACAAGCAACGATGCGTGAGCAGGGGCGTTATCGTGGTGCCAAAGCCAATTTTTGTTCTTCCACAAATCCGGGCGTTTCTGGCGGATTGCTTCGCGCAAATTGCGCATAACTTGCAGGTAATATTCCTTATTGACCGATCTTCCCTGTGGCAAGAACTCATGATGCACCACGCCCCTGCAATCGCAGAAAACTGTCAGCAAAACTTTCACATTCGACCGAACTTGGCGCGCTTTTTTCGGTCTTGGTTCGTGCGGCAGCTTCCATTGAGATGATTGAGCTTTGATTTCCACGTCATAACCATAAACCCACGATTCGTCACCAGTTATGACCCTCTGGAGCAAATTTGGGTCGTCGCGGACAGAGTTTAACATCTCATTAGCAATGTTCATGCGATGCTGTTTTTGGTCACAATTGAGCAATTTTGGTACGAATTTCGCGTAAAAATCGAAGACGATCCAAAACACGTGCAAGCAAAGCAGTTGTCAACAATTAACTGAACATTCAAAATGGCCGAGCTTGTCGGCATAAGTGAGAGACATGAGTACCAACATAACGCCACAAAAAATTCGAAATTCGAATATACGTAACCAGCGAAAATTCAAAATTCGCGATACTTTTTGAACACACCTCGTATATATATTTTTTTTTTCCTCGAGGCTAAGTGCACATGCACAGACCTTTGACCATTGTTTTATAGAAAGGTTTGTTAGCAAACTTCAAAAAGTCATTTTGTTAAATAATTTTATATAAGGTGTGTTTGGGTAAAACTTCAGTAACAATTATCCAGCAAACAGATCATCAAGATTTTTTTCTCTCGAAAAATTCGCAAGCAGTGAAATGCTTGAGTGTCAGCTGATTGCCACGATGCAGCGCACAAACCAAATTGCTACATTTGGAGAATAAAAATATTTTTTACATTTTATATATAGTTTATATTATATTTTAACTAAACTATACATAAAAACTAAAAACATATGCAAATTAACACATAAAACTAAACTATTTTGTTGAAAACAATGTAACCATGTGTAAAAATCAGCTGATTTCTTTGATTGCAAACTTAAACTAAGTGTCATTTCGCTCTCTCAATTTCCTTTAAAAATCATTATAGGTTGTAACAATTATTTGCATCACGAACGGGCCTATAGTTAGCATTTATACAATTAGAAAGTTGCCAAGATACATGTGTTTTGAATAGCCAAACTTATTTCTAGCTTTTAGCGAACTACTTTTTTATGCAACCCTGTGAAGTGCATATGCATATACACAGGTACAAATTCGAAAAATTTATGGTAATTACCCTGCAAAAACAGTACGGGTAAAATAATTAGCCAATTTACCCGGAGCCATACCGAAAGTTTCCGTATTTCTCCCATCACATTTTTAAAAGCATCGGTTGATTTTTTGACCGATTCTATTCTCGCGTTCCTGTGTGTGCGGTTTTACATCTCGGTCTTTCTCATTTATTTTTTTACCTAAGATAAACATATAGCTGTACTGCTCTTACCGGTGTCACAGCTACTAGTCATTTGACTCGTATACAAAATGTAAAATTACGGGTTATTTTACCGACATGAATACCAATTGTAGTTTCAGTCATTCCATTTTTTCAGGGTATTTACGACCGCCACAGAGTGCGAAAATACGTCCAAAAATGCTGGAAGAGGTATCAAGAGACGCGTATCGGTCCCAGGAATCATAATCCGAGTCCGGAGAGTAATTATTTTAATTTGCAAGCAAGGTTAACAATTTTCTGTCATTTCTATGTGGTTGTTGTAGACGCAGATGTAGGGTGTGTCAAAAAGTGCAGAAGTGTATTCTGCGAAGAAATAAGGGGGGTCGCGTAGCCGGTGTTGGGCCGGCTAAGGGCTATTTTTTTAAATCACAGCCGAAGGCCGCCAACTCAGAAAGGTGTTCTGCACATAAATACCTTAGATCACGCCCCCTATTTGGGATCGGACCTAGGTCACTTTTTGGTTTTCCATATAAACCGACTTAAATTTAAATTTTTTATTGAGCTATAATCTAAATGTTCGATTTAATAATTTTTCGGGTCTCTTCACTTAATTTTTGCAGTTGAGGTGAGATTGAGACTGTTTTAGACCAAAAGCGTTAGTAACTAATTGAATATAAGCTTCGGTAACATTTTTATTAATTTTGCAAATACCCAGTGGGAAAAGGTAATGTTGGCAATGTATAAAGTACTGTAATGTAATAGAGCTACCCATTATACCTTAGTCAGCTTTTGGTATAGTCTTTTTTATAACAGCGTCCACCTTTTTTACATTGAAAGAGTAATGCAATCCATTTTCCCACTGGCTATTTATACATATATATTTCATACACACAAACATGCACTTGGATACATGTGTAGATATGTGCATACCCTGCAAAAAATGCGATTAGTCTAGGATCAGCCCGGGACGAGTCGCAAAGGAGGATGCGACTTAGACGAGTTCTGATCACTTTGTATGGGTTGCTCTGTTCACATTTATTTGAGCATGTCCTATGGAGAGACCAATTGTACCCATTTATACCCGAACGGGTACGAAAGGAATAATCCACTTTTTACCCAAACGGGTACTTCTAACTCCTATAAGTATGCTACAAAAACTGATTTTGACTTACACCCCTATAATCATGCTACACAAATCAAAATTTAGTTATGTATGTTGAATTATTGCCAACTGTATACAAAAGGGATTAATCGCGGTCGCTCTCTTTAGAGATTAGTCACACGATTTTTTGCAGGGTAAGTACAACAGGTTTATGCTGTTCCACATTGGATTGTGGGTACTTACTTGCACTGTCAACATTCAGTTTTGCCTTCATTTCTTTATGATATATCCATCTTTTAAAAGATTTGTATTGCATAAGACACACCGCACCTTAAATAGCATCATCTCTTGAATTTATAATTGTATACTTTGTTAGTCATTTAAGTTTACACAGCGATCCTTTAACTGGCCTTTAATTTTTCCACTTTTTCAGTGCATATGAGCAATTTATGGAAAAAATGGTTAAATTGTTATATCCTGTTATGCAGGTCTGATCTTTTTGTTTCACGACTTGCAGGAAAAGACATGCCAGTCTCACTTATCCATCGCTTGCTAACCCTTCCGCAGGGTCTTAAGTTGCAAGGTGGTCGGCACAGAGGGATTGTTCACATTTAATTACTATGGATTAGTTTCTTACACAAAATAAGAGAGCATTTTGGAAGAACTGCACTCATCCAGCTATAATTGTGTACGTGTGGGGGCATACTCCCAGGAAAATAAGTGCCTACCATTGACCTCCACCGATGACCGAGCCCTTTTAGGTGGCTAGATAATGGCCACTTAAATCGTTATCAAGCTGAGTTACCTAAATTCGGCAATTAGATCTTGTCTGTTTCCCGAATGTAAACAATATCTTGAGTTCCAAATGATCTTCAAATGGCAAGCCTTGTGATTTCTCACCTTAGGTGGTACAGTGGATTTGAGATACGACGGGAAACTTATTTTCTTCGAACATTTACCAATATAATGTCAGTCGTATTGTTGTGTTTTTTGGAATCAGCGAGAAACTTCGAAACAGACTAATTCTGGCTCTGAACATATTTATAATATAACAACTTAGGTCATTTGGGGAGGTGCCCACTTCTAAGATATGGTAAGCTTCTTCTCAAATTTCTGGTTTGTTACTTCTCATTTTTAATACAAAATGGCAGGAGCTATAATTTTTATACCGACTTTGAGTGGTACCTGAAAGTCGGATTCGTTTTTTAATATTTTGTTATTAGCAGCCCTGGGACTTGACTAATATTCCATGAGCATGGTACAACTTAATCCCGAGTTATGACCTCTAATCCATTCTCAATAGTTGCGGGAAATTGACTATATATAACTTATAACTACATACGAGTATATCCTTAGCGGAAAGCAAGTTTTAAATCAGTTGGCGGTGAGCTGCTTAGTTATGCATCGTATGGGAAAGTAAGTAAGATATGTTGGGATGTTACTTGAAGTTTGAATGTCAATAAAGCTTCAAAGAATATACTCCTGAGTCCACTATTCCCCTTAGGTTAGCTTAGGTTAAGAGAGCGTACATGGGATATCCCAAGCTTCCACTTGGAGATACTTATGTCCGTTGTGAATGCTCTCATTGCGAGCCGGGTTGGAGCACATCCGTCCAACAAGGTATTACTCACTTAATCCTATTTAAACAATATACTCTCCCATATGAACTTGAGATGGAGCGAAAGATCCACTTCCCTCACCTTTGTTAGCCTATCGAAAAATCATGCTGCCAGAAATCTGAGACGCTTTGACTGTAGTCCTGGCCATCGACAAAGAAAGTGTTGCATTGACTCCTCTTCCTCCTCATCCTTACTCGTTCTATGTAGATACGTGGGATAGCACAATGTCCTGTGATGAGATTTGTTTAGTTTGAGAAGGAAGCTAATTCTTTTTCTGACCATATGGACCTTGAATGCTCATCGATTCGCCTTAGCAGATTTCCCAATGGCTGTCGCACGGAATTGTCTACCTCGTGTATTCCCATTTCGGAGCCCTTCCTGGCCATATCATCAGCTATTTCGTTTCCATCAATGCCGCTGTATCCGGAGACGCAGCAAAGAGAAATTTCGAGATGATCCAGAGCCTTTAGCGAGGTTCGGCACATTCGAATCATATCAGATTTTATGACGTTAGATTCGAATGCCTTTACAGCAGCTTGGCTGTCAACAAAGATCGTTTTATTGATCGCTGGTACTATATTCTCTACCACCAATGCAGCTTAAGTTTAGAGATTTGATTTCTAATGCTTGTTGTTGTTCCAAAAACTTTAAACTTTAATCTTGTTAAATATGATTTTTAAGACAACATGCTTGTTCCTATGGCGAGACATTTCGAATATCCAGCCTAATCTTTTTTATCGCTAATTTCCGTCTCATTACATTACAGACGACACATTTGTGTGCAACAACGCACTATCACAATGCCGGTGAAAACAACCGAAGTCTATGCCAGACCAATTTGGAAGCACGTGAATACCCCATGCAGTGCCGTACAAGTCCAAACGCAACATCCAAATCAAATGTGCACGCGAGTACAATTAGTTCATGAGCAAGCATTCCGCGATGTCATTCGTCACAAATCGTCACAACAAGTCACTTACGATTGTTGTAACGGTTGGGAGCGTGAAACACCACACACAGACGGATGCATGAAACGTAAGCTACACTTTACTCATTCTGTTATACTCGTACTAATGCGCCAAGCAGATACAATACGGCAATACGTTGAAAAAACTGGCAGCTAAGTAGAATGCGAGTGTTGGCGTGCGTAACAACAGATTCGCCGGATACGGCAAAGTAGATTTTGCTCTAAATTTTGACGGACACGTCGACGGTGAAGTACTGTATCTGCTTGGCGCATAAGCCATTAATACTAAAAGGCTGTTTACATTTGTCAATTTCACAGTCAACTTCTTGTTGATTCATACAAGTTGCGTGGTTGTGAACGGATCGTGCATGGCAGCCATCCAACTTTTGAATCAAGTCTGTTGCAATTTGTGTGCTCTTTAATGACATTTTTCTTTTAACAGCAATTTGCTCTACGCATTGCCAAAATGGTGGCACTTGTACTGCAGCTGATACATGCAGTTGCCCATCGGGCTTTAGAGGACAGTTTTGTGAGCACGATGTGAATGAATGCAAGGAAGACAAACCTTGCGATCAGACCTGCGTCAATACAGTTGGTTCATATTTTTGTAAATGCCGCAATGGTTTTGTGCTACAAGCGGACCAACAAAGTTGCAAAAAAATTGGTATGTAAATGCAGTTCAAAGGTTATTCAACAATAGTTACTATGCTGATAATTAAAACGTTTTTTAGACTTGCAAAATGATGATGCCTTTGAGGCACGCGATCTGGAAAACGACATTGAGTCAAGTGCTAATGAAGATATGAGCGCCCGCCTTCAAAAAATTGAGCGCTCGTTGGCGAATGAACGAGTGCATACGAACGAATTGCAAAAGTCCTTACAAGCCACTTATAGCGTGGTGGATACGCTCAAGACGCGCCTAAATACAATCGTAAGTTTGCTTTGTTTGCCAAATTTTAAGATTTCGTTGCTACATCTGTATATATTTTGCTACTTTTTTATGTCAACAGGAGAAGCAACAGCAAGATATGGATCGATTGCAATCTAATTTGTATGCCACTGAAACCCGCACAAACAAACTCGAGGGCATGCTAAATTTATTAATGAAATGTCGAAATGGACCAAGTGCCTACTGCCCGTAGGCGTTAGAAATCGGTATATATGTATGTATGTATATATGTGTGTGGACATTATGTATGTATAGAGCTAGACCGAATTCTAAATGAAAAAGAACTGTATTTCTAATTAAGTTAGTTTAGGATTAAGGTCATCTTGAAAAAAATTCCTTCACTTTACATAACACCCTTGTTGGATACAATGCATTGAGCGCCACTAACTTGCGTATATCAGGAAGCGGAACAAGTAAAAACTTCACAATTTCAACTCAATTTTAGTGGCCATGCAGTGGCCGAATGCATCAGAACCAGTATGGTATGTTATCTGTCAAAGGCACTTCAAGATGGAATAATAGAAAGGGAAGCAGGATGAGAACTATTTGTATAGGATTCTAGGTCTAGTGCAGATTTGTACTGTTCGCTGTTTAATCAGGGCTCCTGCCATTGTCCATTCCATGGTGGAGAGTTGCCATGGGATTGTCTGCTTACTCTTGCCCTGTCCAATAGATACACCGATTATATATTTATCAGTTCTCATTCAGTAGCAAAGTGTACACAATTCTTTTGAGAATCGGGTAAGATTTCATTGTATAGTATTAATCTATTCGCACTTGAAGTGTTGGGGAGGGGAGATGATCCAAGCAAAAGCTGTGACTACCCCAGTTTCTTCAAGGCGATTTGACATTCATACCCACAAAAACCATGTGTGAACTTTATCCTCTTTTTTTTTCTGTTGATCAGTCATGTACTCCAGTGCATTTGAGATGCGTATGTGGTGGTTTAAATGCATTTTCTTGCGAAGTATTAGTGCTTTTGCAGGGTGTCAAACCCCAGCTGCCATTTCCACTTACGTTCCACGTATTCGCAGTTTTTGACACACGCGAACGCCACAGAGTGATAAATGGTCAGTAATGTTTTTTGGAAATTGGATACGCGAACATACTTACATAACTATAAATACATACACAACTGTCAGCGGTTATAAGAAATATTCAATAAGGTGGATCGCCGTCTACTCCGATAACTATAGCCCTATATAAGGTAATTGCGTATAATTAATATAGTTTCTTAATTTAAGCCTCTTAATAAGTTCATTGTACTCCCATAAATGCCTTATAATAAGGAATTATGTCAGCCTTGCCTTGCATAAGTTTTACGCAAAGAGAAGCTAGCTCGAAGAGCGAGTTACCCATTATTTCTGCAGCAAATTGCAATAGCTCAAAACAAGGCCAGAGCTACAACATTTTGCAGCGGTACGCGTTCTATGGTGGTATACTTGGCGATGAATGTAGTTGTAAATAAATAATAATGCAATATTAGAAGCAAAATTTGTAGCTAAAATAAGAAGCAGCACACCACAAATTAGAACAGAAGCTCGGCCTTAATCTCATCCGAGGTATATTGTGCCAAATTATTATTATTATTGTTATTATTAAGCATAACTATACGAAATAAAATTAAAACAACTTTTTGCCAAATGAAACGGTCTTGTTGTATTAACTGGCAAACTTTTGGTAGTCTCAGCATGCTGTTTGTTATTCAAAAAATCAATTATTCACTTACTTAAATGGCGCTTAACCGTCTAAACGGCTTTGACTGTCCAACATAGCGCGCCAGTCAGTTCTTCGCTTCGCCAACTAGCGCCAATTGGAAACACCACGGGATCGCAAGCCGGTCTCCACTTCGTCCTTACATCGGAGTGGTGGTCTGCTTGCGACAAATTATTTAAGAATACAAAATGAGGTATTGGCCGACCGGTTATTGACTATGCTGCGCCCATATCGTCGCCCAATCTTGCTGACACCAATTGGAGGAAATTGCAAGTCTGCCAAAACACCGCCATCAGAACTGCTAGGGGATGTCTGAGGCTCCCTGCCGGCCTTAAAAGGTGGACCGCTAATTACCAGTCAAATTCAGGAACAACACATAAGGAGACATCTTCGTAAGCACTACCATGAGATCCGACATCATATTTCTTTGCCGTTTGATCTGCGGAACCATAGACGGGCTCTAAATGACCTCCACACCGAGTCGGTAGATAGATCTCTCAGATCCCGTTACTAATACTCAACCACCGGAATTGGCTGAAGAGGAGCGTGTACTTCCGAGGGAGACCAGGGTCATGCTAGCACAACTTCGCTCTAGATATTGTAATAGGTTAAACTCTTACTTATCCAGACTGAACCCCAACATACCAAATACATGCCCTGCATGTGGTATGTCCCCTCATGATACCAAACATCTCTTCTCCTGTTCAGTCAAACCCACTCTTCTAACACCTACATCAATCTGGTCCAACCCTGTGAAAACTGCGCGTTTCCTCGGACTTCCTTTAGAAGAGCCTAATGACAATTTAGAGTGATCGAGCCCACTGTTAACAACAACAACAAAATAAGTACCCGGCACCCCTAAAAACTCTTCCGATAAGTGCATATAATAATAATAAAATTTAGGTAATGCACTGCGACCTTAAGATCTATTGTGACCTCATATCCTTATAGCACGTCTTTTAGGCCGATCCCCTTCAGGAAATCCTGTTGATTATTGGTTTGTATAATTTGGTTTTATAACCACCCAATTTATCCCCTGTCGGCTTTTTATATTCCTTAGTCTTTCTTTTATTGTGTGTGGACCAACTGCCCGAAAAGGGTGATGTTTTTCGTTAGAGTAGCCACGTTGCAAATATATTTCTACACACAGACTAATAGCGACTACTTCGGTCTAAACCATGCCCCCAATACTCCCCTATCCAGACTGAACTCCACCATTCCAAATACTTACCTTGCATGTAGTATGTCCCCTCATGATACTAACCATCTATTTTCCTACTCTTCTAACACCATTATCACTCTGGTCCAACCCTGTCGAAAAGGCGTGTTTCCTTGGACTTCCGTTAGAAAAGCTTGATGACAATTCTCAGAGTGCGCATGCCCATTTTGCAGGGCGAAGCACTGTTAATATCAACAACGACATCTTGTCTCCCAGCTCTACCGTGAACCTCTTATCAAAGCTCATTACCTTAGCCAGGGCATGGTGCTATGTGCAATGGGCTCAGATCAAGCAGCACTTCCACTGCCGCTGTTGGCAAAGTTATAATGTGAATTTCCGCTATGACACTGGCGGTAAGAAAAAACGCCGAAGAACAAGTTTTCACGTTATGACGGCTGTAATATGGTGAGCGGTAATTCTATACGACAGCACGTAACTGCTAATATACGTCCAAAATTTTCGGGAAATGTATCAATAATACGAAAGCGGAAATTGGATATTTTATGTCTGTTCAGAGATATTTGCAATCAAAGTTGAACATTTTCTGTAATTTTCATGTGGTTGTTGTAATCACAGATTAGGGTGTACCGAAAAGTGCAAAAAGTGTGTTCTGCGCAGAAATACTGTGGACCGCGTAGCCGGTGTTGGGCAGGCTAAGGGTGATTTTTTTTAAGCGCGGCCGAAGGCCGCCTACGCAGAAAGGTGTTGTGCACATAAATACCTTGGATCAAGCTCCCTATTTGGGATCGGACCTAGGCCATTTTTTGGTTTTTTGCTAATAACTTTTCACTGAAACAAATTATTTAATTTCCGCTTTCGGATTATTGATACAGAGATCAAAACGCGTCTTTTGATAACTTTCCCGAGATTTTTGGACGTATATTAGCAGTTACGGGCTATCGTATAGAATTACCTAGTGAGCTTTAACGTCTCTTTAGTCTCCACATGATTGCTTCTACATTGCCAAAGTTTTGAAGGAACCAAAGCTTTATCGTCTAAGGCTAAGCTCCCACAGCTACCGATTTTTGTCGTCAGACACGGTGGACAAATTTGAGCATTTTAACGGAAGGGTTGTCTTGATTTACATTCGGGTTATTTTTGTTTACATCGAGCGAGATCTTTAAAAATACATGTGTATGCATGTGTGTTTATGCTGTCGGACGAGAAAAATATGTCGCAGTGGGACCGAAGCCTAGTCATAATAGAAATGAAATAAACGAAAGAAATAATTATAGCTTCCCAGCAAACCATAGGAGTCATAAATGAGTCAGAAAGGAGTCTTAAATTGGAGAGTTTACGCTCTTTATGAGTCCGAAATGAGGGTATTTCCCTTATTGCGATGGTCGTCGCATATGAGCTGAATTTCATATATCATATGAGCTTGAATAGGAGTCATATATGAGATATTTTTGTCTCATAATCGACACATATTGGACTCCAAAACGACTCCTATACGAAGCGTTTCGAAGTGATTTGCTCCCTGACAATCTGCCCTTTTTGGCCCCTTAAAAGATAATTTTCGGAACTGAAATTCATGTATAATATGAATATCTGTTCCAAAGATAGACTCCGATATGATCGTTTTTCTGAGGTTCATATTTTCCACATATTTAGGACTCATATTGAACTTCTAAATTATGAGCTCTCCGAAAATGTTTGAGGGTTATGTCTCTTAAACACATGTTTAAACATTGATTTATACACAATTTAACATGAAAACAGATAGAGCATCGACGTAAACGTAAACGTAGCATAAGGTACTATGCAACTCTGTGCTTCCGAATTGCGATGTCAAAACAAAATTCAAAAACAAAGGATCGAAGAAAAATTATTAAAAAACAAAAGAACGTAATTTTTTTATGTTGATTTATCACTGTTTATGTACAATAATTGTACGAAATTGTATAGTTTGGATAATATCATTACTTTTACCTAACGGAAGTGCAAAAAGTGACAGTTGAAAATCTATGCCATCTTCCTTTTTCTTGGTGAAGGCCAGGCAAAATTTTTACATTTTGGAATATTGCGATAAAAACTTTCTTTCAAAGGATCTAAAAAATTTTACACAATGACATCAAATAACAAAATACCCCTAAAACAAGCCGAAGTCTCGGTACGCCGCTTCAATGATCTTGCGATTCCGCATCATTTAGGACTACTAAAAAATCATCGAAGTAATATAGAAAAAAGTCTAGCGCTGGGTGATTGGAACAAAATTAAAAAGGAAGAAATCAATGCAACTCGCGTCATAAAGCAAATAAAAAACTTATTATTGGAAATGGATGCGTTAAGAGAGAAAGTACGACCTGAGGATTTGAAAAAGTTCGATATTATGATGGAAGTTGGAAAAAATAAAGCCTTTGAGGGCATGAAGGAATATTTGGGTAAGACTTTTTTAAATCTATAGCTCATCAACTATATGAAATACTTTTTACATAAAGAGCTGCAACTTAAAGCGCCATCAAATAAAAATCACGCACATATAACAGACAACAGTGAAGATGAAGAAACACAACCAGTGGAAATTGGCTCCACTATGGCACATCGACGGGCATTACCAGCGATTGAAGCCAATTTTCAACAAGAAGAATATCAAATACAACAACGTCAAGCATGTTTAGATGAATTGCAACAGCTACAGAGTGAGATACGTGATCTGAACGGAATGTACCACAATATGCATGATCTTGTACAAGAACAAAGTGAGAGTGTTCAAGTTATTGCTGACAATGCAGAAGAAGCGCTAGAGCAAGTGCAAATTGGAGAAAGTAATTTACGTCGGGCACTTATGTACAAGAAAGCCATGTATCCGGTTGTAGGGGCTGTTATAGGCACATGTGTTGGTGGCCCTATTGGTTTGGTAGCAGGTTTAAAAGCAGGTGGACTGGCGGCCGTAGGATGTGGTATACTTGGTTTTACTGGTGGGTCGGTTCTAAAGAACAATCCATCTGCAAATCCTGCAGTAATGCAAGGCAATATTGAAGAGGAAACTTATCAAGAAAACATAGCAATGGAAAAAAACGAGGAATGACGCCAAGTGAAGGAAAATAAAAATCGTGAATTATCACGAATGTTGACAAACGGTGACGGGCAACAAACTCGTATAGCTCACGCTGCAACTGGTGTGATATATGGCGTGCATAGTTTCTGTTCCATACAATGAAGACTTGATTGATTTTAGATCGATTGTTGATTTTTTTTATAAGTAAACTTATGTACAACCAATGGCCGTTCTATATTTTAATTATATCTTTGATATGTTCCCAAACAGTTAAATAAGATAGGACATGCGATACATCCCCCCTATCCACAGTGAGTTTGATAGTCTGTTTGGTTTAACATCGACAATTGGAAAGAGAGATAATGTGTTACATGTTATGCCCATTATTGATCAGAAAAAATACATACGTACATATGTTAGAAAAATGGAAGGGCATTAGAAACGAATATACAAATTTAATAGTTTAAAATAGGTGACATCTCGAGTCGGACCTTATTAACTTAGGTTAATTAAAATTTGTATAAAAATATACATTTTATTTGAAAAAATTTATTTATAATCCACAATAAATATTAGGACAATTCGTATAACTCAAATGCCTCGCTAACATTTATGAAAGTTTCATATTTACGATGTTTACATAGCTAAGAGGCATTTGAACGCTTACTTGATTAATTTGTAGTATTTTTCTTCATAAAAATAAGTAAAATTTCTAAATAAGTTATTTAAATATAATTTATTAGTACCGAAATCAAAAAAAAAATTCTGTACAAATATATTTTATACATTTTCATTTGTTGTAAATATTCTTGTTGTGAAAGCATTCGTCTGTTGACATTTCTATACAAATAGTTTTGTAATTGGTAATTTTATAATTTAATCACCACTCTGGCAATCTTTTTGCTTGAAATATTTTTTCTGTTTAATAACTTAGTGTCTATAAATGAAAATGATCACTACAGCGGTACATTTGCTGTAGTCCAAGTCTGTCTAAAGCGTTTCTTCATTGCATGAACCTTCTTTCTCGTTCGTCTAGCTGTTGTCTTCGGTTTATACCAAGGTGGATATGAACCATGCTGGTCTTTCATAGTTTTGCTATTGTAAACATGCACTTTTCCAGTTTTCTCGTTCACTATTGTAAAGTTCTTGCCTGGCTCACGACGCTCTTCCATTTCATGCTCGAGCTCCTGTTCTTCACGAGTTTTCTTTTCCTATAAGTATATTTAAAGAAGTTGGTAATAAATATATTTAATTAACAATGTCACTTCTTTTTACAATTTTTAACTCCTTGGCTGTCTTTACGGTGGCAACATTGGAAACATCCTTCATCACTTCATTTCCGTCAGCGTCAATTAGACCCAGCGTTTTCTTTAGACGAATAAGTTCTTTAGCATCATAGCGGGCTTTTTTTATTTTATTCATTTCATCACGGCGCTTACGGGAGCGATTATTACGGCCCATTTTGCTTTAATTATCAAAATTCTTTCAATAAAATAAAAATAAACACGTGTGAACAGCGAAAACCTATTATTGAAAGAATGGCGAACCGTCAAGAGTTGACAGTTTGCAGCGAATATTCCCAAGTATGTACCATCTCTAACTCAATAGCACTCCCACCACTAGTTCAACCCAACAGAGATAAAGCTCGTTGGTGCGTTTCCGGTATCCTTATAAAACAGCTGATTTTACCAACCTTATTATAAACAACCCTACTAGACGGGCCTAAGCACACTCACCAATGCATGCAAGCACAAATTGTAATTTGCCAACACACACAAAGCCTTCTGTCAAATTTTTCTTTTTCTTTGTGTATCTTCTTTGATATTGTGAGCAAGTTGTAAGTGCGCCATTAAAAAATTCATAAAATATTAAACAAGGAGTATTGCAGTGAAACTGCAACTAATTTACCAATATAAGGCAAGTAATTTACCAATATAAGGCTATTATAAAATGCGAAATTGTGTATTTTCAGGTGGCCGAGCAAACGGAACTTCAACCGTAGGAAAATTGGAATAAAATTAGTTTTGTAATTGTTTAGTGGTATTAATTATGTATCTGTGTATGTTAGCTATAAGTTGAAATGGAAAAGTTGTGTTAGTTTTAATTATATTACATTTTAAAAGAAATCTAAAAGCATTTGGTTTTCTTAGTTAGCTATATATGAAGTTTGCATCATGCATAACCATTTGCCCTAGCGTGCGTTTGCAGTATACCTGACAGCGCTAACCATACTTTTCGTTATAGATAATGAGAATGAAGAGAACAGATATATCTTTCATAACATGTGGCTGCACGTGAGCTAGAAAGGGATGCCGTATACTGTAGGTGTATACACGGACAGCAGAAACATGGTTAGATTTGGCACACTGCTCTTCAGAAACTAATTGAGAAAAATAAGTCAGGCCGAGAGGTTATCTGACTTACCATTTAACTGGTACCTGTCTAGTAGGGAATGCAATCAACCAATTGCATGTTGGTTTTTCTCTTACGTTAAGGATACGACTACAGCGATACGACAAACGCACCAATAACTTCAGCTTAAGGATGGCTACGTTCATGGTATAGGGTGTTTTTTTTACAGGTTTGTTTTTCGAATAGAGATAAAACTGGCATTTTGTGGTCAAATCTGGCAACTCTAATGTCATTTATGTTCAGTTTGGTTTGCCATTTCATCATGAACAGGTTGACAAAAGAACAACGCTTGCAAATCGTGCAAATTTATTTCGAAAATAATGGTTCAGTTCGCGAAGTTTACCGTGAGCTCCGTCCATTTTATGGTCGACATAATCGTCCATCAGAGCAATTAATTCGGTTAACCATGGATCGTTTTCGCACTACGTTTACTCTATGTGATAATACGCATCCGCAGAGACGTCGAACAGTGCGCACCGAAGAAACAATTGCCGCTGTAGAGCAAAGTGTTGAAGAGGACCCGAATGAATCGATTCGCCACCGTGCACAGCAATTGGAGCTTTGTCCATCAACTTTATGGAAGATTTTGCGCAAAGATCTTGGCTTGCGACCTTACAAGATCCAGCTTGTGCAAGAATTAAAGCCGCGAGACCATGCAATGCGTCGTGATTTTGGTGTATGGGCCGAAAATGAGATTGATTTCGATGCTGATTTTCATCGCAAAATTTTGTTCAGTGATGAGGCTCATTTTTGGTTGAATGGCTACGTCAACAAGCAAAATTGCCGCATTTGGAGTGAAGAGAATCCACATGAGACCCTTGAAACGCCATTACATCCACAAAAACTGACTGTTTGGTGTGCTCTATGGGCTGGTGGAGTCATTGGGCCATACTTCTTCCGCAATAATGCTGGAGAGGCAGCTACCGTTAATGGAGACCGGTATAGAGCCATGATAACCGACTATTTTGTTCCCGAATTGGATGGCATGAATGTGGATGAGTTGTGGTTCCAACAAGACGGCGCTACATGCCACACAGCGCACGTCACAATCGATTTATTGAAGGAAACATTCGATGAGCGCATAATTTCGCGGAATGGACCTGTCAATTGGCCACCAAGGTCGTGTGATTTGACACCATTGGATTATTTTCTTTGGGGATATGTGAAGTCGCTCGTCTACACCAACAAACCAGAAACGTTAGGGGAATTGGAAGCCAACATTCGTGGCGTTATTGCCGACATACGGCCCCATATGCTCGAAAAAGTGGTTGAAAATTGGACCTGTAGAATTGGCTTTATTCGAGCCAGCCGCGGCGGCCACATGCCCGAAATCATATTTAAACATTAATGGCACAAAATTATCCTTCCAATAAAGCCAAATTGATGGACCTTAAAACGGTTTTCTTGTGTTTTATTTCAATTTGAAGTTCTATACCCCTAAAAAAAACACCCTTTACAAGAATAAGGTAAAGTCATGGAATAGTCAAACAGGTAACAGCACGGCGGCCATGTTGAAAATTGCTTATCTAAAAGGAATACTTAAATAGAACGAAAATCGACACTAATGATGGCACAACGCCGAAACCGGTTTGTCTAAAAACCAAATTTGACAAGGGATGACGGAAAATCGTTCCAATATATATAAATTATTCACCATGTCGGAAAAACAACAAAACAAAATAAATTTGCCGATGACCTTGCAATTGCTTATGGTTCTCCGAACCTTTTTGATCTAATAGCCTGTATAAATCATGATGTTCATCTTTTAAGAACTTGGTTTGCTAAACATAAGTTCGTTGTCAACAATAAAACTAAGCTTATGTTTTTTAGTTTGACTGCAAGAAAATATCCAGATGTCGATATTACTTTTAATTCTTCGTTTTGCGAACGATTTGCTCTACACGAACCACTGTGTCATGATATGCAATCAAGTACGTTTAACCCGCTCGCTGCCTGTAGTTACAATTGTTTCAAAACTGAGACTGTTGAAGACTTTCAGTATCTAGGGGTCACAGTCGATCAAAGCCTGAACTGGGGTAACCACATATCCCGTCTGAAACTATATCTTCAATCTTCGATACGCTGTTTCTATCTTCTAAAATCGTGCTGCACTAAAGATACCCTGACAACATTTTACTATGCATTAATTCATTCTAGACTACTATATGGGATCAGCTGTTGGGGGGGTACCTCCCTAAACAAAATTCAACCAATACAAACTTTGCAAAAATGTGTTATTCGAAATATATGTAATGTAAATCGACTCCATCCCTCGGGGAAGCTTTCTAGAAGCCTAGAGATTCTTCCAGTAAGGGACCTGTACTATTTTAAAGTCTTAAAAATATTCTTCATTAGGTGTGGGTACCTGCAGAGTATGAGATCCGAATCATATAACCTGAGGAAAAACTCTCATCCTATAGTAGTTGAACCTGCAGCGAGAACCACAAACTCAACCAAATTTTATGCAGTAGTGTCTCGTAAACTATTCAATACCCTTCCTGCCGAGGTTCGTTAATTAAGAAATCTTCAGCACTTTTTGAGCAGGGTGAAAGCGTTCCTCTTAAGTTTCTGACACGATGAAATCGAAACTTTGCTCCGGATTAATTCGTAAGCATACAATAAACAAATATATTAATTAAGCCATTAAATTTCTTCTTTTTCCTTTTTTTTGTTTACCTAAATATTTTTCACAAACTCATTTAAATGCCAGTGTTGCAAGTGCTTGAAAATTCACAGTTTATTATTTATCTTATATGTATTTACATTCAACTAAATTTTTATTTAAATATTTAACAGTGCACCCCACTGTATTAATATATTTACTAGATGGTATTTGAAACAATGTTAAACTTAACATATAAAATGCCTTATCTTTTCCTATACCTACATACGTGTACCTTACATAAGTTCTAATGGTTCATATTGTATTTATTTGTAATTTATAATTTATTATGTACATAAATGGATATAAGGAAAATGTTTAATAAATGAAAAAAAAAAACTTCTTTACACCATTTTACATGCTTATTTGTATTCCAAAATGTTCTTTCACAGCTATGAAGATTGTACTTGGGAGACCAGTTCTTCAGAAGACCAGAGCTTCTTGTATTTTATTAACAATATAACATATTGCAATACCTGATAATCCGATCGTTTACCTATGCTACGATTCACCGGTGTTAATATTAATGTCGAAAATTTAGTTAGTATAATAAGTAATATTCTCAAACGGCAATGTTGTGGGCTGGGAAGCCGCTACTTTTAAACAAAAGGTAATAAGTAACAGTTTCATAATACAACTGTGACAACTTTCAGGCGGAGCTTCTTTTCCAATTTCTGTACGCTCATTAGTACCCCCCATAGATTGAAGTTGACACAGTTTAATGTCCACTCGGAACAAAATATACAATGCCCGCAGACGTTTCATTAAATTGTATTAGGAACAAAACATTTTTGTCGACCCCTGACTAGAAGCCTCTGTAAAGCTTCGTATTTTAATTTTCGATATCAGAGTAAAAGGCCGGTATCCATTTAAGAATAGTAAAAGGAAGTAAAGTGCCAGTCAATGGAATGAAAGTAATTAAATTTTTACTCCTTTTTACAATAACAGGTAAAAACTCTTTTTAACTTCTTGTGGTCCTAGAAAATACGCCCTTACCATTCCAGATAGCGGATGTCCAAGGTGAATTTACAGCCCAACCTAATATAACCGCACAGCGTTTTTTACCGCAAGAAAATAAACGACTTTTTTGGCTCTACCCCAAATAAATTTGCGTGCGTGAGTAGATCTCATATACACAACTGACGTGCCAGCTGAGCGTAAATGTCAAATCGATATGTCACGCCAAAAAAAAATTGGAAATCGAGTTAGATTTTCACGCTGTGAGCTTAGTTTAGGTTGCTCTCATATAATTTGTACGTGCATGAGACATTTTTAACAGAAAATTGCCGAAATGCGTTTATATTAGGTTGGGGTGTTAAAAAGGTGGACGAAAATGAACTGACGTTTGTATTTTTTTTTATTTTACGGTTTTCTGATTGTTGTCAAAACGTTTATATTTATTTACAAACCATTTGAATAGAATAATTTGAGGTAATTCTATACGACAGCACGTAACTGCTAATATACGTCGAAAAATATCGGGAAAGGTATCAAACGACGCGTTTTAACCTTCTTATCAATAATCCGAAAGCGGAAATTCGATATTTTATGTATGTTCAGAGATATTTGCAATTAAAGTTGAAAATTTTCTGTCATTTTCATGTGGTTGTTGTAATCACAGATTATGGTGTACCGAAAAGTGCAAAAAGTGTGTTCTGCGCAGAAATACTGTGGACCGCGTAGCCGGTGTTGGACCGGCTAAGGGTTATTTTTTTGAAGCGCGGCCGAAGGCCGCCTACGCAAAAAGGTGTTGTGCACATAAATACCTTGGATCAAGCTCCCTATTTGGGATCGGACCTAGGCCATTTTTTGGTTTTTTGCTAATAACTTTTCACTGAAACAAATTATTTAATTTCCGCTTTCGGATTATTGATACAGAGATCAAAACGCGTCTTTTGATACCTTTCCCTTTTGGACGTATATTAGCAGTTACGTGCTGTCGTATAGAATTACCTAATTTGAAATATTGGCTAAAATTCAGTGTATTAGTTTGAATTCGATTCAATAGCGTAGACATGACCAATGCACTGTATTTAGAATACATGCAACCATGCCCCCGATTTCTTTTTCGTTGAAACCAACTCAAACTAGCGCATAATTGAAAACGATAGTTTCGTAATGGTTGCGTGCTTGAAACCAAGCGTTCTCATGAATCTCCGCATAAATACGTTCGTTGCATGACGAATTTCCCGACTAGGATGTACTACGCTCACACTGTCACAGATTTTTCTCGTGCCACAGAAACACACATGCATGTATTTTTAGTAAGCTCACCAGATGGAAACAAAAATTACCTGACCGTTTAAATAGAGCGAGCTCGAATTTGTCGGCCGTGTCGGACCAGAAAATTAAAAAAAAAGTATTCCTGTAACAGAATTGTGGATATGCAAATCGGTTTGATTTTATTGGCCCCATGGTGCTTAATGTATACGGAGCATGGAGCATTATGTATACGGATGGATAGGAATCCTTTAACCGAACGGCCGGGAAGGTCTCATGTTGTGTTCAGCAGAGAATTATTACATATTTAAAAAAAATATTGCTGTGCATAATCCAAGGAACAATAATTAAAGCTGGTAACTGTGTTATTTATATGTTACTAAAAAATTTCGCAAGCTTTCTAATATTTTCCGGGTCACAAGCATTTCAGAGTATAATTATTGATTTGGTAATTGTTTCCTTTAGGAGACAACTGCTAAAACACGTCCAAAAACATCGGAAAATGTATCAAAAGACGCGTTTTGACCTCGGTAATAATAATCCGGAAGCGGATTTTCGAGTTCTTGTTTTAGTGAAGAGATATTTGCAAATCAAAGTTGAAAATTTTCTGTCATTTTCATGTGGTTGTTGTATTCACAGATTAGGGTGTACCGAAAAGTGCAAAAAGTGGTTTCTGCGCAGAAATACTGTCGACCGCGTAGCCGGTGTTGGATTGTTGATACCGAAGTCAAAACGCGTTGTTTGATACCCCTCCCGATATTTTTGGACGTGTTTTAGCAGTTGTCTCCTAAAAGAAAGAATTACCAATAAAAGTAATAGCGGAAAAAAACGTGATTCAAACAAATTTCCCCAGTGGTGGATTGCCAACCCATTAATTGATGGTTCCTGCCCTATCCCGGGGCAGCTTGCCATCTTGACTACTGACAATTGTTATAGTCCAATTCCACTTGTTCCTATAATTTGCAATAGTCATTGGAGTTGTCACCACCTCATTTGTAATCAAGCTGAGAATATCACCATAAGTGTTTCGTCGCGTTGGACTTTCTTATGGTTATACGTTATTTGGTCGAACTATTCATTGTGCGTACTTGCACCAAATTCGTATGCCCTGCAGTTGTCCAGGATTGTTACGCCTAACTGCACCTTAAAATAGCGAATGCATCCCAATTTATATCTAGACAAATGACATTTGTTGTGGACGAACCAAGCAAAATAAAGTGAATAGTAAAAGTCAAGAAAAAAACAAGCAATAGAAAATCCTTTCATAGACCAGGCGCAGACAAACAATTTGTATATAATCTAAATCCCAATAGCTTATATTCAAATATAATTTGAGTTGTGTTGATGAAATACTTTAGACAAAGTCCTGTTTGAAACAGAATAAAATGGTATTACGATCAGGCATAATAATTCCATTTCAATTTCGTGACAACAAAAAATTGTTGATGATCGGCGTTCCTGAAGAAAACCGCAATTTAAACATCTGGGACTTGAGAAATGTTGGTAGGTTCATTTGATTATTTAATTGGTTTAAATATTAACTATGCGTATAATTATTTTATAGCGCAAATAATATATATACATGATTTATAGATTGACCAAGAAATATTAAGTATGTTGTTACTTTTTTTGTTCTAGTGAGAGCCGCCTTTGGAATTTATAACTTTGAATTTCGGAATAAAAAAATCGGATTCAATATTCCAGATGAACTGTTATTACATTATTTGGCCCAACGTCACGATCTTACAAATTTCGTTATAGAAATTGGACAAGGTAAGCAGCGTTTTCACAAATTCAACCTCGATTTTATAATTTCTGATATACCTATGTATGTTTATATACCATGGCGTCAACAACTTTAGATTTGATTCTTGTTGTTGTTAACAGTGCTTCGCTCTGCCAAATGGGCTCGATCACTCTAAATTGTCATCAGGCTCTACTAACGGAAGTCCGAGGAAACGCGCAGTGTCCATATGGTTGGACCAGAGTGATATAGGTTTTAAAAGAGTGGGTTCGACTGAACAGGAGAAGAGATGTTTGGTATCATGAGGGGACATACTACATGCAAGACATAAGTAAGAGTTTAACCTATTACAACATCCAGAGCGAAGTTGTGCTAGCATGACTCTAGTCTCCCTCGGAAGTACACGCTCCTCTTCAGCCAACTCAGGTGGCTGAGTACTGATAACGGGATTCACAGGCCGAGATCTGAGGGATCTGTCTACCGACTCAGTGTGGAGGTCATTTAGAGCCCGTCTATGGTTCCGAAGATCAAACGGCAAAGAGATGTGGTGCTTACGAAGATGTCTCCTTATGTCTCTAGGGGGCGGTCTACATCCAATAGATGTCGATTTGGATTACTGGGTTTATGACAGTTCAGAAGGAACTGTCTACTCAAAAGTTCCGCGTGCTCTTGAACATGTCTACGTGGGCATTTAACTCTTGCCCCCTCTGCGCATTCCATGTCTTGTTTACGTTGCCGTCGATTTAGTCGGAGATAGGGTCAGATTTCGCTTGGTGAAGAAGCTGGAAAGGTCACGGAGGTAACTGTTGATTCTGGTACAGAGTTCGTCAATGGAGGGACCATTGCCCGAGGCCATTATCGTGCAGTCATCAGCGTAGGAACCAATGGAGACTCCCCTGGTGGGGGGGGGGGGGGGGGAAGTCTCGAAATATAGAAATTAAACGGAAGGGGAAGAGAACACCACCTTGCGGCACCCCTTGTTTTATTCTTCGTGGCCTAGATTTCTTGGTCCTAAATTTGACTGATGCCTGTCGACCATTGAGGTAATTAGCGGTCCACCTTTTAAGGCCGGCAGGGAGCGGTGTCTCTTCCAGGTCTCGAAGGAGTGTGGGGTGGTTGCCCGTATCAAATGTATTTGATAGGTCAAGTGCCACGAGAACCGCCCTATGGTTTGGTGGGTGTTGATTCAAATCAAAATTTATCTGTGTTGTAATGGCGTTCAAAGCGGATGTAGTGCTGTGAGATTTGCGGTAACCATGCTGGTGATCGGCCAATTTCAGATTTGCAATAAAGTAAGGGAGCAGAATGGTCTCTAGTAATTTCGCAACCGGCGAAAGGAGGGATATCGGACGAAAGAATCTCCTTGGTTCGCCGGCTTCCCTGGTTTTAGTAGGGGAGCTACAATCGCCTGTTTTTATGTCTCAGGTATGACGAAAGTAGTTAGAGAGAGGTTGAAAAGAGCCGCTAAATACCTCTGTCCCTCGTGGCCCAGGCGTTTAATCATCTTCATGGCGATTCCGTCCGGTCTGATGGATTTTGAGGTTTTGGCCTTCATTGTGGCTTCCTTGACCTCTGCGACTGAGATGGCAATAGGCGCAGTGGAGGGTTTGTGTTTGTGCGCACGTCGGATGACTCTTCTCTTAGTCCTATCCGCAGGTGGATGCATTATAAACAGCCAGCAAAAGAAGCTCGCGCATTTCCTGGTGTCCGATTTGACGCTGTCGCGGACCCAGTCCGCTTTGGAGAAGTTAATCTATGTTAGTTTATCAGTCGTTATGAAGTCGGTCGGTCGTTCAACGGAGAGTAGGATAGGTAGGTGGTCTGAAGCCACATATAAGGCTATTGGCCGGCCGGTTATTGACTATGCTGCGCCTATATGGTCGCCCAATCTTTCTGACACCAACTGGAGGAAATTGCAAGTCTGCCAAAACACCGCCATCAGAACTGCTACGGGATGCCTGCTTATGTCATCTGAGTCTCACCTCCATCAAGAGGCAAAATTGCTCACTGTTCAAGAGCACGTGGAACTCTTGAGCAGACAGTTCCTTCTGAACTGTCATAAACCTAGTCATCCAAACCGACATCTTTTGGATGTAGCACCGCCCCCCAGAGACATAAGGAGACATCTCCGTAAGCATTACGATGAGATCCGGCATCATATCTCTTTGCCGTTTGATCTGCGGAACCATAGACGGGCTCTAAATGACCTCCACACCGAGTCGGTAGACAGATCTCTCAGATCTCGGCCTGTGAATCCCGTTATTAATACTCAACCACCTGAATTGGCTGAAGAGGAGCGTGTACTTCCGAGGGAGACTAGAGTCATACTAGCACAACTTCGCTCTGGATATTGTAATAGGTTAAACTCTTACTTATCCAGACTGAGCCCCAACATACCAAATACATGCCCTGCATGTGGTATGACCCCTCATGATACCATACATCTCTTCTCCTGTTCAGTTGAACCCACTCTTCTAACACCTACATCACTCTGGTCCAACCCTGTGGAAACTGCGCGTTTCCTCGGACTTCCGTTAGAAGAGCCTGATGACAATTTAGAGGGATCGAGCCCATTGGCCAGGGCGAAGCACTGTTAACAACAACAACAACAAGCTAATGTAAGCATCGGTCGCCAGATGACAAAGTTAATTAGGCCCGCGCTCGCTATGGAGATGTCTGGCGAACTGTGGCAGTTACCTGTCACCCTGTTGGGAGCATCTCCATTGCCTATACAGAGTGCTGAGTTGTCTGCAATTACGTGTCCTGTGCTGTCTGCTGGCAAGTTGGAGTGCCAGAGATCTTCAGGTCGTGCAATTGAATTAGAAAACAGTTATTTTTTAAATACATATTTGCTAAAAAAACATGTCCTAATTTTCCACTTTAATATATTAGTGTGCTTTTATAAGCAATTTATATGGGCATGGCAAATAGCATAAAACATAAAGCCCTGCTTAGTCGGCAAGCGCATTCACAAATGCGGATTGACTGCATCTGCTGGTTTATACTCCTGTCATTCCGGTACGCAGAATGGGCTATCTTGGATACTTCATGTTTATCGAAAGTAACTTAAAGGCACTCAATTGCACTGCTGGGCGAAAGGGATTACGATTACAAGACGATTACTATTACCGGGTTCAAATCCGGCCAAGGACTGTTAATTCGACAACACTCCCCAAAACCTTCGGGAAGTGTTTTTGTCGTTACCACAACAACAAAAATCGTAATTAAAAAAAAATTCAATTACGATTACAGTCAAATGTTAAACTACGACTACTGCAATCGTAATCGTAGTTTTTTTTGATTAACTATTACGTTATCGTAATTTCATCCTTTTTTAAAGTGCAAGTACTGTAATCGTCCCTTAGAATTTATTTTATAAAATCCATTCTCACAACGGCAAATATGGAAAATCCGAGACGTCCTTTTTAAAGTTATATTGTAGAGCCAACCCGAAAATTGTCCTTAAGGAAGACAAAAGAAAAGTCAAAAAAAGGCATGGAAACGGACTACAATAGCGAGCCTTTCTACAGGTGCTGATAAATAAGAGGTGTGTCGAACTTTAAGGAAACCTCCCTCAGCAAACGATATTTTCGAAACACTCAAAAGTAATGTTTGGGCATTAGCATCGCTTAGCTCAGATGGTATAGTCGTTTTTTAGAAGATATAGAAAGATATATATACGCAATGCATTTGTTATTTAGAAATGTTGAACGAAAATTATAGCAATTGTAATTGCAAAAATTAAAACTATTACAGTAATCGAAATTTATCCTAGGATCAACAGATTACACATATAATCTTTATCGCCCAGCTCTGTTCAATATCTACCCTGCAAGACAGCTGACCTTCACAAGAGCCGTCATTTGAAAGGAAGCGCTGAAGGGGTCATCAGGCTGTTGAACAAATCGGACATCAGATTTTTAGTAGCAATATGAAAAATCTGAGGCACCTATCAGCATCGTCTTGTGGGGTAACTTCTACGCGAATTAACTAAACTGTATATCCGAGATAACGGATCTCAGCAAAAACGGGAATCTTCAAACGGCAAATTAATTGGCTTGTGATACGTCTCTGATACGTCTGCCATTGGATCTAACTCTAAAAAAAGAGTATAAAATATAAATAACACAAACAAATAATAAAGAACTATATTTTATTTAAAATACTTAAATATACATGTGCATATTGCAACCAAGAAGATAATACCCGAACAAATACAACGAATACAATTGTACCTCTAGCAAGCTGCTACACATGGTTCTGGCCATTGCGGTATTACCTATGTGTACTGGTGGAGCAAATTGAGGAAAAACAACAATCCGAAGACATAACAATCTGAAGAGTACAACCTGGCGTTGGGATACACCAATCCCTGGCCATTCAACCAAATCCAAAAAAAAAACCTTTGAGATTTTGAGGAATTGTGTAGATAGAGATTTTCTCATCCATAACATATTTCACTATGTACTTGGGTGTGCAGGATAACCAAGCCGAACAGTGCGCTAATCCCCTATGGAAGCTCCCGACCAGTGTACCGCAACAGACTTCTTTGTATAGTAAGAATTAAATTATTATTTTGCTACATATATAGTTCGAGATCTTATTTTCCGTTGCAAAACATTTTTATAAAAAAATAATGCTTTAATTTTTTATAAATAAATTAATGTGTGGTTGCAAAAGTTTACTCAATAAAAGTAAAGAATTCACGTTCATCGCAATCGCACTTGCTCTAGTAAGTTCGTTGACATATTTTGGATTAAACCTAGAAACTTTAATATGCTCTTTCTTACAGATCCAAGTGAGGCCACATCAGACAATATAATAGTTGATCCCTCAACCAGTGATAATTTTGTTGCGTCTGATAACAATTTGCAAATTACAGAAAATGCACACATTTCGGAAGTTAATCGACCAGAATTTAGAAATCCATTTGACGGTGAAAGTGCATTTTCCAATGCTTCCGAAACACTTGAGAAAGGATGCGTCTATCAAGAGTTTACAGATCAAAATGAAAGATCAAAATCTAAAACCGAACAAAGTGAGTGTAAGGCTGAACAGAATCAAAAATCGAAAGAACACACAGTAGATATTAGCCATATCCAGGACCCGCAACAACAAGGAACTCCAATATTTAGTCAACGCCGACCTTTTGAATTTAGAAGTGATACCGACGTTCATCTAAAAAAAGTAGACTATCAACAAAACCCATTTGCGGCATGTGCAATGAATCGTTTTAGAAGTAGGTACTTTTTATTTTATTGTTTGCTGAAATATTAATTACTTGAATTTGAATTTTTAAAATAGGACGAGGAGAGAGAATGTCGAAAGACCAAAAGGAAATGTATGTGAAGTATTTTGAAGAAAATCCATGTATGCTGTCTCAACGACGAAATGACTCGATTTTGGAATCACATTGGAATAAGTTGGCAGCGATCCTAAATAGTGTGCCACAAGGAGCTGTTAAAAATGTAGAGGAATGGAAACAAACATTCGATGCGTGGCGGTATAGAGTATTTATGTACTATCGTTATAATTACAAATTGGCTGGATCTGTAACTCACAATGTGAAAAATTTCAAACCATTAACGGCTACAGACCAACGTGCATATACCATGTGGACAAGCTATAAAAATGCACCAACAGAACAATCTGACAAACCTGAAAGCTTCTGTAAAACAGAAACAATAAGTACCAACTATAACTATTGAACATCTAAAAAAAATGCTGGGCAGAATGCTTAATTGTTTTGTATAAAGCCATCATAGTCACCTAAACGAAATTGTTTAAGAGAGAATTATATTTAAATAGCAGATATGAAATATGTTATTCAAAACTGCAGTTGGCCTTGTAAAACTCGGCTAAGTTTTTCATTTGTTTGTTCTGCATTACCTTTCAATATTTATTCAGTACACTAACTTTGGACTAACCATCTTTGTTCATCATGGAATTTTGAGCTTGAAAATAGCTGCAGCAAAACTTTTTTGAAAGTTCAAAGAAGACGCTAGGTGACGAATACATTTACCATCATGCAAATGTATATGGAGGGATATATAAAATGTAAAATATGAAAAGCAAAAAATGTTTATGACTTTAATAAAAAAAAAAATTAAGAAACTAAATAAAAGGAATACATGTTTTATTACAACATTTTAACTCAACAATTCTAATAGTTAATGTAAATATCCGCATTCATGCACGATATATAAATTTATGCATATTTAATTGTAGTTTATGATCCTTGTAAAGACAATTTCACTTCAATGGGAAGTTGTGCCACATGCCACTGTCCAGCGGTACAAAAGTCAACATTGCATATGCATGAAAATGCCACCACGTCCATTTATCACTCAGCAGTCGGTGGTCGTTCCAATGCCAGCGCAACAAGCTCGCAAAACTCTCAAAATGCTGACGAACTACCTAGCTTAAAACATGTTAATGTGCCTAATAGTGAAGTGAGCCATATGGAAATAGAACCAAAGATTGACTATGACTCAGCGATTCATACCACTGGTGGGAACACTGACGTTGAGGACTCTCCACCACCACCATTGTCTATCCATATAAAATCAAGCTTATATAGTGACGAAGATCAGCAGCAACAACATCAACAGGAGTTGCACTTAGAACGACTGCAACACGAATATGTTTTACAACAACACCAACAACAACAACATTTTGAGGCTATGTTGCAAGAGAACACCACCAATAATAGCCTTAGACGTAAGTATTACTGATACCTTTTTTATACTATAAACAGCTTAATATATAATTATAATAACTTCATTATGCTCTTAGAACGAAAAGAACGTATGTCAAAGAAACAAAAAGAAATCTATGTCAATTTTATGGAGCAAAATCCCATAATTAACGAGCATCGCCGGAGCGACCCCATTTTGGATCAGTATTGGATAAAATTAGCAGATATTCTTAATTCAGTACCGCAAGGTGCAATTAAACATGTAGCCGAATGGAAGCAGGTACGATTAATTGCACATAGATTTGTGTGTAAACATATTTGTTTGGATATAGTAAGCATTTCGTAAATAGTTAAAATGTATTACACTCTCTTAGACTTTCGATAATTGGCGCTATCGTGTCTTCTTGTATGCTCGATACAATTCGAAAATCGCAGGTACTGATGCACTAAACCCGAAAAGCTTTAAGCCTCTAACACAAACAGACAAGCGAGCATATCACTTTTGGATACGAAATCCGGATACAGCTCCACCTGATTTGGAAAAAATGCGAAATGTGTTTGCAAATTTAGAGGAAACGCAACAGGATTAGGTGAACCACAAAATGCCTAATAAGAGTAACGGTAGTAAAATTGATAATCCTAAATTTTATTAAGAGTATTATAATTTTGTCATACAAATGTTATTTTATAAGAATAAATTAAGCTGCATATTTAAATATGAATGTATGTAGTAAAACGAAAATATAATAATTAAAAATTAAAATGTTATTCAATTTGAAAACTTGAAGAGATGAAGGAACTATGTCGCAAAATTGAGTACTATAAGGCATTCTCACGCATGCGCAAAGAAGGGATTTTTGAACCCAGTGGTCTAACGTTAGGCCATGGATTTGAATGAATGAATGAAAATTGGTTTGGCAAACAACACAACCACTCGCATTGCTTAAGTATGTAAATATATAAATAAAATGCGTGTACTTTGTGTATTTTCGTTGCTTTATTCATTTATAGTTTTCACATTCTCACCTAGTCACAATAACGAATTAATGTAATCTTTTATTTAGCAATTCTAACATGATAACATCTCAATAATAGTAATCGTAACGTTTATAACTAATCAGGTTGATTTACTTTATTAGTTACATTTTAAATTTATATATGTACATACATTTGTAGTACATACATATATCTACACATATTCACACAGATATAAATACGGACGTACAGACATACTCTGTGTATTTATATTGTGGTTTTGTTATTTACATGCTTAGATAATTTATTGTTGTTCAATATAAAATCTTAAATACTTTCATTTAACCTCGATCCGTTTAATGGCAATTTTATTCATAGTTCAAATTTGCGAAGGTTTTTTCTTTGTTTCTTATCGTCTAAACGTAATTATAAGTAATATACATATATATGTAACTAAACGTTAATTACATTAGTGGTACATGGTACAACAAGCAATTCAACATAATTTAGCGAAGCTTTGCACCCACGGTTCGCACGGTTGAGGCACAGCCATTAAACCTCTTATTTATTTAAATATTTGACTTTGTTAACTTTTTAGTTGAATTACTTAGCATTATTAATCATATGGACTTGGTTAATAAGAAATAAAAAAACTACTTAACAAATTATACACACTCATCTTCACATACATACACACACACAGCAATATCGTCGGTAATGCAACAAATTGTTCTATCAAGGAACGTTGAACATTATAATACGTTCTTTGGATCTATGTAATTTTTAATTTTTCGCATTCAATCAATTATTGTAAAATATTTCAATCTTTAAACTTTCTGAATCCAAGAGCGGAAACTACATGAACCACATGCACTATGAGCCCCTTGACGGACCTTTGAAGTTCTACACTGAAAAGTGAATATTTAGAAGCATCACCGTGTATGTATGTAAGTATATGCATATTTGAAATGTGTTATAAAAAAAAATATATGTACGACCTGACAAATTATGTAATGATTTATGGTCATGAATATGTATGTGTATACTTGGGCTTGATAGCAAGAAAGACTTGTTATTTACAATAATTTTTTTACATCGGTCCACCCTTTAAAAAATAATATTGCTAAATAAAAATGATTCGCTTTAAATTAAATTACAATATCGACGGCTGAGTGGTAGATTGCCCTATTTAAAAATATTTTTAGTTAACCCTCCATTTTGGCATGTTTGCAGAACGCACTATTTTAGAATTTTCATTCAGAAACTCATTTGAGATTGAGTGTTATTGATAAATCTGATATAGGGATTAAGTATTTCGAATGAGGGTGATTTTCCACTCAGCCGAAAAAAAAACCAATTAAAATTAAAGGTAATAAATAAATTACATGCAATAAAATTTATATTCTGAAAATTTCACAGATTAGTAAAACAAATAAAGTTTTTTCTCGAAGATGAGATCGTACAGCAGAGTTTTTTTACGGTCATACAGTCATGCACTTAAGTCTAATTATAGCAAGGTTTCTCAAAAATCAAGAATTATAGTTTTATGAAACAATATTACTCAATGGTCTCCATAAACATAACACACTATAGTTAAAATCTTTGTCCAAAAGATGGGACAAATTCAAAAAATTATTATCGAAAACTTTAAAATTTTGATAAGAATATACAGTTTTATTCCTGTCTTAGCATTCAAAATAAATTTTAATCTTTCTTTACACAGGGAAATTCAACGTTAAACGCGATAAGTTGTAATTATAATCTGATTAACTAATAATCAAGGTTGCATTAGTTGCTATGCTTAATTGATTGCTTAATTGCATTTACCTTTCAATCAAACATGTTATTAATCAAATTAAGAAATAATAGATTAATTAACTGGGTGACGATATGATTAATCAAAATTTTTAGTATAAGTTCTGTGGTTCTGGGGCGAAAAATTTACTACATTTTAATCAAAAGTTATCAACATATTTGTGATTTTAGAAGTTACCTAATCTACGTGTAGATTTAGTACTTGACTGCAGCTTCGTAATTTTGTAATGTTTTTCGAATCGGAAATCAGATTAGAAAACTAGATTAGACACTGGAAATATGGAACTTTAAATCGATATTAGATTCAAATTGGAGTTCTTATTAAAATAACATTTGATTATTATATTTTTTCTTTGCTAGGAATACCACGAATCTCGACAGTTTCTCTACTCGTCTTCCAAGCTTCTACTTTGAAGAATCACAACGACTAATTATATAACCTATATATATTGGAATAATAGCGGTTGAGTCTGAGAAGGGCGTATCAGACTTTTTCGAATGTTTTTTTTTTTGTGATTTTCCTAATCTGCAAATATTCTTGCATAGCTTTTTAAAATATCGAACACAGTTGTGATCAGGCATATTTTCAATACATTATTTCAGCCACATTGGGTATTTATGCTCTATCTGAAATTTTCATTGACTTGAAACGCAGTTTAGATAGTAAATATCGTTTTAAATTGTAATAAGCAAGCGAATGGGAAATGGGTATTTATTTGTTGCACCCATAGAAGTGACTAAAATTTATATAATGTTTGAATAAATGTTTCTTCATATTTCTACTCGCGACACTCCAGCGTAGCATAGCAAGTTTTGGTAACTTACCTTTGCGGTATGCATGGCCCCGTGGAGCCATTCGAAACTAATTTTTTTTTAAATTTAAATGAGGATTTTGTATATAATCCGTCGATATTTAAATTAAGTATGAATTTACCTTAAAAAGTTGGCCTATTAGTATGTTCACTCTCCGAAACTTGATTATGGGCACTTCCTGTTTTCTTTATTGAATTCATAATTTTTTTTTAAATATATATGTAGCTACCCTACAAGCAAAATTCAAGTAAATATGATCAAAGTTATACAAAGTTGTAAACAATTCAACAAGTAGTAATGATATAATAGTTATTTGGCACCAGATTTGGGCATTTTTCGCACTTTATGTTCATATCCATATGAAACAAAATTATGTTTCCGGCTAGGTGAGTTTGCCGGAATCGGATGCAACAAATTTTACTTATAAGCATTGCACAATTTTTAAATATATTTTGAACAGTTTAGGGTGCCCAATTATGTAATAGGAGCGGACTTAAAATAAGTAGAATAGTCCGAAAAGTGCCTCTTGCGCCTGCACTTTGATATATCAAAAATAATAAAATAAAGTTCCAAAACGGGATTTACATGATTGCAGCTGTGGAATATGCTATATTTTTAGTTACGGAAGTAGCTGCCAAGCTCACTTAAAATGGAGAATGCCTATATGTGCCTCAAGTTGTATGGCTTGCCAATTCAACTTAACTTCTAAGATATTGGAGGTGCCCCTTTGACTAGGCACGATTGCGAATTGTTACCTAGACTTGAACCATCCAAACTATCCAAATCAAGTGCCGTATTTATCATAGTTGTATTATTAAGCATCCTTATACGATTGAGGCCACTTAAAGAGCCACCAACGCCAATTCCACCTCCATTACTGTTGCTACCTACAAAACTAGATTCAATATTTTCATGTGCAACAAACGATGCACTCACTGGATCATCCAAATCTAGATCATCATTTAATAGTGATGATGATAACATTACACTGGTTTGAGTTGAATTAATACCATTTTGATTGATTTGTTTATGCTGCTTCTGCTGCTGATGGACAGCCATTTGCATTGATAATTCATGCTGTTTTTGTTCGTCCATTAAATTCGAATATACATGCATACTAGCATTACTATCATCGATTTTAGAATTTTTAGCATTCGAATCGATTTGAGAAACATTACTATACACATTCTCTGTTTGAGAAATGGACTTTATTAAATTTGATATTTGTTTTTCGTTATTTGTATCATTTTGCGTGTTTGCTATTGAATCTTTCGCAATTTCTATGTCAATACAAATAGGCATATTTGTTGCAATTGAGGCAGGTGATAGATCGGACGATTCTTTATTTAAATGTTCAATCGCTGAAATACTTGTTGGTAATGTCGGACTATTACATACAACATGACTGCTATTATTATTCTTATTATTATGTATGGAACCATTATCGGTATAAAATAGATTGTTATAGCTGTCTGAATGACTTTGACGTTCACGGGCCTGATTTGTTGCTGCAATGGCAGCCACAGCAGCAACAACTTCCGTTTTACCAACAATTTCGACAACGTTTTCATCATTATTGCATATGTTTGTACTGCTATCAGATGAACTTAATGTTGTATTTACTTGGGCACGATCTTTATGATGGCGGAATTGTCGTTGCATTTGTGCGGTTTGGGTTTGTGGAAGATCCATTTGGGAAAGTGGAATTTCGTTGTCAACCAAATGAGCAAGACTATTGGAGTTACCTGGAAAATATTTGTATTGCGAAAAATAAACAAAAACGAATTTATTAGTATATATGTTGGTATATATGTACATGTATGCTTCTATTTATGTATGTTAATAATGGATTTAGATATGTTTGTATGTATACAGATATTTATTTAATACATTTCTTTTGCTTTTGAACTATGTATGTATATAACAATGAAAAATTAAAATTAACCAAGTAAGCTAACATATTAATAATCACAAAGCAAAACATTTTTAAAAGCCAGTCATTGCTAAGGAAACTTGCATTTATATTTAGGAACAGCAATTATTAATACAACAATTAGGAGCAGAAACAACAGAATGCTTGGGGATATGGACAACTTTAAATACGACCAAAAAGTAAAGTTTGCTTAAGGAAAATTATATTGATGTCAATCGATGTCCTCATATATCGTCCCGTAGAAATATTGAGCTAAAACTAGCTGTTGAAATAAAGCTGCTACCGAAACTTTTCAACACTCACATCAAAGGAACGTTAAGTAATTGATCCCTGGCTCTCTAGCTGAAGGAATATTGAACTTTTGGGTTTTGCAGTTTTGACTTTTTATATTCAATTAACGCTTCAAGCTCAACAATTTAAAGTAGAAAAGGGAACAAGTAAAGAATACGGACCGTTCAGGTAGAAAAAAAAAACAAAAAAAGTGGGCATGGTTCCCCCTTTGCACTGGTTCACATGGTGTAGTTTTTTTTTTTTTTTGGTGCAAATGATTGGGAAAGGAGTAAGAGGGGGATAAAGGTGAATTATCGAGCTTTTCGAAAAATATTGAACCGATTTTCAAATAAAAAGCATAGAAAGGTAAAGGTTTAGAAAGGTAATTAAAATCCCTCTTATTTGATACACACATGTTTAAATCTGTAATGACACCAACATGAATTATGAGCAAAAAAAATAAAATAAATTTACTTTGGCTACTAATAGTGTATATTTTTCTTAATAAAATCCAATATTAACATTTATGTGGTCGGATAGGTTCAAATGTACCTATGATTCCCTTTTAGATGCTCCCACAATAGCAAAAATACATCAATCTTCCTAACCTTTCCTGTTATCCTTTATTGATGTATTTTGAGCACTATTCTTTCATTTTAGCGAAATAAACTAGGATTATCTGATGTATAACCATACGGAAATATCCAATCTGGAGTGAATAGTTCTCTAAGAAATCCCATTCGTTCTGAGTCTAAGTTAGGTGTGCATTGAGAGGCTCCCCCACACCCCGCCGGGGCTTGCGCCCCGATCCCCCACTTATTTATTTTAATTCCCAAGTCCAGAACCGGTGGACCCGATCAAATTCTAGAGAAATATCCATTCTGGAGTGAATAGTTTTCTAAGGAATTGCCTTCGGCCTGGGTCTAAATTAAAAAATATTCATGTAAAACTTGATTTAAAGTATATAAAGTGTCATATCAAATTAAACGTAATTTAATTCTCTTTAAAATAGGGATATTTAATAGTACCGTTAATAATGCAGAAAAATATGTTTTATATATGACAAAAAGTGGTAAAATTTAGGTTTTTTTTGTTTTTCTTTAAAGTTAGTAAATAAATTAAAGCAAATGTACATATCTGCAGAGAGATATTTTCATAAGCATACATTTTGAAATCAGAGAAATAGTTTTCGAAAAAATAAGGTTTGAAATTTGGAATTTTCAACTTCCCACCCCTAACCCCTTTCCTGTTCATTTGAAAAAAGTATATCAGTCAGTATTGAAGTCAGTGAAAGAAGCTAGACCATGCCCAAATTGTTTTTTTCTCGTAGCTGAACGGTCTGTATTCTTTACTTAAGCCCTACATATTGTGCCGTTAAGGGTTTTAAGCAGATTTTTTTTTGTTTCAATGAAACATGCAAACAAAATAAATTTACAAAAATCAACGATTTTTTTTAGAAAGCAAAACAAGCCAAAATTGAATGGGCTCCCGCAATGCATGTATATTATTACAGCATATGCCCCTGTCCTAGAATCGGTTTGTAAAATAATCTGCATCAAAAATGTTTCCTGCTAAATGGCTGCCCTTTGGCTAATAACATATGTATGCATGTACATACATAAGACACAAATTTTATTTCCAGGTATACAACGAATATACATATATGTATGCACATTAAGCCGTACGAGTATGAACGAAAAGAAAGTGTAGTGTGTGTCAGGTTTATTTAAGTATTAATATCTTGCCAACATTCATAAAATATTTTTAGTCGTCCCTTAACATCAAATACTTCTTATTTGACATTCGGTTTTTGAGAACTTTATGTCGCCATAAAGATCTTGGTTTTAAATGGGCTTAAATAGGTTTACAAAAATTGTTACAAAAAATGTAAATGGGGTCTAGTCTGTGAACAGCCAGAGTATCAAATTACGTTTTCAGTAAAACCCTGTAGTTTGTTGATGTGGACGGTCTCTGTTACTTATGTACATATATCGTCAAAAACGATAGTTTAAAAAATGTTAAAACTATTACTAAATTAAACATTGTATTCCTATTTCAGAGCCTAGTTACACTTTCCCGTATTGGTAATGCAAATACAATTAACCTAAATCTTGTCTTAGGAATTTTTTTTCGCATTCCTGAGAAAAGGGGGTCTGAACCCCTAAAAAGGGGCGTGCTCAAGCTATATCCCTTTTCTTCGGATTTGTAGCTTAAAAACCCAATCCATGCATACTTTATCCAAAATTATAGAAAGCACACATTAAAACTGCCTTTTACAGCCAAAATGTTTAAGGAGCCAATAATAGTGATGAATCAATTTCAAACATCGAACAGAAAATAAAAAAGATAAACAACGCTAGATATTCCTACTTAAACCAAAAAGGTAACACCAAACTTCATGATATAGCCTTAATATTCTGTGTGTACAAATCTAGCCACGCTAATATGCATTTAAATATATATATATATATATATATATATATATTTATTTATGTAATTAAATGTATAAATATATAGTTAGCAATAATTTATGTATTTACTCAAGTTCGTCGATGTATTTCAACTTGATGAATCGCCAATGTGTACGTAGTATATAGTATATATGTGGTAATAAAAACACTCGTGGTCACTTTGGGACAATCAATTCACAGTTTTTATTCAAGTAATATTACTTATTATTATTTAAAGTTAGACTCATATGCAAATTATAATTTTAAGTTCTTATTTGTAATGCGCTCGTTTTTTTTACGTGTGTGAATTTTCATTCCTCTACTTCAACTCCACTCTTCGTTTTTTCCGACGCGCGACGCTTCGTTAAATTTTGTGGGTTGTTAACGATTAACCCTTAGTTAAACTATTGTGTGGGTTGCCAACTATACTTCTAGCTTGCATGCCATACTTGTACTTCTCTTATCCTAAACCCGATCCTACAATCGGCCGTCCTGACAGGTTATTCGACCCTGAATAACTAGGACCACAGCTTCATGTTTTCAGCTATGGTTGTTGTTTTCAACGGTCCTTCTTGGTTGCCGATCTTCTCTACCTCATATCTACCGTGGTTTAACTTGGCGGTTACCCTATACGGCCCTAGATATTTTGGTCTCAACTTCATGGCAGTACCGAATTGAGTTTTCTTAATAGCGACTAAATCATTGATTTTATATATCGCTTCTATTTTCCTGTTTTTATTGAAAGTTTTACAGTTCTCCTTTTGTATTTTGCTTATATTCTCCTGGGCTTCTTCCCTTACTAAGTCCCTTTCTTCATCTAGATCCTCTACTATTAAATCGTTTAATATTTGACGCAAATCCGGGTAATCATTAACCCGCATGTCTAATCCGGTAAGTATTTTGAAAGGCGTTGCTCTGGTACTGCGTGGTATAGTATTGTTCAGCACCTGTTGCACTTTAGCTACATGGTTGTACCACCGGGTGGGGTTGCTTTGGCACTTCTTCGCTATCATTGGAATGACCGTTTTGTGAATACGTTCCACTTGCCCATTTCCTCGAGGTACTCCCGTTGCGATCTGCAAGTGTTGTATACTTTCCCTGTTGCAATACTCCTTAAAACTGTTTGAGGTAAACGCTGCTCCTCTATCACTAATTATGCGATTCGGGTTTCCGAATATCGACGCCTGTTTTTCTAGTCTATAACTTCCTCGACTCCCGTAGACTTGGTCGGATATAGCCACGTAAACTTCGAAAACCCATCTACTACCACTAGGATATGATTATACTTTTTCTTTGTTTCGGTCAACGGCCCAACATGGTCCACGTGATACGTCCCTAATGGTTCACCCGCTTTATTGATTGGAGTCAGAAACCCCTCTTTCTTGCCCCTTTTCGCATCGATTACTATACATTCTACACATCCTTTTACTACTTTTGTTACCTTCTCACTCAAGTTGAGTACGTAATAGTTTTTCTCAACTAACTCTTGTGTCTTTTTACACGCGAAATGGTTTTGATCATGTGCCAACTTAATTATTTCTGCTTCCATGCTGGAAGGTACGACAAGTAGCTCCTTAACGGGATCCTTATAAACTATACTGTTCCTTAGAAAAAAATCTTCATAACCACCCGAACTCAAAATCTTCTTGACCGCTTTTATCCAAGCATCCTGTTCCTGTGCCTCCCTCAGTCTAAATGTTAACGCATCTTCAACTAGCATACAGTATATGCGACTCAGGGCATCAACATGCCTCATGCGCGAGCCCGACCTGTGCTCTACCGCGTAGTCATACTCTTGCAGGTACATGGCCCATCGCATTACCCTATCCGGCACATCAGTTTTCTTAACCGTCATAGTAAACGCATTGCAATCGCTCACGATTTTAAACCTCCTGTCTTTCACATAGATATGCCACTTTTTCAACGCCTTAATCACTGCTAATACCTCAAGCTCGAAAGCGCTGTATTTTTCTTCTGCCATTGTGGTTTTTCTACTCATAAACTCTACTGGATGAAACAACCGGTCCTCCGAGTCCCTTTGCAACAACACCGCTCCAAAACCGTACTTCGACGCATCGGCATGTATTTCCGTTTCTGCTGACGGATCAAAAAGTTTTAGGGAGGGCGCGTTTATTAAAGCTCTCTTTAATTCCTCTACAGCTAACAACTGCTCTATACCCATTTTAAAATTTTCTTTTTTCCTCAGCAGATCTGATAATGGCTTTGCGATGATTGCATAATTTTGAATAAAACGCCTAAAGAACGACGTAAGTCCTAAAAACCGTTGTATTTCCTTTCTACTTGTCGGTACAGGGAAGTTTTTCACGGCCTTGGTCTTTTCAACCGACGGCAAAATTTCTCCGTTTTCTACAACGTACCCTAGCCAGTTAATTTGCCTCCTAAGGAATTGACATTTTTCCCACTTTATCTGCAGTCCATATTCTGCAGCCCTATCCAATACTCTTCGCAACTTTACCAACGCTTCATTATCATCCATGGCGGGAATAACAATGTCGTCCATGTATGCTATAATGGTACCATTTTGCAACATATCCTGGAACACTGCCCGGATAAATCTGCAGAAAACAGCCGGCGAGTTGGTGATCCCAAATGGAACGAAACAAAATTCAAATTGACCACTATTAGTCACAAACGCGGTATATTTTCGTGAACTCGGCTCTATAGGCACATGGTAAAATCCATTTCTTAAATCGAGTGTGGAGAAGATTTTTGCACCCTGCATTTTGTCTAACACTTCGTCGATTACCGTCATCGGAAAGTTATCCCTAACAATCTTCTCATTTAGTTTGCGATAATCGCAACAAAACCTTTTTGTCCCATCTTTTTTCTTCGTCAGCACCACCGGCGACGCATACTCCGAAGTACTGCACTGTATAATTCCCTTTTTAAGCATATCTTCTACTTGTTTATCTATATACCGCTGATCCTCGTATGATACTCGACGTGGGCGCTGATACACTGGACTATCATCGGTTAGCACAAGCTTCATCTGCACTGGTACGCTAGCTTGTTTCCCTGGTACATAGGCTCTGACTAACTTCTTTACCTCTTCCGCCGTTTTCCTCTCTAGATGCGATACGTCTATATCACTTACCTCTTTCTTTGGCTCCTCTCTTTCGGCTAAACACAAAGCTGCAAATTCACTAAACAGATCACATTCTTCCTCTTTGCAATTAAGTTCCTTCGAACTCCGACCCTGGGCTATACCCGTCAGCCTTTCCTTGCTGCTCTTTGCTTCCCTTCCTACGGCACCATCTTCTATGACCTCATTACTCTCGGCCACTCGGCCAGCCTCTGCGAATCCACCCCGTGGCCTTTCTAGTGTACTAATGTCCCTACGTTCTGGCTCAACCACTCCGAATACGTAACCTCGAGAACCAGGCCCAATCACTCCATGGTTCCCACTGCCTTCAGTCATACCTTTCGCAATCGGCTTCCGAAACTCGACTTCCCCTTTTCTAAAGACCAACTCTACATCTTTGAGCACATCACTTCCTATTATAGCGGCATACGGCATGTCGCGCTCTCTTACTACGTGGAACGTTACTTTCAATTTTATTCCGTCGATTTCGATTTCGGCCTCGAAGCTCCCCAATGTCGTGAGTTGCCCCTTTCCTATCCCGAACAATTGACGTTTTTCCTTACTCAGCTCAATATCTCCTAACATCATGAGCGTATCGTACCTCATGATGCATAAATCGCAGCCCGTATCTACCAACGTACTAAAAATAAACTCATTCATTGTTACTTCAATAAATATAAGGTTACTTCTCGACTTACTCTCACCCTGTTGTCCTAACGTGTTTGCCCGCTCATCTTTAACTGTGTTGCTTCCTGTACCCGTCTTGCAATCTTTGGCATAATGGCCATTTTGTTTGCACTTAAAACACGTCACCTTTCTAGGCTCTGTACTTTGACATTCTCTAGCCAAATGACCCTCCTTTTCACATTTGAAGCATTTTTTATTTTGAAACCCTTTTGTGCCACCACTTTTCTCCGATCCTGTCTGCGGCATACCCAATTTGTTTGACGACGTTTGAGCACCCCTTATCTTTTCATATACCCGCACTTGCTCTTTGAGTTCACTGAGGCTCTTTGCTTGATATAGCACTGCCTTATTTAGCCGCGTATCTGGTACTCCCTCCACGAAATATTCTACAACGCTCTTCTCGTCAAGTTGGATTGGCTTCCCTATCTCTATTAGGGCGTATAAATACTCGTGCAAGCTTTCCTTCGATTGCTTCCGCCTATTTCTTAACGCTCTGTGGACCTCTGAAGCGCATAGCTTTTCTCCGAACTCCTCTACCAGGGCTTCTTTTAACCCCTCCCAATCTCCCTTTCCTGTTAACTCTCGAGAAAAAGACCTTGCAGCACCTTTAAGCAGCTGCTTCGCGTACACATACTTTTGTAGGTCATTCCAACCTACCGTGTCAGCAACTTCTTCAAACTCCGTCACCCACTGATCCACTCCACGGGTACCGTCACCTGAAAATGACGAGACGCTATCCTCTATATCACGCAGTGTAAACATCGCCCTTTGCCCATTTAAGTTGTTAATTGTATTACCATACACTGAGTGTGTAGACTCGTTTTCGAATTCCGTATTCTCTTCTCTTTCTTCACCCTCAAACACTAAATGCTGCAGCAACCGCAACTGCAATTCCTTTTTCCTCCCAGAAACACTCAGGTTAAACTCCCTTAGCTTATCCTTCAACATTTCCACGGTCATTGCCTTTATGGTATCTGTATCCATCTTGCAAATTGCCAAATTTATTTACGCGGCTCTAAATACGAAAAACAAAACGCAATCTACTCTCTTTGCATAAACTCAGCCATCGAGTTTATGCAAACGCACATGAACAATTCAATGTAAACAAATCCGAAACACCTACAAACACGCGAAAAATGTATGATACCTTCTTTTCCATTATTACCCGACTCGCGAAAAAGGAATGAGAATTCGATTTCGAATACATACAAACATGTCAAAATACTATTGATATTTACGTTTTCACAATTATGAGCAAGAAAGAAAGAACTACTTACATACGTCTAATTAGACTAACTAAACAAATCTACTCTACCGCCGCTTCTCTGCTACCTGCTGCCTTTCTTGATTTTGCCTCTGCTGTCCCGATAGTTGGTTTGCTCATTAATTCTCTCGCTGTTGATTATTTATTATCATGTTGTTTTTTATATTTTCTCTTGCATATTTACTTATACTTTTCTTGTCTCGCTTACTTTGAAGCAATATGCATACATACATATGTATGCTCACATATATAATTGCTCTGGCATATATCTGTCACGGCACTCTTGTATTCATTACTGTCTCTTTCCGTTTATTGTTTTTACATAATTATGCAACGAGAATTATGTCACTATATTGTGCACTTCCACTCTTTCGGTTACACACAGTTTATCTCATTCTGAGAACACTTGCCTTCGGCTCGTTTCTTTTGGGAACAGTTTGTGTTTCCCCTTTTTTACTCGTTTTTGCGAACACTAAATTCAATTCGCGTAGCCGTTACTTTCCTCGACGGTGCAGCGCAGTCCGATGGAGCACCCACTTTTTTCTGCTTCAACTGCGCAGTCCGTCGGAGCACCCAAATCTGACGCTAAATGCGCGTACGTTTTGCAAGTACACTCAAGTACACTTTATACACCAAATTCTAGGGGTTTTCTAGTTTTTTCCCATTGAAATATTCGTTTATAACATTTTTTTTTTTTTTTAGCATTCACTTTAAAACGTTTTATGTTCTTTTCTGCGCACTTTAAAAATTTTTGCACGCGTTTTCACTTAACGCCCGCGCATCCATTTCGGACGAGCCCACATTTGTGGTAATAAAAACACTCGTGGTCACTTTGGGACAATCAATTCACAGTTTTTATTCAAGTAATATTACTTATTATTATTTAAAGTTAGACTCATATGCAAATTATAATTTTAAGTTCTTATTTGTAATGCGCTCGTTTTTTTTACGTGTGTGAATTTTCATTCCTCTACTTCAACTCCACTCTTCGTTTTTTCCGACGCGCGACGCTTCGTTAAATTTTGTGGGTTGTTAACGATTAACCCTTAGTTAAACTATTGTGTGGGTTGCCAACTATACTTCTAGCTTGCATGCCATACTTGTACTTCTCTTATCCTAAACCCGATCCTACATATATGTATGTATTTCAATATGAATTTAGCTTAAATACATTTAATTGTTTTTGTATGCATTTAGATATATACTTTAAGGATGATATTATAAGCATATATATTGTTGTAATGAAATACTAGCCGATTTTTATTCGTAAGCAGCTTTTAACATATATATAAATAAAATACCAATCTGGAAAACTTGTTTCGAAATCTCAAATTGATATTTTCGAAAATTCTGTTGGAAAAGGTGTGGTCATTTGCAAGGTAGCATCCAAAATTATAAAGGCTTGTAATTTTTTCTGCTTGCTTCGTTTTTATTTGCTTTCAATTCAAAAAATATGTTTCGGCAAGCAGAAAACATTTTATCAGCGTTGAGGTGACGAATAAAAAACGGTCGTTCGTAAGCATTTCAATAAGAAAAAAATCCCATTTAAATTTTTCACACTTTCTAAGGAGCATGCATTTACATTTTCGAACGACCTATGCGTAAATACGAATCAAGCGACATACATTATTATCGATATCAAACTATGAAGGGCCTTGAATGCCTCATCATGGAGTTTAACGTAAGCTTTGAAGGCTGATCTGACGTTCACGTGTGGTATTCATGAATGTGTGCATATAAATACGAATACATATATACATCCCAGAACGGAAATGTTCCGTATTCGATTTCAACCCTCAGCTTTGCCTCACGATCTCTAAGTAATCGCCCCTGCGGGTTAGGGGTTTAGAATATGCCCGAGGTAGGCATACCGGTCGTAAGAGGCGACTAGTACGCACTAAAGTAATGACGTGCAACTCGATGGTTGATCTACGGATATGATGTCTCTCACCTCTCATTACCCATCTTATCCTTCCGTAAGGTGACATGACCTAAAAGGTTTCACTGGTCATAAATCGCTACCACGACAGTCGGGCAGCACCGCAAGGGAGTACCGGAGCGTACCGGGTTCAAATCCGGCCAAGGACTGTTAATTCGACAACACTCCCCAAAACCTTCGGGGAGTGTTTTTGTCGTTACCACAACAACAACAACAACATCTCTAAGTAAAGGTTGAATCAGAGCAAGAGTTAGAAATAAATTATCGATCAATTACGAAAAATAGTTTATTTTGTTAAAGGAAGGAAGAAATAAAAAAAAAAGAGAGAACAGAAATATATAACTTAAATATGTATATAAACCTCGTATGTATATACCAATATAAACCCAATCAAATGTCAATCTGTATTATATTTTCGTGATTAGCTTCGATTTTTCATATATGTAGAGATTCATAACTCATTCCGTAATACAAACAATGAAAACATGATGAGTTAAACAAATTCAGATTTGTAGTTTTTTAGCTTATCGAAATTTAGTGTAGCATCGTGCGCACCTTCGACTGTTAGGATTTTTATCCATTCTTGGGAATTTAATATTTTCCCACAGTGATTCTATAAAAGAGAGAAATTTAACAAAACCGTCAGCCCACGGGCTTTATTTCCCATAAAATAGGAGACAAGACCCGTGGCGTGGAGTAAAAAAAGTAGCGATATTTATCTCCAGGTTTTCATTTTATATTACGATTTGTATTTTTGCTAAAGTTATAAAATGGGAAGAGTGGTGCGAAAATGACAATACAATTGAAATTGTCTGATTATACAGGTTGTTTTCTGTATACTTAGTAGGATTATAATTAAAATTATGCAAAAAGTGACCAATAGGGGATTTAATCTTGTTAATTCATCCATAATTCATTATAAGAAAAAATATATGAAATGTTCCTATTATTTGAACATTATGTTTTTCAAGAAATTACACAAATACCCTGAAAATTTCTTGTACAATAACTGTGTGCTCGTGACACTTTTCAATATACAAAATTTACAATAATTTAGTTTACTTTAATGTGTAGTGAAATATGTTTCTTCATTATATAAAGGAGCAGTTGGAAGCTACTGATTAAACTAATGACCGAAGTCAGCAAAACTCGAAGTGTCAAAATGCAAAGCAACGTGCAAAACGAAAAATACAATGCGAATCACAAAAACTTTGCTAACAGAAAAAGTCAAATCATAAAATATAGCAAATTATTGTAGAATGTTTAACTAGAATTAAATCTGCAACAGATGTTCGTATGTATATACTATGTATGCATGTATGGCTCTATGATTTTCCAGTATTTGAACGAAATAAGAGCAAGTAAAGGAAATAATATATTTAAATATTTATTTGTCTAATTAAGTATTAGCAGCTATTTCTTGTGTATGTTTGTATGTACCTACAATTATTTGTTACTTTTCTATATTCTATCGTTTAAAAGGTCTTATTATTATTACAATTCAAAATATTTATCAACTCACCCAATCTAGAATTTTTCTTTTATTGTTAATAACGCGCCGCGGCTTTTTCAATATGGTTTGACTCAAAAACAAGTTTAAAGCAAAGCGGTAGAAAGGTTTATATTATTTTAGTTTTTAAAAAGTGTATTGAATTCAGTACAATATACAACATGACGAGACAATTGGACAAAATGCAGGAAATGAAGAGAAAAAGAACAGGGATAGTTACAAAGGAATATAAGAATCTTAAATGGACCACAAAAAACTAAACTCAATTAAATTAAATTGTCATGGATGATATTAAAAAATATGTTAGTAAAATTATATATACATATACATAAACTTCATCAAATACCACCACAATCTCAATTATAAAGAGTAATTTCAAAATAAGACAGAAACCCTTTTCAAACGTTCCTAAACGTGTGTGTATAATGTGCGTTTACTTGAATTATGATTAAGAGCTATGCGGATGTAGGGTATAGGACTTCTTGGTGGGAGTTATAGCATGTCGCCATTGTGGGATGCTTCGACCGATGTTTCACTAACTGTGGTGTGGAACGTAGTTAAGAACCCAACGACTCTGATGATAATGCAATGTAGTAGATAGAAGTACGGTAGGGGCGCATCAACTTTGAAGTGTTTTAGGACCACTTTCTAGTGGAAGCCCCCCCATTCATAGGCATTGCCAGAATAAATGAACAAACAAAAAATGATAAACGAGCAACGTAATGCAAAGAAAAGAGAAAATTCGTTTGGAAAAATATTACTTAAGTAGTTTCTGTACGAAAATCATATTAGTCAAGCTAAACTTTTTTTTAAATAAATTTTTTTTTCATTTTGTATTAAGTTGTGTCGCGAATTCAAGCAATATTACCTGTATTTTTGTTGCTGTGTAGTATTAATTTGTAAAACATGTTTACATATTATGTGTATAACCAAAATACCAATAAATGTGTTATTAGTATTATCTTTGATCAAAAAAGTGTAGTCTTTAAGGAACTTATAATATGATCATTAGGATACAATGATCGCTTCGGCAATTACTGTTATGTTTTTCTTAGTTTTTATTTAAATGTATTTATGTACCCTGTAAAGTCGTTTGGTCTTATAGACGGTACAATACATACTAGCAAAGATAAGGATATAAAATGGCAGTATTTAATTTACTGTGGGAGCATTAACATATTTTATGTTTTTACATAAATGAAGGCTGTATTTGCTGTTCAAGTATTTAAAATAGGAGCCCAAGATTCGACAATGTAATTTTTTCGTTTCATGCTAACCATTTTACGGAAATATGTAGTTAATATTCTAATTACTCTTAAGCTATGTCTATTAAAATCTTTCCTTTTTTATATTTTATGAACTCAATGCTATAGATGAGCACAGTGAATTGAACTCTTTTGTAAATCTTCAATAATTAATCAAAGAAATTGCAAATAAAATTTGATATGTGGCTTTATACGAAATGTCGAGAGACTTCCTGTTGTGCCTTGAAATATCAAAGTATGTATTTGAGAAAGAAATGGTAAATTTTCTGGTTCAAAAAGTCCGTTTTTGCACTACTAATAAATTTCTAATTGAATAATTTTTTTTTATTTATTGTTTTATTTCGAAATATGCATTGTGCAACAGGAACTTGCAACAAAGGAATTCTGGTATCGGAAAGATTATTAAAGGTTAAGGGGATCACACAATGTGTCCTTGCACCAGGAGATTTCTTTATAAAACTTTCAACATTTTAACCTTCCCCATTGATCCGCGTCCATTTCTTCTTACCTAATTTCCTCAAAAAGCAGTCAAACCATTAGCAACGACTTTATGCTGTTTAAAGAAAAAATGAGAGGAATATGAATTTTGGAGGGTCAAAGAGTTATGTTATTTATTTTATAAGGAAAATACACATATTTTTACTACAAAAAAAAACCTTTGTGACAATTTTAAGATTTAAATGTAAATAAAAACAGTACTAAGAAGTACCACAAAAATGTCACTATGCTGCAAATACTATTTAAAGTCCGTTGAAAGTATTAAAGTCCTAACAGCGCTTATAAACCATACAAAAAATTTTTCTTTTATAAAACTGTGAAAAATGCTAGCTTGCGATACAAAAACGTTAAATAAGAAGTTGCATACCTCTACTATTGACCCTGACTTCATAAAATATAAAAAACCTGTAGATTCCATTGTGCTAACATTCCAGAACAAGTATACACTTTATTAATGTAACAATCCACTGCGTGCTCAAAAATTCTAAAAATATAAAATATTTTATCAGCAATTTTTAAAGCTTGTCCTTAAAATTTCAGGAGTATCGCAATATCCATATCACCTGTTATCTGACTATCAACGGAATCAATTAAACTATATCAATATGTTTTAGTTACATATACTTACACATAATACCAGCATTTTCTTTATCACAAAACTAATCAAAATCGGAAAATTAGCTGACTCATGCTCCTGGCAAGAGCGGTTTACAAACCTTAAATTTTCTTCTCTGAATCGAACTTTTTGTTCAATCAGTGATAATATTTTCTCTCGATATTAGACCGACAGTTACTATTTTCTTACGACAAGTGTTTAAATATAAATACATATTCTATTATTTGACTCTTTCTTAATGAAATATGTAAAACTTTTGTTCTAGAAATTTTTATATTCCGAAATTTATCATCCTCTTCTAATATCGATCCTAGCCACCACACCCATGCATAAGTACGTATTTTTTAATTTAGGCAATGCTTGTGCTGCATTTATAAAACAACCAATATCTAAATTTCAAAATAAATTAAGTACTTCAGTAACTAGTGCTAATCAATAGAAAACGAGATTTGCTTTTAATTCATAATTGCAATTATCATATACACAAAGTCTATAACGATAGCCTTTTTACTGTTTTAAAGAGATACTTATCAATCCTAAATAATCGCCCCTGAGTGGAGGAAAATGTTTCAAAAACGCCTTCTTCCACTCAAACAACGAAATTTGTATGTATGTACAAATTGAGGATGCGTTACTGTTAACTACTATAAATTTTTTCAGTGTATCATTTTAAAGGGATTTCAACGGCTCTGCACACTTCATTGCATGTATTTATGAATGTGATTTCTTGTACAACCTCATTGTTAAAATTTACATTTTGAAGAGCTTGAAGTTTTATTTATTTATGTATGTACATACATATGTACAGTCGAACTTCTCTATAACGAACTCCTATATAACGAAGTGTTCTCTATTGCGAAGCAATTATAAGAACACTGTGTTTTGGGTCTACTTTGTATGTATTGTAATCTCCATGAATCTCCATAATCAAATGAAAACCAACGCACCAAATACTGTGATTACTTCTCTAAATGTATTAGAAAATTATATTGAAGAAAAGTGGAAAAATGTACTTCAACCCAAAATAACTGACTACTACAAATAAAAAATGTTAAAAGGAACAAAATTGTTTTTCTTTTCTATGTAGCGAATTTTCTTTATAGCGAAGTAAATATCCAGTCCCTTGGAATTCGTTATAGAGAAGTTCGACTGTAGTATATGGTGTTATATGTATATTTAGTAATTTCGATGCTTTTAAAACTCTACACTCATATAACAATTAATATACGTTCCCATTTAATTGAGGTTTTGAAAAATACTGTCATTTCATATTCTATCATAAATCCCATTAACATTTTTAATATTGTATTAATAGAATTCAATCTATTGGCAATGCCTATTTCGTACTCGTACTATGATGAATCGCTACCTGCGGCATCTTCTATTATGGAATTTAGATCAATATTAAATGAATATTCATACAAATTAGAATAACGATCGCGCTCTTTCCACGGTGATCGATGATTCATATATAAATTTCGTTTACTAACACGAAATATTTGACTATCTTTTATTGATTGATCATCATCACAAGGCTCACCACCGCCACCGAAATCACATTCACGAATTGTTAATCGATTTGTTGGTGATTTTAATTCAAAAAGTACGTCTTGATGCTTATAACGTGGCCTCATCGGTAAAGGTTGATAGCCGCTTATGTTAACTTTTTGTGAATCAACCGATTGTGTGGATTGACGACGCATGCCACGTATCTTATGAAATGGATAATTTCGCATCAAATTTGAATCAGTACTACGCTGTGGTGAATAATATTTAAAATCGGTTGGTTCTGGTGGTTGTGGTGCTGCTGTATGTATTGTCGTTAGAGTTGTAGTACTGGCAGAGTGGGCCGCAGTTGCTTGTAGTTGTAAAGTTGATGGACGCTTTGCCGCCGTTTTTTGTAAATTGGCAGGCATTGCTGTTGTTAACGTTGATATGGGGGAAATTATAGCATCATTCGGTGCTGTTATCCCCAAGGATTGTACTTGTGGTGGAATGGGTTGTATTGGGTGTAAATGTGGTGTATGGCGATGCAAAAGTGGAAGGGGTGAACTGCCAGCATCAAAAGCAGGGGAAAGTGGTAAATGAAGTGACCGCTTTAAACTTAAATTGTACGACGATATGGCAGGTGAATGTATGATTTGTGGTGTCGCTAATGCGCTATGGGTTTCGTGAAGAATTTGTCGTTCTGGTTTTTGTTTTAGTAACCGACTTTTGAATTGATGAGTAGTGGGTGGTAAAAGTGTTTGCAATGAACACTTCTTATATTGTTGATTGCTGCTGCCGTATTGCTGCTGTGACTTACCGTTTTGTAAATTATCATAACTTCGTGGACGATAAATTCCATTGCTGCCTGTCAAAGTTGTCGAGGAAGGATTGGACTGCAAACATCGTATTTCAGTTAGTGCCAACGATTCGGTGATTGTATATTTTTGCATTTGTCCATAACCAGTCGGAGTGTAATGTGAAAGAATTAATGAGTTTTAATGACAGCAATATTTTAATATACATATACATATGTAGAAACCAGGGACCCACTCAGAGGACAATATATGGTGCTTCGTCTATTGACAAAATCTTACTCTACACATATAAAAAATCCCCACCGAAGGAAAGCTCTAAATTTTATTTTTAAGTACTCGCTAAATGAAGTTGAAGTTTTCTTCATATTTCTATGGACGAAAATTGTAGAGGAATCCTTTCCCCTTTCAGAAAATTGAGTTATTGTATAATTAATCATTATTCACCAGATCGGTTAAAAATACATCATAACAATTATTTTGGGTACCTGGTGTAAATATTTACGTTTGGCAGAAGAATATGGAAATAGGATAAAGAAAGTAAATAAAATGAAAAAAGATTGACTTTTGCAAAAACTGAATCCCGGCCACTGGATGATATGGGCGGGACATCTCCCATATAAACCAGATTTTCTAGAAGTATTTAATGTAGAATATTGAAAATTGATAAGGAGCTTAATGAGATCAGTTTCTAACACGTCAAGAAAAAAGGGGAGGAAGAGAGGAGTGGACGTGGCACATCCCATACAAATGAGATTTTCCGTACTGCATATCTCTGAAAGTATTTATGGTAGAATATTGAAAATTGGTAAGAGCTAAATGAGACCAATCTCTAACGGCTCAAGAAAAAAGGGGCGGAAGGGAGAAGTGGGCTAGACACCTCCCATATAAATGAAAATTTTCATACTGCACATCTCCGGAAGTATTTATGGTAGGACATTGAAAATTGGTAAGGAGTAAAACCTCAAAAAGAAATCACCTCAAGAAACCCCGAACTGCATATCTCTTTGAAAACTTTTACAGAGTTATAAGAGGTAAATCTCAACATATCATGAATAAAAGGGAGGAAGGGAGGAAGGGAGAAGCGGGCGTGGCACCTCCCTCAGTCAATCTCTACCACCTCAAGAAAAAAGGTCGGTAGGGGGAAAAGGAGGCGTCAAGCCTTTTGATGTAATCTAAATTAATATTACTCCGCAACTATTTCTACGAGCTTTGTAATGCTTGCTATCGAGATCTTTTATATGAAAGAGAAGGGGGGATAGAAAAAGGGTAGCGAAAGGGGTCAGGATAGGGATAAAGATAGGGATATTGATAGGAATAGGCAATATTTCAAGATCTATTCAGGTAAATTTATGGGAAGGACAAAGTCTGCCTGACCCTCTAGTATTTTATAAACTTTTTAATACGACCTGCACGAAACTAACCAAAGCGGCCCTAAGTGACAACTTAATTTTTTTTATTCAATCTGGAAAATCCCAGCGAATAAAAAATTTAAGTTGGTGCTTTATCACGCGTTCGCTTTAGTGGTTTATTTAGCATGAAATCTATAATTAAATATTTCCTTCTTTCGCGGTTTCCGAGTAGCGGTATTAGCTTTTGCAATCCTATTTTCAAATTTTTTTGACGGAGGCAAGATCGGGAGAAATTCAAACAAAATCATCTAATGTATATTTTTATTGTAATTTTTGCCCTGGCAACTTACATCGTCGTACATTCTTGGCTTTACATCATTTCCTCCAATACTAACACCACCTCCCGCACCCCCAATAACTGGCTGCGACGTAATCATGCCGCTTGCACCGACATGAGAAGCACTCATTACATCGCTCAATGGATGCCGTGGACTAGTATGCTGTTGCATTTGTAATATATAATCATCCGTCGCAATTCCACGGCTGTGTAAAAAAGGATGCAATTGAAATATGTTTGGAAAAAAATATCAGCTGATACAACATACCGATCTATTAATGATGGCGTCATTGGTCCACACAGTATATGACAGCAATTGAGGCAGATGTTTCCTCTTGAATACGGATTTATTGAGCGTTGCCCTCCTTTTGATGAAAATGATCCTTTAAGCTGCAGTTTCAAAATTATAAAAATTTTTTAGAAATAAACTCATGAATTTGTATAGGCAAAATCTCAAAACAAAAATACCACTAACATCTTCATTTGTTGTTTGATCGCTTGTGGTCAGGTAAGTATGAAAGCCCGCTAAACCAATAACTGACCAAATCGAAAAAAAGCAAATGAACACAACAATCACAGTAAATGGCGCCTTTTTTATCACCTCAAATACTTCTTGTTCTGCTTTCATCACTTTATCGTATTGAAATTGAAAAAAAAAAAACAATTGTTATCCTATTGTTTGTACCATCTATGCCATGGTTTGTACAAAATATTAGACGCTTACTTACATAAAACTAAATGAGTCACAGAGCAAGAAAATATAAATACAGCTAAAAATGCTAAGGAGACTAGAAATAAGTAAAAAAAACGATAATTTCTTTTCCCCACGCAATTGCCAACCTATAAAGAAAAAAAGATAAATATGTTATTTGAGTATTAAACTAATCATACATACAATAAAAGTTTATGCAAGAAAAAAGGGCTGAGGATTTTATTCGAATAAAGATGTACCCGGGTAATAAAAATGTATCATGCCTACTGACAGTGTTGGGCAAATAATAATTGTTAAAACAATTAATTAATTGTTAATTGCAACTTCTACAATTGACAATTTTTATTTGTTAATTGCAACTTCTATAATTAACAATTTTTAATTGTAATTGCAAAAATCATCATTAACAAATGATCAATTGCAATTAACTATTAATTAATTATTAACTGTGTTTCTTATAATGAACAATTTGTTAATTACAATTATTTTATAAATTTAACCATAAACACGCTACCCGGACCCTATGCCCCTGATAAATTGTATTGAATATTTGCATGAAATCAATCAAGAATTACCCGGGTAATTGTAAAAAATGGTTAATTATTATTAATTGCTCCATAATACAATTAAAAAATTAATTAGAATTTTTTCAATTATAATTAATTTAATTTTGAATAATTTAATGGCAAAAAGCAATTAAAATTTTAATTGCAATTAATTTTAAATCAATTTATTCAATTGCAATTACTTTCTTAATCAATTAATAAATCGATTAACGCCCAACACTGCCTGAGTGAATAAGCTTCTGTGCATCAACAAACGCTTTGCGTGAATATTTAATTGTGGTGATAGATACTTTACCCAGGGACAGTGATGGTCAAAGCGATCAACACAATTATCACATAAACTGCAATGAGATGCACGTGGGGGTCTGAAAATTTTACATGTAAAACAATATTTTAATTTCACTGTTTGTCCTTTAACAAGGACCTCTTTAGTACGTGGCGGAGGTCGATACGTAGGACTATTCAGTGAGTTTGGCACTTCTGTAATAAAAGAAATAGAAAATCAATAGACACGTGCACATACATACATACATAAGTTATTGTTAAATATATAAAATGTCTACCAATTTGCTTTTCTATGTAAGCAGCCTCGTCGTGAGAAGCACGGGGAATAACACCAGGATCTGTAAAGGTTGTTCGTAGCAAGGAACTCATTGTAAAGAAGTAAAGTACTGCACCAACAATAGGAATTACTGGGTTTATACGTGTGGCAAGGAACGGGCAACTGAAATTCAACAAAAAAAAAACAAACATTTTTACAGTACTTTATATTTGAGCTGTTGTTTTAAACTTTTCAAAGTGGATATTCACGAAACCATTCATTCGCAATCCAAATGCAACATACTTTTGATTTGTAAGTTTATTTTTGTTAAAATATCTCTTTGCTATTTGATTCTAAAGTATATTTTATTTGGATGAAATCATCTGCGACTATTCTGTCAGCTATAAACTCTAGCTTGAACATTAATTACAATGGTCTACAAATTCGAACTTTTTTTCCCCACCATAGACACGAATATGAAATTCGTATGTAAAACCACCCTCTGATTACGAAAATCGAGGTTATTTTTGATTCTATGGTACCGTTTTTGAGATATTTAGGATTTACCGTTATTTCAAAAAAAAAAAAAAAAGATGGATCCACTTAATCATGTATATCTCAAGAACAAATTGAGTAAAACAATAAACAAAGAAGATAATGAACAATCAATTCGGATTTTTTCCTTTCTTTTAAAAAATTTTTACTTTGCGAGGAAGGATATCGAAACTTTTTATTTTTTTTTTCTCTGTAAGCTCTGTTTTATTACAAAAAAATAAGCTTTCATCCAATAAAATCGACGTACTGATACAAAAGTTATAAGCATTCAAATATATATGGGCGATTCTCCGTAAACTCTCAGTTTTGTGTCGCTTGGCGATTTCTAATACTCATTAACATTATCAATGAACTATGCACGCTAAATGTTGAAAAGTGACTTTCTTCAAATAGTTTAGGATAAATTGTTGCATCATATTAAAATTTTATCAAGTTTTCATTGGCAATACCATACGAATGTCACAACCGTGGCATGTCGCCAACTTCAATTCTTGAATGATTTAATTTGGTTTAGACTCAAATCGCTAATAATGGGAATAATAGTTTTTATTTATATTAAATACGTTATTCACTGATAAATATTACACATTTCTGAGTTGCTGGTATTCATTTCTCGATTCCTAACTCTACTTTGAAAAGTGTCGATTAGGTTTGAAAAAAATAATGTCGCCCAATTGTTTATGCGAGTATTACTACAGTGCGAGCTTGCCTGCACCATGCAGGGGTCAGTTTCAATCAGCAGGCGTCACTGAAAGTTTTTTTTTGTTAAGATAGCATTCTTAATCACACTGGTCTCTTTTTATATATAATCGAAAACAAAAACGGTATGTTTCGAAAATGCACGTCACAACCGTGGCACTTGCCACTCGGAAAGGGTACATTATGTGTACTGCAATTTACGGGTTTTTCAACACGTTCGCTAACACAACCTTCAAAACGGGCGGAAAATCTTTTAGCTTGAATTGCCTTTTTGTAATGTACAGTTATTCATTGAAATGTCACAGCCGTGGCACGCGTCAAATGTCACAACCGTGGCAGGTTGTCTACTTTTGAGGAAAATGTCACAATTTCGTGAGGTTTTGATGTATAACTCAGTGTTAATATCAATTGAAATTACGCTTTGACATATTGTAAAAGACCAAATTCCTCTCATTTATTTATGAAAAATAAAGTTGAAAAATTTTCCGAGGAAACCAGCCGGATCGATCTTCAAAAAAAAGCTTTCAAAACAATAAATAACCAAAAAATCTCCAAACGTACTACAGAAAGAGCAATTAAAATTTTCAAGGAAGGAATGGAAAAGTTCATGGGTCACGAATATCGACGTGTACACCAAAAATCTTAGCTGGAAAAACTGATTGCGAATGTTTCATGTGAAGAATTAATCGTACTCATCGACTTCAGTGAAAATTATACTTGTAAATATGGAACCGAAGTTCATTCAGCGCATTTTGGGGCAAGCAGAGCTCAGTGTACACTTCATACAGGAATGCTTTATACATCTGCTCATTCTCAAGGATTTGCTTCTTTGTCAGAGTCGCTTAGACACGATCCAGATGCCATCATAGCTCACGTGGGTAAAATTTTGGATATTTACTTGCCAAAAATGCACACGATGAAAACTATAAATTTTATCAGTGATGGACCGACAACACAGTACCGGAATCGCAAGATGTTCAATCTTATTACACAATATTTGCCTCATTGCTATTCACAGCTTTCATAAATTTCATACAATTTTACCGACGCAGGACATGGTAAAAGTCCAGCAGACGGAATTGGCGGCAGTTTGAAAAAACAAGCTGATGATCAAGTTAAATATGGACATGATATCCCCGATTTTCAAACGTTTGTCGAAACTCTCCGCTCTCGAGTCAAAAATATATACCTTGACGTCGTGACAAAAGATGATATCCAAATTGTCGATTCGAAACTTCCTCAAGACCTACTTTCGTAGGTACCATGAAAGTGCACCAATATAATTGGTCGACACAAAAACCCAACATCGTTTTTTTCAACTCTCTCAGCTGTTGTGAGTGCGCCAATTGGCACAGAGTGCGAGAACTATTTCATGGGAAATTTATTATTCAACTCAGCCGCACAGAAAAGTAGTAAAATAAGAGCTCCACGGAAGACAAAATCCGCCAGCCTTCTACGAAAAAAAGTAAAACAGAAGTGTCAAAAATTCATAATAAAGACATTTCGATTGTGAAAAATATGCCACATAAGAAGAGTTTGCAGTAGGTAATTTATATCTAAGGCCAGTGAATAAATAACTAACTGAAACTTTTTCTTTGTCTATTTCAGTGCTCAAAAATGCAACAATGACCGATAATTTCTACTAACGGCATTAAAAGGCGGAAAAAGTTTCATTTTATAAGTTTATTGAATAACACCAAATAACATAGAAAAATTACTTGATTTTGGTTAAATATTATTAAACTTTTATATAAATAAAGCGAAGAATGTTAACTATGTCCTGTAATGTATTTTTTTATATCGATTGTTACTAATGTCACAACCGTGGCAATCCGGGCACAACCGTGGAAACGAATTTCAGAGATTTACCTGTCAAATCTATAAGTTTATACTTTAAGCTTGGCCACTTTGACAGTCCATTTCACAAGTATAAATGAACTTTAAAATATCAAAAAATATTCAAAACTCGCACGTTTATTTTTTTCAATTTTGCACTCACAAAACTGAGAGTTTGCGGATAATCAGCCATATAGCCATATAATACTGAAGTACCCTACACGTACATATGTATTAGTATTCATATAATAGTTAATACGTAGGTAGATTTTCGAAGGGTTATTAGATACAAAAAACTGTTAATGCCGTTTTCTCAAGTAGGTAAACTTTAAAATTTCAAACCCAGGTACATTTAAAGCAAGAGCAAATTTTTTAAAGCAGGTAGTGTTTTCTTTGTATAACTAAGGAACCTTTTTGTCTAGGTAGGCTTCGATTTTTACTTGATCCGAGTACAAATAGAATTAAATGCGAATTGTTTCTTCATCATATCTGCAAGGCTCACCGGATACTGTTCAGTCTATAAGTGCATTTGATAAGCCGTCATTTACTTAAAAAAATAATATGAATAAAATGGCGCGAGAGTTTGAGTGTAAAAATTATCCAGATATGTTCTGTTTCATCTGCGGCCAATATATTGTTAAAAGGATGCGGCGTGTGTTTTCAAATCCTTTGAAATTCCTTTGGCATTCAGCCTAAAAACACTGGAAAATCATGGACAACGAATACTGTGTGCACCACATGTCGAATCGAATTGATTCATTCGGAATCCGGAACAAAAAGGTGCATAGTAAAATTTAGGAATTTGCTACCTTTTATTGCATTCTGACAAATTTCTGAAACTATCTACTTATGCAACATATGAAATTTAGTACACCAATGAAGTGGAGCGAACCAACTTGCATTCGATGAACTGCTATATTTGTACTAAAGAAGTATTTGGGGTTGGAAAGTCAAGAAAAGTAATGCATGCCAGCGTATCTACAGCGTCATTGCCATTGCCACATTCAACTTCAGTTCCGGGTCCAGTTTCATTGTCAACAACAGCATCTGATTACGCGGCATCAAGTTGTACCAAGGTAAAGGCCGAGCTACACGCCTCTCGTACGCAACAATTTAAATTCCTTTCATCCGATGTTAAGGTAACATATTATAGAACTCGGCACGAACCATTTTCCAAGTTCTATACGAAGGAGGACAGTGTTTGTTACTGCAAAGACATTACTGGCTTAGAGTGGCGATTGTTCATAGGCGGCAATAAACAAGTTTAAAGGCCGTATTATTACATATTGCCAACCAAAATCCGTCTATTCTGATCGCGCATGCAATAAATACGAAGGAAACCTACGAGATAAAGCAAAAATTACTTAAACTTACCAAATATGAAGAGCATGTTTGGAAAATATGTGCCGACCTTAAAGTCGTTGGAATGCTATGCGGTCTACAAAGTGGGTACACAAAATACTGTTGCTTTCTCTGCAAATGGGATAGCCGAACCCGTCAAGACCACTACATCATAAAGGATTGGCCAGACCGAATCTAATTTAAAGTTGGTGTGGATAACATAAAATACCCCTCTGTTATAGGGTAACTGCACTAGTTTCCGGACAGCGCTACCCTACTAGACAACAGCCGGTTCTATCGCACCGGAATGACCCGGTTTTTTTTCCCCCGGCCAAGGGCTGTTATTTCAGTATAACCCTGTCCAATCTGTCCCGTCCCACCCTTAAATTGTCATCCTCGGAGCAAACCCTGGCAGCTGGGTTGCTCCATTGTCTCTTGTTATGGGCTGGGGTCGAACCCAGCCATGGACCAAGAGATTGGATCTGCTGCGTTTGCTGGAAGAAAATTTATATTAAACGGTCGCATTCGGTTCAATGCGCCAAGTGTAAGTGTAAGAGATGGCTACATAAATCTGGATGCTCAGGGCCTAGCCCTTCCATCCACAGACCCCGTACTTTCTTTAGTACTTTCGAGGCACCATGTTGTACACGCCTAAGGGCGTCCCGCGGTAGTCGTCGCTCTGGCATTCCCCTACCGCCCCTACCAACTTCAAATAGCCACAATAGTGGCTCAGTCTACACGACTGGCAGCACTGCTGCCATTCCCACCTCACCCACTCCCGACTGTCGCTCACGCTCACCAGCGTCTCCATTTCGCACGGCCGCTCAACACTTCTATCCCCTTCGGAATAGGCCAGATATGAGCATCGCCGAGCGTCAGTCCCCTCTTTCTCTGTCCCCAATGCCCCCCCTGCTTAGAGCTTGCACGTGGACCAGGACCACCACCTCCTCGTACCTTTCACCACGTGCACCGTTTGTCGGCAAAGATTATATACGCCTGCGACATCGGTCAAGTGCAACAACGGCCTTGGCGCTGTCAACTCTAGACTGCGACATAGTTTAGGCCTTAGCCTACCTCCACCTAGGCAAGCACATCCGTCCCTCACGCCTAGCATGTCCCCCGTCTCGCCACCTACACGCTTCAAAATTTTACAGCTAAACTGTAACGGATTAGCTGGAAAGATCGTGGAGATAACTGACTTTATGAAGTCGCACAACATCAAAATCGCCGCGATACAAGAGACAAAAGTGAACACAAGATCGGACTTACGAACTTGTGATCGGCATATTGTACATCGAAAAGACCGTCCCAGCGGTCATGGGGGTGGTGGCCTTGCGTTCATTACACATCACTCTGTACATAATAATCTATTTTCCCCTGACGTCGACCCCAGGGACTCTACCTTAGAATGCCAAGGCATAGTAGTCCGGTCAGGCGACGTCGACCTGCAAATCATAAACATCTACATTCCCCCTGCCACGTGTTGTCCTAGAGATTATCATCCCAACATTAGTGCGTTGCTAAGGGGCGATAGCCGTCTAATCCTAGGCGACTTCAACGCACATCACGATCTCTGGCACTCCAACTTGCCAGCAGACAGTAGAGGACAAGCAATTGCAGACCAAATAGACAACTCAGCATTCTGTACAGTCAATGGAGATGCCCCCACCAGGGTGGCAGGTAACTGCCACAGTTCGCCAGACATCTCCATAACGAGCGCGGGCCTAATTAACTTTGTCATCTGGCGACCGATGCTTACATTAGCTTCAGACCACCTACCCATCTTACTCTCCGTTGAACGACCGACCGACTTCATAACGACAGAGAAACTAACATACATCAACTTCACCAAAGCAGACTGGGACCGCTTTACGGACTATACAGAGCGCTCCTTCGCTTCCTTACCCACTCCCACATACGTACGCAAAGGTGAAAGAGACTTTCGCAAGGTCATTGATTCAGCCTCAAGCCGCTTTATTCCTGCTGGTAGAATACCAGAAATTCGTGCGAATTTTCCTGCAGAAGCTGCGGCGATGGCAAGAGAACGTGACCAAGAGAGAATCAAAGATCTCAATGCGGAAATTCGTAGGATAGTCAACGAACACAAACTAACCAAGTGGAAACAACACCTCGAGGCATACAACCTCTCCGGCGGAGTCGGCAAATTATGGTCGACTGTCAAGGCTCTATCCAATCCGACCAAATACAAAGGCAAGGTCGCCAATGCATTCGGCGACAGCGTCAAATCGGAAGCCAGGAAATGCGTGAGCTTCTTTTGCCGGCTGTTTATAATGCATCCACCTTCTGATAGGACTAAGAGAAGAGCTGTCCGACGTGCGCACAAATACAAACACTCCACTGCACCCATTGCCGTCTCAGTCGCAGAGGTCAAGGAAGCCATAATGAAGGCCAAACCCTCAAAATCCATCGGACCCGACGAATCGCCATAAATATGATTAAACACCTAGGCCACGAGGGACAGAGTTATTTAGCGGCTCTTTTCAACCCCTCTCTAACTACTTTCGTCATACCTGAGATATGGAAACAGGCGATTGTAGTTCCCCTACTAAAACCAGGGAAGCTGGCGAACCAAGGAGATTCTTATCGTCCGATACCCTCCTTTCGCCGGTTGCGAAATTACTAAAGACCATTCTGCTCCCTTACTTTATTGCAAATCTCCCCCCACAAGAGGGAGTTTACATTGTTTCCTACGCTGACGACTGCACGATAATGGCCTCTGTACTAGAATAAACAGTTACCTCCGTGACCTTTCCAGCTTCTTCACCGAGCGAAATCTGACCCTATCTCCGACTAAATCGACGGCGACCCTGTTTACGACATGGAATGCACAGATGGGGCAAGAGCGGAGTTCCTCTACCTACTGTCAACCACCCGGAAATCTTGGGTGTGACATTTGACAACGGCCTCACCTTCGCTGGTCATGCCACCGCAATAGCTTCAAAGGTACAGAGCCGCAATAAGATTCTCAAGTCACTGGCCGGCAGTACTATTTCAGTTTCATATTAGTTATAAATATCCTACTACTTCAATATGCAATGCCTCTTATGCCGCTAAGTTTATAATTATCTACATAGATATGTATGTAAAAAGATACAGACTTGGACTCCTAATGTTCGGCATTGGGAACAGAGTAAGAGGGAAACCACCACTTCTATGTAAGGACCAAATGGATACCGGATAGCGAGCACATGGCGTTTCCAAATAGAACCGGTTAGGACAGTGTAGAAACGACTGGTGCGTTGTGCTGCGTCATTTAAACAAGAAAAAAGTTAAATTCTTTTTACAATGTTCTTTCATAAAAAACATTTATTATTACTATTTTATATTTTACAATAAACTTCTTCAAGGATAAACGATTCAAATGAAATTGTGCAAATTTTGTGTTTGAACAAATAAAATAAAGTCAAATGTTACGTCCATAAAACAGAAATATGTAGTGTGTTCTTCAAGTGTGTTGGTTCTCCCAATGTGGTTACGGAAATGGGTTTTAAATTCTAAGAATATATTTAGGGCGAACTAGTAGGGATTCCGAATGCACTAGAAGCACACCACTTCAAAACTAGAGATTTCGCTTGAAGGGTAATTATTTAGAATAAAAGCCTCGCACCGCTGTAGGAAGGATAAGTATATGACGGCACTACTAAATATTTGAAATACATAGTTTCTTTTCATAGAATTTCTATAAAAGAAATTCACGACGCATTTGCCCGGTAAAGTAACAATTGAAACCGACGCATTGAAATTTCACTTTGAATGTGTATCCCTGCCTATGAATATAATATTATTTGTAAATGTCCTTGTTTAGTATATTACATACACATGATATGTGTAAGGGACGCGAACATATGCTGACAAATAAATATTTATGTATATTTGTATGTATTACCGTTATTCTCACGCCTTTTAAAATCAGCAATAATTGGAACGTATTTAAAATCCCACATCAGCGACATTCATATAACATTGTATTGTGTAAAAGAAGTGAAAGGACAAAAGCAATTGTGCAACACATGCGGTTTAATGCAGCAACAAATCATATTCAGCCAACAGTTGCAGTAAAACATTTAGTGCAAAGTGTCTCCCCGGATTGCGCCAACAAAAGCGTTTCTATGTGGACCATTCGCAAAATTACATACCAAGCACGAATATGTACTACTACCTGAACCTACTAAATGCTAACTGACCCTTATAGCCAGAAGATTCACTATACCAGAGGAAGCATGAATGATTGCCAAAGTCTGGCCGAATGTAGTCCTTCCAGTTTCCACTAAGAAATCAGTCGTTAACATTTTCATATTTAGTTAAATGATCGGCCGAATTTGTTCCCGAAACCGTGTATATTTGCTTCATTGTCATATATGTACATATAAAGGCTTGAGATTATCTTGAGGTTAAGTTGGTTTGTAAGGTCTTTCTTCACCCATTTAACTACAGCCCGACCGCAGGTTCGGGTTCGTAAAGCTCTTTGGGACTAAGCGCACTCCGCATAGAAAATCTATCGTTTTTCTAGAGTTGTTGAAGACTCCCTTTATATAACTCCTCATATAAAACTCCTAAGCGAATTTTAGTCGTGGAGCATGAATACTTGCAGAGATATGCGATATGAGTGATAAATATGGGAGGTACCACCCCCATTTTCTCTCCCTCCCCTAATATATCGATATATACCAAAATAACTCAATTCGAACTTCAAAACATAATATTTTTTAGTTAATCACAATTTCGAATCAAGTTTCCAACAAAAATTGTACGAGGACAAACATAATTTTATAAGGAAATAAATGTGTGTGCCTAGTTACAAAACAAACCTCACACACATACTCTTATATGAAGTCATTGTGCTGCAGTTCCTTCCCAAAGGAAAAGACCTACAACGTTTACTTTTTTGGAACGTGGCCTGATTTTAATTACTTTGTACCTGCATCTGTCAAGGATTATTTGGTTTTGTTTCATTTATGGTCAAGGAGATGAAATGTATGACACTAGAATGACAAAAAACAGTTATGATTTCTTTAATTATTTTTAAGTGTATTATATTTTAAGACATACACTAAAATATTTCGGAAAGCTTCACGTAAAGCGACTTCGAAAATACTTATTTAAATAAATTAATTTTAAATGACCTCCTAGTGGCAACGCTTAAGTAACAAAAGTTTATCCAAATGGGCAGTCATTTTCGAGATCATAGCGGATATGCAAAAAAACAAATATAATGAGAATAGGTAGAACCCTACGTGGTAACCCTACCCATAAATACTTTCATTTATTCCCATATTGTGTCTGATTACATTACAAAAAAATCAGATATGTGGCAACACCATAAATGCATCCCGAGTCAATTACACAAATACATATACAAGAATAAATGGTTTAGACAAAACGTTTACGAACAAAATTTAAATGAAAAATAATTATTTTACTCGAATTTTATATAAAATATGGCCGTGGAAAAAAGTATCCAATTTAAATGAGCGTTTGTGAAACTGGTTATTAAAGTTCCAAGATTTGGAAAATGAGAAATACTACCGTTCATATAACATTATAGCGTCTCACCTCAGAGGCAAACAAAAAAAAGTTCGCTGTACAACCCATTATATGAAGTGGTCTGCAAAACATTTAAAAAAAATTCCGACAACCCTAGTAGTTGCCTAATTACATTTTACTTCATATCTTCGGCATTTATAGTATTATTTTTAAATGTGCTACCAATACCACCAATTTTTTTTGCTACCTAATTAGGGGCTCTATTCTTAATCTAGGAACTGAGTCGACGGATTTGAAATTAAATAAGCAGCAAAATATGTTGCACTCATTACTTTCCAAATTAAGGATTTTTCAAAAGCTTATAGATAACACTTTCGGATAGCAAATGTGTACTTGGGTTGAAATGAACGTAATGTAAACCCCTAAATCATCATTTATCAATACGAGTAAAATGCTTACGTCCTAATTTTCCGAAAGTGCGCACCAATCATAGCCTCCGCCCGCAGTAGCTGTTAAATCAAACACTTTAATAAGGTCGGATACTGATGCACGGCTTAGTTCTTGGTACTTCTCTAAACCAGGAGTTCCCAACCAGGAAGGCACGCCTATCAAGCGGGGTAAATATAGATGCCAACGGCGGCGGAGAGCGTTTCGATTTTTTTTAATTAAAATTTTTTTTATACCGCTAAGGTGGCAATCAGGTAAGAAAATACAGAAAAATAAGCAAACAACTTTAAAAAATAGCATTTCAATCTAATGTTTAATTTACAAGCACAATATTAATAAAATTAATCATCATGCCTATCAACTTATTCTGACAATACTACTATGATACCATGGCCCAATAATAAGGTAATGTTAAGCCGGATTCGGTGCTGTTTACACACACACACTTCATGTGTTTTGTTTTTGCTTTTGCGACTTCTTCTGTCAGATTGCAGACATTTTTTATTTTGACAGAAGACCTTGCTGCTCAGCTGTTCTAATAAGACAACCTGCTTATTGGGCCATGTATGATACTATCGACATCGATTTAGATTCACCAATGTGGCACATGACATGAAATCCATTTGTTGCCGATGTTACCGTCATTGCAGTTATGCACGTAGCCAACCGGATAAATAAAAGTCAAATTTTTTAATAGACACTGTGCTTTTAATTTCAAATATTAATTCAATTACATGTGCGAACTTAAATACGATAATGTAAGCTAATCAATTTAATATGTATGAAAGCGAAAGGAATGAACTTTAAAAATAATTTGTATTAAACCGCTGACGACAAAATGACTACTGCCGTTTTAGTTTCCAATTAACATCTATTAACTTTATGTATATACATATGTACATATGAATAAAGAATAACGTGAAATGAGAAAATAGGATAAAGGCTTAATATGTATGAATATTAGTTAAATGAATGTGTATGGCGTTATTAGTTAAATGAAATAAAGTAAAGGCGGTAACAGCCGATGTGTTACAATAACCAGAAGAAGTGGTACATAACATGCAATCTCAATTGCCTCATTAGTACCTGCTCTTATTTTATAATATTTTTTGGATAAAACACATTTGTTATTTTAATTTAATTTTTTAAAGTTAATTTATTAGAACAGAAATAAAAGCGTAGGGGGCATGAAAATATTGTACCTATTATAATAGTCCAGGGAGCCTCAACAAAAATAAAGTTGGGAAGCCCTGTTCTAAATAGTACGTATCAGTGAAAACTTTATAATTTCTTATAATGCACACATTTAATAATCAGCCAATAGTTAAAATGAGAAATTGAAATTATGATAAATTTTTACTCACTCGAATGCAAAGAAAAGTGCACTGGTGCCCGTAATTAGTATGCACGTTAGGTAGAAAACTCCTGTGTGTGGTGCGGACATCAACAAACCATCGCAGTAAAACCGATTACGTCCAGCAAATAATTCCCATTTGCGAGTTATTGTGTTTGGTGCCATTTTGCCGCAACAACCACACAATAAATTCATTGATAACGTTTGTATGTAAGTAAGTATGTATTCGTATCAGGTAATTTTCCTTAATCTTAAGAATTGTTTCCGTTTGTTGTGCAATGTCAGATTTTCAATACTTTCCGTCTTTTGTTAACCTTTGTTTATTATCGCAGTAATACAACAAATACTATCCTTTAATAGTTTAATGTAATTACCATAAGTAATGATGCTGGCCTTTTGTTGTTGTTTTAGTTTTAAATATTCTTAAATACTTTTGTTAACACTTTTGAATGTATTTAGTTTCGCCTTTTTCACATATTCCATGTAATTGCGATTTTATTGTCATTATTAATTTTATTATTTTTAAATGCAATGAAATGATCCGCCACAAATTGTTACAGTTGCAAGCATCGATATCAGTAAGTATTGGCTTTATTTAATTCACGTTGGTTTTTATCGATAATCGACGGTATTTTGCTTTCAAAGTTGTTACAGTTATTTTCGCTTCCATTTCGCTCTAGCCATAATTTTCGTTTTCTTATTTCGCCATAGCCAATTTGGACGGCAGAACATTATAAGAAAGCGGCTATATAAATGTGAAATTGCTCCTATATTAAAACCAAATAGAATCTCTTCAAATCGCCTCTAATTCTTATGCTCCATCTCCACCTGGCCATTCTAATTGACATCTGCAAATTTGTATTACATTTGAATTCCTGCAAAAGAAAACATATTGAAGGCCACTTTAGTATATAGATATAGAATTGAATTATTTATATTAAACGAATTTTATGTAAAATAACTGCACCATTAACTAAGATTATATTTTTCACAAAGGATTGGAATTTCGAAACTGACTGTAAAATTTAATTATTGTGATCACTAAAATCACACAGTCTGTGACAGTCTTCGCTGAGCAAGCGATGTATCAACCATGGATTTATCTACATAGCTCACTTACTCACGAACCCAAGGCTGACACGACCTATCTTATGAGATTGACATGTAATAAAAACACATCGATGTTCCATTTCTCCGTTTACGTAGAACGTTCTGTAGAAATCAAACAAATTTCGATTTTTTCCGTGGGAGCGTGTCAGCTGATTGCTCTCTGTCACTACAGGGTTGGCTATTGTTTTACAAAAATACCTGTTAAACTTTCCGAATAAGGTTTTTAATAAAATAAACGAAAAGAATAAATAAATTATTCAAAGTCACAAATTAATAAAGCGAGACGAATATTGCAATTTTTCGCGGTTGCCTTACCTTTTTTAGCGGTTCCAAAATTGGACTACAACTTAAGCAGATATAATACCAAAATGGTTTAAAAGATGCCAAATTATTTATTTACCAGTAAAAAGAATATTTTTACTGCACTAGAATTAAGGAGCTAGTTGAATTTTTGAAATGTACTAACTTGATTAGATCCACAGTCTAGTTGTTTATGGAATTTTACGATTTCCAAAATAATATATTGCATTGATGCAAATCAAATTGAAAGTGCACATTTTTTCACAAACCTTTAAGAATTTGTGCTTCTACCGCTCATGGGGTATCAATGTACGTACATACATATGTATGTATATATAAACCAATGGATATTCATGTAGGGCATTGCTATCATAATAAACTAACATAACCAAAACGATGACCGCATTTTTTTTAACTTATTGCCCGATTTGTTGAGATTTTTCTTCTGTAATCACGGCGGGGAATGCATTCAAGTTGACATGTCATCGCATGGATGTGACAGCAGCACAAGTGTTACAGCAAAAGATTGCACGTGACACATCATACAATTACCCTTGTTTCAGATGTCGAGTGAAAGAAATTTGTATGCTTGCACATATGCCAGCATGCCTTTACGATCTTGATTTATTTGCCATGTGCATTCACTCATGCATACAGACATTATGTACAATAATATTACGTTAAAAGTTCTACAGTTAAAGGTCACATTAGCGAAGATGGAATCTCTGAAATGTTTGTTTGTGCAAAACCTTATTTTTACATACTTTGACCATAAGGAGCCTATGAGCTGATTCATTACCAAAGTAAACATGAGGAGGTCCATAACAAAACGCAATAATTCCACTTTTCAAATATTTTGGTTTTTTAACTAAATCCAATTCTACGCATTAAAACCTATGTAACCATTGCTATAAAACATACCAAAGGTCAATAATTTTACTGTTATGCAACACCAAAAATATTAGTTCAGACCAAAATGAAACATTTCCATATCTATCCAATTAAGTTAATTTTATTTTTATGGTTGTTAGAAATATTCTTTGATTAAACTACCTTTGTGAATAACTACTTTGCATTTAATATTGTAAACACATTTGCCAATTCTTTCTATGCTAAATATTTTGAGAAAACTTTGGGTCATCAAAACGCAACATTTCCATACATGTTCATAACAAAATGAAATAAATACTATTGGACGGACCAAAACGCAACATTTCCATTTTTTTAATCTAAATAACTTAAAAACTAATTGCCAGATAAAAATTTTTTTTTATGATTTGTATTGTTTTTAGATAACTATTAAACTACAACAACAGTTTAAAAAAAATATATATCCTATTGACTTAAATTAGTTTTTTTCGTTTATCCAAAAAATTGTTTTGGTGGAATTATTGCGTTTTGTTATGGACCTCCTCACATATTCTTTGCATAATATTATCTATTTTACTTCATAATTCTACTATACCTTTCATGAACATGAAATGGTATTATAACTTTGGTCCGATGTTTGTAAATATGAGAAGAAGAAGAGATAGACCCGTCAACAAGCATACCGAAATGATCAGGGCGATGAGCTGAGTTGATTAAGCCATGTCCATCTGTCGGTCTGTCTGTTTGAACGCAAACTAGTATCAGTTTTTGAAATATCTCGATGAAATTTGCTAAGGGGCCGCCATTTTGTAAAATATTAATCATTTGTCGGAACCAGCAAGATCGGACCAATACAACGCATAGCTCCCATACAATCGATTGTTTCGATAAACGGAGTTTGGCCTATAAATCTTGAAATTTACGAGCTAGGAATTAGAAATTTTTCAGGTTTTGCACATATTATATACGTAATGTGACTAATCAGCCAGATCAAACCAACACAACATATAGCTTCCGTATAATCGATAGTACCGATAAAAATTTGTTAACGTTTTGCTTTATATACGTAGCTTGAACCTTCTTGTACTGACTTTAATAAAAGCAACTTGGTTTCAAACGCGTTCAAAATTCTCGAACTTTATTAAGATTGGTAATGAATGGGTGCAAAAATATATTCATTCCAATTAAAAAAATTTATTATTAGTGAATAAAGGAACAATTCTTCTCAAAAAGAAATTTTTAGATATTACGAATGTGAGAAAAAGTGAGATTTCGCTGCCATTTTTAAGGAAAGTTTTATTTTATAGGCAATATATTAACTTCTATAAGTATTAGAGCGGGTCAAATTCTTTTCCCATCAGGAGTATAGCAAAAACATAATCTACAGATGATTCTAAGAAAAATTGCTGAAGACACCATAGCTCTAAGTCCGATTTCGAGTCCCCCACTTTTGCAAAATAGATATTTTGCCATATGCATGTAGGGTTTGGCCAAAAAGTATTCATAGCTTCTAATAGAATTATAGGAAAAATATCATATTGGGCTTACTTTAAAGGTATTTTACGTACATTTCAGAATCAGTATTAACATCTATAGTGTTTTTGAACTTTAGTAGAGATATCAGGCTTAAATTATGAGAAATTAACCTAAAATTAACTGTTAACTACTATATTATCATTTTTAACAAATTTCTTAAGAAAATTTTTTTTTCTTTACAGCTAAAATAAGTTCAGAACATTTCCAACAACTTTCATTCAGACAGCAAAAATGTTTGTACTTAAATTTAAAATGGATGAACCAAATCCTTCTACATCATCTGAATACACTTTACTTTCTTGATAACTATTGACACTTGATACATATTATTGCATTTGGTTTATCAAGTGAATTAAATAATCTGAATTTACCGTCTAGTCGTGAAATTTTAAGATTTTATTTTTTTTAAGTGATCATGCTAAAATTCAAAGTAAAATGTTTTCGCATAAAAATTTAACTCCTCATGTAATTGATAAATTCGTTGAAATTTGGAATAAATTGAATATTCAACTAGATAATAGACGTATCATATATATTTCATATATATTATTTCTGTAAGCTCTTTTCGTGTTAGTTCCTAATTTTCTGCTCACATTTGGAACCAATATTAATAAATAAGGTTTCGTTTTAAAGGTGGGGGTTAGCTCTACATGCAAAACCATGTTTTAATTAGCGGAGTGCTTTTGTTTAAGCGTATTTTATAAAAATGAATTCTTTAAAATAAACGATTGTGGATGCACAAAAAAATCAATTTGTACTGCAACGCTATTGTGACTGCGACATTCACATGCCTCGCGACATCTACATTTGAATACTAAGACTGAACAGTGCTAGAATAATTAAAGGCATTGTGAATATCACAGCGCTCAACCCACTGCGAGCGCGCCATCTACACTTGAACATTGCTAAAATAAGTGAATAAGACTGCGTTCAGATTGGGTCATAAGCTCGAGTTAAAGGGACATTTTTTGAGTTAATTCATATTGATGTTGTCAATCAACTCCAGTTTATGGCTCAATGTGAATGTAATATAAGTGGTGGAATTTCAAATAGCTGTTTGCGCATATTTGTATAATTTTTTGTGGTCTCACAACAAGTGTAGCTGAAAATCTTTTTTATAATTAGAGAAAAAGGTTTGAAAAATCCTGGACCTGGACCAATAAAAGGTTTCAAACCATTTTCGTTTTTTTTTTCTGCGCAAGGCGCGCACGGGTCCAGCTTGTCTATACATATTATAAAAAGTAAACTCTTTTTTTCATGTCGCTTGATGCTGAAGCGCGTAGGGGAATTTTAACGAAAGTTACACACAGGTCAAGTACATGGCCCCGCATGGTTCTGACGTCCTTTTTTTGAAATCGGGAATGAGGGCGTGGCACCTCGCATGCAACTACTATCGCTAGACTAAGAAATTTCTTACACATCACTTATGTATATAAAATATTATCGGTTCTACCTGTTGAGCAGGTACGAGGTGTGTTCAAAAAGTATCGCGAATTTTGAATTTTCGCTGGTTACGTATATTCGAATTTCGAATTTTTTGTGGCGTTATGTTGGTACTCATGTCTCTCACTTATGCCGTCAAGCTCGGCCATTTTGAATGTTCAGTTAATTGTTGACAGCTGCTTTGCTTGCACGTGTTTTGGATCGTCTTCGATTTTTACCTATTTTTTTACCAAAATTGCTCAATTGTGACCAAAAACAGCATCGCATGAACATTGCTAATGAGATGTTAAACTCTGTCCGCGACAACCCAAATTTGCTCCAGAGGGTCATAACTGGTGACGAATCGTGGGTTTATGGTTATGACGTGGAAACCAAAGCTCAATCATCTCTATGGAAGCTGCCGCACGAACCAAGACCGAAAAAAGCGCGCCAAGTTCGGTCGAATGTGAAAGTTTTGCTGACAGTTTTCTTCGATTGCAGGGGCGTGGTGCATCATGAGTTCTTGCCACAGGGAAGAACGGTCAATAAGGAATATTACCTGCAAGTTATGCGCAATTTGCGCAAAGCAATCCGCCAGAAACGCCCGGATTTGTGGAAGAATAAAAATTGGCTTTTGCACCACGATAACGCCCCTGCTCACGCATCGTTGCTTGTGCGCGACTTTTTGGCCAAAAACAACACACTAATGATGCCGCAGCCACCGTATTCCCCAGATCTGGCCCCCGTGAATTTTTCTTGTTCCCTAAACTGAAGAGGCCCATGAAAGGACGACGTTACGCTTCTCTTGACGAGATAAAGACGGCATCGAAGGAGGAGCTGAACAAGATACAAAAAAATTATTTTTTGAAGTGCTTCGAAGATGGGAAAAACCGTTGGCACAAGTGTATAATATCTCATGGGGATTACTTTGAAGGGGACAAAATAGATATTCATGAATAAATAAATAATTTTTGAAAAAACACAAAATTCGCGATACTTTTTGAACACACCTCGTATATGTAGCATGTTCACGTGTAGGTAAGTCATCAGCTCTTTTTATACACACCACAATTCAGGGCAAAACAAAAAATATTGTATACGAAAGAGCTCTTCAATAATAAGTTAAAACAAAATTAGAAAAGGTTCTAAAGTTGTTGCATTTATTTTCCATATTTTTATGGAAACGTGGGGTGAAACCCACGGGTATAAGATAGTTTCTTTATATGTAAAGGTCGTCAGGGTTGTTACATGGGTACTGCGCTTCGTAAAAAATGTAAAATCTAATATTCGTCACAGTGGGGAACTCAGCGCTATGGAGATTGTTAATGCCGAAAAAACTATAATACGTCAAGTTCAAAGCCGATAAATCTTTAAATTTGAAAAATGGACTACCGAAATCAAGTTTGTACCGGTTAACACCGTTCGTAGATGATGATGGTTTGCTGAAGATTCCGCACGGCGTCCGGTAATTTTGCCTCAAAATCACATCACACGCCTTGTCGTTGAGCAATATCATCGAAAGCTACACCATAAAAATTTTCGTCTAATAATAAACGATATACGCCAAAAGTTTTGGGTGCCTCGCCTAAGTGCCTTGCTTAAAGCTGTCAAGAGGGAGTGTTCAGTGTGCATTTCAATTAACGCCAAACCAGTTGCACCATTTATGGGCCAATTGCCAATTGATCGCCTTACACCATTTGTCCGTCCATTTACGTACGCCAAAGTGGACTACTGTGGACCAATTTTTGTTGCGATCGGTCGTGGGAGAGAAATGCGATGGGTGGCACTATTTACGTGAATACGCGAGCAGTGCATTCAGAATTAGCAGAAGATTTATCTACTGATGCATTTATTCTTACTTTCAGAAATTTTGTCAACCGCCGAGGAGTGCCACTAAAGATAAGGAGTGGCAGCGATACCAATTTTGTGGGAGCCCAAAAAGAGCTTAAAAGAACAACGATTATTTGATTTTAATCGGCTAGAACAGGAAATGTCTCGCCAAAATATCCAATGGGTATCCGATTGTCCTGCTAACCCGTCAGCAGGGGGCTGCTGGGAACGCCTCGTACAATGTATCAAAAGGTTGTTGCAACGGGTCTTGAAAGACGAAGCTCCACGTTTGGAAACGTTTAGAAGCGTACTCATAGAAACCTAAAACATCGTGAACAGCCGTCCGCTAACTGACTTACCAATAACGCTGCAAGACGACGAGCCTTTGACACCCGACCACTTTCTGCTGGGATGCCTCAACTCAACGCAAACACACAACATAGACGACGAAAATGTATGCCTTCGAAAGCAACGGCGGATAGCGCAAAATTTTAAGGATCGTTTCTGGAAAAGATGAACCATATACTAGCCGCAACATCTTAGACGATCTAAATGGAGAGACAAAACGCCTTTGCGACCGGGGCAATTATTGATAGTCTGGGATCACATCTTACCACGAAATAAATGGGAGCGAGATCGAGTGACAGAGATTTTCACGACCAAGGACGGTCATGTAAGAAGCGCCCAGGTTCGCACAGCATCGGGAACCATACGCCGACCAGCTAGCCGCTTTAACATTTAGTGAATCCTCCTACGGTTCCACCGGCGGTGGGATGTCATGTCACAGCGACCCAGCGCACAGTCCAGCACTTAAATTCACAGCTGGGAAAACTGAAACACTTAAATCTTATACTGGGTTTACCCGTTTATTACTGGCCACATGGAACAGAAATCGCCTGACTTCTTTTATATTTAATCATTAAATGTAAATGCAAATAAGCAACAAGTGTTTGTCTTCATTTATGTTTGGTCGTCAACATCGATTTTAATTTGCGTAACCTACTTATAGGTGTTGAATGTAAACTTGTCCGCCCGTACCCGTAGGAGAACAAAGTAAAACTGTCGGACACTACCCGTTCAGTCATGAAAGGGCACAATTAGTATCTTCATAGGAAACGAATCCGTTAAACCCATATAAAGAGATAAAAACTGGCATTAGTCGCATGCTCCTTTGCGACTCATCCCGGATTCATCCTAGACTAAGCGAGTTTCTTGCAGGGTAGTTTTTCCAACTAAAATATTTATCTAAATTATATTATATTTTATTTATTTTGGATTAAATAATTAAATAATTAAAAACTGAACCACTAACCCGTTCGTATAATTTCGATTTGGCACATAATCATAATTGAGGCGGTCAGAAGCAAGGGGGTGTAAGTGCAGGTTTGGTCATATTGAGAAAAACAGGTTACAGGGACTTAGAAAATATTTCTAAGTACTTTTTCTTTTCGCTTCTAGAAAAGAATTCATGTACGAGGTGTGTTCAAAAAGTATCGCGAATTTTGTGTTTTTTCAAAAATTATTTATTTATTTATGAATATCTATTTTGTCCCCTTCAAAGTAATCCCCATGAGATATTATACACTTGTGCCAACGGTTTTTCCAATCTTCGAAGCACTTCAAAAAATCACTTTTTTGTATCTTGTTCAACTCCTCCTTCGATGCCGTCTTTCTCTCGTCAAGAGAAGCGTAACGTCGTCCTTTCATGGGCCTCTTCAGTTTAGGGAACAAGAAAAAGTCACAGGGGACCAGATCTGGGGAATACGGTGGCTGCGGCATCATTAGTGTGTTGTTTTTGGCCAAAAAGTCGCGCACAAGCAACGATGCGTGAGCAGGGGCGTTATCGTGGTGCAAAAGCCAATTTCCGTTCTTCCACAAATCCGGGCGTTTCTGGCGGATTGCTTCGCGCAAATTGCGCATAACACGCAGGTAATATTCCTTATTGACCGTTCTTCCCTGTGGCAAGAACTCATGATGCACCACGCCCCTGCAATCGAAGAAAACTGTCAGCAAAACTTTCACATTCGACCGAACTTGGCGCGCTTTTTTCGGTCTTGGTTCGTGCGGCAGCTTCCATAGAGATGATTGAGCTTTGGTTTCCACGTCATAACCATAAACCCACGATTCGTCACCAGTTATGACCCTCTGGAGCAAATTTGGGTCGTCGCGGACAGAGTTTAACATCTCATTAGCAATGTTCATGCGATGCTGTTTTTGGTCACAATTGAGCAATTTTGGTACGAATTTCGCATAAAATTCGAAGACGATCCAAAACACGTGCAAGCAAAGCAGCTGTCAACAATTAACGGAACATTCAAAATGGCCGAGCTTGTCGGCATAAGTGAGGGACATGAGTACCAACATAACGCCACAAAAAATTCAAAATTCGCGATACTTTTTGAACACACCTCGTATGATGTATATCCATCTGCCGCCTAATAAATTTGTTTTTGAATAATGTGATTGTGTACTTAACTCAATTTTTGTGGCCAAGTCATTACATCCCTTTGCTTCTGGCCGCCTCAATTGTAGTACATACATAAAAACAGAATTGTTAATATTTAATTGCACGTGGTTAACCAAGGCAACTAAACAAAAAACAAATGAGACAATAGGATGAACAGCGATTACTAGGTGACTATGTTAAACGGAAGGATTGAAATACAAATAACCAACAACGTAAACAAAAGATAGTAGTGTGGTTATTGTAAAGACATTTTAGCTTATTGCGATATTTGTTGGCATGTGGTTGCATGTGTACTGAATATCCCCCCGAGAAAAATTTATTCCAACAAACAAAACTTTGACAGAATTCCGTTGTTGTTGTTGTTGTGGTTTTTATCGACGTAAACACTCTCCGAAGGTTTTGGGAAGATGACATTCCTTGCCAGATATGAACCCGGTACGCTCCGGTACCACCTTGCGGTACTGCGCGACTGTCGTGGTAGGATTTGGTATGGCCAGTGGAACCTTCTAGGTCATGAGAGGTGAGAGACATCACATCCGTAGATCAACCATCGAATTGCACGCAATTACCTTTGTGCATATTAGTAGCCTCTTACGACCGGTATGCCTACCTCGGGAATATTCTAACTCCCTAACCCGCAGGGGGAACAACAATCTTATTTTCAGTACTTCATAGATGATAACTATTATTTATCCAGTTTGGTAGAAAACAAAATTTAAATAAATATTGACATTCCCACAACAGCCGGTTCTATCGCACCGGAATGACCCGGGTTTTCTCAACCGGCCAAGGGCTGTTATTTCAGTGTAACCCTGTCCAATCTGTCCCGTCCCACCCTTAAATTGTCGTCCTCGGAGCAAACCCTTGCAGCTGGGTTGCTCCATTGTCTCTTGTTACGGGCTGGGGTCGAACCCAACCCTGGACCAAGAGACTGGATCTGCTGCGTTTGCTGGAAGAAAATTTATATTAAACGGTCGTATTCGGTACAATGCGCCAAGTGTAAGAGATGGTTACATAAATCTGGATGTTCAGGGCTTAACCCTGCCATCCACAGACCCCGTACTTTCTTTAGTACTTTTGAGGCACCTTGCTGTACACGTCCTAGGACGTCCCGCGGTAGCCGCCGCTCTGGCACTCCCTTACCGCCTCTAACTACTTCCAATAGTCACAATAGTGGCTCAGTCTACACGACTGGCAGCACCGCTGCCATCCCTGCCTCACCCACTCCCGACTGTCGCTCACGCACGCCAGCGTCTCCATCTCACACGGCCGCTCAACACCCCTACTCCCCCCGGAATAGGTCAGATATGAGCATCGCCGAGCGTCAGTCCCCTCTGTCTGTGGTGTGCACGTGGGTCAGGAACACCACCTCCTAGTACCTTTCACTACGTGCACCGTTTGTCGGCAAAGATTGTATACGCCTGCGACATCGGTCAAGTGCAACAGTTGCCTTGGCCTGTGTCACACCCTTATGTGCTCTGGGCTCGCAAACGGCAACCTTTGGACGGATTCGTTCATAGCCCCCTGTTGCAGTACACAGCCGCCCTCCACGCCAGACAACATCGGCCATGGCGCTGTCAACTCTAGACTGCGACATAGTTTAGGCCTTAGCCTACCTCCACCTAGGCAAACGCATCCGTCCCTCACGCCTAGTATGTCCCCCGCCTCCCCTCCTACACACTTCAAAATTCTGCAGCTGAACTGTAACGGATTAGCTGGAAAGATCGCAGAGATAACTGACTTTATGAAGACGCACAACATCAAAATCGCCGCGATACAAGAGACAAAACTGAACACGAGATCGGACTTACGAACTTGTGATGGGTATAATGTACATCGTAAAGACCGTCCCAGCGGTCTTGGGGGTGGCCTTGCGTTCATTACACATCACTCTGTACAATACAATCTATTTTCCCCTGACGTCGACCCCAGGGACTCTACCTTAGAATGCCAAGGCATAGCAGTCCGGTCAGGAGACGCCGACCTGCAAATCATAAACATCTATATTCCTCCTGTCACGTGTTGTCCTAGAGATTATCATCCCGACATTAGTGCGTTGCTAAGGTGCGATAACCGTCTAATCCTAGGCGACTTCAACGCACATCACGATCTCTGGCACTCCAACTTGCCAGCAGACAGTAGAGGACAGGCAATTGCAGACCAAATAGATAACTCAGCATTCTGTACAGTCAATGGAGATGCCCCCACCAGGGTGGCAGGTAACTGTCACAGCTCGCCAGACCACCTACCCATCTTACTCTCTGTTGAACGACCGACCGACTTCATAACGACTGATAAAATAACATACATCAACTTCACCAAAGCGGACTGGGACCGCTTTACTGAATATACAGAGCGCTCCTTCGCTGCCTTACCCACTCCAACGGACGTACGCAAAGGCGAACGAGAGTTTCGCAAGATCATCGATTCAGCCTCATGCCGCTTTATTCCTGCTGGCAGCATACCAGAAATTCGTCCGAATTTCCCGGCAGAAGCTGCGGCGATGGCAAGAGAACGTGACCAAGTGAGACTTATCAATCCCGCAGATCCCAGAATAAAAGATCTCAATGCTGAAATCCGTAGGATTGTCAACGAACACAAGCTGACCAAGTGGAAACAACACCTTGAGACATGCAACCCCTCCGGCGGAGTCGGCAAACTATGGTCGACTGTCAAGGCCCTATCCAATCCGACCAAACACAAAGACAAGGTCGCCATTGCTTTCGGCGACAGTGCCAAATCGGACGCCAGGAAATGCGCGAGCTCCTTTTGCCGGCTGTTTATAATGCATCCACCTGCGAAAAGGACTAAGAAAAGAGCCTTCCGACGTGCGCGCAAACACAAACACTCTACTGCGCCCATTGCCGTCTCAGCCGCAGAGGTTAAGGAAGCCATAATGAAGGCCAAACCCTCAAAATCCATCGGACCCGACGGAATTGCCATGAGGATGATCAAACACCTTGGCCATGAAGGACAGAATTATTTAGCGGCTCTCTTCAATCTCTCTCTAACTACCTTCGTTATACCTGAGATATGGAAACAAGCGATTGTAGTTCCCCTATTAAAACCAGGGAAGCCGGCGAACCTAGGAGAGTCCTATCGTCCGATTTCCCTCCTTTCGCCGGTAGCGAAATTGCTAGAGTCCATTCTGCTTCCTTACTTCGTTACAAATCTAAAATTGGCCGATCATCAACATGGTTTTCGCAAAAATCACAGCACGACATCCGCTTTGAACGCCATTACAACGCAGATTAACAACGGTTTGAATCAAAATCCACCAAACCATAGGACGGTTCTCGTGGCACTTGATCTGTCAAATGCATTCGACACGGTCAATCACGCCACTCTCCTCCGAGACCTGGATGAGACACCGCTCCCTGCCGGCCTTAAGAGGTGGACCGCTAATTACCTCAATGGTCGACAGGCAACAGTCAAATTTAGGAACAAGAAATCTAGACCACGAAGAATAAAACAAGGGGTGCCGCAAGGTGGTGTTCTCTCTCCCCTCTTGTTTAATTTCTATATTTCGAGACTTCCCCCCCACCAGAGGGAGTCTCCATTGTTTCCTACTGACGACTGCACGATAATGGCCTCGGGCAAGGGTCCCTCCATTGATGAACTCTGTATAAGAATCAACAGTTACCTCCATGACCTTTCCAGCTTCTTCACCGAGCGTAATCTGACCCTGTCTCCGACTAAATCCACGGCGACCCTGTTTACCACATGGAATGCGCAGATGGGGCAAGAGTTAAATGTCCACGTAGATGGCGTACCTCTACCTACTGTCAACCACCCAAAAACCTTGGGCGTGACATTTGACAACGGCCTCACCTTCGCTGGTCATGCCACCGCAATAGCCTCAAAGGTACAGAGCCGCAATAAGATCCTCAAGTCACTGGCCGGCAGTACTTGGGGAAAAGACAAAGAAACATTGCTTGCTACATATAAGGCTATTGGCCGGCCGGTTATTGACTATGCTGCGCCTATATGGTCGCCCAACCTTTCTGACACCAATTGGAGGAAATTGCAAGTCTGCCAAAACACCGCCATCAGAACTGCTACGGGATGCCTGCTTATGCCATCTGAGTCTCACCTCCATTAAGAGGCGAAATTGCTCAATGTTCAAGAGCACGCGGAACTCTTGAGTAGACAGTTCCTTCTGAACTGTCACAAACCTAGTCATCCAAACCGACATCTTTTGGATGTAGCACCGCCCCCCAGAGACATAAGGAGACATCTCCGTAAGCATTACGATGAGATCCGGCATCATATCTCTTTGCCGTTTGATCTGCGGAACCATAGACGGGCTCTAAATGACCTCCACACTGAGTCGGTAGACAGATCCCTCAGATCTCGGCCTGTGAATCCCGTTATTAATACTCAACCACCTAAATTGGCTGAAGAGGAGCGTGTACTTCCGAGGGAGACTAGAGTCATACTAGCAAAACTTCGCTCTGGATATTGTAATAGGTTAAACTCTTACTTATGCAGACTGAACCCCAACATACCAAATACATGCCCTGCATGTGGTATGACCCCTCATGATACCATACATCTCTTTTCCTGTTCAGTTGAACCCACTCTTCTAACACCCACATCACTCTGGTCCAACCCTGTGGAAACTGCGCATTTCCTCGGACTTCCGTTAGAAGAGCCTGATGACAATTTAGAGTGATCGAGCCCATTGGGCAGGGCGAAGCACTGTTAAAAACAACAACAACAACAAATAAATATTGATATTTTTTTAGGGAAATATTTTGGATTAAAAGAACTCTTAGTATCATGATTATTACTTAATACAAAAATTTTACTTAATACATCATAAAATAATTATTACAAATATTTTTTTTATTATTAAAACTCAATAAAACCCCTAAATTTTACATAAGCACTATGTTCTTTTACGCTAATTTTGTGGCATAATAGGCACTTTATGTGAGATAAACTGAATCGTCTAAGCCTTCAGGGAGCTACTTAAGCAAACATACAACCAAATCAAACTTACTTATCTCATAATACGAATAAATAATTGATAATCAGCGAAAATCGAACATCATAATAAAATAATTGAAATTGGCGGACCTGGCCTGAGTTCAAACCTGCTCAAATCTAGCTAAATTTCCAACAGGGTTGTATGTATATAAACATTTAACAATGTCTTTGCCAAGTTTTGTTTTAAATAACAGTTCCAGCTTATTATTCTAAGCCAAACCTGCTTATAGGAGGTGACTTTCTCTCTAGCGTAATAAAAAGCTGTACAGGATACAAATATAATTTGAAAATGCTTTTTAAAAGCACGGAACACAAAGCAGCTACATTGTGCTTACAGAAATTAACTTGAGAGGATATAAAAAGGAGAAAGAAAACTTACTTGCCGTATTTTTCGATTGTGCAGTGGTGTGAATCGGTATGCTTGTTACAACCAAGAACAAAAACTTATGAATCGTGTATTTAATATCATAACTGTCAAACCGGTATCAACATTTTCTGGTAGTGTTTTGACATTATAAAAGGCCTGACACTTGGACGTGAACAAGAAATGAGAACCCTACTTTGATGACATTAAACCACCGATTCACTTCTTATTCAACGAGATTATAAAAGGTTAAAATCTTACTTATTCAGACTGAACCCAAACCAGTCGCGGCAGTACCGGATCCATATCCGACAAAGGACTGTCCTCACCGGTAATACTCCCCTAACCGCTCGGAGAAGTAGACTCTTCTGACACCAATTTCACTTTGGTCCAAACCTGTATAAACTCCCAGTTTACTAGGACTTCCGTTAGGAGATATTGACGACAATACCAGGTAAGGTGAGTGCCGATTAGGCAGTGCGAAATATCGTTATTATAATAGCAACACTCACCGAAGAGTTGGGGGTTAGAATATGCCTGAAGTAGGTATGCTTGCCGTAAGAGGTGACTAAAATCCACATCGACCCCGTTTTCGGGGTCAACTAAATCACTATTACGGCAGTCGGGCTGGTGCCGAAAGGTGCTAACCAGATTCATATCTGCTAAAGGACTGTCAACATCAGTATGTTTTTGTTGTTCTTATTAACACTGCTTCGCCCTACCTTATGGGCACGATCACTCTGAGAATCGTCATCAACCTCTTCTAACGGAAGTTCAAGAAAACGCGGTTTCGACAGGGTTGGACCAGAGTGATATTGGTGTTAGAAGAGTAGCTACAATTGAACAGGAAAAGATATGTTTAGTATCATGAGGGGACATACCACATGTAGGGCACGTATTTGGTATGGTGGTGTTAAGTCTGGTCTCCCTCGGAAGAACACGCTCCTCATCCGCTATTTAAGGTGGTTGGATATCAATTACGGGGTTACAGGCCGAGATCTGAGGGATCTTTCTACCGACTCGGTATGGATCTCAACGTAGTGCCTACGAAGATGTTTCCTTATGTCTCTAGGGGGCGAGCTTCTTTCAATAGGTGGCGGTTTGTGGCAGTTCAGTACCAACTGTCTGCACAAAACTTCCGAATTCTCATGAACATTGAGCATTTTAGCATCTTGATGGAGGTGAGACTCGGAAGACATAAGCAGACAGCCGGCCAGTGACTTGAGGATCTTGTTGAGGCTATTGCGGTGGCATGACTAGCGAAGGTGAGGCTGTTGTCGAACGTCATACCCAGGATTTCAGGGTGGTTGACAGTAGTTAGAGGGAGTCCATCTACGTGGACGTTTAACTCTTGTCCCATCTGCGCATTCCACGTCGTAAAAAGAGTCGCCGACGATTAAGTCAGAGACAGGGTCAGATTTCGCTGTTGTTGTTGTTGTGGTAACGACAAAAACACTCCCCGAAAGTTTTGGGGACTGTTGTCGAATTAACAGCCTTTGGCCGGCGAAATATAATATAGTATAACTATGTTTGGTCCGTCACGTCAGAGCGAAGTATTGCTACAATAATAATATAATGTTTGTGAGGAAATGATTATGGAACTGCCACCAGAAAAACAGACATACCTTACTATAATTATATCCTAAGCCATCGAACTCAATGAAAGAATCTACAGGGGAAGGGGACTTGGAGATTTCAATTCGCATCAGTTTTGGCAAAGGGACGACTGGCAACAAGCTAATGAAATTGAATATTACAAAGCAAGCAATAACATACATTTTCTTCGTTGTTTGTAAAATAGTTCGTGGTTTATAATTACCTTATTAAAAATCTTATCGGTCTTCCTTATTTCTTATAATAATTTCATCACTTTTTGGTGTACCAGATCCACAAATCACAAGGTTTATTAATGTAAATTTATACAGCACTAGTAAATAATATAAAACACTTTTTTATGTAGATTGATGTTAATTTTATATGATTCACTTAATCAGAAAATGTTAAGCCCAAACTAAAGCACATTTAAATAGCTTTCTACATAAAGGAGTATATGCATAAGAGCACATTGTCACCTGAAGTGCAAACACAAGCCACAACTTTAATGTTTTAATAAAATTATGTATATGCATCATTACTATGATTACAACTTCGCAAGTACCTGCTTTAATTCATTTCTCCCAAGAAATTATTCCAATTACTTTTTTGCAAATACTTTTCACAACCCCAAATAAATGAAAACAGATACCACGTAAAACACGATACTGGGCAAGATATAGCAAGTGTTTATGACCACAGCAATATTCGCAGTCACTTCTCCCATCTATATATATATGTATGTACATAAACTTTACAATTCATGGAATATAATAGAAACCGAATTTTTTTTATTGTAAATCGGGTTAATTAACTAATTGCCGAGGCGTATCTTTTGAAAAATATATATGCACACAAACCACAACACACTTTTCTTTAAAAATATTAGCAAATGACAAACGATGAATGAAGGAAAACTGGTTAATACTTGCGAACGAACACAAGCGAACATTTTTTTCTGTAAATATGCTTGAAGGGCGGAACATATGTTGCCACTTTATTGTTTTATATGATTGACTAACTTTTCCACAGTGTGGCAATGCAATAAAACAAACCCTGCAGAACTCGTCTGCCCAATAAATCAATATATTGAAGTTACCCGTTTCCGGGACATAACGGCAAATGCTGCCAATTTTTTGTAAAAAAAACAGGAACCTGACGGCATTCCCCATGTTATTGTTGTTGTTGTAACGAAAAAACACTCCCCGAATGTTTTGGGGAGTGCTGTCGAACTGACAGTGCTTGGCCGGAGATGAATCCGGTACGCTCCGGTACTCCCTTGCTGTACTGCCCGACTGTCATGGTAGCGATTTGGTATGATCAGTGGAACCTTCTAGGTCATATCCCCCTCCTTCCGTAAGGAAGGAGAGATGGATAATGAGAGGTGAGAGGCATCATATCCGTAGATCAACCATCGAGTTGCACGTCATTACCTTTGTGCATATTAGTCGCCTCTAACGACCGGTATGCATACCTCGGGCATATTCTTAATCCCTAACCCGCAGGGCGTTAACCATCATTAGCTGTTGTAAGAAATGTCGAAAACGTGAAACTCCCGCATCAAGCATGAAACAACTGAGATTGTTTTGTTTATTTATACATATATTTACTTTTTTTCTATTTGTAAAATGTTGAGAATTGGTTGTATACTTTATTCCTTCAAATAGGTCAAATTACTATTTCTCAAACTGACGTTTGATTCTAGTTGGAAAATATAGATGGAGTTCAAGTTGAAATCCAATATTTTTTCAAGTGGAGGAACAAGATTATTTTTATATCGAAAATGTTACCCTTCCAATCCCATATTTCTTTGACTAAAACTAGTAAAAATTTAAAAAATTTAAGTTTACTGAGACAGCGCCCCCAGCGAAAAGATAACGCAACTACACTAGGCGACGTGTGTTCCAGAATAGCAAATAAGCGAAATCCCCTAATATTCTGAGATTTTATTTTCTTTGGCATATTTTAGCATCTAGCCGATGGCGATGTCTCGAATTCCGCTGCTGGAGTACTTAAAACCCATACCAATATCAATGATGATGGTAAATTACCTACAAGCGATTGGGTTGCGTTTACTTGATGTTAGATTTCTAATTCATGGTTAAAGCTTCTCTGCACTAGTCCGCAATTTATAAAATGGGTCAAATAAAAGATTTGACATATACAACTCAAAAACAATGCCCAATAATCATTTCTTAACTAGCGCGGCAAAAGAAAAATGTGTTCTAATCATACAAAAAAAGCAAGTGTAGCTTTACTTTTTGCAATTGTTTTAAAAAGAAGCAAAATTAAACACATATGAAAACTTGTTTCTCCAAGTGGAGGTGTTTCATTATCAACAAATACAAATGAACTGAATAAAAATCCCTAAACATGAAAAAAGCATTTGCTTATAAAAAATTATTTTGCTCACAAAATGATCATAATCCCAACATTTCCCAACTAACAGGTCGTAGCAGCTCGACAAACATACAGACATTCCTACATTTTCCATGTATTTTGGTTTTGTAATTCATAGCTTTAATGTCAAAACCGAACTGAGAAATGGATGGGTTGTCAAAATTCGATAAAAAAGTAGAAGTCGGCTGGTCTACTGACACAACTTGTTAGTTGGACCATGATCCCAAGTCAAAAAATTGGAATTCCACTTGGGATTATGTCATGAAACCACCTTTGAATTCACCATACCCAAATCATTTAGAAATGACGTATCTTTATACATCACTTTAATAAATAATAACAGCCGATTTTTTTTCGCAGGCACTTAGCAATATACTCGTATAACGAAATAACAATATAAACCTTTTTTTTTCAAATTGATGAAATTTCCTTTCAAAATCCAAGCTTAACTTTCGAGTTAACAGTCAAATATGTAACAGCTCAACCATATGGTGGCGAATAGTCTAGAGCAGGTACCATCCCTGACTCAGTAACACTCCCACCGAATTTGCGAATACGATGCAAAGAGGAGATGCCAATACATAACACCGACCCTTCGAGAACACGAAGAGGAAACAACCAAGAATCTTCTGGGAGCGTAGGGTAGAACCCTGTCGGACTATAAAAGGCAGTAGCCAAGCAAGGCAGGTTGATCAGTTGATATTCAAGTGTTACACAGTGAACTTCATGTGAAGTTACCAAACTCGTGAAATTGTATTGCGTTTATTACTAGTAAATAAAACTAGCTATTAGTTATAATATCTGTGCGTGTGTTTATTTGACGTCATAGTGATCGAACTCAGGATTATTAATCGAGGTATCATCGAATTCGTCACAATAGTTGTGTTCAAATCAGCTATCCAGATCAGTATCACGATAAAGATTTCACGGGAACGATACGGATTAGTTGTATGAGAGTTGTTTATGTATACATGTGTGTTTATATATGTATGTCTGTGCTACCAAGCAAATGAGGGTTGGCTGTCAAAAAGTCTACTACAAAAAACTAAACGAACAGAGCTTCTATACGGATACGAAATTGATCCAGATAAATATCAAGGTCACAGCGATGTTGTTGCATTTACATGCAAAATTTTTATCAGGATCTGGATCACTCCTAACTGGAACACGCCTAATATTGTGACGAATTCGATTGCTCCCTGATCATCAATCCTGGGTTCGATCACTATAAAGTCAAATAAACACACACACAGATATTGTAACTAATAGCCCGTTTTATTTACTAGTAATAAACGCAATACTAATAAAGAGTTTGGTAACTTCACAGTAGTTCACTGCTCAACGCTTGAATATAAACTGATCAACCAGCCTTGCTTTGTCACTGCTTTATATAGTCCAACAGGGTGCTTCCCTACGCACCCAGAACTTTCTTGGTTCTTCGCTCTTCGTGTTCTCGAAGGGTCGGTGTCATTTATTGGTATCTGCTCTTACAGGCTTGCATGCATAAGCGTAGCCATCGTCATATTTTAACGCCAGGTGTTAGCGTTAACTTCGCTTAACACCATTTTTAACGCTTTTCCCTATTCGCTAACTTTTAACGACACGAAAAGTGTTAGCTAACACTTTTTGTGTGGTTAGCTGTCGCGAATTATTTTCGAGGTGTTAACAATAGCGTTAATATACTTGCAAGTGTTTTAGCGTTTGGAAAAAGTAAAATAATTAGTTTTGAATTTTTATCATGTAATTTAGTGCAAAATACGGCGAAAAGAGAAGTATTGCCATATTTTATCAGCATCAAGAGTCAACTGTTTAGCGGCGTTAAAGGAGAGTTACAGAATCGGATTTTCGTTAAGAACAAACGCCAAAATTTGGCGATAAGCTTAACGCTCGGCGAGTGGTTAAAAGTTACAGAATCGGGCTACTGATCGTCCCGATCAGACACATTGTCCGACCCAAACGCTTCTAGACACTCATTTGTTGACACTGCTTATTAAACCTGATTTCCTCCAGGGATTGAGACTCCGACATCAATCCTCTCTCCAGAGATTCCCACAATGCATTAAGTTGTTACATATTCCAACCGTTTTGTCTGTTCTTAATCCCGCATGGATTTGTGCTTTCACTGTCGTTCCCAGTGGTACCCGGAAAACATTCCTGCAAATCATTTCTTCAGGATTCCTTTCCATTCTCTTATGCCCGGTGCACTGTTTCACTTTATCCATTGCGTTCCCTCCTCCTTTTATCCTCAGCACACTTTGCACATTGGTAGTCCATTTTCTTACAGATTGTCTGCAACCAATCCAATAGAACCGCCGCTTTACCTCCTGCAGCGTTTTCTTTATTCCCACGTGCTTTCCATCTGAGCAACTATGCGACGCTTTGATAACATCTGGAACTCTTGCTCTGGGAACAACAATAAGTGCTCGATGATTTTGGCCTTCTTCACTTTCCCATATCCGATGCAAATAACCAGATATTAGCTTCAAACTGCTCCATTGTGTCCAATATGATGCGACTCTCTCTAATCATCTTTCCTCTTCTTGGCTGTTTGTTCTCCCGAAGTCCTTTCAACACTCGTACCAAATCTGGATCTTCCTCCTGGCCTTGCCGAATCCTCTTCAGGAGGTACCTGTCCGTCAAAGCCTTTGGTGGAGAGCTACCTCTGTCTTACGAGGCTCCTGTTGCTTCATCTTCAAGATTACTCCCTTGGGGGTATAGCCACTATTATGTCCAAAGATCAGAGGAACTTCTTGGCCGTTGTAAGTAATAACCCTGTTCCTTACGTTGATATGAATGTCTCTATCAGCCAAGAAATCAACGCCAATGATGACTTCGTCGACAATATTCGCTACCAAGAAGTTGTGATACGTAGCCACATTACCAATCACAACCTCACATGTCTGCTCTCCCAGGACTTGCTTGCTTTCACCAGTTACTGTCCACAACTTAGCATTTTGCAATTGTCTCACCTTCCCGCTGACCAAGTCACTCCGAATGATGGAATGTGATGCACCAGTATCCACAGTCAGCAAGCGCTCTTCCCCGTCCACGTAGCCTTCAACAGTAACATTACTCGCTTTTCGTCCGAGTTGTGACACAGAGATTATGGGGCATTCATCTTGCTCATCTTCTCCAGCCTTACGTTTTCGTCCACCTGAATTGCTGAGGTTCCTGGAGCCAGTGCTGCAATAACGTGCTATATGACCTGGTTTTCCGCACTTAAAGCATTTAATGGCACCATCATTTTTTTGTTACTTTCCACTCAATGCTTCCAGAATTGAAGGCTTTGTACGCCGGCTTACTTAATAGAGAGGCTGTTTCCTGCGTTAGAGCAAGTGATACCGTCTCAGCGAATGATCCCTTGGGATGTGCATGAATGGCTCACTTCGTCTCGACATCACGTATTCCATTTATAAAGCTTTGGATTTTTACCCTTTCTGTGTATTCTACGGGTACGTCTGCGTTTGCTAGATGAGCCAACCTGTCGTTGTCCGATGCGAATTCCTGCAATGTCTCATTAGGTTTCTGGAAGCGATTCTGTAGTTCTATTTGGTATATCTGTTTTCGATGTCCGGTGCCATAGCGTCTCTCAACTGCACCCATCAATGCCTCATAATGGTTTCGTTCGCCTTGTCTGTAAGATTTCAGCTGCAGGTCACTTCAATGCCACGAATAATGCAGCAACTTTGTCTTCCATGCCACAATTATTCATAGCTGCCGTCTTCTCAAACTTAAATACCTGAAAAGGAACAGAACCATCAAAGGATGGAGCTTTTACCTTCGGGACACTCGTTGAAGCAGTTGGACGATTCAGTTGTAACTCCTGGATACGACCTCTCAGTGCATCCTGCACTTCTAGCTGCGAAGACATTCGTACCAACTGCATGGATATACGCTCCTCTTGTGCTTCCAATTTTGATGTTATACGTGTCTCCTGTTGTCCCATCTGAGATCTCATGTATGCCTTCTCTTCGTCTAGCTGAACTGAAATCTGAGATGTCATGTTAGTCTTTTGTTCTTTCAACTGAGATGCCATGTGTGTCTTTTGTTCTTCCAGCTGAGATGCCATGTGTGTCTTTTGTTCTTCTAGCTGTGTTGAAATGCTAGATGACATCTGAGTCAATACAACTCCTTATCTTCCATTTTTGTCGATGCCTCTTCCACAAGCTGAAACACATGATCGTCAATGTTGATTCTTTCAGCTTCCATAGAATCGCGCAATCGTGACTGTAGCTTTGATTTATTGCCTGTTGTATTCAATCCACGCTGTTGCAGCTCATTTATGAGTTGCTGGATCTTCAGCTCATTCAACTTTGCCATGCCTTTGTTATCCTTGAGAACTCTCGGTATTTATTTAACAATATCACTTCTGACACCAATTGTGACGAATTCGATGATTCCTTGATTATTAATCCTTGGTTCGATCACTATAAAGTCAAATAAACAAACGCACATATAATGTAACTACTAGACAGTTTTATTTACTAGTAATAAACGCAATACAAATTTTAAGAGTTCGCTCTTCGTGTTCTCGAAAGGTCGGTGTTATTTATTGGTATCTTCTCTTTGCATCGTATTCCCAAGCATTCGCTCGATCTCTCTTCCTCTTGCTTGGTACATGCTTGCATGTATAGGCGTAGCCATCGTTATCTCTGTTGTGTTCAACTAGTGGTGAAAGTGTTATTGAGTTAGGCATGGTACATGCTTGAGAATAATCGTCACAATATCTTCGTTTTTTGCTTACATTATTTGTTTGGAAAAGATATTGAGTTCGCTTCGTGTTTTATTTATTTTTAATAAAAATTCGCTGTGAATTCATATTTGAGTGCTTTGTGATAACATTTTAAGAAATTTTGTGTTTTATGTTTGTGTTATAGGTAGAAAGCTTAGAAAATATCGTTATTATCGCATCGTTATTACGCGTTCCCTCTCACATGTGCATTTTGACATAAGGGCAATATGTTGCCAAACGGTAATTACGTGTAATTTAATCATGGGTATACGTTTCTCTGCGTTTATAAACACCCCTATTACGAGTGTCGATTTGCAGTAGAATAAAAATTTTGAGATTGAATCGATTGCATTTTATTTTGGTATTGTGTAACTTGATCGAACAAAAACTGGATATTTTTAATGTGTATTTACATATTTTAAATTTTTTTTAATGATTTACTTTTTATCCATTTTATTAGCACTTTTCAAATCACATTGACACGCCAGCGACTGCAAAATGGTAGTAGAAAGATGATCGATCAAGTATTCACAGTCGCTCACTAAGCGATCGGTTCGACATTCGCAATTGCTCAATGATCGCTAGTCGCTTAGTATTCGATTATATATTCTTGTTCGACACTCACAATAGGTGTGAAATTGACCAAATTCACCATGCAAAATCCTTGCACAAGTCCACAAGTTATAAATTGTAGAAAATCAGAATTTTGACATACACAACACAAAAACACTGCATAAAATTTATTTCTGAGCTAGCTAGTGCTCTAATTGTATTAAAAAAGTAAGTGCGACTCGAGTTTTGGCTTTTTTTAACCGATAGCAATGTTTTAGTCTCAGCAAATACAGGTAAATAATCAACACACACGAAGAAAAAGCATGCGCAATGTTTGCGAACATGCCTAAGAATCTAAATTCTTTTGATTTTAGCACAGTTCTCTGCGCAAATAGCACAACCACGACATACACTACGCAAATAATTGTGCATATCAGTGATTGGCGCAAGTAAATTTTTGTGGGTATTTTGCGTCTTAGGCAAGTGGTACAGGCTCAATATTTACTGACACGATCCATATTGATGGATCTCAAAAGTAGCGTTGCAATCAGCTATTCAGATCAGTATCACGATCAAGATCTCACGGGAACCATACGGATCAGTTGTATGAGAGCTGTTTGTGTATATATGTGCGTTTATATATGTATTTCTGTGCTACCAAGCAAATAAGGGTTGGCTGTTAAAAAATCTGCTACAAGAAACTAAACAAACAGAGCTTCCATACGGATCCGAAATTGATCCAGATAAATATCAAGATCACAACGTAGTTTATGCATTTACCTTCAAAATTTCTATCTGGATCTGGATCACTCCTAGGTAATACTATACATCCAACATCAACTGTAAAAACAGCACTAAAAATGTCGATATTGGTACCCATAGACGCGTTTCGGTCCCAGAAACCCTAATCCGGTGGGGGGAACCCATTATTTTTAGTAATTTAAAATTAATTGGCAAAAAACCAAAAAACTACATAGGTTTGATCCCAAAAGGGGGACATGTTCCATAGTACTTGAGGAGTGATTAAACAAAAGGCCGTATTTCCATTTCCAAAAATATTTCAGAAACCGAAAAAAAACTGTGACAAAATGAAATAGTCAAAATTAAAAATGGTAATTTCGTGTTGTTTGCCGATTGCGTCAAGCGTATATTATTGAAATAGTCAAATAAACACACTCACAAATACTTTAACAAATATCTAGTTTTATTTACTAGTAATAAACCCAATACAAATTTAAGAGTTTGGTAACTTCACAGTAGTTCACTGTTCAACACTTGAAAATAAACTGATCAACCTGCCTTACTTGGTAACTGCCTTATATAGGCCAACAGGGTGCTTGCCCACGCACCGAGAACTTTCTTCGTTGTTCTTTCTTAGTGTTCTCGAAGGGACGGTGTTATTTAATGACATCTTCCTTTGCATTGTATTCGTGAACACTCGCGCCCTCTCTCTTCCTCTTCCTTGGTACACGCTTGCATGCATAAGCGTAGCCAACGTTATCTCTGTTGTGTTTAACTAGTGGTGGGAGTGTTATTGAGTTAGGAATGGAACATGCTTGAGAATATTCGCCACAGTATCGAGTACGTACTTGTATTTTCTTGTATCGCAACATCCCTAACTGTACGATGCGATATATATTGCAATGATGATAGCAATCCAGCAATAAAAATTAAAATCTATAAATTGTTCACAAACTATTTAAGAAATCGGATGTTCAAAATGGATAATTGTACTGATGTAAATAATACGTTGACTAAGGTACGAAAGCGCATCAAGCTGTGTATGGAAACTAATTTTCTTCTTTTGTTCTAGCTGAAAGTGGGTGTACATAAAAAATTTTCAGAAATACGTGCAACACTTCAAATGCGGGAAAAACTACTGTTACGACAGTTGGAAGTTGTGGGGTCAATGAATGAAAGTGGTACGGAAAACAAAATTCCCTCAATGTCCCATTTCAAAGAAAATGATATAAAAATTTTGTTTGAAAATGAAGAAGATTTATTGGGTGCAATACGGAGCTTTGGCAGATTTCAGTTAGGGTCCATGTTGTTCGCTTTAAAACAAGAGGATTATATTACGCCGAGTTGTGATCATGAAACAATGTACAAAAACATTCAATGCGATGATAACCAAGCCGATTTTCTACCTCAACATACAAATATTACCAAATCAATTATGGTCGATTTTTCAAAAGATAAATCTTTAATTGAAGACAATACGAAATACATCAATAATTCTATAGTTAATATAACATTAGCTGAAGCAAAGGAGCTTATACGAAAAGCTCGTATAAAGAATGAAACTTGCATGCCACCGCTGAACTTGGAGGAGTTAGATGACGAGCTGGAATCGTCAATTGCTGAAGCAGTTTCTAATTTGAATCGAGATCCCAACAGTAATGACCAAAAATTACCTAATATACAGGAAAAGGAAACTTTTAAAAAGTCAAAAATTGCCCGTTCTAAACCAAAAATCACTATAAATAATTGCAGTGGTACCATTAATCTTCGTAATATATCGAGCGTCACAATAAATTACGGCAATGACAAATGTAAACATGATGAAGATCTGAAAATGCATAATATCAAAACTGATTCGATCATTTCTACTACAACCATTGACGCCATGGTTCCATGTGTAGTTGATGGTGAATCACACGGTTCTACACCCAGTTCAGCCGAATCGTTCTCCAATCAATCGAGTAACTCTAGCTCTAGATCACAGTCGAAAAAACAGAAAGAAAACATAATGAATGTTGAAAAACCTACCGAAATAAACATTCCAAATATTCAAAGTAGTACTGAAACAGATACCGAGTCCAGAGAAATAACTTGCGATTTCTATAATCGTCTGCTGAATGAAATCAAGCGTAATCTTGATCAGAAGAAACCGTCATATGATACCGCAAAATATAGGAAATCAAACAAAATAACTTTGAAACAAACAAAGGAAAAGGAACCTCAGCTAGTTTTAAAAAATTTTGAAAATCTAAATATTGTACTTAAAAATGATGTAGACGATGAAAACATTCATCCAGTTCACATAGAACACTGGCTATCTGAAATTATAAAAGATACTGACTTGGAGCCAATGCAGAACACTGACATATTAGAGCACAGCAAGATCAATGAATAAGCACTGAACCAATTGTACTAATGAAATAAGTAGAATATGTATGTACTTTTATAAATAGAATGTATATGTAGATTTGACTTGGACGAAAATCCACTTTTTTGGAATTATTTCAAATATCAAAAAATTCAGTAAATTTTTTTCGCTCAGTAATTGTGCATTCTAAAATTACACACCGAAACACGACAATTTAATGAATTGATTGTGGATTTCGTAGCAACTTCTCGTCCAGCGCTTGTGACTAGGTTTACCAAGAGGGAGTATTTTATTTTTGGACTTAGAAATTAGATACTACTAGATCGTCCAGTATCTTAACCACTTTGAACTGAGTTTGACTCGGAGAAGTCTAGGATGTGTCCAAAAATGTGCATCACGCTAAATTCCAAAAAAAAAAATTTATTTAATGTGGTAACAGAAATTTCTTTAACTTTGGAGTAGTTGGAAATATTGTTAAAAGAATGTAGTAGACACATATCCCTCTAGGAAATTCTGTCGCCAACTACTATAAACGCTAACTTTTATTAATCTTATTTTGGCTAACTATTAATTGGTTTTAAAGTGATTCAGTGTTCAATCGAAAAATTATATCTAAACCTTTTGTTAACACTTGAGATAAATATACTTGCGGATAAAAAATGTAATTGTATTTCTTTATATGCCATTTCGTTAACTGAATTCCCTGGAGGGTTATGTGTATATATAAAAGTGTTACATAAAAGTTTGTGCACTTGGGAATGCGCTTAATATTAAACATTTATTCGTTCTAACTTAAACGACTTCATTGTTAAGATTCCTGGTAGTATATTTTTCGAGCACAGATCACGCATTGTATTAATATTTCCTATATACTCGAACATACATACGTGAATACATATGGGTATGTAGTGTTGAATTTGTATTTAGCTCGCAAGCATTTATTTATTTTTCTCTTAGATATGTATATACATACATAGTAAAAAACAATTCATGTGCATTACTTTTTGCATCCACAAATAAATATAAATTCATTCGATAGTTTTTAAACTGAATAAAAGCGTCCATTGTTTATTAAAGATATTTCAGGCACATTACACGCTAAAAATGCATTTACATAAATAAGAATAAAACTATAATTTTACAGGATATTCTGATGATGTCTTTCTGGAAGTTTCATTGTAAAATGTGCCGACGGTATTATTATTGTAGCAGAACTTCTCCATGCTAGTCGGACCATCCATTCGTGGAATGGTACGTGACGGACCTCCCTCGAGTGTCGAGCCCTAGCTTCCAAATGAAAATGTATTACAATAAAACATGCACATAATTAAAATTGACTTTATTTATATGTATATATGAGTCACGATAATTTAATACCATCTTTCAAATAATAAAATATTAAGTGCCTGCATGATAGTCGGTAGTAGTAATCTTTTTTTTAGTAGTAAAACTTATTTGGTCTAAAGTTAAAGCTATTACAATATTAAAAGCACAATGCCGCTTTTTGTATTATTTCTACTGAATAAAACTACGCAAATGTTTAAAGTAAAAAAAAACTTATAATTTTGCAATTTTACAAACTTTGCGGTGATATCATTATTAGACTAACTGCCCTATTCCGGGGATTGTCATCGTGACTACCGACAATTGTTATAACCCTGCTCCACTTGTTCCTATAATTTGCAATAGTCATTGCAGTTGTCACCATCTCGTTTGTAGATGACAAGCAAGCTGAGAATATCACCATAAAATTAACCTTAAAAATTGCACAACTGTGCGTTTTCCCGAACAGAGTACATTTGTTGCCGTTTCGACTTTTTTTTACCACTGAAGGATTCGAATTGCATTAAGCCAAATCCACTGTTTCTAAGTACTTAAAGATTCATACCCATCGGAATACCATACCATATGCACAAACATACGTATGTACATTCACATACGTACTTAGTAAATTTTTATCTACATATTTTCAATAAAAAGAAACTTTTAAGAGAAGTCACAATGCTATTTTAGTTCTAACATGATATCTAGCAATATTGGTGTAAAATATGTAATAATACAATCGGCACCTGCTCGACGAAATCCTTTCATTGTCTCCATTAAAGCGTCTTTCAAATCGAAAGCTCCATTCTGAGAAGCGAAATAAAGCATGGAATATTCACCGCTAACTTGATACACATACAATGGATGACTTGGATATGTATCCTTTGTTTGGCGCAATATATCAAGATAAGGCATGCCTGGTTTAACCATAAGCATATCAGCTCCTTCCATAACATCTCTATGAACCGCTCTTATTGCCAAACCTTTAGATCCACTAGGAAGTTGATAGCACCGTCTATCTCCAAATGCGGGCGCAGATCTTGCGGCATCCCGAAAAGGTCCATAAAAATTCGATGCAAATTTTGCCGAGTATGAGAGCAACGAGACACGATTTTCCAAATTTGCATCTATTAGCGCTTCTTTTATTGCACGTATACGATTATCCATCATATCCGATGGTGCAACAATATGTGCTCCCGCACGCCCATATGAAACAGCTACTTCTGCTAATCGTTCAATACTTTTAGAGTTCAAAAGTCCATTTTCGCCAAGAATTCCACAATGTCCATGTTTCATATACGGACAAAGGCATACATCACATGCAATTAAAAGAGTTGGGAACCATTTTCTCAAAAGCGGTAAAGCTCTCATTACTGGGTTTATATCCGAATCAGCATTAGTAGCTCGATCATCTTTTAAATTGGAATCAACAACACCAAAGAGTAACACCGCAGAAAGCCCTTTTGGTATAAGTTGTTCGATAAAGGTTCGTAACTGATTGACACCCATACGTGACTGACCGGGCATGCTTTTAATAGGTTCCACAGCGTCATCATCTCCAATTACAAAAATCGGATACATTAAATTGTGAGGAGTTATCTCACACCCAGATTCTTGAAGCGTACGCAACGTAGGATGGTGAATACCACTATGTAACTTTCTTTCCATTGTTGGTTTTTGTATTAACATTCGCTATCAACGTGGTAAATTTTAACTCTCAAATATTAGGAAGCCACAAATGCCTTATTTATAACCTAAGTACCGCTGATATATTGTTACGTTACACGCAACATGTCGTCTTTGCGCAACTTGCATTGGCGTTGAGCTTTTATTTCAATGAATGGATGACTTTGCATTCCACCCATCTTTGCTAATTCGATAACCATACGATTATTAACTATCGATAGTTTTTTTTACTTTCGAGCACTTTGCAAAAATCATAATCACGTACAGCGTTTGCAAAGTCCGTGCGTGGGTTTTGTGAAAAGAAATTCTTTGTTGTTGTGGCTCTTTGCCTTTTATATAGCTAGAACATCGTTTGGTACTGAGTGAATAAAGAATTTTAGATGACTGCTCATATGATGGTCAGCTGTCTTGTAGGGTAGCTTTTATGAAACATTTCATATAACTAAATCTAATAAGAAAAAATAAATCACAACATAACCTGAATTCATATATGTAATACTTCTATTTTGCTACAAAACACAAGGTACGATCACGAACATCAGAGTGCAGATGTATACAAAATAAAACGAGAGGTCCGATAAGCGAATGTACCAAAGTCTTCACGGGTAAGTTAGCTATGTATTTTTATGTAAATATTGTGACGGATTCGATGATTCCTTGATTATTAATTCTGGGTTCGATCACTATAAAGTCAAATAAACACAGGCACAGATAATGTAACTAATTGCTAGTTTTATTTACTAGTTGTTGGTTCTACCAATTTTATGAGTTCGTAAACGACTTTAAAAACTTTATTACAAAAAAGGGTTACAATTAGAATAATATTTAGTAGTAGACTATTTCTATTTAGTATACTCACATTTGGTTTTCCCAACCGCACTTTTATTCCGCCGTAACCAAAGAGATCAAATTTAAAAGAAAGGAGTAATATGCAAAAGGAAGTTAAAAGAAGGGTTACTTACTTGCGCTTAAACAAACAAATTTAAAGTATTGCCTGATAAGTTTATTGTGCGGCCCGAAACCAAGTATTAGTTTACATGAGGAGATTTGTCGGTGACGGTGTTTCCAACACTCTCCCCCCGGTATCTCCCTCATGAGGGAATACCCTGGTACATTCAAACACCTGCTCCAGACACGTCCAATACGGCTAATTTCGTCGCTGGCCTATGATACTGCCCCTGTGTAGCTCGAACGATGGCACTTCTGACCTGGCCATCCTTTCCTGGTATTGTAGATACGACGACACCTTTTAGCCAAGAGTAACATGGTGAGTTTGGGTCGACAATGACGACTACGTCTCCAACTTCAATCGGCTTGGCCTTTTCAAACCTTCAAAACTTTTGAGATCCCCTACTGGTTTGATGCCCGCTGATGAGCCCAGCAGGATATGGTTGGGTGTCAACGCCTCTTGGTCGGCACTGTCGAGAACTAGATACGTTAGAGGTCGACTGTTCACTATTTGCTCCACCTCGGGGAACAAGTTGTGGAGCTTTTCATCGGTCAGTCTTGTTGTAGGTGTTACAATTTGGTACATTACCGTCTTTATCGAGCGCACCATGCTTTCCCACGCCCCTCCCATATGGGGAGATACGGGAGGAATGAATGTACATTTGGTGTGCGGGCCGGTAAACTCAGTTTCCAAGCCCGCAAAGTCAACTTGCGATAACGACTCACGCAGCTCCTTTTCCGTCGCTCTCAAATTTGTGCCGTTGTCGCTAAAGAACTGTCACGGAGTTCCTCTACGTGCGATAAAGTTGCGCAGAACAATACAACACGAGCTGGTGGTCAGGCTGTATGCCATTTCGATGTGCACCGCGCGGCACGTCATACATGTAAACACTACTCCATAGCGCTTTTCGGTACGCCTCCCGATGGTAACCAAAAAAGGTCCGAAAAAGTCCATCCCTACATAGGTGAATGGTCGCGTGTAGGGTGACAACCGTGCTTCGGGCAGGTCGGCCATCTCGGGTGTGTGGGGACGAGCCTCTTTAATCTTGCAGAATTGACAACATTTTCGCACGGAATCATGATTCTGATGTTTCCACTTTCTGTGATACCAGTCGACTATCAGTCTGGTGATCGTATGTCCTTTTGGCAGGATTTTTATTTCTTTGTGAAAGGCTCGGGTTTGGGCAAGGCGATACAAATAGGTCTCGCTCCAGGCTAACTCGTCGGTGCTAAGGCTACCTCTAATAGGGATACCACCTAACTTATTTAAAAACCGCTTGACGTACACCATGCTCCGGAGTAGGCGTTCCCATTTTGAAAAACGCCTAAGATCTATCAAGGGTAGTTCTTCTACTACATTAACTGAAACTAGTTCTGGGCGTAGTTCCCCGTGCTGTAGGTCTTCTTGCTGCTTGGGTTCGAAGCTTGGCCAATTCTCAATTTGCAGACGGAGGAACGTAGGACCGGTGATCCATTGTACACTCGTTGAAAAATATGGTTCGGAAGTCTGCTTCGTTGCTAAGTCGGCGACGTTCAATTTTGAAGGCACATAGCTCCATTGTGCGAGATCGGTAGTCTCTTGCACTTCTCCCACTCGAAACATAACGAATTGCTTGTATCCTCTGGGGTCTGCACGTAACCAAGAGAGAACGGTTTTGGAATCCGTCCAATAATGCACTCCATCGATCTTGCAGTCAAGCGCTTTTACCACTGCATTACCTTGCGCCCATCACCGCAGCGAGCAGCTCCATTCGTGGGATAGATACCGGGCGCAAAAGTCCAACCTTAGATTTGGAGCAAACCACCGATACTTCGGCACTCTCACCTGTTTCGATCCTCAGATACGTTACCGCGGCGTAAGCGTTTTCACCAGCGTCTACGAATCCATGTAGTTCGATATTCCTTGCCTGACTGCTCACCATACTGAAATAGCACCTCGGCACCTTCATGCTTTGGACTTGCGGGAGGGAAGATAACCACCTTATCCACTCACCTAACAACTGTTCTGGTATAGTTTCGTCCCATCCAGTACCGCTTCGCCATACTTTCTGGAGCGAAATTTTTGCGTCGATTAGGAAAAACGTTAATAATCCCAATGGGTCGAATAGAGACATCAGCAGTCTTAACAGCTCCCTCTTCGGCTTAGCTCCTCGGAGAATCTCATCGTTGGCCTTTGTAAACTTCAGATTGTATGTGAGTGTGTCTTCAGAAGTCTGCCACCACATGCCTAACACCTTACTAGCTTCAACGACCTGATCCACTCGTTTCCCTGCGCTACAGAATTCACGTGCGTCCCCTGTTTCTCCTAAGGCATCGATAACCCCTTTGGAGTTGGACAGCCAACCTCGAATGTTAAAATTTGCGTGCTTATAGATGGCGCGTACAGTCATAGCCAGCCGAACCGCTTCTTCTATTGTGTCGACGCTGTCGAGCATATCATCGACGTAATGCCTCTCCAAGATACTCTTAGTCGCTCTTGGCTGCTTATCGGCGAGCTCCACAGCATTTTTATTCTTTACAAATTGAGCTAAGGATGGCGAGCAACTTGCACCGAAGCTCATTACTAATAACATATAGACGTCTGGTGGACGAGCCTCGTCACAGCTTCTCCACAGAAACCGCTGCGAATGCTGATCTTCTTCGTCGATGTACACTCTGTGAAACATTTCGCTGATATCGCCACACAACCCTATTTTTCCTATATGGAAGTTAAGTAAGACATCAAAGAGAGAGGTCAATAAATCTGGACCCTTGTCCAAGCAGGAATTCAAGGAGAGTCCTTTATACTCAGCCGCAGCATCCCACACTAACCTGACCTTCTGTGGTTTATTTGGGTTTCGTACCGCGAATATCGGCAAGTACCACTTCCCAGGATGGAAAGCGGAAATCTCGCTTGTACTCAATTTACGAATGTACCCCTTCTCCTCTATTGACCGGATATGCTCGTTTATGAGCGACCTAAGGTCTGGCAACGATTCCAACCTTCTTTCGAAACATGTCAGTCTTCGAAACGCCATCGGATAGTTGTCTGGCATAATAGTGCCCTCAGACTTCCATAGCAATTTTGTTACGAAATGTTCTCCCTTACGCTCAACGTTGTCTTTCATAGCCTTTAACTCATTACCGTGAAACTTACTGCCTTTTTGACTTTCGCCATCTTTCTCTAGCGATATGTACTCTGTGACCAATTTTTACAAGGCTACGTCGTCATCGCACTCACAAACATGTAGCTGTATGTTATCGACGTTTTGTTGCTCCTCGTTATTTACGACACCATACACGGTCCACCCAAGGCGGGTTTTGGTTGCAGCTGGTTCATGCGCCTTGCCTTCTCGAAACTTTAGTGGCATCATCACATTCTTGTTGCTTAATCCAATTATCAATTGTGGCACAACGTTGCGGTATGACTCTACCGGAATTCCCCTAAGATGCTTATGTTCTGCTGCCAGATCCGTTATGTTCATTGTTTGAAGTGGAAGATCGAGCGCATCCACGGAGGGCACGTTACGCAGGGTAAGTCTCTTGTCTTTCCCACGCGGCGACACATCTAAATCAATCCTATCTGAGTTCCGCTGAACACGTACAGTACCGTCCGTCCATTTTAGGCATAGATCTGCCTTACCACCTTGTACATGCAAGCGTTTCAACACGTTTTTCTCAATTAGAGTTGGGCCTGATCCATCGTCTAAGAGAGCGTAAACGTCGCACGAAGTGCCTTTCCCATGAATCGTTATCGGAACAACACGATAAAGCGTGTTAGAGACTTCTTTGTGCTGACCCACAACTGCTGTTGCAACATCGACGGGTTTGTGTAAAACCGAATGGTGCTTGTAGGTGCAACCGTTCACGCCGCACGCTTTTCTCTCGCGTCGTGCTTTCTGAGACATAGCCTACATAGCTGTAACCTGCGCATCTCATTCCATTTTTCATCGTAGAGTAAGTTTTTGAATCTCTCTCATTTTAAAATTACATGGGCTTCGTTGCATAAAAAACATGTTAGTTTGCGTTTGACCCGCTCTGCGGGTTCTTTGCTAGCATCCTTGTCCTCGGCATGGACATTAACTCGATGAGCTTTGCGCCTCTCCGACTCAGGATAGCTAGTAGAAACTACCGAAGTAACGCTGCTGGCTGCATCTGCCAAGTCGAAAAGCCAATCGCTAAATACCTTAAGAGTAGCGTCCGAAGAGGGTCTAGAGAACATTGCCCATTGTAAGCGCAATTGAGCTGGTAGCTTTTCGACTAGTTCTTGTATCAATAAAGGATTGGTCATATGCGACTGGAGCCCTGATGCCTCCATAGTGGCGGCTAAATTTCAAGCTTGTTAGCATTAACTGACGCTGACGAGCGTAGCTTTCCTAAGAGACTATTTATTATTTGCTCTGGCTTACCAAAAACCATTCGTAGCGTAGATATTATCTCGGGTACAAGTTCGGGGATCATCAATTTGCTACTAACGTACTCAACTGCCTTACCCTTCAAGGCCCGTTGCAAACGAAGTAGGTTTTCACCGTGGCTAAGTCCACAAAGCCGCTTGGAATTCTGAAAGCTGCTGAGAACAGAGGCCACTCCTCCGCTTTGCCACTAAACACAGGGAGATCTTTGGGCACCACCTGCCGCGAACTAAGTTGCTGTGCATTCAAGCCTGCAGCATTTGCTTCCGACGTTGTGCGTACCTGCATTTGCGCCTCGTTGCGCCCTCTGCCTATGACTACCCTATCGTGCCTACCACCTGTTTCAAGCTGCGTTTCCTTGTCCCTTCCTATATCGCCCTGACCCTTGCCCTTTGCCCATTCAGTAGTGCGATGCACCTTCAGTGCATCCAAACTGGCGTCATCGTCTGACTCGTCGGAGTTTTCATATCTCCTCAAAACTTCATATTTATTCTCTAAGTATAAGAGCTCTGCCCTTTTTTTCTCCTCTAAACGCGCTAATTCAATTTTCATACTGCGCTTCGACTTCGCAGAGCCTTTCTTACTTGCCCTGTCAACTATTTCGCCTACCTTTTTGTGTTGTTCTCCACGTTCGCCTGTTTGCTGATTTGCTGTGGCATTCGTTTTCGATGCATTTGACGATGCTACCGTAGCACACTTTTTGCAGCTCCATTCTCGTTCAGCAATATCTTGCGAGACTCATAGCACACATCGCACTGGACCATCTGTTCGTTCTCCGGCTCATGACATACCGCACAATTCACGAGCGCACTCGATTCCAATATTGTACGCACCATTATAATTGACTTTGTTGCGGTAAGCAAACAGGTGTTACCTCTGATCTTCTAACCTCAATGTTGTGGCAAACGTGTGGCAAATTCTTTAAAGATTGTTGGTTCTACCAATTTTATGAGTTCGTAAACGACTTTAAAAACTTTATTACAAAAAAGGGTTACAATTAGAATAATATTTAGTAGTACACTATTTCCATTTAGTATACTCACATTTGGTTTTCCCAACCGTACGTTTATTCCGCCGTAACCATAGAGATCAAAAATAAAAGAAAGGAGTAATATGCAAAAGGAAGTTAAAAGAAGGGTTACCTACTTGCGCTCAAACAAACAAATTTAAAGTGTTGCGGCCCGAAACCAAGTATGAGTTTACATGAGGAGATTTGTCGGTGACGGTGTTTCCAACACTAGTAATAAAAGCAAAACAACTTTAAGAGTTTGATAACTTTACAGTAATTCACTGAACAACACTTCAAAATAAACTGATCAACCCATGATCCAATAATACAGGTCGTGTTAATATACCAGCTGATTTTTACTTTTGTCTCGAATTTTGACATTACACTCATTTATCAGTACGATTTTGACGTTAAACTCACAAATTACAAAACCAAAATACATGGAAAATTTTTGTGTGTCTGCGTGTTTGTCGAGCTGCTACGACTTATTGTAGTTGGATCATGGATCAACGCTGCCTTATATAGTCCGACAGGGTGCTTGCCCACGCACCTAGAACTTTCTTAGTTGTTCGTTTTTCGTGTTCTCGAAGGGCCGGTGTTATTTATTAACATCTCCTCCCCACTAGACGGGCCTAACCACACATACTAATACACGCAAGTAAAAATTGTAAATTACTAACACACACAAAGCCTTCTGTCAAGTTTTTCTATTTATTTGTGTATCTGCTTTAATATTGTGAGTAAAATGTAAATGCGCCGTTCAAAAATGTATAAAATGTTGAACAAGGAATCTTTGCAGTGAAACTGCAACTAATACGCCTAGAAAAGGCAAGTATATAGTGCTAAATATTGTTATTTAACAAGTCACGTCTTGGTTTATATATTTATGTACCCAAAATGTTATACTTTCAGATGGACGAGCAGAGGAATTTTTAAATTAAAGCGAATGGAGTCAAATTATATTTTGTAAATGTTTAGGTGGTATAAATATGCATTTATAGATCTTATTGAATATTGTTAACGTGAAAATTGTGCAGTTTTAAGTTATATTAAACATTAAAAACCAAATCTAATAATAAAACCAATTGTATTTTCATTGTTAGCTGTAAATGAAGTTTTCATCATTCAAAACCACTAGGCCTGGCGCATGTTTGTCGTACTCATAGCCATTAGCAGTGCCGTGCGTTTGAATTATACCTGACTGTTAGCGCTAACCAAACTTTTTATTATGGATAATGAGAGTGAGGAGTGCACATATATGTAGTTTTACATGTGCTAGAAAGGGATGCCGTATACTGTACGTGCGCACACCGACAGCAAACACATGGTTAGATTTGGCACACTGCTCTTCAGAAACTAATTGAGAAAAATAAGAAAAAATAACGCAAACGTAAGTCAGGCCGAGGGGTTATCTGACTTACCATATAACTGGTACCTGTCTAGTAGGGCTCTTTGCATCGTATTCGCAAACACTCGTGCCATCTATCTTCCTCTTCCTTGGTACACGCTTACATACATGAGCGTAGCCATCGTTATCTCTGTTGTGTTTAACTAGTGGTGGGAGTATTATTGAGTTAGGGATGGTACACGCACGAATATTCGCCACAGTATTGTGAAACGTGATCAAACAAAAACTGCACATTTTTAATGTTTAATCATATATATACATTTTTTTTAATGATTTACTTTTTATCCATTTTATTTGAAATCAAATCGACACGCCAGCGACTGCAAAATGGCTGTAGAAAGATGATCGATTAAGTTTCACAGTCGCTCATTAAGCGATCGGTTAGACACTCGCAATTGCTCATTTGACATAGCATCTGAGTCTGTACTGTCAGTACTCCAAAAAAACTTTACACTTATGTACAAAATAAAAGGTGTGTCCGTCATGAATGCATGTTTCATTCCATAACATTACAACACTTCCAATTTAAACAGTTTCTTTTAGTAATATGAAGACTGGCATTAATTGAAACTAAAAGTGTGAAAATTCTTTTAACTTATTTAACTAAACGAAAACATTTATAGCAAAAAAAAATCGGGTGGCCAAAATAAAGGGTGTACAAAACTTCTTTTCGAATGAAAATAATAAAAATGGCTTATAAATTTTTTAATCCATACTTTTTTATTAACTGGCATACCCTTCTTGGTTTTGTATAAGATTGCCAACTTTACTGGGCTTAGATTTGATAAGTCTGTTGTAGCTTTCCAATGGAGTTTGAGTTCCTGTGCTTTCTAACCCAATGAATCTTTGTCCTGAAATGGAAAGACTGTCAGTCCTTTCTTGAGGTCACTCCACATGCTCTCTAATAAGTCGAGGTCAGGGGATTTACTTGGTCATTGCATACAGGGCACATTTAGATTTCTGAACCACTCCAATACCAACCTCGAAGAATCCTTCAATGGGGTTCTATTTGGTGACACCACTTCATTTTTTCCTCTGAATATGACAGCATTACAATTCTCAACAGCGGTCAAAAATAACGGACGAACTGCTCACCATAATATTTCCACCTCCATTTATAACGGTATTCATAGTGTAGCTGTATGACATTTCTTTGACCTTCGGGTGACATACAGAACAATGGCAATTCTTTCTAACCGTATATCAAAGAGCTTGCACCAAAAATACCATAAAACATAGGAACTGTTTGCAGATAACCACAATTAAAGGATAAACTTGATTTAAGCAGTTTGCAAACTACACGCAGCATAGCCTATGGGTTAGGCAGCTGCGTTTGCAAATCAGAAGTGCGCGGGTTCGATTCCCCGGAAGATCTTTTGAAATAGCAAAACTTTACGAATTAGTCTGACTACAAATGGTGGGTGTTTTCGAAATAGTACTATAACTATAGCCTATATATGTTTATTGTTTTAAAATTTTCCTTTAAAAATAAAAAAACTGTCAACTGTTCATTAATTCAAAAAATTTATAAGAAAAAAACAAATCGAGAGCGCAAGAGTTTGAGGGACCTACTAATCTTTACCAGTAAATTGTTTGCTAGTCAAAATTTGTAAACTTAAAGAATTAGCTGTCAAACCCAAACTGAAAAAAAATTTTTTTTTTTTTTTTTAATTTTCAAAATATAAAATAAATATACATTACATAATTACACAAATGGATATAAAAGGGAAGGGTTCTAGTATATGATAAAATTCAGTTTATTTGTAATATGTTAGCGTAGCGCAGTGCAAGAAGGACAAGTTGTTGCCCTTATAAAAAAATAAAAAGTGGTTATTATTATATAGTGTGGCGGCCGCCGTGGTGTGAAGGTAGTGTTGCCGGCCTACCACACCGAAGGTCCATGGTTCGAGCCCTGGTACAGGTAACATCAAAAGTGATTTGAAAAAAAGTTTTTCAAAACGGGGTCGCCCCTCGGCAGTGGTTTGGCAAACTCTCCGAGTGTATTTCTGCCATGACAGGCTTCTCAGCAAAAATTCGTCTCCTTTGTAGATGCCGTTCGGAGTCGGCAAAAAACTGTAGGTCCCACCAATTTGTAGGGAAAATTCAAATCGGCACACCACAAATTGGAAGAGAAGCTTGGCGCAAAAATCTCTTAGGAGGTTTATGATGATATACCTGTTGTATATCGCGCCATAGAGATAGAGAGAGATATATTATATAAAGTGGTATTATATTATAATTGTTCAAGGACCGTTTTCTCGAGTAAACTTTAAAATGTATCTGCCCGATAAAAATATTTTTGATATACAAAACTTTTCTTTAGATAAATTTTAAATTTACGCTTGACGCTCCAATTAAGGGCAGTTAGTTACTTTCCGGGGAGGCGGATTACCGATTTAAAATTAATTTTAAGCTGGAAGTTCGTTTTAAGGGACAGTTATTTGTTCTTTGCTGGAAGGTTTATCAAAATATGTTATATTAAACGCTTTTTTTTGTCTGCAAACGACTAGTAGCTTTATTTAAGTCAATACATTAAGTTATACTCTACTTTAAGTACTGAATTACATATTTATAGTTTTCTTGGTACCATTCGTATATATTTAATAAATAACTAGATATACATATATTTTAATCAATAGACATACAGTGGTGGCATAAAAAATAGACTCTCTGCCTTGAAAGCCATTTCATCGTTCATATCCTGAATATTATTGCACTATTGATAACCAATTTTGTACACGTTTTTTGTTCCAATTTCGTGCTCTCAACAACAACACAAATATTTACCTTTTCATCAAAAAATAAGAGAAGATCACGATCCATGCTCACAGAGTACTAAAACAGGTTGGCAAATAAAAAACTCCGTAATTTTCCCCTTTAAACTGTTAAAATTAGACAGATCAGAACAAAAATCAACTTCAGACATATTTACTCGCACAGCATTGTATTGTGATAATTCATTATTCACTAAAGTGCTTTTGAATAGGAAGTTAGTAAATGGGTCGGCGGTCCATTGTACCGAAAGTGAAAAAAATCATAGAAAATCTTTGTAAAAAGATTATACCATAAAAAACATTAATGAAATTGTTAAAAGATCCAACCATTTAGTGAGAAATGCGCTTAAAAGCAAAAGTAACACCGACGAAAAAAGGACAATACCACGGAATACGACCATACAAGAAGACTGCGCCGTGATCCGTATGTCGAAAAGGCAGCCCTTTGCAACATCTAAGGAAATTAAAAATACTTTGAATCTACCAATTAGTTCGCCAACGAATTTGCTCGGGCGCATACCGACAAATGTTCCACTTTTAAGTAACAACAATATAATATAAAGAGAATGTCTTTTGCCAAAGAGCATTTAAATGAGCCTTACAACAACATACTATGGTCTGCCGAGAGAAAAATTTATCTCTTTCGTAGCGATGGTCGCACTTATGTCCGCAGACCTCCACGCAAAGAGTTGACAGTACGGTATACAAAGAAAACGGAAATATGGTGTTGGGCAGTTGTACCGAATCGATGGTATAATGAATTCGGCAAAATACATCGATATTTTATAAAGTATTATGTTGCCTTATGGTTCAGAAATAATTTGGCGCCTTCAACTGGACAATGATCTTAAACATTCGGCTACTTTGACAAATTGGCTACGTAATGAGGGTACTCGCTTACTGAAATGGCCCTCGCAGGTCCCAGATCTCAATCTAATTGAGAATTAATACGGCATTGTGAAGCGAGAGCTCTCTAAACTGCCAAAGCAAACAAAAAAAAAAGGATCTATGGTGAAAAGTACTAACGATTTGGCAATTCATTGTTGTTGTTGTTGTGGTAGCGATAATTTAACCTGCCTAAAGTATCACCTTTTTTATTCAACATTGTCATCAGACTCTTCTAAAGGAAGTCCCAGAAACCTCACGGCTTCAACAGGGGTGGACCAGAGTGAAATTGCTGTTAGAAGAGTAGGCTCGGTTGAGCAGTTGAACAGATGATCAGTATTATGGGGAGACACGCCGCATGCCGGGCAGACATTTGGCATGTCAGAGTTCAGTGTGGATAGGTAAGAGTTTAGTCTGTTACAGTATCTAGAACGAAGTTAGGCCAGCATGACTCTTGTCTCCCTAGGCACTTCGCGTTCCTCAACGGAAACAGGTGGAGCTCGTGCCTGTAGGACTGCATTCACCGGACGAGAGCTGACAAAGGAGTTTACCGACTCCGTGTGGATGAGATTGAGGGCCCGCCGATGCACCTTTGGATCAAACGGCGAGAAAATGTGATGCCGGATATCGTCGTAGTGCTTACGGGGATGACTCCTTATTCTCCTGGGAGGCGGATTTTCGTTGAGCAGGTTCCTGTTCGGATGCTGCGGTTTATAGCAGTTGAACAGGAATTGCTATGCTCTTTTACACCGAGCATTTTTGCCCACTGTGAAAGCGATGCTCAGGAGACATAAGGAGGCACCCCTGGCAGTTATGAGTGCGGTGTTTTGGCAGGCCTGCAACCTCCTCCAGTGTGTGTCTGCTAGCCCCGGCGACCATATAGGCGCCGCGTAGCTCAGAACCGGCAGGCCGATTGCCTGTAGCGTTTCTTTTGAGGTGTGTGACGGTCGGAAGCTTAATGCCGTCGACGTACACGTCTAATTCCATGTTCACCTGCGCTGCCCACGTCGTAAATAAGGTGGCCGAACACTTGGTCGGTGACAGTGGCAGATTTCGTCCAGCGAGAAAACCGGACAGGGATGGGAGGTATAAGTTAACTCTCGAGCAGAACTCGTCTACAGAGGGACCAATCGCCAGGATCGTGCAGTCATCGGCATAGGAGACGATCGAGACACCCTCTGGTGCGGAAGGGAGCCTCGATATGTAGTAATCAAACAAAAGCGGGGATAGGACACCACCCCTGTGACACCCCTTGTTTAATTATACGTGGTTTTGATCTTTCGCTTGCAAATTCAACCGATGACTGCCGGCAACGACAGGTCAACCGCAACTAGCAGCTGTCGTTTGGACGATGTTGGTTGAGACCGACACCTATCTGAGTGGTGATGGCGTTTAGCGCGGTGGTAGTGCTATGCAATTTACGGAATCCATGCTGATGTTCGGCTAGTCGCAAGTTAGCGGTGTAGTAAGGGAGCAAGGCCGTCTCCAAGGTCTTCACTACTGGCGAGAGGAGTGATATCGGTTTATAAGACCTCGTGGGCCGGCTTGCCGGGCTTTAGTATTGGCACCGCCTTTGCCTGTTTCCATTTTTCTAGAATGACAAAGGTGATCATAGACAGATTGAAGACAGTTGTTAGATACCTTCCTCCTTCTTCTCCGAGATGTTTTAGCATCAGCATGGATATACCGTCTGGGCTGATCGATTTGGAGGTTTTGTACCCCCGTATGGCCTCCTGAACCTCCGTGGTGGTGACGGCAATGGGCGCTTGGCTGTTTTTTCGTTTGTGCGCTTCACTGATGGCTCGTCTAATTTCCTTGTCGACCGGAGCATGCAGTATAAAATGTCGGCAGAAAGCGCTCGCGCATCTTTTCGGTTTCGAATGTACCTTATCACCAAAGGTGATAAATATTTTGTCGTTAGGTTTGGTCGGATTTGACAAGGATTTCACAGTGGACCATAGTTTGCCAACATCAGCAGAGAGATTGCAGGACCTTAGGTGCTCCTCCAATTTGGCGCGTTTGTGTTGAGCAACCAGTCGTCTCATTTCCGCATTTGAGATCTTGAATTTGGGGATCCGTAGGGTCCAAGCGTCGCACATGGTCACGTTCATTTGTCAGGGTCGCTGCTGAGGCGATCGATTGAGAGGACTATCGGTAAAGGATCCGATGCAAGAGTTAGCATTGGTCGCCAGTCAACGCAGTTTATGACACCAGCGCTGACGATAGTAAGATCTGGCGAACTGAAACAATTTACCACGACTCTCGTGGGGGCATCCCCGTTCACAGTGCAAAACGTCGTCATCATTTGTTCAGCCAGTTCCTGTCCCCTACCATGAACCTGTAGGCTCGAGTGGCACAGGTCGTAGTGTGCGTTGAAGTCTCCGAGGATTACACGAGTAACGCACTGATGTCAGGATGGTAATCCCTAGAACAGCAGGTGGCAGGAGGAAATGTTAATTATTTCAAGATCGACATCGCCTGACCGGACAACTATACCTTGACGATATTGCACAGATTGATGAGTCATGAAGGCAAGTCCGCCCCCAAGTCCTCTCTCACGGTCACGCCGGTGGAGGTTGTAGCCTTCACAGGTACGAAGATCTGATCGGGCGCTCAGCTTTGTCTGTATTGTATTTTGCTGCTTGCTGGGCAGTATTGTGCTATTAGTCGTAGAGACCGTATCTGGAACTTGTGGCGGTGCGACACTGGATCGGCGTTGGCCACGGGACGCCCTAGGGCGTAAACAGCAAGGGGCCACAAGAGTTTTGTAAAAACTAGGGGGCCTATGTGTGGAGGGATTTAGCCCGGAGCACCTAGTTTTGTGCAACCAACTTTTACAAGTATTATACGCATATTGTCATTTGCGAAGCGAATATATTTGGCGAGGCGAACTCGCATCAAATTTGCATTGTGAGTGGCGAATGAAGTTATTCGACTGCCATATGTCGTTGCCATTCAAACAAATTTAATTAGTTCATCCGAACTTGACGTTTCTGTCATCTGTTTTTATTATTTATTTGTGCACAAACAGAAATGTAAAAAGCAAGTTTAATTAAATAGTAATAAATAAAGTTAAAAATGTTGGTAATTGTTTCCTTTAGGAGACAACTGCTAAAACACGTCCGAAGTTATCGGGAAAGATATCAAAAGACGCGTTTTGACCTCGGTAACAATAATCCGGAGGCGGATTTTCGAGTTTTTGTTTCAGTGAAGAGATATTTGGCATCAAAGTTGAAAATTTTTCGTCATTTTCATGTGGTTGTTGTAATCACAGATTGTGGTGTACCGAAAAGCGCAAAAAGTGTGTTCTGCGCAGAAATACTGTGGACCGCGTAGCCGGTGTTGGACCGGCTAAGGGTTATTTTTTTTAAGCGCGCCCGAAGGCCGCCTACGCTGAAAGGTGTTCTGCACATAAATACCTTGGATCAAGCCCACTATTTGGGATCGGACCTGGGTCATTTATGGGGTTTTTGCGAATAACTTTTCACTGAAACAAAAAATTGAAAATTCGCTTTCGGATTGTTGATACCGAAGTCAAAACGCGTTGTTTGATACATCTCCCAATATTTTTGGACGTGTTTTAGCAGTTGTCTCCTAAAGGAAACAATTACCAAAATGTTTTAGTTATAAGGTTGATCTTCTTCGTCAGCGGCGTTTTATAAGGGATTACTCCAATCCCATGGAGCTTCCGTCCACAGTGCACACAGAGGACCTATGGAGTTAAGATCCGTCTCAAAATGGTCCCACAATTCTGCCCTGCTCCTCCTGGTCTCTCCAAAATTCCCCATGCCTCTGGCGACGTCTGGATTATTTTCCATCAGCTCGACCAGCTTTTGGAATTGCTGCGGCGTTGTTCTTATTCTGAAAACTTCATTTATTCAAACAAATAACTCAATTTAATTAAATTAATTACTCACTTTTATTTATTTATTCAATTTATTAAATTGAAAACGTTCAAATACATGCAAATGCGTCCCTTTTACTTTTAAGCGCGAACACAATAAGCATTCGACAAATTTTGACAGATTTGGCGAAGCGAATATGATTTTTTCGCTTTTGGCAATTCGACAAATTCATCTTCGTCACTCACTCGACTTGTTTTGGCGAATTCGCTGGAGATTCGCATCTCGCAATTCGAGACCGCGAAATTCGACAAAATTTTCATTCGCTTCGCAAACGTTTGACGTAAATCTTCTTCCAGCAAACGCAGCAGATCCATTCTCTTGGTCCCGGGTTGGATTTAACACCAGCCCGGAGCAAGAGAGTTTTGGGCAGCCCTGCTGCAAGGAGCTGCTCGGAGGATGACATTGTTAGGGGGAAAGGTGACAAGTTAGACAGAGATGGAGACGCTGGTGTGCGCGGGCGACAGTCGGGAGTGGGTGAGGCGGGAATGGCAGCAGTGTTGCCAGTGGTGTAGACTGAGCTACTATTGTGGCTATTGGAAGTAGGTAGAAGCGGTAGGGGAATGCCAGAGCGGCGACTACCGCGGGACGACCTTGGACGTGTACAACATGGTGCCTCAAAAGTACTAAAGAAAGTACAGGGTCTGTGGATGGCAGGGTTAAGCCCTGAGCATCCAGATTTATGTAGCCATCTCTTACACTTACACTTGGCGCATTGTACCGAATGCGACCGTTTAATATAAATTTTCTTCCAGCAAACGCAGCAGACCCAATCTCTTGGTCCAGGGTTGAGTTCGACCCCAGCCCGTAACAAGAGACAATGCAGCAACCCAGCTGCCAGGGTTTGCTCCGAGGATGACAATTTAAGGGTGGGACGGGACAGATTGGACAGGGTTACACTGAAATAACAGCCCTTGGTGGGATATAAAAACCGGAGTCATTCCCGTACGATAGAACCGGCTGTTGTGGGAATGGCAATTCATTCCAAAGGAACAGTGTGAACGGCTCGTGGACTCGGTGCCCCGAAGGTGCGCCGCTGTAATCCAAAACATAGGTTCAACAATTAATTATTAATAAGCATTTACTGTTTTGTAACCCTGTTTTAAGTGAAATATCTTTCCTTAAAAAAAATTTGAATAAAATGGAAAATGTCAATTTTGTTGCCAACCAGTTTTGGTACTGTATGAGCATGAGCCTGATTTGCTCTTATTTTTTGATAGAAAGGTAATTATTTGTGTTTTCGTTGAGAGCACGAGATTCGAAAAAAAGCGTGTACAAAATTGGTAATCAATAATGAAGTAATATTCAGGATATGAACGATGAAATGCCATGCAAGGCAGAGAGTATATTTTTTTTGCCACCACTGTACTACATACACGTCGTATGAATGTATGTTTTCTATTATCTACGAACAAATCGCGCTTGTAGATCCAAACAGCGTCAACTTGAAAACTTGAAAAACTGATTCGTCATCCATATGCACATCCCGTCAGTATCTTATGAATGCAATGTAGAACCCTTTTCTGCTAAACTATAATTCTAAGGTATACAAATTATATATGTATAGATAGAAAATTTTGAGGTGTACTTTTATCCGTAAATAAAAAAAATTTTAAAAATTATTTTAATATAAAAAATTTAACATAAAAGTTACACCACTACACATTTACTTATTCACACTATAGACACGCTGTGTGTGTGTGTACTTGCTTTTTGTGTACTATGTTGAATCGTGAGCATGGCCGAGGAGTTGCTTTGTAGAAAAAATTAAGAGCCGTAGTAGTGTGAGTAGACTTGCCATGCATGTTTTTGTGTTATTCGTGTGGTCGGCTCTCACTGTGAGTGCGAAAAGTTGGTAGTGGACCAATGAAAAATAAGTATTCGCACTATAGATACTCTGTCATGCATTTTTGCTTTAGTTGTTGTTATTGTATTGATTACTGGCTACGATGCCCAGGGTCAGCTTCTCTCCTGAGAGCACGAAAAGTTGCTTTGTTGGATACATTAAACAAGCAATGTAAAATATGAGCAAATATGTAAAATTCATTGCTGATACCTACAAACAGGGTTTACAAAAATAAAATAAATGATTATTCATAAAGAGTATTAAACACCGAAGAAAATTAAAGAAAAATAGAGGAAAGGAAGGAAAATTAAAGGAAAGAAGAGGAAAAGGAAAGGAAAGGAAGGAAAGGGAAACGATAGGAAAGGAAGGAAAATTAAAGGAAAGAAAGGAATGGTAAGGAAATGAAAGGAAGGGAAGGGAAAGGGAATTAAAGGAAAGGTAAGAAAACGAAGGGGAAAGAAAGAAAATAAAAGAAAAGGAAGGGAAAGGAAAAGAAGTTGAGGAAAGTAAAAAATAAAATAAGAGAGTAAAAAAAGAAATCAAGGAAAATAAAAATATGCTAGAGGAAAGGAACGACATAGAAAGGAAGAAAAAAAGGCGGATAAAACAAACCTACAGCAAAAAAATATAATAAAATAAAGTTTATTGGTTGAATTTCAACCACTGGGCGAACTCTAGTATGCATTAATATCAGGAATACATTGGTGTACATATTTTTGGATTTTGAGTTAGCCCTTTTTAGATCTTTGTAAAATATTATTATTTTTAACTGACCTTAAATCATAACAGTAATTTAATTACATTGCTTTTAACATAAATCACTTGGCTGATATTTAACTTTATATGCTATCTTAATGAATATAAGGAAGCATCTATGTAATATTGAAATGTTAGTCGGAATACTATTGACAAAATATAAGTACATTAAATGATCACTAAAAACTAAAATAATATATTTGTAATTCATATTTGGTATGTTTTGTAGATGTCAAAGTTTTCGCTGATGTAATGGCATGCCTGGTAATTTTAAGAACTGTTTACGAAGGGCAGCATTTTCACATCCATACTAAGAAACCCATAAGTGAAAAAGATGTTCTAAACGAAACGACATCAAATTGTAGATTCTAATTAATTTGACTGAAAGAAAAGTCTCATGGAGGCATTGTAAGTATAATATTTTAAAGACCACTTGGAGTTGTATGTAAGAATATAGCCGTTGCATTGGGGTGAATTCCTTTTGAGTCGGTCAAGCCAAAGAAACTTGATAAAATTGCCATTCTTCCATGAATGATGGCACAAATGCCTTTGATGTAGTAAATTTAACCTTTGGCCGAAGAACTCGTAACTGATCTTCAAATAATTGTAATGATACGGTACAAGCTGTACCATTACCATGTGTTAAAAATTTCCCATCAGGTTTCAATATTTTAAAAGAAGACTCTAGAATTGTACGAATGAAATCCCAAATTTCACCAACAGGTGCACCAGATATTGGTATATCGGTAAGGTCTCCAAAAACGTAGTCGAATTTACGATTTTCTGATATAAATTTTTTCATATATTCCACACAATCGCCAACAACCACGTCATAGTTTTTGCCCTTACGCTTTTCAAGTACGTCACCGCAAATTGTATTTAAATATTTGTTACAAGCTTGCATCACTAATTCATCAATTTCAAGCATTACGACGTGTTTGGGATTCTCTTTCAGTAATTCATATAATAATGCACCATCTCCACCACCGAGAATGCATATCTCTTTGCCTTCATAGTTTTCAGTACCACGGCACATCAATGTTTCTGTATAGATCAAATCCGACTCCGCAATATCTAAATTAGAAAATGTATATGTGTTACCATATTTTTGTTGAAATGTACGAGTATTAATGTAGGTTAGGTTAGGTTGCGCGGGCTGAGCTGAAACACTAAGGTAACAGCCCGACATATAGGCCGCCAATGGGCACGTTGTGATACCCTATACGGTCTCAACAAACCAGCACTTCATGGAATTAATAAATTTCGCTACAGCCTTGACTTCACATCTTGAGACCTCAGCAAGGTCGTACAGAAAAGGTTTACGTAGGATGGCCATTGGCCAACCGCCGTCTGCTGAGTGCTGGATACCGACAAAGGAGGTGCTGGACCCTCTCTTCCTCTTCGGTACATCTGCAGCTGCGACGGCAATCGAAGGTTGTTACCTCCATTCTAGCACCGTGTGTGCCTATTAAACAGTGACCTGTTAGAACCCATATGAGGGATGCTAAAACAGAATTGTGTAGAGTCAGAAGTGTTCTTGTACTTCCCTTATCATATTAATGTAAGGTGTTATTGAATTTGACTATGTATGGAACAGGACTTCGCACTGCTTAAACAACTGACATGCCTAACGTCTTTATATTTTTGACCTGAGACCATTTGAAAGCGCATAAGCCTGTTTTTTTTTTTTTGCAATTGGCAAAAGTGGTTGCCGATATAAACATCTTGTCCGAAGCGCCTCTGTCCTATTAATATAGTCCTGTTGAATCGGCATAAACGAAATAAAGTATTAAATATTCATATAATATATATATATTAGAGCTGGTCAAATTGTATGGATGGATCAGGAGTATAGCAAAAACGTAATCTACAGATGATTCTAAGAAAAATTGCTGAAGACACCATAGCTCTAAGTCCGATTTCGAGTCCGCCACTTTTGCAAAATAGATATTTTGCCATATGAATGTAGGGTTTGGCCAAAAAATCTTCATAGCTTCTGATATAATTATAGGAAAAATATCATATTGGGCTTACTTTAAAGGTATTTTACGTACATTTCAGAATCAGTATTAATATCTATAGTGTTTTTGAATTTTAGTAGAGATATCAGGCTTAAATTATGAGAAATTAACCTAAAATTAACTGTTAACTACTATATTATCATTTTTAACAAATTTCTTATAAAAATTTTTTTTTTTCTTTACAGCTAAAATAAGTTTAGAACATTTCCAACAACCTTCATTCAGACAGCAAAAATGTTTGTACTTAAATTAAAAATGCATGAACCAAATCCTTCTACATCATCTGAATCCACTTTATCACATACTTGAACACGATATTATTGCATTTGGTTTATCAAGTGAATTAAATAATCTGAATTTACCGTCTAGTCGTGAAATTTTAAGATTTTATTTTTTTTAAGGGATCATGCTACAATTCAAAGTAAAATGTTTTCGCATAAAAATTTAACTCCTCATGTAAGTGATAAAATCGTTGAAATTTGGAATAAATTGAATATTCAACTAATTGATAGACGTAGTATTCTAAGAAAACTAAATGTTTTAATTGAAAAATATCACGAAAGCATTAAACACAGAAAAAAAGTTCAGGAATTTAACATTCGTACAATCAACAAATGAATGAACATTGGAAAATGTAAATGCAAGTTAAAAACAACGGAATGCTCATGTGGTTTAATACCAAACCATTTAAAAGAATTTATGATGGACCAACATAATGATAGAAAATTCACAATACCTGAATATATGGATGACATTGTAGAAGAAACACTTACAACAATACCAACAATGCCAACAGTTAGTGATGATCCAACATACGAACCACTTGGAACAGATATGGAAACAGGTGAAATATCTGTTACAATAAAACGAGGACATTATACTCAACGATACGATGCTATAAATTTTGCTATGATGTGTGACAAATTCGGTGTTTCAGATAGAGTTGCTTCATGTTTAGCAACCGCCCTTTTCGAAGATATAAATTCTCGAGATGTTCGTGGTGAACTTGTCATAATGGATAAATCTAAAGTCGCAAGAGAAAAAATTAAAGCTAGAGATGAAGTGCTTCGTAAACGATACATAGATTCCAACGTAACTGCATTTTCTTTCGATGGCAGAAAGTTAATGAGAAATTTCATACAAATATGGTAAAAGAAGCCCATTTAGTTGTTCTAAAAGAGCTTAATGATGAATTACTTGGATATGTTAATTTGGGTGAAGAAGAAAATTCAAAACACAAATTAAAAAAATTAAATGAATTCTTCAATAGCAAAAAACTGCCAATAGATCAATTAATTGGCATATGCAGATGGAGAACCAGCTAATACTGGAATAGAAAATGGTGTTATAAGACTTTTTGAAAAGCATTTAAATAGACCACAGCACTGATTTATATGTTTGCTTCATTTCAATGAATTACCATTTGGTTTTTTATTTAGAACAATAGATAAAACAGTCACGAGTGGACCAAGAGCAGCAAGTGGAAATATATTCAAAGACATTCAAGACTGTGAAAAATTTCAGGTATGCATTTGTTAAAATTATTTTATAATATTTTTTCAATCAAATTAAAATAGGAAAATTATACTAATTTTAATTGATCTAAAAAATTTATTTTTCAGTTTGTAAGTGATTTTGAACCAACAGCATTGGAAAATATGCCTGGTATGATCAGTGATGAACAAGAACGAGAATTATCTACAGATGTTAAATATTTATATCCAATGGCCAAAGCAAGTTCAAATGGTGCTGTTTCAGTTGATTTAGCTAACATAAAACCAGGACCAGTTGTATATTCTCGATAGCTAACCAAAGCAAGCAGGGTATCACGTCTATATACAACAACTAATACACCATCGGAAAATTTGAAAACTCTAGCAGTTTATATTATTAGAATTTATGTGCCAATGTATTTCAATGTAAAATACTATAATTCTGTTGTATACGGCAGTGTAATTTTATCAAAGTTTATTCGTTGGACACGATACCTACCACGTAATTTACTTAATATTGTACATGGTGTAATCCAAAATAATTCATATTACGCTCATCCAGAAAACATTTTATTAACAATGTTATTTGCTGATAGAAAATCCATACGGGATAGAGCTATCAAACAAATTTTATACTATCGAGAAAAAATACTTGATCCAACTAAACTCAGAGTTTACAAAAAATATAATATCAATTTAAATGCTTCAGATTATACTGATATGATTGATCTGAATGACTATAATTTACTATCTGAACCGGCATTCACAAGAAATATTCCATACGATCACTTGGTACAATTCTTAGATTATGATGAGCCAACACTAGATGATCCTAATATTCCAATGCATATACAAGGAACAGAAAGAGATGTACAGTTGTTAACATCTGTTTTCAAACGTGTTATAGAAAAAAAACGTGAAGGTGTTGAAAAAGTGAAGTCATGAAAAACAACCACGAATGGGGAGCAACAAATATTTTAAAAAATAATAACATAACATTACTTTTATTTTGAAAAATACGTTAAAATTTTCAATTTTAAGTAAAAAAATAATTTTTTAAATAAATTACATTAAAATTATAAAAATTGTGTTTTTTGCTTATTACTTGAAAATATAGGTTTTTTTTGAAAATTTTTTTCTGCTAAAACGAATTCGAAAAAAGAAAAACTGTCTGAATGAAGGTTGTTGGAAATGTTCTGAACTAATTTTAGCTGTAAAGAAAAAAATGTTTCCATAAGAAATTTGTTAAAAATGATAATTAAATAAGATAATAATAAAAATAAAATAAGTTAAAAGTTCATTTTAGGTTAATTTCTCATAATTTAAGCCTGATATCTCTATTAAAATTCAAAAACACTATAGATATTAATACTGATTCTGAAATGTACGTAAAATACCTTTAAAGTAAGCCCAATATGATATTTTTCCTATAATTATATCAGAAGGTATGAAGATTTTTTGGCCAAACCCTACATTCATATGGCAAAATATCTATTTTGCAAAAGTGGGGGACTCGAAATCGGACTTAGAGCTACGGTGTATTCAGCAATTTTTCTTAGAATCATCTGTAGATTATGTTTTTGCAATACGAGGTGTGTTCAAACAGTATCGCGAATTTTGTGTTTTTTCAAAAATTATTTATTTATTCATGAATATCTATTTTGTCCCCTTTAAAGTAATCCCCATGAGATATTATACACTTGTGCCAACGGTTTTTCCAATCTTCGAAGCACCTCAAAAAATCATTTTTTTGTATCTTGTTCAGCTCCTCCTTCGATGCCGTCTTTATCTCGTCAAGAGAAGCGTAACGTCGTCCTTTCATGGGCCTCTTCAGTTTAGGGAACAAGAAAAAGTCACAGGGGGCCAGATCTGGGGAATACGGTGGCTGCGGCATCATTAGTGTGTTGTTTTTGGCCAAAAAGTCGCGCACAAGCAACGATGCGTGAGCAGGGGCGTTATCGTGGTGCAAAAGCCAATTTTTGTTCTTCTTTGCACATCTTCTCGGCCTTCTGAGAACATTTTGTACCACCGATAAACGTTGCTTCGGTCCAAGGTAGCTTCTCCGTATGCCACAGTCAACATTCGGAATGCATCCGCGCACTTAATTTCGTTTTTCACACAAAATTTGATACAGGTTTTTTGATCCATTTTTTTGAATAGGTAAAAATCGAAGACGATCCAAAACACGTGCAAGCAAAGCAGCTGTCAACAATTAACTGAACATTCAAAATGGCCGAGCTTGTCGGCATAAGTGAGAGACATGAGTACCAACATAACGCCACAAAAAATTCGAAATTCGAATATACGTAACCAGCGAAAATTCAAAATTCGCGATACGTTTTGAACACACCTCGTATATTACATATATATATTATATGAATATTATATATTTATATATTATATGAATATTTAATACTTTTTTCCGTTTATATGTATAATAACATCGTACAATAACAAGGTAAAGTCAACTCTACAGCAACAACATACTGGCGTAAAGATTGTCAATCAAACTGGCTGGTGTTAGCGAATGAAGCGAAGATAAACTAGAGAAATACTTATTTTTGAGAAATTGTGTGGTGCAAGCATGGTTGAAAAGTGATTATAATTGAGTAATGTCGCCATATTTGCAATTGTTTTTAATATAAGCGTTAGAAAAACCACAAAATTGCAAATGCAAATCACGCTTGTTTACATTTTTCTGGTTTAGATTCCTCTGATTGCATCTCCTTCTGACAATGTATACGCCAGTGTGTTCAAAAATATTCAATTAGCTGATGAAATGACACAACCTTATTGAACCATGGCTACGATGCCCAGTGACCGCGGCTCTCCTGAGTTGCTTAGTTGGAGACATTAAACAAGCAATGTAAAATATGAGCAAATATGTAAACTTCGTTGCTGATACCTACAAACAGCTTTTACAAAAACAAAATAAATGATTATTCATAAAGAGTATTCAACACGTAAGTTTGTTTTGTTTTTGAATTTGTGGCTGGGTTTTTGTGAATTGAAATAAAGTCAAATAAAATAAAATAAATGAAATAAGATAAAAAAAGAATAAAACAAAGTTTATTAAAAGAAAGTGAACGGAAGGAAAGAAAGGTAAGAAAAGGAAAAGAAAAGAAAGGAAAATAAGGGAAAGGAAGGAAAGGAAAGGAAAAAAAAGGAAATTTAAATTTAATTTTAAATTTAAAATAGGGACTGTAGAAAATATGTTAGTGGAAAGCAACGGCAGAGAAAGGAAGGGAAAAAAGGCGAATGAAGGGTATAACAAATAATAAAAATAAAGGTTTGTGGTTGAATTTCAACCACTGGGCGATCTCTAGTATAAGTTAACTCGCGACTGTGAAAATGGTCCTTATAAAAAATGGCCTGATATAAACTTCGGATTAGTATTTTTAATTGTCCCTTAAATAAAATGTTTTATGAGAATGACGCTAAGCTTTTACTTACTTTGCAATTCATCTAAAATTAACATGTTTCCAAGGGTCTTTGAGTGTAATATTTGAATTTTTTGGAAAGGCGAACGTTCCTCAAAAATCATAGCATCAATATCATATTCGATGATTCGTTCGTCTAAAATTTAATTAAGATAAACGATGAACATTGTTAACTAAATTTTGCGTATGCACATGTATGAATGTATATACAGTAGTGTTCGCAACAATAGCAGTGTTACTATCTATATGTTCACATACTATATGTATGAATTTGTGTTATACCTTTTTTTTTTTTTTGAAATAAAATCCATTTACATGATGTCTAGTAGTAGTCCAGGCGACAGGGATTTAACACGGAAATGGCGCGGACCATAGGTTTTTTTAGTTTATCTAACTCTCCTACTAGTGGACATGAAAGGGTAAAAAACAAAAATAATCAAAAAATATGCAGAGCCATTTAAAGTGCATCAACAATTTTTCTTCCACAGTTTGCTGGTGAGGTGATTCTCCATGGAAAGTGTCTTTACAGTTGTTTAATAACTTGTTAAGTTATCCCGCATTTTAAATGGCTGCAGAAAAGTATCCTCTGCATATTTTTTGATTATTTTTCTAACCTTTCATGTCCACTAGCAGGAGAGTTAGATAAACCAAAAAAATCTATGGTCCGAATCACTTCCGTATTCAGTCGATTTTCTGTCTTCCTCGCCTGGGCTATAGATCGATACATAAATAAACAGTATTCATCTATCAATACATTTTCTAGTATGGGTTCGTTCGTAAAGACGGAATTTCTGCGCAACTTTGCCGCAGTGTTGCCAATTTCGGTTGCCAGCGCACCAAAGAGCTTGTATGAATTAATCTAGTCTATTTGATGTTGCGACTCTAGATTCAACGCGACGAAGGGAAGCATTAATCCATCAATTCGCGGGTAGGTAATTCACCACTGCAGAAATTTGCTTTAATTTGCTAGTCACACTTGTAATTTTCTTTTACGGTACAGGGTGAATTAGCTACCAGCGATTTGGCAGTTGGACCTTCTTATTCTTCTTCATTCTTTGCCATTATTCATATTTATTTCTACTTTACAGGGGAACAAAAAATGTCATATACTTAGTATTGCCATACGTTCTGTTACAAAATTTTCAAAGCAGCAGGCTGTGACATTTTAAATTGTATGCTCCCCATATTCCACATTTTAATTAAATGTTCTATGCCAGTATATATATAAATCAGTTCAGTGGCACTCACGCAACGGCCATGAAAACATCCTTTTTACAGATGAAAATATGTTTACCGTGGGGGAAATTTTTAGTAAGCAAAATGATAACGAGTATGCTAAAACGTCCCAAGAAGCAAAAAATATTGTACCAAGGGTTCAGCGAGGTCGTCATCCGGCATACGAAGGGTCGCATAAAGGCGTAACTTTCTTTGAATTTTTGCGAGAAGGGAGTGACAACTGGAGCAAAAGTCTATCAGCAAGACGTCTTGGAAGGCGTGGTAAGAATTTGACAAACAAAACTCTTTAACGGAGAGAACTGGGGTTTTCAGCAAGACTCTGCACCAACGCATAGGGCTAAAACAACCCAAGAGTGGTTACGGCGTAATATGCCTGCTTTGATTTCTGCTGAAAATTCTATCGATTACAAACGATGGTTGGAATTAGAGCAAGTCGTCACAGAAATTTGGAGTCTCAAGCAAGGACTGATTGCGGCAGCTTCGTCTATAGCACCGGAAACCATACGTGCCACTATATCCAAATGGCCAGACCGTTTAAGAGCCTGTCATAAGGCAAAATGCGAGCATTTTGCATAATTTTTCTTGTGATAAGTAACACTAACATTCAGTCAATAAAAACAAACTGCAATGAAGTCTAAAATCCTTTTAATTTTCTAAATTATTTTCAAATTGTAACAGAACTTATGGTCGATCAAGTAATTTAAGTAGAGCTTAAATTAAGTAGAGCTTTGCGTTATGTTGATGACGTCTCTGATATCATATATGCATGGTGGATATTCTAGATACTGATACTTACTACATAAATACTACATATGTACATATATAAACGAATAAATAAATTTTAAAGTAAAATCATTACCTGATGATGGAAAATACCTAGCGACATCTCCACGTTTCAATGTGGGTAAAACTTTTCCAGAATGAACTTTCAATTTCTTGGCTAGGATATTTTCAAGGCGTTTGGATGACTATAAAATTTTGCGTTCGGATATTATCGAAGTGGAAGAAGTTGTGGTTGTGGTGATGATGGTATTTGTGGTAGATGGTAGGTGGCATTATTTTTATGATTTGATGTCGTAAGAGATTCATATATGAAAATAAAAGAAAATAGATTTTGTTTAAATAAAATTATAAATTCTTATTATCAAGTTGCAGTTTAATGATCGTTGAATGTGAAAAAAATTTTTAAATTTTTTATTTTATTTTTTATACACGACAACATTTTATGGGCAAATCTTACTTCCACATGATTTTTGGGAGTCAAAAAACTTTTTGACGCCAAAGCTATAATACTTAAATTTTTTCTGATGCGAGACTATGATTTTGAATTATTGTGAAAACTCCTTATGTGAAGTGGAACACATCTTGAAATCTAAAAGGTTTGAAGAAATTTTAAGTCTTTAGCATGATTTATCATTTGTGACTAATGTTTTCTTAAACGTTTATTTTCAAAGTGGATAGAAGTTGAAAAGTGCTTCAAAAGAGCATTTCAAAGCTCTGTGAAGCTGTCACCTACAAATATGAATAAATACAAAAACGACACGTCATTTGTTTGCCCATGCAAAAGTTTTGTTTGCCCTCCTTATCTCTATCGATGTTTGTACGTTGCAGATATTAGAGAAAATTTGATAGGACGGATCATTATTAAGTCAACAGTTTTTAGACTTTGTGTCTCTGTCTGTCTGTGTTTGGTCGCGCATCACTCAAAAACTGCTGAATGGAATTGCACCATGGCATTAGTAGACGTCTGACTTAAAATTTACGATATCCCTCATTTCGATAGCCCGACCAGTTTCGGAGACATCGACGATAATGATGACCAAGATGACCCAGCTTGTTGCATTTCGATTACATTCCGTTCTGACCAAGTTTGAATAGATTTAAGAATATGTTTTTTTCAGAGAAGTAGCGAAATGTGTAATTGTAATTGCTTTATGTTTTGTTAAAATAAAATAGAAAAGAGCACCGAAACGCGAGAGAAATACAACTTTTCCCTAAACGGGAAGACACGTAAAGCGCAAACAACTTACAACAAAGTCACTTTGAGATCATTATCAACCGCTAGTTTGCGATGCATTTGAGGATTATCGTTGAGTTGAGGTTAGTTTTCAAATATCTATCAAATTGAGATAAAGCCAACATGTTTAGGATATGTGTGTAAAAAGTTTTACTATCACAGCTTGCATAGTTAAAAAAGGGGTAATCGGTGTAATAGTTAAGGCTCCCGAAATACTTACAATATGATTTGGATTTTTCTATAAAACGCCCAATTCGGGATGTGGAGTTAATCGCTGAAACTCATTTTTAATTGATAAACAATATTGATTAATAAATAAAATAAATCCATGAATACGAAACTGATAAAATTCGGTTAGTGGTGAGTTTAACTCGAAAATGGCTACGCATCCGATTATGCAGGTTGGACTTTTTGAATAATCAAATTAACTAGATCATTATGAATCGAAATTTGATTTGCCGGGAAATGTATTGTTTTATCGATAAGGACTGTTCTCTGGTTAGTTGGCACGCTCAACAGAAAAGGTTAAGTAATGTTAGTAAAAAAAACAACCGTTTTTGTTGGCGCAGATACGACACTTTCAAATCGATGTACTTGCCTGTCAAACGCTTTAATCCACTGTTTTTAATTGAGTATTTAAAAATATTGTATGAAATGAAATTGTTGGTAGCATTAAAACTACTGAGTTGAAAGCAAATGTCTCCCGTGGAGAACTACCTAGTCGCGAATTGATGGTTAAATTTTTCCCACGATTTGTTGAGCTGAACCTTCCGATTGTTCTACTTGCTTTGGTAACAAAATTATTCACCTCATATCTGTCAAAAAAGTTCCTCCTCAGAAACAGGCCATTACTTAAAAAAAAGTTTCACCTTCAAACCTTCTTATCATTGGAAATCGTATTTTGTAAAAATATTATTAGTAAATATGAAATTATAGTGATGTTTTTACTAAGTTGGTTAAGCTAACGTAAGTCTTAAAAATTTTCCCAATTTTGTCGTTCCGATTGACTTGAGATTGCATTCCATTCCGGTGCTGGGCTTGTGAATATAAAATTTTTCAATTTGAAAATAAAAAATCCCATATAAAATTGGGTTTAGTTGAAAGCTCTAGCCATGTTTTGCTAATATGAATTTGAGAAGAAACGCTTATGATGTGCGAATGTGGTTCATTACCAAATGCTTCTCAAATTGAGGCTGATTAAAAACGTTTACTGGGTGTGTTTAAATTAAAATACTTGAATATACAGTGCCGGACCTAAGTATTGGCACAGATATGAAAGCATGTGTCAATATTTAATACAAAAACTATAAATTTTGTTTTAAAAATGTACGCAAAATTCGCGGAAATTCCAAGAAATTTATTTCACAGAATTTTTAGAATTTTTTTGAGTATGGAGTTTTGTAGGCAATTAAATTTTAGTACAATAAGGTGTTAATCTTAAGTTCGTGACACATTTGGGAATTTTTTTTCCGACGAACTCAAGTGTTTTCTTTCATATAAAAAAACAATTGGGTTAGTAAACTTGTATGGAGGATTAACACCTTATTATACTTAAATTTAATAGCCTACAAAACTGCATACTCCAAAAAATTCTGTGGAAAAAATAAGAAATTTTGATAAATTTCTTGGAATTTTCGCGAATTTTGCATACATTTTTAAAACAAATTTTATAGTTTTTGTATTAAACATTGACACATGCTTTTATATAGTCTTTATTAAAATAGTTTTATTAAAGCCAAAATTTGTGAAAATCGCAGAAAACGTCTGTGCCAATACTTAGGTCCGGCACTGTATGTATGAATATATTTCTCGGAACAAGGAAAATCGAAAAGTTAAAGCGTGCATGCTAATTATTGAGTGTAAAGAAGTTCTGATTTATAGCATTTTTATATGTATTTATTAAAATAGAAATTAACTTAAAAGATAGACGTACTGTCGTAATAAATAACACAAAACTAAAGAAAAGGAGAACTCATAAATACAAGTATTACTTTCGAAGCGAGCATACAAAGAAGAATGGTCAGGGGTTGTCCGTGCAAAATATGTAAAATTTAATTCATTAATGAACAAATCGCACTATTTTATTACTTATTCGTTTATCAAATCTGAGCATGGTGTCATAAATTAAATCTCAAGAGGTATGTATATAAATCAATTTGATTTAAATATAGGTTTATGATCAATCAAAGCTGACCTGAACTAGTCATATATATGTCAATATATCCACCACGTTTAATCGGAGGTAAATACTTGGAGCGATCGGAATGCAATTTTTGACGTAAAATTATTTCCATTGCGCGCATTGTCTGCAATTGTAAATTGTACATAATACAAAAGGTTAAATACAGAGATACATATGCATTAAGAACAAAATAAAACCCTATAAATTAAAGAATACATATGTATGTATGTAACTGTGAGAGGATGTAGTATGCGCAGGTGCCCAAGTATGGTGAAAAAACTTCCTATTCATGCTGAGCCAATCGGTGGGTGTCTATGTAGGAAGTTTTTCACAAATCTACACTTTATTGTATGAAAGAGAAATGAAAATAAATATTTGCTTAAATTTCTTGATTTTTTTAAGTAACCATCGTTAAAGAAACCGACGATGGACATGTGTTGGATGGATTCAAAACTCAGGCCGTTTTCATAATCTATGCTTACCGCTAACCGGATGTTTAATTGACAGAAACAATTCGACTTTCTGTCAACTAAGATGCCGATTAGTGCTAACCACAGTGTAACAGCGAGCCAAGTAGCCAAACACAATATGTAAACATTCTTGTTTGACAATGCATTTGAATGTAATGTTTACCAAATGTCGTTTGTGTTAACCCTAATAAAAAAGATGTTTACTTCCTAGTTTTCCGGACCATCCATTAAGTTGCTTTGAACGTTTTCTCTAGCGATTTTTTGTTAAACAGAACTAACAAAAAAAGGTTCTACAAATAGTCATTCTTATGTTTGGTTAGTTAAAACTTGAAAACGGCTAAACGGACTTAGATCAGAAGTGCCACATTTTAAGCTCATTACTTGTTTACAAATATAGCATATATTTGGAAGCAAATAGTGTTTTGATGAGTTAATCCTGGGGCGGAATTACGGCATATGTTCCGTGATCCTAAACCGTTTTTAAGGCACAATGACTTTGAAACTGTACACATTTTTGAAAGAGTAATAATGCATAATTGCACCTACATGTACTTCCAGTCCATTGCTCAAGTATATCATCATTCCGAATTACGATTTTAGAGCTATTATGAATAAAAAATTCGCTTTTGATCACGAAACGTTCAACGTAATCCGATAGAACAAACATTCATAGCAGCTTAACGCTCTACCGAAATCCACAAACAAAATTTACTTTTCCATAAAAAAAGAATTTTGACTTTTACAAAGTGCACTACAAAAATCAACTTGTTTGCATACTTATTATTTTATGCACAGAAAAACAGCTGCCCCAGCTCAAGAACTATCACCTTTATAAAAAAAACTATGTAGACACTTTGGGGAAATTTTGTGACAAATAAGCGGTAGAACATTTTGAGATCTTACCATAATCGAAATAATTGCAAAAAGAGGGGAAAACTGCGCTTTAACCCTTTCAACACTGACGGGACACATGTGTCCCATCGAGTGCTTTTGTGTTACTAAAACCCAAATATCACAATGAATCGCAATTATGTGTGCTTTTTGTGATCCCGTTATACGTGATGTTTTGTTTATACATGCTTTGCAATCGCAGTTAGATCGTGACACGTGTTAGGTCAGGAAGTAGAAAATCGTGAATTTTAGAATACCTGTGTGTGATTAATTGCAAAATTTGTGGAAAAATGGAAAGGTAATAAATATTATATATATATGTATATATATTACTTTCTCAATTCTTAGAAAGAATTTTTCTGAATATGCATGCAGGCACATTACTTGGACCACTAGTAATGACTTTTCATTATTTAACATTTTGTAGCCTTAAAAAAAAATCCGTATTGAAAGGGTTAAATGGGTACAGCAAATTATTATTTCAATATTTCATCGTCACTAGTGGTACGAGTAACTATGAGTTGATTACTCTACTCAAGAGGTTTTTGTAGTCAAATACCTCGTAATACTAGCACAAGTACAGCTATCGAGTACGTGGGCTCAATATCGAACTCCCAGGTCAGTTATCACTTCCCGTCTTTTTGCTTTGTTAATTCAAGAATATTTTTTGTCAGATTTGCCTAAATTTGGACATATTGCGTTCCAATTATTGGCGAATGTTCATAAATATTGCATTCCGCTCATAAAATTCTACAAAACAAAATGGAATTTTAATCCACCATTTTTCTACTCTATCATCGTCTTATGATGATTTCGTTTCAACCAAAAAAGGTGCATTTTTATTGCCCTCGTATTTTTCCGTGTTCGAATGCAATATAAAGGCAAAACGTCAAACAAACTGTGTTCGTTCTATAAAAAGCTGCATTTCCAAAATGCAAAAAAGGCACATGATTGCTCTGCAAACCAGCTGCTTCTTATTTAATTTGACATTTTATTTTGTCGCATATATGTATATGGCAAGCGGTATTTTAAATAAAACAAAGCTTAACTTAATATGAAAGAGATTATCAAAAGTATTTTGTCCGACACTCGTATAAGTGTATTTTCGTAAAAAATCGGCATATTTTTATAGATTTTTTTCTATTGTATTAATAATTATGAGACGCATAGCATATAAATTATTCATTTTATATATTATATATGTATATATATGAAATAAAAAAATTGTGTTTAATGAATTTTGATAATTTTAAGAAAAGCGGCGCAGGCGAAAATTTGGGATAAAAGTTCATAAAATAAAATTTTTTATTTCATATACTTATGTATATATGTACATACATATATAGTACATAATGATAGTACAATAAAACGAAAATTTGGAGTAAAAAATTTTAGCCTGCGGCGCTTTTTTGGATAATTCCCAAATTTGTAGCAAAGTTGTTTGATTTCTTATATGGCATAAAATTTAAATTTGGAGTAAAACCTGCTTATTCCTTATATATGTACATAACTGTACCTGAAATAGCAGTTGCGTTGTTGTTAAGGAAATTAGTAGAGCATTTATGATATTTGGCTTTTCTGACATTAATTCTCTTTGCAAAAGGGAATTAATGTCAAATTTTTAAGAGATTTAAGGTCACTGACATTAGTTTTCTTTGGGAAAGCGAATTAATGTCAGTGACACAGCGCTCCTTTGCTGCCCTATCCACACCGACAGACGTACGCAAGATGTTGAAACACCTAGGCCACGTGGGACAGAGTTATTTGGTGACTCTCTTTAACCTCTCGCTAACCACTTTCGTCATTCCAGAGATTTGGAAACAAGCGACGACTGCACGATTATGGCTTCGGGTAAGGACCCCTCAATTGACTAACTCTGTATGAGGATTAACTGTTACCTCCGAGACCTTTCCAGCTTTTTCACCGAGCGAAATCTGACCCTGTCTCCGCATGAATCGACGGCAACTCTTTCTAGGACGTGGAATGCGCAGATGGGACAAGAGTTAAACGTCGACGTAGATGGAATACCTCTACCTACTGTCAACCAACCTAAAATCGTGGGTGTGACGTTTGACAACAATAGCCTCAAAGGTACAGAGGCGCAACAAGATCCTCAAGACACTGGCCGGTAGTACTTGGGGAAAATATAAAGAAACGTTGCTAGCTACATATAAGGCAATTTACCGACCGTTTATTTATTACGCTGCGCACATATGGTCTCCTAACCTCGCTGACACTAGCTGGAGGAAGTTGCAAGTCTGCCAAAACATAACCGTCAGAAAAGAACTGTCTGCTTATGTCATCCGAGTCTCACCTCAATCAAGAGGCTAAAATACCCAATGTTCGTGAATTGCCACAAACCTAGTCATCCATCTATTGGATGAAGCTCCATCCCTAGAGACATAAGGGAACATCTCCGTAAGCACTATGATGAGATCCGGCACCACATTACCTTGCCGTTTGATCTGCGCAACCTAGGCAGGCGCGGATACAGGTCTGTAGTTATAAATAAATGATTAATTTCAGAAACACCATTTTGACATAATTACGAATAAACGTAACGAATTTATCTTTAAGCACTCAAATTAGCTTTCGAACAAAAAGCAATCAGGAAATGATTTTATACAGGTCAAAGGTAGAAACTAGTTCTTTCTGATGAGCGAGTTTCACTTGTGTCTTTTAACTAATTGGAGTTATCTTGAATCTATATTTATTGGAGCAATAAAAAAAAGAGATGAACAATAATGTTTAGTGAAATTAAGTACATTTCAATCTATTCATCGACATATTAAATATATAGTTTTGATACAAAGATGTTTTTGAAACAGTATACATTATTATTTTTCATAAATTAGCTTCAAGCTGATATGATACAATTCTATATTATAAAATCACTGTTTTGATTCCCTATTTTTCGAACCTTTCTATAATATTTTCAACGTCGATTTTAATATCATAATGTTGTTGTTGTTGTAACGACAAAAATACTCCCCGAAGGTTTTGGGGAGTGCTGTCGAAATGACAGTCCTTGGCCGGATATGAATCCGGTACGCTCCGGTACTCCCTTGCGGTACTGCCCGACTGTCGTGGTATCGATTTATGACCAGTCGTACCTTCTAGCTCATGTCACCCCTCCTTCCGTAAGGAAGGATAAGGTGGGCAATGAGAGGTGAGAGGCATCATATCCGTAGATCAACCATCGAGTTGCACGTCATTACCTTTGTGCATATTAGTCGCCTCCTACGACCGGTATGCCTACCTCGGGCATATTCTAAGCCCCTAACCCGCAGGGGCTTAATATCATAATGTACGTGTAAAAGTGCTAAACCAATGAGCCTCTCTTCAGTCATAGTTGTTCGTAACCATGTGTTTAATCGCCGAGGGGTACAAAAACTTGATTCTGGAGAAGCATTACTGACTGGCAGTGTAGCCAGAATGTGCAATAGCATCCTTATCAGTGGAAAAGCATTTCCGTCGCAGTGATCTAAAACTTCGACAGCCGATTTTGGTATTGATTTTTTGTCTGGATTTTTTGAGAGAATATACTTATTATACATTTGCATTTAACGTTAGACAAGCAGACAAAAAAAGATAAGAAATATTTCATTCGATCTCAATTTTACGGAAATGTAAAAAAAAAATGCATTTGAATTTGGGGAAAATTAAGCACGTCCAATATTTCTTCAGGTCTGAGGGGGAGCGAACAACATCAATTTGTTTCAAGCTGGAACAAATAAACGTCTAAAGGACATTTATCGTGGGATTGGAATTTGAAATAAAATACGCATGCATGTATTACAGAGAATTTAAAATTAAGGGACATGCATAGCCAAAATAATATGTGTGATAAAATATGTAGCGTATTACACCTTCCCCCTTTGAAATTATCACGCCATATTCAAGAGGATGACGGGATCATCCTTATTCAATTCTTTTTAAGTTAAATACTTTTTTTTTCTTGGATGGCCATCTAATAAATTTATACATTTGATAAAGTAAATTTAATAATAAAAAGTATATTTTAAGTGTAATCTTAATTTATCCTTATGTATGTTTATAAGTTTGTTTTTAATTTGTACTATACAATTATTGTTGTTCTTTATTTCGACAATCTTAAATGGACCCTTATAGAGGTTGTCCAATTTATGACCCTTGGGGTTGTTGTTGTTAACAGTGCTTCGCCCTGCCCGATGGGCTCGATCACTCTAAATTGTCATCAGGCTCTTCTAACGGAAGTCCGAGGAAACGCGCAGTTTCCACAGGGTTGGACCAGAGTGATGTAGGTGTTAGAAGAGTGGGTTCAACTGAACAGGAGAAGAGACGCATGATATCATGAGGGGTCATACCACATGCAGGGCATGTATTTGGTATGTTGGGGTTCAGTCTGGATAAGTAAGAGTTTAACCTATTACAATATCCAGAGCGAAGTTGTGCCAGTATGACTCTAGTCTCCCTCGGAAGTACACGCTCCTCTTCAGCCAATTCAGGTGGTTGAGTATTAATAACGGGATTCACAGGCCGAGATCTGAGAGATCTGTCTACCGACTCGGTGTGGAGGTCATTTAGAGCCCGTCTATGGTTCCGCAGATCAAACGGCAAAGAGATATGATGCCGGATCTCATCGTAATGCTTACGGAGATGTCTCCTTATGTCTCTGGGGGGCGGTGCTACATCCAAAAGATGTCGGTTTGGATGACTAGGTTTATGACAGTTCAGAAGGAACTGTCTACTTAAGAGTTCCGCGTGCTCTTGAACATTGAGCAATTTTGCCTCTTGATGGAGGTGAGACTCAGATGACATAAGCAGGCATCCCGTAGCAGTTCTGATGGCGGTGTTTTGGCAGACTTGCAATTTCCTCCAGTTGGTGTCAGAAAGATTGGGCGACCATATAGGCGCAGCATAGTCAATAACCGGCCGGCCAATAGCCTTATATGTAGCAAGCAATGTTTCTTTGTCTTTTCCCAGTGTTTGAGGGTGATGGGGTGTTGAGGTGATGAGTTCAACCTTTAACAGTGTACATAACTACGTTAGTACTCGTTTTTTGAATTCATTACCCATATCTGTAATTATGTTTTTCAATGGTACGTAAACAAAAATGAAACTGTCGAAAATAGTTTTTGCTACTTTTTTTGTTTTTTTTAATCTTCAATTTGTGCTTTTACCTAGTATTTGGTCAAATCGCATACCATTGTAAGTGCATATTCGTATTGGTTACTTGTTTCGGGGAGTGGTCCCACTGTATCTATTAAGAGTCTATTGAAAGCTTGAATTGGTGTTGGTGTTACTACCATTGGCGCTTTGTTCTTGTTCTAAACTTTATTCTTCTTACAGTCTTCACCCTTTTATATATTTATTAATCAGCCCGATTCTAAACGAAAAATACTCACGTATTTTTTCGCTGCTCCCTATTTCCTTATTCTGAACACAAAATCCGCAAGTATTTGTTCGCTTCTCGCTCTTCGCCTATTCTAAACGATGTTCTAAAAAGCGAAAAGTGGTTTGGCGAGTAAAGTAGGTATCATAAATGAAAAGAAAAGGGAGAATACATAACAGTTTTTTGCGAGATATTTCACCAGGCAATTTTAAGTGAGCGCTGAACAAAATGTAAGTAAATTTTACTTTAAATAAAAAAAAATTACTTTTATACATTAATATCGTATTGTTGCTGTGTTTTTAGGACGAAAAGTATAAATAAGCTGAAGGTATAAACTTTAGTAAGCCTTATGCAAGGGCAGCCGGAAATTCCCGCGCCTTCTATTAAGGAAGAAAGAAAGCGCTGAATAGATTTTGGAAAAATGCGGAGGAGTTAAATTCGGCAGGTCCACCAGCAAAATGTATTGTGGAATGGAAAAAGGCACTCTATTATTTATAACACAAATTTTATCAATAGGAGCTCAATCGGCGAAACTACAACTGCTTTTTGGCCTGTTGTGTGCGCGTTGGTAAAATGTCCAACAAATATTTTTATCCTATAGTTTTCATTAATCTGGAACACAACTGAATCAATAAAATGTACTAAGAATAAATTTGTTTCCGCTTACAATGATTCCGGCAACTCATGTGCGTTCTTATAGATCTCTGTTTAGGTTCCTGTACCACAGAATCTTCGGTTTCTTCTTCTGCTACCATTCGAAAGGCAATAATACAAATTTTTATTGTTAGTTTATTTAATTTAACAACTTTATTTATCAAAAACTATTATTTTTCATTCATTGATTATAAAAAGTAGTGCCAAAAGAACACATAAAATAGCACGACAGCTGAATTCGAAAATTCGAAATCCCTCTTCGCCAATTTATCTGTTCACTAGCGAAAGAAGGCTCTAGAAACGAAGGCTATTGGAAGCTGAATTCCATCGTAATCTTGGCTTAAACCTGCACCACACGCCAGTTTGCTGGCATCTTTTTTTAATTTTTTAATTCATAAGTGAATTTTTTAAGTAAAGGAATGCATTTTCGCAGCCTTTGGTCCATAAAAATGGGACCTTCTTACGCGTTAAACGTGGAAGATGTGTGAAATGAGGAATAAATCTACTGTAATAGTTACAGGAAACAACGAAACGCTTGTTTCATCTGCATTAGTAGGGCGGGATAATCTTGAATAATTTTGAAATTCGAAGACTGTGGTAGGATATTCTAAGGTATTCTAAATTTTCACAAAGGCAAAGGGCTTCTAAGGTAGCGAATTTCAAGCAAATCGCGTCATAAATAAGATTTTTTTCAATAGGTCGATCCCTGGTCCACTTTTCCGGAATCGCATAAATCTGGTTCCTATTCTATGCTCCTGAGAATAAGTGTACAAAATTTCGTAGAGATCGGGGTAATTGTTTCCTTTAGAAGACAACTACTAAAACACGTCCAAAAATATCGGGAGGGGTATCAAACAACGCGTTTTGACTTCGGTATCGATAATCCGAAAGCGGATTTTCAATTTTTGGTTTCAGTGAAAAGTTATTCGCAAAAAACCCAAAAATTACCCAGGTTCGATTCCAAATAGGGGGCTTGATCCAAGGTATTTATGTACAGAACACCTTTCTGCGTAGGCGGTCTTCGGCCGCGCTTCAAAAAAATAACCCTCGGTCCAACACCGGCTACGCGGTCCACAATATTTCTGCAACCACATGAAAATGACCGAAAATTTTCAACTTTGGTTGCAAATATCTCCTCACTGAAACAAAAACTGGAAAATCCGCTTCCGGATTATTGTTACCGAGGTCAAAACGCGTCTTTAGATACCTTTCCCGATATTTTTGGACGTGTTTTAGCAGTTGTCTTCTAAAGGAAACAATTACCATAGGGACAATTACAGATCGGTTAAATAGTTTGGACGTTAAAGACTTGCAAACAAACTCACAAGCTTACGCATTTATGATATTAGTAAGATAAGATGAAGGACACTGTATCTTTTATGATCGATCACATGTGTTTTAAGTAAAATACTTAAAAGGGTTTCTGAAAATATGATTTAAAGAGCATATATGTATATATTTACATCGAACGACATCAGTGGTTCCTTTCCATCTTCCAAATAATATTCGATATTAATGGTAACAAGTCCTTGCTGAAAAATGCGCAACGTAAAAATTGTCTCCTTATTTTCAGTCAGCACGCAAAAATATCCATCCCCCATGGTCATTTGGTAGGCAAGTTCGACTTGTGGGAAAATATTTTCCACTTCGCCCCGAACAACTTTTGCTATTTCTTGACGATGCTTGGAGTCGGATGTCTTTTCAGCATCCACCGTAAAATCGAAAAGTATAGTTTGAGCGGTCATTTTATTTAAACTTTTCCGGCACTATTTTTTATGGAAGTATTTTTAACTCTGAAATTAGATTTCGCGTCGGCACAGAATAATAATAAAACTCTGGTGCATAGTGATATAGTAAATAAACTGTGGTGAAAGTACATTACTTTCGTGAAATTTTCAGAGCTGATATTTCCTGTAGTGTAATCTCATGGACGCATGGTTGCATTTCAATACCAAAAAAATTCTTAAGAAATAACGCAAAAAAATAATTGCATTTAGCGCACATATTTTATGACAACTGCCCTATTCTGGGGCAGCTTGTCATAGTGACTACTGACAATTGTTATGGCCGAATTTCACTTGTTCCTAAAATTTGCAATTGTCTTCGCAGCTGTCACCACAGGGAATAGCACCATAAATATATAATAAGAAACAAATGCAGAATAGCTTCAACTCTCTGATAAAAAAAAAAAATTGGGATCGATAGACATCATTGCAGTGAACATAACGGTATATTTTTTTGGGAAATTACAACAGCAAAAGTTATAAAAGGTCAAAGTTCATATAAAGCATTTTTTTAAATCTAAATTTCTCAAAAACTAACTAACCAATTTAAAAAGAAATTACATTATTTAATAGGTATTTAAATTAGCTTTAATTAGGTATATATATTTTATATGCTTATTATAAAGTTTGTGTAAAAATTACACTTATTTAAAAAAAAAAATTGTTAACCTTATTTTTTCCTTAAATCGCCTTACTACCTTTAAAAATATTTCAATAGCGAATGTTTGCAGCTTTCATTTGATATATAATATGTCATTAAAAGTCGTCATCTTACTAGATATTTAACAATTCACCATAGACGCACTAACAATATTCAGAATATTTCATTATAAATGTTCGGGACCCCTAATATATTCAACACCAGCTACGCCATCCACAGTACTTCTGCCTTCAAAAAAATCAAATTTTTACAAAACTTAACAGAATAGGTACTCAAAACGTAGATCAAATAAAAGATAATTAAATTACCTATCTAAAGATACCAAAATTTTGAAAATCCGTTAATTGGTTTTCGAAAATTTTGGATTTAAAAAACCCTTTATATGAACTTTGACCCTTGATAACTCTTGTTGTTATTGTTTCCCCCGAAAAATAAGTATTTAGTTGTACTCACTTTACTAATATGTATCGATCCCCATACTTTTTTTATTTAATTTGGGAGTTGGAGCTATACTGCATTTACCCCTAAAATAATATGTTTGGTAATTGTTGACGACAACTAAATACGTCTAAAAATGTTGGGAGAGGTATCAAAAGTCACGTTTTGGTCCCAGAAACCAAAATCCGAGTTCGGAGCCTGATTAAAAATTTGTTTTAGCAAAATAAAAACGTGTGTCTTATTTCACAAAACTTGAAAAACATGCAATCACGGAAATTACCACTCTTCTAACTTTATATTAGTGCTTTTTAACGCGTAAGTAAATCGGATAATTACTAAATATATATGGAGCAGTAACACTGTTCGCCATTTTTTTATTTTTCCCTGCAGTTGTGGAACTGTAATAAATTTTTCATTGCATTTTCTTTAAAAATGTATGCGTTTCTTTAATAAATTCTATTCAAAATAGATTTAGTAACACTATGTATATTGTGGCGATTATTCTCAAGCATGTACCATCCCTAACTCAATAACACTCCCAGCACTAGTTAAACACAGGTGAGATAACGATGGCTACGCTTATGCATGCAAGCGTGTAACTAGGAAGAGGAAGAGAGATGGCGCGAGTGTTTGCGAATACGATGCAAAGAGGAGATTCCAATAAATAACACCGACCCTTCCAGAACACGAAAAGCGAATAACCAAGAAAGTTCTCGGTGCGTAGGCAAGTACCCTGTTGGACTATATAAGGCGGTGACCAAGCAAGGCAGGTTGTTCAGTTTATTTTCAAGCGTTCAATAGTGAACTACTGTAAAGTTATCAAACTCTTAAAATTGTTTTGCGTTTATTACTAGTAAATAAAACTAGCTATTACTTACATTATTTGTGCGTGTGTTTATTCGACTTTATAGTGATCGAACCCAGGATTGATAATCAAGGAATAATCGAATTCGTCACAATTGGTGTCAGAAGCGGTATTGTTGAATAAATACCAGTGAATTTAAGGATAACAAGGACATGGCGAAGCTTAATGAATTAAAGATTCAGCAACTCAAAAATGAGTTGGAACAACGGGGACTGAACACTACAGGCAATAAATCAGAGTTACAGTCACGATTGCGAGAGGCTATGGAAGCAGAAGGAATCGACGTTGATGATCATGTTTTTCATCTTGTGGAGGAGGCACCAACAAAAATGGAAGAAAAAAAGGAGTCTCCGAATCCAGTAGCAACCGTCGACACAAACATGATATTGGCTGTATTGACTCAGATGTCATCTAGCATTTCAACACAGTTGGAAGAACAAAAGACACACATGGCATCTCAGCTGGAAGAACAAAAGACACACATGGCATCTCAGCTGGAAGAACAAAAGACACACATGGCATCTCAGCTGGAAGAACAAAAGACACACATGGCGAAAATTGCATTGCAGCTGGAGGCACAGGAAGAACGAATGGCATCACAGCTAAGAATGCAGGACGCAAAAATAACTGAAGTGCAGGAGGTATTCAGAGAACGGCAGGACAAGATTGAGGCCGAAGTAGATGCTTTGAAGGGGCGTATCCAGGAGCTGCAACTGAACCGTCCATCTGCTTCAGCGAATACTCCCAAGGTAAAATCCCCGTCATTTGATGGTTCTGTTCCTTTCCAGGTATTTAAGCTACAGTTTGAGAAGACTGCAGCGGTGAATAATTGGGGCACTGAAGACAAAGTTGCTGCACTGTTCGTGGCATTGAAGGGTCCTGCAGCCGAAATCTTACAAACGATTCCCGACGGTGAACGCAATAATTATGAAGCATTGATGGGTGCAGTTGAGAGGCGCTATGGTAGCGAACATCGAAAACAGATATACCAAATAGAGCTACAGAATCGCTTCCAGAAACCCAATGAGACTTTGCAGGAATTTGCATCGGATATCGAGAGGTTGGCCCATCTAGCAAACGCAGACGCACCCGTAGAATACACAGAAAGGGTAAAAATCCAAAGCTTTATAAATGGAATACGTGACGTGGAAACGAAGCGAGCCACATATGCAAATCCCAAGAGATCATTTGCTGAGACGGTATCTCATGCTCTAACGCAGGAAACAGCCTCGCTATTAAGTAAGCCGGCGTACAAGGCTCAACGCGTGGAGGTAGAACGGCCAGACTGGGTAGACATAATTCTGGAAGCGTTGAACGGAGTACAGAAAAATAGTAATGGTGCCATTAAATGCTTTAAGTGCGGAAAACCAGGTCACATAGCACGTTATTGCGGCACTGACTCCAGTAACCCCAGCAATTCAAGTGGACGAAAACGCAAAGCTGAAGGAGATGAGCAAACCTCCCAACCAAATCAGTCGTTAAACTAAATCGAGCCAGCCGAAAGGGGCGTGGACTGGCTCCCGCAACTGAATGCCCCATTATCTCTGTCTCACAGATCGGAAGGAAAGCTTGTAATGTTACTGTTGTTGCATATGTGGATGGAAAAGAGCACTTACTAACTGTGGATACAGGCGCATCGCATTCCATAATTCGATCTGATTTAGTCAACAAGGAGGTGAGACCATTGCATGGAGCAAAGTTACGTACGGCCACTGGTGAGGACACCCATGTCCTAGGAGAAGTAACATGTGAAATCGCAATTGGGAACGTGGCCGTTTTACACAATTTTATAGTAGCAGATATTGTTGACGAAATCATAGTTGGTGTGGACTTCTTAAGCGAGCAAGGCATCAAGATCGACATGCAAAACAGGATTATGAATTACCAGAACATGGATGTGCCATTAAATTTTGGTTACGAAAACAAATACGTTAGTAAGCGAGTGCTTGTGGAGGAGAGCCAACAAATTCCACCGAAGTCGGAAGCAATCATATGGGCAAAGATTGATGGAGATTATGGGACAAACAAGTTGTGGGTTGTCGAGGCAGCAAACAAATCAAGGACGAACATATTAGTAGGAAAAACCCTGGCTATGACAAAACAAGATGGACGTGTACCGGTAAGAGTACTTAATGAGTTCAAATCGCCGATTAAACTTTCCAAAGGAGCAATATTGGGACAATGCCAAGAGGTCGAGGTAGTTATCAATTGTGAACAGCTTCAGGAAAATGATTCCACCATCAAGATTAATCTTTCAGATGATATCACGTCGTGGACGGCAGGCCTCGAAAAAGATCATCAGAAAAAGGCAAAGGAACTTCTATCAAAGTACTCGAGCATATTTGACAAGGATGGTTCCAAACCAGGTCGAACCAAAGTTGTGAAGCATCAAATTGATACTGGTGATGCAAGACCAATCCGCCAAGCTCCTCGTAGTATTCCATTGGCCAAACGCCAAGTAGTAAGAGAAATTATACAGGAAATGAGTGACAGCGGCGTGATTGAACCATCAGCTAGTCCATGGAGCTCACCGGTAGTACTAGTGAAAAAGAAAGATGGAAAAATGAGGTTCTGTGTGGATTACCGGAAATTGAACGACGTAACGAAGAAGGACAGTTATCCATTGCCAAGAATCGACGATACTCTGGACTCGTTATCTGGCACGAAATGGTTTTCCACACTGGACTTGAAAAGCGGCTACTGGCAAGTGGAGGTAAAGGATGAAGATAAAGAGAAGACGGCTTTCAGCGTTGGAGAAGGGCTTTGGCAGTTTACGGTAATGCCCTTCGGGCTATGCAATGCTCCAGCTACTTTTGAGAGACTCATGGACCAAATACTAAAAGGATTGCACTGGCAAACATGTTTGGTGTACCTCGACGACATCATCGTGCTGGGAAAAAGCTTTGAGGAACACCTAAAGAACTTGGAGGAAGTTTTCCAAAGAATAGCTGGTGCTGGTCTGAAACTAAGTCCCAAGAAGTGTTCCTTGTTTAAAAAGGAAGTTAGTTATTTGGGTCACAAGGTAACTACGGAGGGAATCTGCACTGCTAAGGAAAAGATCGAAGCCGTAAAGGATTGGCCAAGACCGAGAAATTTGCATGAGTTACGGAGCTTCCTTGGGCTGTGCACGTATTATCGGCGATTTGTACCGAATTTTGCCAGCGTAGCTAGTAGTCTCCATGACCTTACGAGGAAGAATATGAGTTTTGAATGGAAGAAGGAACAGGAGGTGGCTTTTCAAACATTGAAGGAACGACTATGCACTGCCCCGATGTTAGCATATCCAATTCCAGGTTCAAAGTTTATTCTGGATACAGATGCGAGTGGTTATGCTATAGGAGGTGTTTTGTCTCAGATTGTTGATGGACAGGAGAAGGTAGTTGCATACTATAGCCGAACAATTGGGAAACCTGAAAGGAACTATTGTGTAACCCGGAGAGAATTGTTGGCATTGGTAGAGTGCGTTAAGCATTTCCACAAGTATCTCTATGGGCAGCGATTCCACGTCAGGACAGACCACGCAGCGTTGAAATGGCTCTTACAGTTCCGTAATCCGGAAGGTCAATTGGCACGGTGGATAGAGCGACTGCAAAGTTATGACTTTTCCATAGAGCATCGCAAAGGTAGCACCCACGGAAATGCTGATGCAATGTCACGAAGACCATGTAACTTGGAATGCAAGCATTGTTCCAAAGCTGAGGCCAAGGAAGACATTATAGATGTGCGGCTCATGACTATAACATCTTCGGACGAATGGGAAATGGATCAATTAAGGAGGTTTCAGCACGAAGATTCAGATCTTACTCGTGTAATGCAAGGAATCGAACAAAACGAGCGACCATCAAGAGAGGAGATGTCAGCAGAAAGTCCTGTTGCCAAGTCATATTGGGCACAGTGGAATAGTTTGCAATTAGAATCCGGTTGTTTGCATCGAATATGGGAGAGTGAGGATGGTCAATGTGTTCGAAAGCTGATAGTCGTCCCAAGGAAGAAAATCCCTGATGTACTCAATCAATTACATAACGGTCCAAGCGGAGGTCATCTTGGAGTCACCAAGACCTTGGAGAAAGTCAAGCAAAGATTCTATTGGGTTGGTTGCCGTCAATCGGTCGCGGAGTGGATTGCCAACTGTGAAGTATGCATCAAAGCTAAAGGACCGAAATCAAGGAGCCATGGCCAAATGAAACAGTATAACTCAGGTGCGCCATTTGAGAGGATAGCTATTGATGTAGCTGGTCCGTTTCCTACTAGCAAACTCGGAAACAAATATGTACTGGTGGTTATGGACTATTTCAGCAAATGGCCAGAAGTGTACCCTATTCCAAATCAAGAGGCAGAAACAATAGCAGAGGTGTTTACTAACAATTGGGTAGCTCGTTTTGGTGCACCGATGGAGATACATTCTGACCAAGGCAGAAATTTCGAATCAGCTGTGTTCCAGGAAATGTGCAAGACATTGGGCATTCGGAAAACTCGAACAACTGCACTACATCCTCAATCGGATGGCATGGTGGAACGATTCAATAGAACCTTGGAAGAGCACCTGAGGAAAGTAGTGGATAAGTTCCAGAAGGATTGGGATACTCACATCTCCTTATTCCTAATGGCATATCGCTCTGCAGTCCATGAAACAACTGGTCAGACTCCTGCAAAGGTAGTTTTCGGGAATGATCTTCGATTGCCAGCTGACTTAAAGTTTGGGATAAACGCTGATGCAGGAGTGAATGCTCGGAAATCTACTAGCGTATTGGAAGAAGAAATGAGAGAAATTCACGACCTTGTGAGAAAACGGACTAAGATCATGAGCGATAAAATGAAGGCCAGGTACGACAAAGCAATAAATTCGGAAGGTTTTATAGAAGGAGATTTAGTGCTGCTATACAACCCACAGCGTAGGAAAGGTTTGTCCCCAAAGCTACAATGTAACTGGGAAGGCCCATACAAAGTCATAAAACGGATCAACGATGTGGTATATCGCATACAAACTATGGGAAGGCCAAGGAATAAGATGAAGGTGGTCCATTTGGAAAGGCTAGCTGCGTTTGGTTCCGACAATGTGTCTGATCGGGACGATCAGACTTAGGTGGAGGGCAGTGTGGCGATTATTCTCAAGCATGTACCATCCCTAACTCAATAACACTCCCAGCACTAGTTAAACACAGGTGAGATAACGATGGCTACGCTTATGCATGCAAGCGTGTAACTAGGAAGAGGAAGAGAGATGGCGCGAGTGTTTGCGAATACGATGCAAAGAGGAGATTCCAATAAATAACACCGACCCTTCCAGAACACGAAAAGCGAATAACCAAGAAAGTTCTCGGTGCGTAGGCAAGTACCCTGTTGGACTATATAAGGCGGTGACCAAGCAAGGCAGGTTGTTCAGTTTATTTTCAAGCGTTCAATAGTGAACTACTGTAAAGTTATCAAACTCTTAAAATTGTTTTGCGTTTATTACTAGTAAATAAAACTAGCTATTACTTACATTATTTGTGCGTGTGTTTATTCGACTTTATAGTGATCGAACCCAGGATTGATAATCAAGGAATAATCGAATTCGTCACAATATTGTGACGAATTCGATGAGTCTTCGATTATCAATCCTGGGTTCGATCACTATAAAGTCAAATAAACACACGCACAGATATTGTAACTAATAGCTAGTTTTATTTACTAGTAATAAACGCAATACAAATTTAAGAGTTTGATAACTTCGCAGTAGTTCACTGAACAAAACTTGAAAATAAACTGATCATCCTGCCTTGCTTGGTCACCGCCTTATATAGTCCAACAGGGTGCTTGCCTACGCACCGAGAACTTTCTTGGTTGTTCGCTTTTCGTGTTCTGGAAGGGTCGGTGTTATTTATTGGCATCTCCTCTTTGCATTGTATTCGCAAACACTCACTCCATCTCTCTTCCTCTTCCTAGTTACACGCTTGTATGCATAAGCGTAGCCATCGTTATCTCAGTTGTGTTTAACTAGTGGTGGGAGTGTTATTGTGTTAGGCATGGTACAAGCTTGAGAATAATCGCCACAATATGTTAAATAGATAACTAAATGAGTTTTCGATCGTGAAATTGTTTAACGAAAACAGCAAAATGTCGAAAAGGTTTTTTAGAAATGATTTAGAAAATAATTAAAATAGTTGTTCTTTGTAGGCGGATTCTGATTCTTGGGACCGAAATCTACATTTTTGGTTGAATTTGGCATTCGGTGGTTGGCGTTAATAATTGTAATGTAATATAGGGACCGGCAGACTTTGTCCTGCCCAGATATTTACCTGAATGGATCTAGAAATATTAGCTTTTCCTATTCCTATCGTTATCTCTATCACTATCCCTATCCCTATAGATGTAACTATTCCACACACACACAATTCCACTTCAACATCGATCGATCCATTATTGAGCTTTTGTAACAAAAAAAAATTATAAAAATTCGCACCATACAAACTGTATGGGAAAATACATTTTTTTCAGCAATTTGTCGGAAAGTTTATTGGGTATTCTCCTAATCTGGTCAGAGAACAATCAATCATCCAAATCGGTGCAGGCGTTCTTGAGTTATGAGCGTTGGAACTAACGTCACTTTCTTTTATTTATATAGATTTACCGTATATTTTCCAAAACAAAGTGGAGAAAACATTGAATACTAATATAAAGTTCAATTGGTAATTAGACGGCCCATGGCAGTAATGAGGAACAACTAGAAAAGCCCGAAGGCGAGGGATATTTTCTGGGCGGTCAATGTGGCCGTTAATCAGATTTTTAGAAACCACAAAAGTTTGACTCTAGGCGGGACTTAAGTTAGTGCCCTGCGACCTTTTATCTTTTGCTCTTTGTATTGGCGCAGTTTTCGATAACATTTTTCCGAAAGCCGAAGGCCGCCTACGCAGAAAGGTGTTCTGCACATAAATACCTTGGATCAAGCCCCCTATTTGGGATCGGACCTGGGTAATTTTTGGGTTTTTTGCGAATAACTTTTCACCAAAACAAAAAATTTTAAATCCGCTTTCGGATTGTTATACGGAAGTCAAAACGCGTTGTTTGATACCTCTCCCGACATTTTTGGACGTGTTTTAGCAGTTGTCTTCCTTTACCTCGAAAACTCCTTACCCACAATTCTAGTGGGGTATAAGCATTATTTTTATTCGAAAAGAATTAAATTCCCAACTTCTACACCCTGGTATCCTGTTGGCTAAAGTCCCTGTTTAATTTCGCAACCACAAAAATAGGTGGTAACTTCACGAGCCCGCGAAAAATCGCACGTGCTTTGTAAATATGTATTTTTGTGGCACATGTTAACTAACAAGAATTAGCAAACAATGTAAGCCCTTCTTTACACGAAAACTAATTCAGGTGTTCGTTTAGTTTTTGTCAGCATTTCATGTACGTCAGAATCGAAGTTACATGAATTGCATTTTAAACTGTAAGGATTTTCAGTTATATAATCCTTCAGGTATAAAACTACCGGTTACGCTCAGAATCGACGGCAGGTCATTAATGTAACGTTTAAAAAGTGTAACTAAATGTGTTCTGAACCGAGTTTATTAATCCTTTTAACGAAAACCAATATATATTGTTATTGAAAAAGTTATTTAAGCTACGGAGCTGCAGCGAAAAAGTATAAAATGGAGAACAGTAATGATTAATAACATTAAGGTAATACTTTACCAACGTCAACTGTAAAAAAACTACACTAAAAATGTCGATATTGGCACCCAGAGACGAGTTTCGGTCCCAGATACCCTAATCCTGGGAAACCCAATATTTTTGCAAGATATTTGCAAGTAAAGTTAACAATTTTCTGTCATTTTCATGTGGTTGTTGTAGACAAAGATTTAAGGTGTTCTGAAAAGTGCAAAAGTGTGTTGTGCGCAGAAATAATGGGGATCGCCGGTGCTGGACCGGCTAAAGGTTATTTTTTTGAAGCGCGGCCGAAGGCCGCCTACGCAAAAAGGTCTTATGCATATAAATACCTTGGATAAAGCCCCCTATTTGGGATCGGACCTGGGCCATTTTTGGGTTTTTTGCTAAAAACTTTTCACTGAAACAAATTATTTAATTTCCGCTTTCGGATTATTGATACAGAGATCAAAACGCCGAAGGCCGCCTATGCAGAAAGGCGTTCGGCACATAAATACCTTGGATCAAGCCCCCTATTTGGGATAGGAACTGGAAATTTTTTGGGTTTTTTGCGAATAACTTTTCACTGAAACAAAAAATGGAAAATCCGCTTTCGGATTGCTAATACCGAAGTCGAAACGCGTTGTTTGATACCTCTCCCGATATTGGAGGGTTCCTGGGACCGAAACGCGTCTCTGGGTACCAATATCGACATTTTTAGTGCAGTTTTTACAGTTAAGGTTGGATGTAAAGAATTACCCAAACGGATATTAGTGATCGAAACGCTCTGAACTATGACAGTGAAAAGACTTAAAGACTTCAATTTAGACGCCAAATACATCGCACAAATTTACTTGCGCCAATGACTGATTTGCATAAGGATTTGCGTGGATGTAACACAGTGTATTTCGCATGTGTTTACTACACAAATGTCAAAACAGAACTGACTTTAGGGGCCAATCGCAAAATTTATAGCATTTTCTGATAGGAGGATTACTTTTGCGCCACCTTGTACATCTTCATATTATTTATTTCATTATCCCACCCGACCGACGCTCACGAGATGCTTAGGATTTCGAAGGTTCATTCAGTTTGTGGCAGCAGAGCACCCTTTCTCGACATTCGGAAAATGAATTGCAAACGGATGTATTTTCGATACGGTATACTATCGAGAAAGTGACTAAAATAGTATCGAAAACGGGTTGAGAATGTTAACTTAAGCGATCTGCTCCAACTCATTCCAAATTCAAAAATGATACATTTTTTTGTTTAATTTTTTTTGGTTTTATTTCTATTATTATAATAATAAAACTTATACATAAATTTTTGATTATAAAAATAAAAAAATACAAACATGCTTCTTTTGCCAGTGTTTGTAGTTTAACATATCTACATCTTCTTTCGAGCCTCCAGATTCTACAGCGTTCAGAAGAAAAATAATTTTTTAATGAAATTAAGGCCCGGTTTTTCAGTCATTGGTTAAGCTCAGTTTAAACTAAGTTTGCTTAAACTCGGCATAAATTTAAACTCCAGTTAAACTGCAGAACGGGTTTTCAGTAAGAGTTTAAGGCCGCTTTTAAGATTTGCTTTTTATACGGCAACATTGGTTTTTTCTTTATCTAGATACGGCAACAGATAATATTTGTTTACATATTCAACGCCATTGCTTCTCCTCAGTATTGCAATAGTTAGGATTTCGCTAATTTCTGCATCACTATAATCACTTTTGTCAGATGATATAACCAGTATTTAATTAAATATAAAAATATCGTCCTTTTTTAGTTGCGTTCAGTTTATTGTTTCACAACCAAAACCATCAAATATGCAAACAGCTGACAGTTTAACTAGAGTTTAACCCTGCCAGATTGGCCGCTTAAACTCCGTTTAAACTTCGTTTAAAGTTGACTGAAAAACTGCATAACTAGTTTAAGCTTAGTTTAACTGACAAATTGAGTTAAACTTGTACTGAAAAACCGGGCCTAAATGTTTGAAACTCAAAAGTTTGGGAAAGCTTACTTCTAATGGCAACTCCAAAACCGCGATCTGAATTTGTTTCTTTGTAAAGTCACCGAAGAAACTATTAGGGGCTGGCACATGATCAAATAATTTATATGGTCGCTTCAAATGACATAGCGTCTTCTTCTTCCTCATCCACACCTTATGTCAAAAGCTTAGAAAAAAGGCGAATCGTTTTTGCGCGTTCCCTCTCACATGTGCATTTTGACATAAGAATTCACCGACGTCAAACGGTAATTTCTTGTTGTTGGCCGTTCGCGTCAACCATATAAATCATTAAATCATGGGCTGGGACACAAAAGCGATTGTAGCGTTTATAATTTAAAGAATTTTTCAATAGTTTGACAACAAAACCAGAAACATACGTTTTTCAGTCGAGACTTTTATATGAAGCGAACTTTCGATAAAAACTAAGTGAAACAATTACATTCCAATTAAATTGGATTCGTTCAAAGTGAAATATGTATAAAATTTTAATATATGTAAATACAATTAAATAATCACGAACATAAAAGTTATATTAAACTCACAGTGAAACAAGGCGTACAAATACATCAAAACACAGGTGCAGGACAAGTTAGACCGACAACACATTAGGGTTCTAGGCGTGCAATCAAATATTAGATACAAATCAACAGGCGAAAAAAAATTTGGGACAAATCAACTGGACATACATACACATCAATAACGAAATCCAACAAATGAAAAAAAAAAATAACTCCTTCACAACGGCAGAATGACCTGCATATAAATACAAAAAAATTTGGTTACATACACCTACAAAAACGTATTAAGTTACAACGGGATAACAAAATTCACCGAAAAATGACACTAAAAACTAGCACATGGTGTAATTACAAGCAAATATCCAACGCAAAACAACAAGGAAATAAAACAGAACAACGCGATAAAAATACCACACTGGCACTACTCAAAAGTGAAGAAAAAAACCATAAAGTAGAACTTTGAAAAAGAAATTTCAAGACATAAAAAATAATAATTCATATACAATCAACACAAGAAAAACATATCACCCAAGTTCAACCTGGCGTATATCGGATACACAAAAATCCGTGCCATCAACAGTACTTATTGCGACTACTCAGAACCATAAAAAAAAGAGTACATACTAGACAGAAACAAGTATACAAGACAAAGACTGAATGTGATCCATGATCAAATAATTTATATGGTCGCCGCAATCGGCCAACAACACGAAATTACCGTTTGACGTCGGTGAATTCTTATGTCAAAATGCACATGTGAGAGGGAACGCGCAAAAACGATTCGCCTATTTTCTAAGCTTTTCACGTATAACACACACATAAATCACAAATTTTCTTAAAATGTTATCACAAAGCACTCGTTAAATATCAATTCACTGCGAATTTTTATTAAAAAAAAAATAAAACACGAAACGAACTCAATAGCTTTTCCAAGAACTGTAAACAAAGAATGTAAACAAAAAACAAAGATATGATAGTTTGACATAAGGTGTGGATGAGGAAGAAGAAGACGCTATGTCATGTGAAACGACCATATAAATTATTAGATCATGATGTGATCCAGGAATAAATTTCAATCTCCTAGTAAATACTTGAACTACTAGCGCATGCATTCGTAATTTAAACTTGTTTCGAAGGTTTCGCCGAAAACCTGTTTTTAGCTAAAATTACAAAGAAATAAGTAATAGTTCTGTGTAAAATATTTCAATCTGACAAACTCTCATGAAAAACGCAATACGATCGGAGACCTAATAAAAATAAGTTGATTATTTTTTTCAACAACCTTTTTGTACAAGTGGCAAACTGTAATTAACTTTTAACGTACCTACCAACCCACAATTAATTTTGGAATACTTTGATATAACAATAAAGCGTTATTATTTTGAACCAATTAATATAAACATAATTTTACTTAAAGCGAAAAATGTCTAAATGTATTTTTGACAATTTCTCCTTTCCTAAAATTATTTATTCAACCTAATTAAATTTGCAACACAACACCCTGAAATGCCCGAAAGCGCTGACTGCAAGCCAAATCCCGTCCTGGAGGTGAATATAATCAGCTGATTGGTGTGCTATCAAATAGGACTATTGAGTTTAAGTCTTATGTGCCACAGCGACACCTTGCGTTCTTTGGTTGGAGTATTTTTTTTTTTTTTTATGAGATGTGTGTGTATTCGAACGAATACAGCGGTAGCCTTATAAAACAGCTGATGGGACCAACCTTATGAGAAACAACCCTACAAGAAACGCTGATTTCTTTACTAACACACTCACACTTTTTATTGACAGTGATGATAACTTATGTGTCAATGCTGATACTTTCATACTAGTATGCTTGTTTCCTAGCACACGGGTGGGTGTCCGTTGTTGCCAACACCCACAAAGAACCAAGGGAAAGAACACGAACTGGACAGGCCGAAGCTACGTTGGCAATAACAAAGGAACATACCGTACTCACACGTACACGGTTGTTGACATCATTTTTTGCTATTCGCTTTAAGAACATGATGCAAATGGCTGATAGTTAGAATGACAGCACTGACTTTTAGATGTTGTGACAAATGACTGTCAGTGTGCTTGTAGGGAATGCAATCGATTATTAGTACTGTGTAGCAGGTTAATCTGCGACACAGTGCCTTCTATGTATCAATGACACGTAACGTTCGAATCAGCTGATGTGTGGCAGCGCTTATATTTCACATTCTTTTGTATGTATTTCTATTCCTTGATTTTAATTATTATCATGGTCGTTCTGAACTGCCTGCTTTCCGCAGCACAATAACATTTTTTAAGGTTTATATCTAGTTTTATAATTGATAAATGGTTATATCCGTAAAGTAACCTTACCGACCAATTGCATGTTGGTTTTTCTCTTACGTTAAGGATACGACAAACGCACCAATAACTTCAGCATAACACCTTATACAGCCAAGTATCAAGTTTGTTCCAGTGTTGCATTATTTGAAACAGTAATTCTATACGACAGCACGTAACTGCTAATATAGGTCAAAAAATATCGGGAAAGGTATCAAACGACGGACTTTAACCTTCGTATCAATAATCCGAAAGCGGAAATTCGATACTTTATGTATGTTCAGAGATATTTGCAATCAAAGTTGAAAATTTTCTGTCATTTTCATGTGGTTGTTGTAATCACTGATTAGGGTGGACCGAAAAGTGCAAAAAGTGTTGGACCGGCTAAGGGTTATTTTTTTGAAGCGCGGCCGAAGGCCGCCTACGCAGAAAGGTGTTGTGCACATAAATACCTTGGATCAAGCCCCCTATTTGGGATCGGACCTAGGCAATTTTTAGGTTTTTTGCTAATAACTTTTCACTGAAACAAATTATTTAATTTCCGCTTTCGGATTATTGATACAGAGATCAAAACGCGTCGTTTGAGACCTTTCCCGAGATTTTTGGACGTGTATTAGCAGTTACGTGCTGTCGTATAGAATTACCTTTGAAACTTTCCATCCATCGATATTTTGGAGTGAATTTACATTTTTATTAAAATATATACTAGTTCATATATCTTTAACTGTTTGCGAATTATTTACATTTTCGGTAATTCTATACGACAGCACGTAACTGTTAATATACGTCCAAAAATACGGGAAAGGTATCAAACGACGGGTTTTAAGCTTCGTATCATTAATCCGAAAGCGGAAATTCGATATTTTATGTCGGTTTAGCGATATTTGAAATCAAAGTTGATAATTTTCTGTCATTTTCATGTGGTTGTTGTAATCACAGAATAGGGTGGACCGAAAAGTGCAAAAAGTGTGTTCTGCGCTGAAATACTGTGGACCACGTAGCCGGTGTTGGACCGGCTAAGGGTTATTTTTTTGAAGCGCGGCCAAAGGCCGTCTACGCAGAAAGGTGTTGTGCACATAAATACGAGGTAATTGTTTCCTTTAGGAGACAACTGCTAAAACACGTCCAAAAATGTCGGGAGAGGTATCAAACAACGCGTTTTGACTTCGGTATCAACAATCCGAAAGCGGATTTTAAATTTTTTGTTTCAGTGAAAAGTTATTCGCAAAAAACCCAAAAATGACCCAGGTCCGATCCCAAATAGGGGGCTTGATCCAAGGTATTTATGTGCAGAACACCTTTCTGCGTAGGCGGCCTTCGGCCTTCGGAAAAATGTTATCGAAAACTGCGCCAATACAAAGAGCAAAAGATAAAAGGTCGCAGGGCACTAACTTAAGTCCCGCCTAGAGTCAATCTTTTGTGGTTTCTAAAAATCTGATTAACGGCCACATTGACCGCCCAGAAAATATCCCTCGCCTTCGGGCTTTTCTAGTTGTTCCTCATTACTGCCATGGGCCGTCTAATTACCAATTGAACTTTATATTAGTATTCAATGTTTTCTCCACTTTGTTTTGGAAAATATACGGTAAATCTATATAAATAAAAGAAAGTGACGTTAGTTCCAACGCTCATAACTCAAGAACGCCTGCACCGATTTGGATGATTGACACTAATTTAGATTGTTCTCTGACAAGATTAGAAGAATACCCAATAAACTTTCCGACAAATTGCTGAAAAAAATGTATTTTCCCATACAGTTTGTATGGTGCGAATTTTTATAATTTTTTTTTGTTACAAAAGCTCAATAATGGATCGATCGATGTTGAAGTGGAATTGTGTGTGTGTGGAATAGTTACATTTATAGGGATAGGGATAGTGATAGAGATAACGATAGGAATAGGAAAAGCTAATATTTCTAGATCCATTCAGGTAAATATCTGGGCAGGACAAAGTCTGCCGGTCCCTATATTACATTACAATTATTAACGCCAACCACCGAATGCCAAATTCAACCAAAAATGTAGATATCGGTCCCAAGAATCAGAATCCGCCTACAAAGAACAACCATTTTAATTATTTTCTAAATCATTTCTAAAAAACCTTTTCGACATTTTGCTGTTTTCGTTAAACAACCAACAAAATATCATGGTTTGATTGGCGATAATTTGTAATTTTATGTTATATCCTTTAGGAGCATTTGCGTAAGTAGTACAACTTTATTCAATCTTTGACCTTACAAAGGCTTTGTAGAAGTGCAAACTATATTTTGGGCTTAGGCCTTCTTTGATAGTTGTAAGCTTTGAAATAAGATTCACCCCCGTCTTTGCTTCTATTTTCATTTTAGATACATGGTCTTTAATTGGTGGTCTAAAATTTATGAATATACCTAGAATTTTTATTTCATATGCCTGTTCAATAGGAGTTATGTACATTAAGGTTAAAAATTTGTTTTTTGCCTGATGTCATATGCATGAATTTGGTTTTTGAAAAGTTAAATGATAAGTAAAGAGAATCGCATATTTTGAAATTGACTTATTTTGTTTTCTAATTTGTTGAGTGCTAATACTTTGTCTTTGTCATGGCTTACCATAACGAAATCATCTGCACATTGGTATAATCATCATTAATTGAGTGTAGATCCGAGGTGTACAAATTTAATAAAATAGGAGACAGACAGCTTCCTTGAGGTAGTCCATTATTTATTTCCACCGATTGTTTACCCGAAGAGTAGTATCTTTTAGAAAAAAAGTTGTAAATCCAATTAACAATAGTAGGATTTGTTTGTATAATATCCAAGAGCATAGATTTTAGTTGAGTTATCTTTAATTCCTCTTGTTAATTGGGTTGGATATTCCCAGCTTGAATGACTGCTTGGTTTATGGAATGATTTATATGGTTGCTCTGATGACATTACACTGTGCATGTTTAGAACCTTCAATGTTGAGTGAAAGGGATATATAAAACTATATTACTTTCAGACAACATCGGGAATTCACCACACATTTCACACGACGTCGGCTTTAACTGTTACAGCTGATTTTATTATTGTAAATAAGAATTAAATCAACATGCCAAAATATGGTAATTGTTTCCTTTAGGAGACAACTGCTAAAACACGTCGAAAGTTATCGGGAAAGGTATCAAAAGACGCGTTTTCACCTCGGTAACAATAATCCAGAAGCGGATTTTCGAGTTTTTGTTTCAGTGAAGAGATATTTGCCATCAAAGTTGAAAATTTTCTGTCATTTTCATGTGGTTGTTGTAATCACAGATTAGGGTGTACCGACAGACAGCCGCCTGTGAATCCAGTTATCAATACTCAGCCACCTGAATTGATTGAAGAGCACCGTGTACTTCCGAGGGAGACTAGAGTCATGCTAGCACAACTTCTCTCTGGATATTGTAATAGGTTAAACTCTTACTTATCCAGACTGAACCCCAACATACCAAATACATGCCCTGCATGTGGTATGCCCGCTCATGATACCAAAAATCTCTTCTCCTGTCAGTCGAACCTACTCTTCTAACACCTACATCTCAAAGAGCACTAAATCGAACAAGGATATGGTGCGCCGGGGTAGTTTTAAACATCATCCCATTTACGAAACGAAGATCGCTACCGGAAATGCGGACACTTACACTAGGAGGAGAATCACTAGAGATTGCTTCCGAAGTGAAATACCTGGGAGTCACTCTCGACTCCAAGCTCCTCTGGAGAGCACATGTTGCAAACACAACAGTAAAAGCCACGAAAGCAATAATGGTGTGCAGAAGACTCGCGGACAAATCATGGGGATGTAGCCCGGCGATGCTCAGATGGATGTACGCCATGATAGTTAGACCAATAATAGTATACGGGGCGGTGGCCTGGTCTTCCAGGTCAGGCCTAAGCACAGTGCAGAAGGCACTATCTAACATCCAACATCATGTTTGAGAAGAGATTCAAGTCGGAACTAGGGACAAAGCTTCACGGGATTCTACAAAAATTCAAGAATTTCACCAAGACCGAGCCATAGTGTGGTACCCGGATGGCTCGAAAACCCCTGAGGGAATTGGTGCGGGCATCTTTGGCCTACGAGTAAAGCTCTCCATACCACTAGGAGAGCACCCAGCATCTTCCAGGCGGAAGTAGTCGCTATTAGCTTATGTGCGGAAATAAATCTGCAACGCGGTTACACTAATGAGAATATCACCATATTGAGTGACAGTCAAGCCGATCTCAAAGCTATATCCTCTTGCGAGATAAAGTCCTCACTGGTACTTGAATGCGTAGAGAGGATAAACTGCCTTGCGTCGTGCAACAACGTCCGAATAGCCTGGGTTCCAGGCCACGCGGGGGTGGATGGCAACGAACGGGCGGACCAACTAGCCCGAGAAGCGGCAGCAACAAAATGCATTGGCCCAGAACCATTTCTGGCAATAGACTCTTACACCATGAAAAGAGAGTTGAGGAAAGAAGAGACCAACATGAGGAGGTTGCGTCGGGCTGCGCCAGGCGAAAGCTATGATGGGGGAATACAACAGCAACCGCTATAAAGAATTAATAACCCTATCCAAGAATAATCTCAGAATCATAACCGTGGTTCTCACGGGCTATTGCAGGCTCAAGGCCCACCTGCACAAACTGGGCATCACTTCCAGTAGCCTCTGCCGATTCTGTGATATGGAGGATGAAACGGCGGAGCATATACTGTGCAAATGCGACGCCATCTCGAGGAAAAGACAGAAGCACCTAGGTTTCCCGACAGTAGAGTACAAGCACATACATGAAATAAAGCCGACTTCCATCTTGGATTTCCTGAGCGGGATCGGCCTAGATGGTGTGCTGTGAGATTACGAGTGCACAATAGATCTCAAGGTCGCAGTGCACTACCTCACTACTATTATTATTATTAACACCTACATCACTCTGGTCCAACCCTGTGGAAACTGCGCGTTTCCTCGGACTACCGTTAGAAGAGCCTGATGACAATTTAGAGTGATCGAGCCAATTGGGCAGGGTGAAGCACTGTTAACAACAACAACAACAACCAAACTGTTTGGTGGTATAAGACATGGAAATGTAATAGTACAAAATAAGGAAGGATATAATCAAATGCAATATGAAGCTGGTGTACATAGGGTACAAGGTGGTGTGCCAGCAACCGAAATGTCTCGCCGTATTCATACAAGCACAGCGTCTGTGACTGTCATACCACGTCCGGATGACGTTGATATTAAAATAGCTGATAACGACTTAAAAATAGAGACCAAACGTGCAAGTGGCGCTGGTGGTCAACATGTGAATACAACAGATTCCGCTGTTAGAGTTGTTCATTTGCCCACAGGTCTGCCAGTGGAATGCCAGACAGAACGGTCACACAATTGAAAAATCGTGAGTTGGCTATACGGCGTACACGCAAGGTGCAACAAGGCAATTTGAATCGCAATGAAAAAATACGTACTTATAACTTTCTACAAGATCGTATAGCAGACAGACCATCGAATAAATGGCAGTGTTCAATTGCAAGTTTTACTACAAAACGTGTTCGAAAAGTACGTTGCTTAGCTCTGTGTGAAAAAGTCCTAACTTAAAAAAGATTCTTCCAGAATTCAGAAACAAGGATTGCTTTTTTCCATTGCACTGGGTTGTCAACATTATACGTTTTTCTTCTTCCGTCCACTACGACAATCTCTAAGCTGATTACAAATACAAAAGACATGCAAATTTTGTTGCTTTTTATGCAGTCATAAATACGTGTCAACAATGGGGATGAGTGCATTAGATATGTTTATTATTATAAATTTACTTATATCGTTCTTTTTACAGTTTCGAAAATCAAGCAAGATGATAACCGATGTGCAACTGGCTATTTTTTCCACCGCGTTGGGTGTTTTTCTATTTCTCTTTGTTGTGGCGTATTACTACATTATGGCTAACGCTGTCAAGTAAGACTAATGTTTTAATGTCTAAATAATAGTTAATGTTCTATATTTTGTTCCAGATGTCCAACAAAAACCAAATAAATCATACTATCTAAATATTTTTACTCATATCTCATCCAATGCATCTCTCAGGCCAGCCAATTTCCTAAACGAGTCTTTAGTTTGTGAAGATTTTTTTTGGTACTGAATGTTTTTTCCTTTGGATGTCCAAAAGAAAATGTTTTCGCCCCCAAAGTGTTTGAGGTAACGTCAGGAATATCTACTGCATCGGATGATTTTGCAGTCTCGCTTTCTTTACCTTTTCGATTATTATGCTATTAGCCTTACCACATAAATCTTCAAACCTATAATTTCCAGGAAATTTGTGCGCCCTTATGCAGTGGTATTTTCTTTGCTCCTGAGTTAACATTGTTTGCTTGCATTCCTCGAGAAAGCATGCGTACATGGCTCATGGTTACACCACGTTCTACGAGAGTAGCAAAATAGGAATCGTGACGCTCGGAAACATGCAAATTGAGCAAATGTTCAGTGGGTAATGAACGACGACAAATGGAACACAAATATGTTGTTGTTGTTGTTGTTAACAGTGCTTCGCCCTGCCCCAGATTGGACAGGGTTACACTGAAATAACAGCCCTTGGCCGGGTGAAAAAACCCGGGTCATTCCGGTGCGATAGAACCGGCTGTTGTGGGAATGGGAACAAATATCGATGCACATTATTGAAATGTGTTTGGTAGCCAGTAGCATCTTTGAAGATTAGCTTGCATCCTGGTACATTAAAGAAATATTCAATAGAGCTTAAGGCAGCTATTTCATCTTGCAAATCATCGTTAATAGTACTCAGATGAGACCTGTGAGGGCTAGAATATTCACCGATGTGATCTTGCGAGAGGACTTGCCTCCATTACTCAACTCGACGCCAGGGACAACATCCTAGAACGTCAGGCTATGGTTGTCCGGTCAGGTGAAGTCGGCCTCGAGATCATTAATATATACAGGGACAGGAGTTGGCCATTCAAATAGACGATTCGACGTTCTGTACCAGTTCGCCAGACGTTACCATCGTCAGCGCAGGCCTCACCAACTGTGTGGACTGGCGACCGATGATGACTCTTGAATCGGATCATTTACTAATCATCTTCTCAACCGATCGCCCTTCCGACTATGTCACCTCGGAAAATCAAATCTTTGTTAATGTTAATAAAGCTGATTGTGTACGAGAAGGGAAAATAACGTTTCGGGAAAATAACGTTTCGAATAATGTTGTTGTTGTGGGAACGACAAACTTAGCCTCAACTCAATACATTCCATCAGGGATGTCAATTCGGTCGCAAAATACTCGAAGAAGTTTCCACTTGCAAGTTCTGATACTGTTCGCCGACCCTTGCGTGAGTACGACTTGGGCGCCCAGAGTCCAAGAAAAGTAGCCTTTACTGAAAAATTCAAAAAAATTACTTGGGTAGTTTTCCCTTATTGCCACAGATTTTATGGTTGGAGGAGTCGAAAATTGTTATGTATGGCGGAAAACACCGAATAACCAAATCTTACAACAAAAACTGTTAAGCATTGAGGTTCAAGCATTATGGTTTGGGGGTGCTTTTCTTGGCTAGGCGTGCAACAAATTCATTGGATCAAGGAAAACATGACTGATATCTCCAATGTCGAAATCCTCAGGTATATTATGCTGTCGTATCCAAGGGATGAAATGGCGCTTGTTTGGACGTTTTCCAGCAGCACAACGACCCCAAACATTCCAGAAAAGTTGCTAGAAGGTGGTTTAAGGAAAACCGAATCAACGCCATGGAATGGTCTCCACAGTCCCCTGACATCAACCCCGTCGAAAATCGGTGGACAGTGGCCCAACGCAAATTTACGTCCATGGCGCAATTATGGAAGGCTGTAAAAAGTGCATGGGAGTCCATTACAAAGACGATTTTTTATTCAAATGCTATCATTTTAATACAAAACTGTCACGTATATAAATATTTGTGCTTCTGTAGTATGCGTATACTACTTTATATATAGTACATACATTGCCACCCTTTCTCTTTATAGCTGATTCTGGCTCGTGACTACTAAACTAAAAAAAAATAATAATTAGAGCTCTTGAATTTCGGTTCATAATTCTAATAGTTGTCATAGTTATAAATACGTCGTTAGGGTGAATTTTGTCATCACATAATAATGATAATTCTGGCTCATACCTATTGACAATTGTCAAAGCTCTATGTTGCTGTTGTTGTTTTTAGCGACAACGCTTTATCGTCGCTGTCGCACGTGATATACAAACAGATAGCTAGATTAAAGGCTCAGTTATTTAACATAGCATAATATGATTTGAAATTAGAAAGTGAGCTAAATGGCTTCTTGCAATGTTTAATGTTTCGAACATTACAAAAATTTTCCATAAATTTGTATGATCGGAATTTAAAAAAATTAATAATTTTTATTAAAGCAGGCCATAAAATATATACAAGGTGGCGCAAAAGTAAGCTTCCGATGTTCAGCATATCGGTTGTGGCACGTGCAGTGTGTGCTGTTGCACCGTCTTGTTGGAACCACATGTTTTCCAATCCCAATTCATCAAGTTGCAAAAAGAACTCGTTGATCATTGCTCTGTAGCGCTCACCATTCACAGTAACCGTTTGGCCCCGACCGATTATTGGTCAAATAAATAGTCAACAATATTCCGCGTTCTGGAGCAGTGTAGCGTAACATTGTTTATTAACGTGTATTTCGCATGTGTTTACTACACAAATGTCAAAACAGAACTGACTTTAGGGGCCAATCGCTAAATTTATAGCATTTTCTGATAGGAGGATTACTTTTGCGCCACCTTGTATTTCAAGTGATTATGACATTCCATGAGTAACTGAGTATTAGGGGTTAATGTACTCGGTATTACATTTCTTAATATATGCAAAAATATATTGTTTGAGCAATGAGTTAATATTCGAAAGTTCTTTATATAAAATTTTATTTAAATTCATTAATTTTTGTATACTCGAATAAAGTTCCAAAAGGATATTTAAACTGTGAGTTAACTGACTGGTTTAAAATGATTCTAACGCTACCTATACAAATTGTATAATAAAGAATATACTAAATGACTGTACTTCAAATAATAGCTAAGAAAACAAAAATTATACACGTATTTAGTGCTTTAAAATTGGGCATATTATTGAAGCTGGTTTTGTGCAGGAGCAAGTATATTTGTTAATTTTACTTCTGATATTCACTCAAAAATAAGCTGTTTTTCAATATGTAAAGTAGTATTGTGAAGTTGGATAATAAAATTTACGTGTCTTGCTATAAACAAAGTTGAATTAGCACATATGACCAGTTGTGATCTCAATACAATACAGAATTCTAAACTTTAAAAAAGTAAGCTCGAATACTCTGATAATTACATTTAACCAGTCCAGTGTTCCTTCGTATATGAATATAGCAACTATCATCGTTTTTATTAGAAAATTTCTTGATGCACTTTTGAGTCATTTCAGTATTTTGATTTTCTTACATATTCGACTGCCAATATATGTAGTATTTTGTTAGGGCTTACTATATTATATGCAGAACGATTCTCAACGGACACATATTTGTTTTAAATTCTTATTTTCTATCGCCGATAGCGTCCAAGATATGCTTTACAGTTGGGACAAGTGTGATGTACATCCATGCAATCATCAATGCAACAGGGTATCAGACAGCAGCCAAGCCAACAACTAATGATAAAAAAAAATTATAAAGACATAAATGTAATTTTATTAATTAATTAATATTTTATGAAATACTTACCCTAATAATGCAATTATAAACCCCGACAAATAGGCGATCATACCAGGTTCCGTACGAGTTGTGGTTTCGATTTCGATGTGGCAAGAAGGGCATATCATGTGTGTAGCAGTTCGGCCAATTGGTACCACTGTAGTAACAATTGCATTGTTAGCCGGTGATGCAGATGCGGATATTGGGGTAAATGGCCCAACTGGCTTGACACCGCCCACAGCTTCTTGGTAAGAAGGTGGCGCAGATGGCGGTGGAACATAAGTATATTGTGGCGGTGTGGATTCATTACTTTTACTCATTTTACTATATTTTTCTAAAAATATTTACAATAATATCAACTAACAAACATAATAATAAGGTTAACCCACTTTTGCAAAAAAAATGAGTATTAAAAATAGTTTAAATTATAATAATGCAGATGGGTAATGACTTGTTTTTTTGTAATGAAAGAGGGAAAGATTAGAGCCTTGCGAATGGCCCAAGAATTGAGAAATTCGAAACATTTGAGGTGCTAACATATGTGATTGAATATACACTTGGATACATAATAATAAATAAGTTTTGCAATAGATGGAATAAATCCATATGCATACATACATATCTACACAAACGACCACTTACATACAAATGTACATGTAAATGTTTAGGATCAGAGCTGAATGATTTGGCTTTATGAAATGCTTTCAATGATATTACGTATACATTTGCCTTTATTTCGTTCACAACTTTTTGTTTCGTATTGTTTATTTAAGCAAATATAATGACTATGTTATAAATATACCATCTCGATTAGTGACGTCATTTTCAGCAAGAAACGTCAGCAGAAATAAATGCATGCGTAATTGTACTATTTATCTGATAACAATGTTCTAACTACAAACCTTTATATATATATAAATATTTTTTTTTTCAATATTTAGTAACGAGAATAATTAAATCAGCTGAATGCAAATATGAAATGTATTTAAAACTACTACGACCGCAAATCAAAATTGTATTAAAGGAAGACGGTTTTGAAAGTTGATTCCACAGTGATGTGGTTGATTCCAATTTTGTGGAACTCGTATTTTGTGTTTCACATATTCCCAGTGCTGTCAAGTGAGATATCTAAGGCAGAGACGTCAAATTTCGAGAGATTTCGTCACCTGTTTTTTTATATTCTATATTGGTTTCATCCTGCATCCCTTTCTATCATTCGTTAGAAGATAGGAGTTCGCTTTGTGCCGGATGCACACTGATACACAACCCGCCCCTGCGGGTTAGGGGTTTAGAATATGCCCGAGATAGGCATACCGGTCGTAAGAGGCGACTAATATGCACAAAGGTAATGACGTGGAACTCTATGGTTGATCTACGGATATGATGCCTCTAACCTCTCATTACCCATCTTATCCTTCCTCACGGAAGGAGGGGTGACATGACCTAGAAGGTTTCAATAACAACAACACGGGCAGCTCCCCTGCACCACAACACTTCGTGTTTATAGACACAAGTTAAAAACAAAACAAATATTAAAACTTACGATTACCAGGGCTATCATTTATTCCACCTGACCTTCCGAGGAGGTAACGCTCATCAATTCCATCGTGATCGCTGTACAATCGCTGGTAGAGAATTTACCACTGTACCTGTCCGTAAAATGCTTAAATTCACTATCCTTTAGTTGAATATTTACAACAATATATTATGCATAGCGTTAGAAACATATTTAACTGTGAATATTATATAAAAATGTGTGTTACTAGCATTAATACACGAAAAGTTCTCCAGTGGTGAATTTTCTACCCTCTACTTCCTTTGGAATTGATAAATATTTAATTGTATGAACATTTTTTTCTTATGGTTTGTCATATATTCCAAGCTTGAATAATTCAACCAAAAATATTTATATGGGTATCAAAAGACGTGTTTCGGTTCCAGGAATTAAACAATTTTAGAAAATATTTGCAGGACCTTTTCGAAATTTTTCTTTTTTGTTAAACAGGTTTACAATCGAAAACGGTAATTGTTTCCTTTTGGAGACAACTGCTAAAACACTTCCAAAAATATCGGGAAAGGTATCAAACGACGGGTTTTAACCTCCGTATCAATAATCCGAGATCAATTTCAGAGATATTTGCAATTAAAGTTGAAATTTTTCTGTCATTTTCATGTGGTTGTTGTAATCACAGATTAGGGTGGATCGAAAAGTGCAAAAAGTGTGTTCTGCGCAGAAATACTGTGGACCGCGTAGCCGGTGTAGGACCGGCTAAGGGTTATTTTTTTGAAGCGCGGCCGAAGGCCGCCTACGCAGAAAGGTATTGTGCACATAAATACCTTGGATCAAGTCCCTTATTTGGGATCGGACCTGGGTAATTTTTGGGTTTTTTGCGAGTAACGTTTCACTGAAACAAAAAATTGAAAATCCGCTTTCGGATTGTTGATACCAGTCAGAAGTCAAAACGCGTTGTTTGATACCTCCCGATATTTTTGGACGTGTTTTAGCAGTTGTCTCCTAAAGGAAAAAATTACCCAATTGCTCAGTATGCCCATAGTGTTTTTTTCGAAAATTTGATCTCATTACTCTTTATCCAACACTGGGTTGTTTTGCTTTGCTATCATCTTTATCACTTATTTATAAAGGTTTTCTTCTAAAAATAGAAATTTTACTTTGCAAAAGTCAGTGAAATTTTGCTAGCAGTTTCAATAAATTTATATAAAACATAAGTTCCACTTGATTTAAAAACTAAAAGGAGTGAAGAGTTTATTCGACATAATTTAAGTTTCCGTTTTTTAAACGGTTCCACCACTTTCTGTTTGGTTTCCCTTGATTATTCCGTACTTGTATCAACTCGAGTGCTCCGCCTTGTTTTCTATCGCCGAAGGTATTATTATTCAGAGATTCGCTTTGTTGAATATTTCGTCGCGTCAGAATTGCTAAAATCACTTAAACAAAAAACATTTAGAGTTAATATGTATATTCGATGAGAGTGGAACTGAATCACGTTTTAAATGGTGTATGTGCAAGTAAATTATGATAGTCACAATGTGTAAAAAAGATAATACTAAATACATCGAACTTTGGTAAAGTATTACAGGAACGCACAACTAAACATAATTTCCCTGTTAATTTTTTTGATTTCATTGTACATCTGGCAAAAATTCTAATTGTATCATTATAACCAGCAACATTCAACACAGTAAACATCTGCTACGCTAAAGAGAAATAAGCCTTTCGATCGAGTTCAATATATCTTCTATGCTTCTAGGGAGGCGACTTATGCACATGTATTAGCAAAAAATTTTTAGTAAGCAAATTACGTCATCGCAATAAACTTTCGCCTTGAGCGTGTTATTAAAAACATCTGTCATATTTATATATTTTCTCCATTCTAGATTTTATCGTAAAAAAAGGAAAATCAACAACTCTTGGCCTCTCAATAACCCTTAATTACTGACACCCACAACTTTGCTTAGACAGAAAAAGGAAACAATGATTCACGTCGGTGAAAATTCGTGGAATCTTCGGATATTCATCACAGATCTGAGGATCGAAAAAACGTTGAGGGTACGTGGGGATCAGCATATTGGTGGCATTATGCTTCAACTTGTTGAACCGGAAAACCCAAAGGATTGGTCCGATCATGCCCTTTGGTGGCCTGCAAAAAATGTTTGGTTAACACGAACTAGGTCCACTTTAGATCAGGTGGGTGTGCATGCCGATTGTATACTTCATTTCACACCGATGCACAAGGTACTACGAGTCCAATTACCGGATCTGCGATATTTAGACTGTAGAGTAGATTTTTCTACAAAAACATTTGCTTCGGTTGTAAATTTGTGTAAAACTCTAGATATACGGTATCCTGAAGAGTTATCATTTTGTAAACCCATTGAAGCAGAGCATCTTAAGAAAAACTTTTCGAAATTACCACAAAAGGCTATACCAGTAGCAGATCTTGATGGAACTACTTATATACAACCTGCTCCAGACACGAATTCTTTTATTCCAATTAATTCTGCGTTCAATGGTAGTAATAGTAGCCTTGATAAACATCAAAATGAGAATTTTTTATGCGCTCCTGTGTCTCCATATGCTTCAACACCTCGTAAGGGACTAAGTGGAACAGTCCCAACTACCCCTATTAGCTCACCAACTGGTACATGGAAACAAAGTAATAATGGATACACAACAATCGATTCGTCTTCCAGTCTTGGGGATTTTCAAGAAAATTTGGCCTGTTCTCCGAGATCACCAAGTCCAGATATACGTGCACGACTTTTACGTCCACGCTCTTTATTAGAGAAAGCTCGTATGAATGTAGGTTGGTTAGACTCATCACTTTCTATTATGGAACAGGGTATTCGTGAATATGACACTTTATGCTTGCGTTTCAAATATTATACATTTTTCGATATAAATCCAAAATATGATCAAGTTCGAATAAATCAATTATATGAACAAGCTAAATGGGCTTTACTAAATGAAGAAATTGAATGCACAGAAGAGGAGTCGCTAATGTTTGCTGCCTTACAATTTCAAATTAATTATCAAGTTGATTCACATTCGTCTAGTCTTGATGTAATAGATTCGGGTAATGGTGAGAATGGAACTTACGATGACATTGACACAGCACTTAATGAATTACAGATTACATTGGAAGGTCCAAATGCTACAACAGAAGTCAATAATATCACCAAAATTCCCGAATTATCTGACTACTTAAAATTCCTGAAGCCTCGTAAATTTACTTTGAGGGGTTTTAAAAGATACTTTTTCACATATCGGGATCTGCATCTTCATCTATATAAAACTGCTGATGATTCTCGTAGGGGTGCACCAGAAATAACAATCAACTTACGAGGTTGCGAAGTAACACCTGATGTTAATTTAGCACAAGGAAAATTTTCCATACGCTTAGAAGTATCTCCAGAAGGACAAAGCGGACCAAATAGCGAAGTCTGGATACGTTGCGATACAGAAGACCAATATTCTAGATGGATGGCCGCATGTCGTTTAGCATCAAAAGGACGTTCTCTTGCTGATAGTTCATATGAAAGTGAGGTAGCAAGCATTCGATCATTTCTCAGTATGCAAAAACCAGTGCAAGGAATTGCAGTTAATATTGATCCACGTAGTATTGATGCCAGTGATTATTTATCATCGAGAATGTTGCGTAAAATGTCTGGAAAAGCATCCCAAAGAATATTGGAAGCTCATGCGAATGTACGTAAATTGGCATTAATAGAAGCAAAACTTAAATATATTGAAGCTTGGCAATCTTTGCCAGATTTTGGTGTAACACTATTTGTTATCAAATTTGATGGACATAAAAAAGAAGAACTTCTTGGAGTAGCTCATAATCGAATTATGCGTATGGATTTGCATACTGGTGATCATATCAAAACTTGGCGTTATAACACAATGAAAGCCTGGAATGTTAATTGGGGCATAAAATGTATGATGATTCAATTTCATGATGAAACAGTTGTATTCTCATGTCAATCGGCTGATTGCAAAGTCGTCCACGAATTCATTGGAGGATATATTTTTATGTCTATGCGATCCAAGGAAAATAATCAAACTTTAAACGAGGAACTGTTCCACAAGTTAACAGGTGGTTGGGCATAAGGAAAAATCTATTGTCGTTGTCCAGTATTACGAATGATTATTATTGGTGTAACTAAGACTTTTTTAAGTCCAATGGTGACTATAAATTGAAATTGCTATACGTACATCTGTATATGATTGTAAGATAAAAAATGTTAAGTTATAGATATGTTGTGATTGCTATAACTGCCATAATCTAAAATTATTTGATGTGCAACAATATAAACATAATGGGAAAATCTGTTAAGAATACGTACATACTAGGCACATACCCACCAAGAAATCTAAGCAGCTGTAGAAATAAGGATTATTGTGAGAGCGCTGCTTGCTTATTGTAATAACACCCTACTTTGTCCTTTATTCCTTATGTAGACCTTACTTGCTTGATCTATCAGGTGGTCTCTTAGAGGGAGATATCTGATGGCATAGGTGGATCAAAAAAGATCTGTTATAGGGTATTTTGCGTACAACCGATGTTTCTTACAAATACAAGACGTTTTATGAAGGTGCAAATTGATGGGTATGTATAGAGATTTCTATATCTGTACTACTGTATTGAAAAAGGTATATTACATTTATTACAACTGAAGATCATTCGTTTTGCTGGACTCCACCCTTTTTTAAAGTCTGCCTGCTACGAATCAACACCGTACATACGTACATACATATTTATAAAATAGCTATATAGGAATATGTATGTACCCCTGTATTGTTCTAAATATAAGATCTAAAGCCAAACTAAACTAACTCGATATTCGAAACCATTTTATTTGAGGTGCCTTAAATGTAGTTTTGATACTTTTAAAGTCAATTGGATTATACGTATGTATGTATATTAATTATTAACATTGTAACAGGTTAAACAAGTTGTACCTTTCAAGCTCACATATTCTTATTTGTATGTATTTATAACTACATATTTTTTAATAACTCGCACTAACTTTCTAAAAATGATGTGAACGTTTAATTGTAGAAGATATCACAATTTCTAATTCAATATCGTTAGTTATCGGTTTTATCCACTGTTATTACGTATAATCCGTTGCTCTTGACATAGAAGAAACTGTATGTCATAGTCGGGTCATAATAGATTGAACCTGCAATAAGATTGGACCTTCACTAACCTACGGCGATAAGAAAAAACAACCGAAGTCAAGTTGGGGCAATGTTAAGATATTTGTATACATTTTAAAATTTTTGTTTGTTTGAAAATCGAACTATAAATTAACCTTCATTTCTGACATTGACTATAAAATATTCCACTTAACTAATAAAATATAAATGCTATCAAGCTTAGATTCGGGTTTCAAAACAAAGGACGAAACTTAAAAATTTCAAAAGCTGAAACGCTGTTCCAAACCGCTATACATATGTATGTATGTATATGCATTAGGGTTCCTCATAAAAAGGTTGTACTTTTTCCATCTGATACAGGAAATCTACTTTGTTTTAACTCTTTCAATGCTAAGCGAACGAATACTTCCCAATTAGTGCTTTCGTCTTACTAAAAACCAAATATTTCTTGCCACGCCAAGATTTGCCTGAGTACTTGAATTGTTGAAGTTTCGGCAGGACTTCACTTATAGTTTTTACGCTTTATACGCTTGCTTATTTCTCTTTGTGGGCCGGTCCTAGGCCAGCCGGATAGTGTTGCTAGCATTTGGGTGATTCAGCTAGCACTCATTCAAGGCAACAGTGAAGATATGTTCTCCACTGAAGATATTCCCTTGAGTGTGGTTTGGCTATCGCTGAGTGTAGCGATGCTCTCACTTTAATAACCGCGTTTAAGATTTATATATGGACAAATGCTTATGGTGTAAACCTCAGCCTGGAAAATGCTTGAAAGTTTTCCTGGTGGTATGGACACATGGGTACTGGTCCTGAGCCGATACCCTTCTTAAGTCGTCTGTGTATCAAAGAAACTTGTGGTCCCACTGCAAACACAGTTCTGTAACGTCCCATGTAGCTATGTATATCTCCCACCTCCATTTTTAATCTCTTCTCACATTTGATCTGGTTGATGTCATCCCTAGGATCCTTGCTACTAAAAACATTTAGTGAACAATTCATAAGCTTCACTTTCACTACATGAGAGGCATCATATCCGTAGATCAACCATCAAGTTTCATGTTATTACCTTTGTGCATATTAGCGCCTCTTGCGACCGGTATACCTACCTCGGTCATATTCTAAACAGCTAATTCGCAGGGGGGAATGTACTAGTGTGTTTGTATGCATTGCCACCCTGAAAAGCAAACCATATAAAAAATATAAAATTTTAATTTAATGATACAATAAGAATATCTCCACTACCAAGATTCCCAATATTCATCGCTTGAACCTTCTTTATGTTCTACGTAATTTAAAAATACTTATTTTTTAGCAGGCTACACAATTTTTAACAAAACGTGTAACTAGGAATTCGGTTTTCAGGGGCCCAATCGATACAACGAAAATCAGCTTTTCGCCCACCCTAATGTATACGTAGAATAACGTTTAAGGTTGCTTGACAATAAAGAATGAAGCATAAATTATTTTGTAACTTAATATTTCTAAAAAAGTAAGGAAGTGATGTTTTTAAATAATCAAACTTTAAAATGAAAGCAACTTATATTATCAAAGAAAATAATTTATAAATATCTATGTATTAATACCAATTTGTGCATTAACAAATAAAAAATATTAATTTAAAAACATAATTTTTTTATTTGATGAACAATTTTTCGCATCAACAAAAGAGAAGACAATTTCTTTTTCAACTGAGCCAGATTTTGTAAAAAATATGACATTACACCTTCGATTTGGTTTGATGTGAATGTCTCTCTCAACCAAGACAAAATTCGCTACTAAGAAGTTGTGATACTTAGCCACATTTCCAATCATAACTTTATACTGCACTTCTTCTAAGACTTGTTTGCTTTCACCAGTTACTGTCCAACTCTCCTGCTGATGAAGTCACTTCGAAGGAAGGAATGTGATGCGCACATGTCCACAGTCAGTAAGCAATCTTTTCCGCCTTGGCATCCTCCAACAGTAAAATTAGTCGGTTCCCCTCCTATTTGAGAGACAGAGATTGCGGGACATTCATGTTGCATTAGTGACTATTTAACCCGCCTAAAGTATCACCTCTCATCCAACATTGCCATCAGGCTCTTCTAACGGAAGTCCCAGAAGTGAAATTGCTATTAGAAGGCTCGGTTGAGCAAATGAACAGATGGTTAGTATCGTGGGAGACACGCCACATGCCGGGCAGACATTTGGCATGTGAGGGTTCAGTCTGAGTAGGTAAGAGTTTAGTCTGTTACAGTATCCAGAACGAAGTTAGGCCAACATGACTCTTGTCTCCCTAGGCAGTTCGCGTTTCTTATCGGCAACAGGTGGAGCTTGTGCCTGTAGGACTGCATTCACCTGACGAGAACTGGCAAAGGAGTTTACCGACTCCGTGTGGATAAGATTGAGGGCCCGCCGATGCACCTTTAGATCAAACGGCGAGAAAATATGATACCGGATCTCGTCATAGTGCTTACGAAGATGACTCCTTATTCTCCTGGGAGGCGGATTTTCGTTGAGCAGGTTCTTGTCCTGATGCTGCTGTTTATAGTAGTTGAACAGGAATTGCCTGGTAACATCTCGCTATGCTCTTTTACACCGAGCATTTTTGCCTCACCGTGAAGGTGATCTTCAGGAGACATAAGGAGGCACCCCGTGGCAGTTCTAAGAGCGGTGTTTTGGCAGGCCTGCAACCTCCTCCAGTGTGTATCTGCTAGGCCGGCGACCATATAGGCGTAGCGTAGCTCAAAACCGGCTGGCCGATTGCCTTATACGTTGCCAGTGATGTTTCTTTATCTTTCCCCAAAGTACTGCCAGCTAGTGACTTGAGGATTTTGTGGCGGTTTTGTACTTTGGTGGCAATTGCGACTACATGAACACCATAGTTGAACATGTTTTCAAACGTGACACCTATGATTTTGGGATGTGTGCCGTCGGCGTAGACGTCTTATTCCATATTCACCTGCGCTGTCCACGTCGTAAATAAGGTGGCCGAGGACTTGGTCGGTGACAGTGGCAGATTTCGTCCAGCGAAAAAACCGGACAGGGATGGGAGGTATGAGTTAACTCTTGAGCAGATTTCGTCTACAGAGCAGTCATCGGCATAGGAGACGATCGAGACACCCTCTGATGGGGAAGGGAGCCTCGATATGTAGTAATTAAACAAAGGCGACCGTACGCATTGTGTATAAGTACAAGCATGATCCAACTATAACAGGTCGTAGCAGCTCGACAAACATTCAGCCACACAAAAATTGTCCATGTATTTGGTTTTTGTAATTTGTGAGTTTAACGTCAAAATCGTACTGAGAAATGAGTGTAATGTCAAAATTCGAGACAAAAGTAAAAATCAGCTGGTCTATTAACACGACCTGTATTATTGGATCATGAGTACAAGTGTGATATGTTATCTGTCAAACGCAACTATGGGCCCGTCTAGGGTAGGGTACTCACATCGCGTTGCGATTTACAAAGTCAGCCCGTTATGACTGCTGTTGTAAGCATAGTATATGTCTACTAGTAGCGCAACTTACTCCGAATCAAATAAAACAATCAAAATTTAAATACTGCAATATTGAATGTGAAGACTTAAAACAGGCAAATTATTGAATATAAAGCACTTATAACACCTTATCAGTTCCTACAGAATGTAAGTTTCAGTTTAAATTGAAATTTTTAGTTGTAGTTTTTACTTTAAAACAACTCTGAACGTGATTTCCTTCATTCCACTCTCTCGGAGTACATTCATCCACTGCCTTCCACTCCGATTCGCAAAAGAAGATGCCAAACTAGTACGGGTAAACAATGATATTTCTACTAGTAGCCATGATTTAATGATTTATATGGTTGACGCGAACGGCCAACAACACGAAATTACCGATCGACGTCGGTGAATTCTTATCATAGTATATGTCTACTAGTAGCGCAACTTACTCCGAATCTGCACACACACACAAACCACATAGGGTGCGTTGTATGCAATAATAAAACAATCAAATTTAAATACTGCAATATGGAACATGAAGACATGAAACTCCCAAATTATTGAATATAAAGCAGTTATAAGACGTTATCAGTTTCTGCAGAATGTAAATTTCAGTTTAAATTGCAGTTTTTAGTTTTAGTTTTTACTTTAAAGCAACTCTGAACGCGATTTCCTTCATTACACTCTCTCGGAGTACATTCATCCACTGCCTTCCACTCCGATTCGCAAAAGAAGATGCCAAACTAGTACGGGTAAACAATGATATTTCTACTAGTAGCCATGATTTAATGATTTATATGGTTGACGCGAACGGCCAACAACACGAAATTACCGATCGACGTCGGTGACTTCTTATCATAGTATATGTCTACTAGTAGCGCAACTTACTCCGAATCTGCACACACACACAAACCACACAGGGTGAATTGTATGCAATAATAAAACAATCAAAATTTAAATACTGCAATATTGAATGTGAAGACTTAAAACAGGCAAATTATTGAATATAAAGCACTTATAACACCTTATCAGTTCCTACAGAATGTAAGTTTCAGTTTAAATTGAAATTTTTAGTTGTAGTTTTTACTTTAAAACAACTCTGAACGCGATTTCCTTCATTCCACTCTCTCGGAGTACATTCATCCACTGCCTTCCACTCCGATTCGCAAAAGAAGATGCCAAACTAGTACGGGTAAACAATGATATTTCTACTAGTAGCCATGATTTAATGATTTATATGGTTGACGCGAACGGCCAACAACACGAAATTACCGATCGACGTCGGTGAATTCTTATCATAGTATATGTCTACTAGTAGCGCAACTTACTCCGAATCTGCACACACACACAAACCACATAGGGTGCGTTGTATGCAATAATAAAACAATCAAATTTAAATACTGCAATATGGAACATGAAGACATGAAACTCCCAAATTATTGAATATAAAGCAGTTATAAGACGTTATCAGTTTCTGCAGAATGTAAATTTCAGTTTAAATTGCAGTTTTTAGTTTTAGTTTTTACTTTAAAGCAACTCTGAACGCGATTTCCTTCATTACACTCTCTCGGAGTACATTCATCCACTGCCTTCCACTCCGATTCGCAAAAGAAGATGCCAAACTAGTACGGGTAAACAATGGTTGTAAGCATAGTATATTTCTCATAGTATATGTCTACTAGTAGCGCAACTTCCTCCGAATCTGCACACACACACAAACCACACAGGGTGAATTGTATGCAATAATAAAACAATCAAAATTTAAATACTGCAATATTGAATGTGAAGACTTAAAACAGGCAAATTATTGAATATAAAGCACTTATAACACCTTATCAGTTCCTACAGAATGTAAGTTTCAGTTTAAATTGAAATTTTTAGTTGTAGTTTTTACTTTAAAACAACTCTGAACGTGATTTCCTTCATTCCACTCTCTCGGAGTACATTCTTCCACTGCCTTCCACTCCGATTCGCAAACGAAGATGCCAAACTAGTACGGGTAAACAATGATATTTCTACTAGTAGCCATGATTTAATGATTTATATGGTTGACGCGAACGGCCAACAACACGAAATTACCGATCGACGTCGGTGAATTCTTATGTCAAAATGCACATGTGAGAGGGAACGCGCAAAAACGATTCGCCTATTTTCTAAGCTTTTCAGGTATAACACACACATAAATCACACATTTTCTTAAAATGTTATCACAAAGCACTCGTTAAATATCAATTCACAGCGAATTTTTATTAAAAATAAATAAAACACGAAGCGAACTTAATAGCTTTTCCAAGAACTGTAAACAAAGAATGTAAGCAAAAAACAAAGATATGATAGTTTGACATAAGGTGTGGATGAGCAAGAAGAAGACGCTATGTCAGTTGAAGCGACCATATAAATTATTTGATCAAGTTATAACACGTTATCAGTTACTATAAAATGTATATTTAAGTTTAAATTGAAGTTTTTAGTTGAACGCCATTTCCTTCATTCCACTTACTCGGAGTACCTTCATCCACTGCCTTCCACTCCGATTCGCAAAAGAAGATGCCAAACTAGTACGGGTAAACAATGTTGTTTACATAGACATATACTATGATAAGAATTCGCTGTAAAATGTAAGCTATTTCCAAATTAAAATGAATGTATTTTTGCTTGAAAGTCAACTTCACCCATTTCAGAATGTTTATTCCCTCGACAATATGGTTGTGAAGACATCGAAACAGTGGCGTAAATGTTTATATGGGAATGAAGAATTCGAGGATAACTATACCGATCCCAGTTTTTTAAAAGATTTACGAACAAACTCAAATGTTCGTTCATTTACCATCGAGGAAGCTGTTAAGGGTGTCAGTAGACTTAATAATCAAATATCATGTGTAACCATCTTTTTGATTATTTTTTATTTGCTTTACAACGAACTTGTGATGCCACCGAAGGTTTTATTCATGACTGCAATATCGATTTCAATAGGATACACTTTTCATCGTGGACGTAAGCTTTTTCAGCTGCAGTGCCTTATAGAGGATTCGAAAACATTATTTACCGTATCCGTGTTTGGCTATATATTTGCACCTTTACTGCATCGTCTTACAAATGCTATAAGTACGGATACAATATTTTCAATGACATTCTTTGTATTACTTTTAAATCTAATTTTCTGTGATTACGGATTATCAGCTGCAATGGTATCCAAAGCCTTATCTTTGAATGCGGCAATATTTGCATCCATATGCCTGGCTTCTAGACTTTCTACAGCTTTTCATGCATATGTCCTACTTGTAGATGCGGCAATATTATTTGTACTTTACCCCATTTTTACAACTTTATATTGGCGTTGGTATTTTTTGTTACCTATTTTCGGAATTTGCTCGTTCTTGTTGTATAACATATCGTTCAATATTCTTCCCTTTTACATTCTATTCACGGTCTTTATTAATATAATTTGCCCATATATATTTGTAACACAGCAACGATATAAACATAATATAAATGGTCCTTGGGATGAAGCAATCGTAAAGGAAAATATTATTGAGGATAAGTTATAGCTGATGCCAGAAAAACTAGATAAGCACATTAATAAATATAAAGCTTTACTAACAACAATGCCAAAATATTGTTTTGAATAATGAATTATTTGTACAAAAAAAACCGTTTGGGGTCCACGAATTTTAAGTTTTTAGCCAGGTTTTCATCTGTGAGTAAACATATATGGAGTCTTGTTCTCCAACTGAAAACTATTAAAATTGACTAGAAAATCGGGACCTGTGCAACCTTCTAGGTCATGTCACACCTCCTTCTGCAAGGAAGGAGAAGATGGGTAATAAGAGGTGAGAGGCATCATATCCGTAGATCAACCATCGAGTTGCACGTCATTACATTTGTGCATATTAGTCGCCTCTTACGGTATGCCTACCTCGGGCATATTCTTAACCCCTACCCTGCAGTGGCCGGACAAAACTCCTCTGCCTTGGTGGTGTTTTTATCAGTTGTTTGCAACCTCCGTAAGCACTATGACGAGATTCGGCACCACATTTTCTCGCCGTTTGATCCAAAGGTGCACCGGCGGGCCCTCAACCTCATCCACACGGATTCGGTAAACTCCTTTGTCAGGTCACGTCCAGTGAATACAGTCCTACAGGCACAAGCCCCACCTGTTGCCGACGAGGAACGCGAACTGCCCAGGGAGACAAGAGTCACGCTGGCTTAACTTCGTTCTGGATACTGTAACAGACTAAACTCTTACCTATCCAGACTGAACCCTGACATGCCAAATGTCTGCCCGGCATGCGGCGTGTCTCCCCACGATACTAACCATCTGTTCATCTGCTCAACTGAGCCCACTGTTCTAACACCAATTTTACTCTGGTCCACCCCTGTTGAAGCCGCGAGGTTTCTTGGACTTCCGTTAGAAGAGCCTGATGACAGTGTTGGATGGGGGGTGAAATCCTAGGTAGGTTAAGTAATCGCTACAACAACAAAAACTCTCCCTGAAGGTTTTGGGGAGTGTTGTCAAACTTTTGCCACGCAAGCCTACAGGTCGATGTTAGGGGACAGGAGTTGGCTGAACAAATATATGATTCGACATTCTGCACGGTTGTTGTTGTTGTGGTAACGACAAAAACACTCCCCGAAGGTTTTGGGGAGTGTTGCCGAATTAACAGTCCTGGGTCGGATTTGAACCCGGTACGCTCCGGTACTCCCTTGCGGTACTGCCCGACTGTCGTGGTAGCGATCTATGACCAGTGAAACCTTCTAGGTCATGTCACCCCTCCTGTAAGGAAGGATAAGATGGGTAATGAGAGGTGAGAGGCATCATATCCATAGATCAACCATCGAGTTGCACGTCATTACCTTTGTGCATATTAGTCGCCTCTTACGACCGGTATGCCTACCTCGGGCATATTCTAAACCCCCAACCCTGCGCGGTGAACGGGGATGCCCCCACGAGAGTCGCGGTAAATTGTTGAAGTTCGTCAGACCTTACCATCGCTGGTATCATAAACTGTGTTGACTGGCGACCGATGTTGACTCTTGCATCAGATCATGTACCGATTGTCCTCTCAACTAATTTCACCACTTTCACTAATTTCAATAAAACTGACTGAGTTGGGTTTCTTAACATCACTGAGAGCTGTTGTTGTTGTTGCTGTTGTTGTTAACAGTGCTTCGCCCTGCCCAATGGGATCGATCACTCTAAATTGTCATCAGGCTCTTCTAAAGGAAGTCCGAGGAAACGCGCAGTTTCCACAGGGTTGGACCCGAGGGATGTAGGTTTTAGAAGAGTAGGTTCGACTGAACAGGAGAATAGATGTTTGGTATCATGAGGGGACATACCACATGCAGGGCATGTGTTTGGTATGTTGGGGCTCAGTCTGGATAAGTAAGAGTTTAACCTGTTACAATATCCAGAGCGAAGTTGTGCTAGCATGACTCTAGTCTCCCGCTCCTCTTCAGCCAATTCAGGTGGCTGAGTACTGATGATGGGATTCACAGGCCGAGATCTGAGGGATCCGTCTACCGACTCAGTGTGGAGGTCATTTAGAGCCCGTCTATGGTTCCGCAGATCAAACGGCAAAAAGATGTGGTGCCTGATCTCATCGCAGTGCTTACGAAGATGTCTAATTATGTCTCTGGGGGGAGGCGATACATCTAATAGATGTCGATTTGGATGACTGGGTTTATGACAGTTCAGAAAGAACTGTCTACTCAAGAGTTCCGCGTGCCCTGGAACATTGAGCAATTTTGCATCTTGATGGAGGTGAGACTTAGATGACATTAGCAGACATCAATTGGTGCCAGCAAGGTTGGGCGACCATATGGGCGCAACGTAGTCAATAACCGGCCGATCAGTAGCCTTATATGTAGCAAGCAATAATTATTTGTCTTTCCCCCAAGTACAGCCGGTTATTGCGGTTCTGTACCTTTGAAGCTATTGCGATGGCATGCCTAGCGAACATCACACCCAAGATTTTTGGGTGGTTGACAGTAGGTAGAGGTACTCCGTCTACGTGGACATTTAAGTCTCGAAATATAGAAATTAGACAAAAGGTGAGAGAGAACACCTCCTTGCGGCACCCCTTGTTTTATTCTTCGTGGCCTAGATTTCTTGTTCCTGAATTTGACTGATGCCTGTCGACCATTGAGGTAATTAGCGTTCCACCTTTTAAGGCCGGCAGGGAGCGGTGTCTCTTCCAGGTCTCGAAGGAGTGTGGCGTGGTTGACCGTGTTGAAAGCTTTGGAAAGGCAAGTCAGAGAACCGTCCTATGGTTTGATGGGTGTTGATTTATCTGTGTTGTAATGGCAATCAAAGCGGATGTAGTGCGGTGAGATTTGCGGGAACCATGCTGGTGATAGGCCAATTTCAGATTTGCAACCGGCGAAAGGAGGGATACCGGACGATAAGAATCTCCTTGGTTCGCCGGATTCCCTGGTTTTAGCAGGGGAACTACAATCGCCTGTTTCCATATCTCAGGTATGACGAAAGTAGATAGAGAGGTTGAATATAGCCGCTAAATAACTCTGTCCCTCGTGGCCTAGGTTTTTAATCATCTTCATGGCAATTCCGTCGGGATCGATGGATTTTAAGGGCTTGGCCTTCATTATGGCTTCCTTGACCTCTGCGACTGAGACGGCAATGGGCGCAGTGGAGTGTTTGTGCGCACGGCGGATGACTCTTCTCTTAGTCCGTGGATGCATTACTCGTATAAACAGCCGGCAAAGGAAGCTCGCGCATTTCCTGGCGTCCAATTAGACGCTGTCGCCGAATGCAATGGCGAACTTGTCATTGTATTTGGTCGGATTGGATAGGGCCTTGACAGTCGACCATAATTTGCCGACTCCGGCGGAGAGGTTGCATGCCTCAAGGTGTTGTTTCCACTTAGTCAGTTTGTGTTCGTTGACTGTCCTACGAATTTCCGCATTGAGATCCTTGATTCTGGGATCTGCGGGATTGATGAGTCTCACTTGGCCACGTTCTCTTGCCATCGCCGCAGCTTCTGCAGGAAAATTCGGACGAATTTCTGGTATTCTACCAGCACGAATAAAGCGGCCTGAGGCTGAAGGAGCGCTCTGTATAGTCCGTCAAGCGGTCCCAGTCCGCTTTGGTGAATTTAATGTATGTTAGTTTATCAGTCGTTATGAAGTCGGTCGGTCGTTCAACGGAGAGTAGGATGGATAGGTGGTCTGAAGCTTATGTAAGCATTGGTCGCCAGTTGACAAAGTTTATTAGGCCCGCGCTCGTTATGGAGATGTCTGGCAAACTGTGGCAGTTACCTGCCACCCTGGTGGGGGCATCTCCATTGACTGTATAGAATGCTGAGTTGTCCATTTGGTCTGCAATTGCGTGTCCTCTGCTGTCTGCAGGGGTTTTGGGGAGTGGTGTCGAATTAACAGTCCTTGGCCGGATTTGAACCCGGTACTGCCTTGCGGTACTGCCCGACTGCCGTGGTAGCGATTTATGACTAGTAAAACCTCTAATGAGAGGTGAGAGGCATCACATCCGTAGATCAACCATCGAGTTGCAAGTCATTACCATTGTGCATATTAGTCGCCTCTTACGACCGGTATGCCTACCTCGGACATATTCTAAACCCCTAACCCGCAGGGGGATGGTCCACTGTCAAATCCTTTTCCAATCCGACTAAACCTAACGACAAAATATCCATCATTCCCACAACAGCCGGTTCTATCGCACCGGAATGACCCGGGTTTTCTCACCCGGCCAAGGGCTGTTATTTCAGTGTAACCCTGTCCAATCTGTCCCGTCCCACCCTTAAATTGTCGTCCTCGGAGCAAACCCTTGCAGCTGGGTTGCTCCATTGTCTCTTGTTACGGGCTGGGGTCGAACCCAACCCTGGACCAAGAGACTGGATCTGCTGCGTTTGCTGGAAGAAAATTTATATTAAACGGTCGTATTCGGTACAATGCGCCAAGTGTAAGAGATGGTTACATAAATCTGGATGTTCAGGGCTTAACCCTGCCATCCACAGACCCCGTACTTTCTTTAGTACTTTTGAGGCACCTTGCTGTACACGTCCTAGGACGTCCCGCGGTAGCCGCCGCTCTGGCACTCCCTTACCGCCTCTAACTACTTCCAATAGTCACAATAGTGGCTCAGTCTACACGACTGGCAGCACCGCTGCCATCCCTGCCTCACCCACTCCCGACTGTCGCTCACGCACGCCAGCGTCTCCATCTCACACGGCCGCTCAACACTCCTACTCCCCCCGGAATAGGTCAGATATGAGCATCGCCGAGCGTCAGTCCCCTCTGTCTCTGCCCCTAATGCCCCCCCCCTGCTTCCAGCCTGCACGTGGGTCAGGAACACCACCTCCTAGTACCTTTCACTACGTGCACCGTTTGTCGGCAAACATTGTATACGCCTGCGACATCGGTCAAGTGCAACAGTTGCCTTGGCCTGTGTCACACCCTTATGTGCTCTGGGCTCGCAAACGGCAACCTTTGGACGGATTCGTTCATAGCCCCCTGTTGCAGTACACAGCCGCCCTCCACGCCAGACAACATCGGCCATGGCGCTGTCAACTCTAGACTGCGACATAGTTTAGGCCTTAGCCTACCTCCACCTAGGCAAACGCATCCGTCCCTCACGCCTAGTATGTCCCCCGCCTCCCCTCCTACACACTTCAAAATTCTGCAGCTGAACTGTAACGGATTAGCTGGAAAGATCGCGGAGATAACTGACTTTATGAAGACGCACAACATCAAAATCGCCGCGATACAAGAGACAAAACTGAACACGAGATCGGACTTACGAACTTGTGATGGGTATAATGTACATCGTAAAGACCGTCCCAGCGGTCTTGGGGGTGGCCTTGCGTTCATTACACATCACTCTGTACAATACAATCTATTTTCCCCTGACGTCGACCCCAGGGACTCTACCTTAGAATGCCAAGGCATAGCAGTCCGGTCAGGAGACGCCGACCTGCAAATCATAAACATCTATATTCCTCCTGTCACGTGTTGTCCTAGAGATTATCATCCCGACATTAGTGCGTTGCTAAGGGGCGATAACCGCCTAATCTTAGGCGACTTCAACGCACATCACGATCTCTGGCACTCCAACTTGCCAGCAGACAGTAGAGGACAGGCAATTGCAGACCAAATAGATAACTCAGCATTCTGTACAGTCAATGGAGATGCCCCCACCAGGGTGGCAGGTAACTGTCACAGTTCGCCAGACATCTCCATAACGAGCGCGGGCCTTATTAACTTTGTCATCTGGCGACCGATGCTTACATTAGCTTCAGACCACCTACCCATTTTACTCTCTGTTGAACGACCGACCGACTTCATAACGACTGATAAAATAACATACATCAACTTCACCAAAGCGGACTGGGACCGCTTTACTGAATATACAGAGCGCTCCTTCGCTGCCTTACCCACTCCAACGGACGTACGCAAAGGTGAACGAGAGTTTCGCAAGATCATTGATTCAACCTCATGCCGCTTTATTCCTGCTGGCAGAACACCAGAAATTCGTCCGAATTTCCCGGCAGAAGCTGCGGCGATGGCAAGAGAACGTGACCAAGTGAGACTTATCAATCCCGCAGATCCCAGAATAAAAGATCTCAATGCTGAAATCCGTAGGATTGTCAACGAACACAAGCTGACCAAGTGGAAACAACACCTTGAGACATGCAACCTCTCCGGCGGAGTCGGCAAACTATGGTCGACTGTCAAGGCCCTATCCAATCCGACCAAACACAAAGACAAGGTCGCCATTGCTTTCGGCGACAGTGTCAAATCGGACGCCAGGAAATGCGCGAGCTCCTTTTGCCGGCTGTTTATAATGCATCCACCTGCGGATAGGACTAAGAGAAGAGCCTTCCGACGTGCGCGCAAACACAAACACTCTACTGCGCCCATTGCCGTCTCAGCCGCAGAGGTTAAGGAAGCCATAATGAAGGCCAAACCCTCAAAATCCATCGGACCCGACGGAATTGCCATGAAGATGATCAAACACCTTGGCCATGAAGGACAGAATTATTTAGCGGCTCTCTTCAATCTCTCTCTAACTACCTTCGTTATACCTGAGATATGGAAACAAGCGATTGTAGTTCCCCTATTAAAACCAGGGAAGCCGGCGAACCTAGGAGAGTCCTATCGTCCGATATCCCTCCTTTCGCCGGTAGCGAAATTGCTAGAGTCCATTCTGCTTCCTTACTTCGTTACAAATCTAAAATTGGCCGATCATCAACATGGTTTTCGCAAAAATCACAGCACGACATCCGCTTTGAACGCCATTACAACGCAGATTAACAACGGTTTGAATCAAAATCCACCAAACCATAGGACGGTTCTCGTGGCACTTGATCTGTCAAATGCATTCGACACGGTCAATCACGCCACTCTCCTCCGAGACCTGGATGAGACACCGCTCCCTGCCGGCCTTAAGAGGTGGACCGCTAATTACCTCAATGGTCGACAGGCAACAGTCAAATTTAGGAACAAGAAATCTAGACCACGAAGAATAAAACAAGGGGTGCCGCAAGGTGGTGTTCTCTCTCCCCTCTGGTTTAATTTCTATATTTCGAGACTTCCCCCCCCACCAGAGGGAGTCTCCATTGTTTCCTACGCTGACGACTGCACGATAATGGCCTCGGGCAAGGGTCCCTCCATTGATGAACTCTGTATAAGAATCAACAGTTACCTCCATGACCTTTCCAGCTTCTTCACCGAGCGTAATCTGACCCTGTCTCCGACTAAATCTACGGCGACCCTGTTTACCACATGGAATGCGCAGATGGGGCAAGAGTTAAATGTCCACGTAGATGGAGTACCTCTACCTACTGTCAACCACCCAAAAATCTTGGGCGTGACATTTGACAACGGCCTCACCTTCGCTGGTCATGCCACCGGAATAGCCTCAAAGGTACAGAGCCGCAATAAGATCCTCAAGTCACTGGCCGGCAGTACTTGGGGAAAAGACAAAGAAACATTGCTTGCTACATATAAGGCTATTGGCCGGCCGGTTATTGACTATGCTGCGCCTATATGGTCGCCCAACCTTTCTGACACCAATTGGAGGAAATTGCAAGTCTGCCAAAACACCGCCATCAGAACTTGAACCCACTCTTCTAACACCCACATCACTCTGGTCCAACCCTGTGGAAACTGCGCATTTCCTCGGACTTCCGTTAGAAGAGCCGGATGACAATTTAGAGTGATCGAGCCCATTGGGCAGGGCGAAGCACTGTTAACAACAACAACAAAATATCCATCGCTTTCGGCGATGAGGTTGAGTCGAAACCAAGGAGATGCACGATCGCTTTTTGCCGGCAATTTGTATTATATACTCGGGTCGACAAGGAAATCCGACCAGGAAAGCGCAGTCACGTGCCCATTGCCATCACCACCACAGAGGTTCAGAAGGCCATTCGGAGGTCCAAAGGCTCTAAATCAATTGGCCCAAATGGAAAATATGTACATGCTGATGTTAAAACATGTAGGTGATGAGGGAGTAAGATATCTAACAACTGTCTTCAATTTGTCTATGACCACCATTGTCATTCCAGAAAAATGGAGACAGGAAAAGGTGGTGCCGCTACTAAATCCTGGCAAACCAGCTAACGTGGGGAGATATCGCTCCTCTCGCCAGTAGTGAAGACCTTGGAGACAGTTTTGCTCCCTTACTACACCGCTAACTTGCGGCTCGCCGAACATCGGCATGGTTTCCGTAAAATGCTTAGCACGACCACCGCGCTAAACGCCATCACCACTCAGATAAATGTCAGTCTCAACGAAAATCGCCCACGTATAATCAAACAAGAGGTGTCACAGGGATGTGTTTTATCTCCGCTATTGTTTAATTACTACATATCGAGGCTCCCCTTCCGACCAGAGGGTGTCTCGATCGTCTCTTACGTCGATGACTGCACGATTCTGGCTAATGCCCCTCCGTAAAGGAGTTGTGCTCAAGAATTAACTCGTACCTCTTCGCTGGGCGAGATCTGGCACTGTCACCGACCAAAGAGCATAGTGAGATGTGTGAATTGCCAGGTCATTCATTTTCAATTGCTGCAAACCGTAACACCCGAACAGTCGCCTACTCGACGAAAATCCGCCTCCCAAGAGAATAAGGAGACATCTCCGTAAGCACTATGATGAGATAAGGTATCATATTTTCTCGCCATTTGACCCAAAGGTGCATCGACGGGCTTTAAATTTTTCCATACCGAGTCGGTAAACACTTTTGTCAGCTCTCGCCCAGTGAATGCGATCATTCATGCACAAGCTCCACCTGTTGCCGAAAAAAGCACGAGCTGCCTAGGGAGACAAGAGTCATGCTGGCCTAACTTTGTTCTAGATATTGTAGCAGATTAAACTTTTACCTATCGAGACTGAACCCTGACATGCTAAATGTCTGCCCGGCATGTGGCGTGTCTCCCCATGACACTAACCATCTATTTATCTGCTTAACTGAGCCGACTCTTCTTACACCAATTTCACTCTGGTCCAACGCCATTGAAGCCGCGAGGTTTCTGGGACTTCCGTTAGAAGAGCTTGATGACAATGCTAGGTACGGAAAGGGACGACTAGGCAAAGCGAAGCATTGCTAACACAACAACAACAGGAATTTTGTCGTTAAAAACAACGAGGAATTCAGGCCAATTAATACCCTGCCCAGCTTCAGGGCTAATCTCTAACCTCAAGAGCACACTGCGCTAAACTTCGTGGTATCATATCGAGTGAAACTGCAAACAATTCAAAACAGCGCTATGTATGAGATTTATACTTAATAAGCGTTATGATACACCCGTACACCTAGAGTGGCATCTACTTCAGCCCCACCGCCGCACTTCAAAATTTTACAACTGTATTGTACGAAAAGATCGGTAATGGAGTGGTTTCTGGTTACCCTTGAAGTATACTTACCAAATATGAGCTTGTACTATTAATAGGATTTCTTTCCCAAAAATTTTATAAATATTTGATTAAGCTTATATCAATCCACAGCCATTATATTCCCTGATGATATCTCGATTATAAAATTTAAAAGGTTCGCTGAAGTCTACTTATATGTAGTTCTGAAGCTATAAATACAAATGCAAACTCAAATATAATCCCAGCATTTCTACACCTTTTATTCATATCCCACGTCGATTTTGAGATAATGACCGTCCCAAAATTTGTTCGCTTGCAATGCCTGACAGCGCTGGTTAACTGGCTTAGTTGATATAAACTATGACTTCAGATTTATAAAGGAAAGTAGTAAATTCAGTTCCGTATTCACGTACACAGTTATCAATAGAGTTAAAAGAAAGATTCACAAAACTAAAAAGGAAAATACTCAAAACAATTGTCACCATCACATTTTCGGCGTTTTAAAAATGAGGCGCTGAACGTATATCGGTCAATTTTGTTATGTAACGTGAGCGACCGAAACAATAAATGAGAAATATATAAAAATCCAAATGAAGTATTTGACGAGTCGGCCCTTTCGTCTAAATGTTTTTTTTTCTCCAGTTAAGAGTAAGAGTAGGAGCTAAGTCCGCTTCTCACTCAAAACAACTTTTTCATACTGCTGGAGAGGTGGGAGATTTCTGCGCAGTACTTAAAGAAATTATTTCTTTAACATTATGAACCACTAATACTTTCATTTAATTGATTCTACTGATGTTTGATTGGAGTTAGCAGCTTCCACCGCCGTGTCCACGATATTTCAAAATAATTTAAGTAGGTTTTTAAAATTATTTGTATTAAATCAATTCAATGCCTAACAATGTCTTTTATTAAACTTAGTGGATGCCACTTTACAGAGTTTTAGACCCGGACAGTGCTCACAAGACTGCGCTAAAAATTCTAACTCGAGTTACCGATATACTCGTATGTAATTTACTCTTTCTTTTAATTAAAAAATATTAGGAATTTTTAACAAAGCTCAGCTATCGCAAAATTTTAAGTTTAAAACAAAATGAAAATGGGAGTCTATCTCTATCTATCTATGGCGCGATATACAACAGGTATATCATCATAAACCTCCTAAGAGATTTTTGCGCCAAGCTTCTCTTCCAATTTGTGGTGTGCCGATTTGAATTTTTCCCTACAAATTGGTGGGACCTACAGTTTTTTGCCGACTCCGAACGGCATCTACAAAGGAGACGAATTTTTGCTGAGAAGCTTGTCATGGCAGAAATACACTCGGAGAGTTTGCCAAACCACTTCCGAGGGGCGACCCCGTTTTGAAAAACTTTTTTCAAATCACTTTTGATGTTACCTGTACCAGGGCTCGAACCATGGACCTTCGGTGTGGTAGGCCGGCAACACTACCTTCACACCACGGCGGCCGCCGAAAATGGGAGTCTATCTAGTTTAAAAATAAATAAATAAATAATTAGCGCTATATATACCTCCGAGGAGATTAAAGCCGAGCTTCCCTACCAATTTGTGGTGTGTTGATTCTAATTTTTCCTACAAATTGGTGGGCCTTACAGTTTTTTTGGCGATTCCGAAAGGCATCTGCAAACCAGATACATACCCCATGGCAGAAATACACTCGGAGGAGCGACCCCGTTTTTGAAAAAACTGTTTCAAACCACTTTTTTACCTGTACCAGGGCTCGAACCTTGGACCTTCGGTGGGGTAGGCCGGCAGCACAACCGCCACACCACGGCGGCCGCCGGAGCTCGTGAAATGTATATGCACGAAATATGTCCATGTTGGAATGAAAATGTCTGTATTATAGTCACAAAATGTGAAAAATTCTTATATTTCATAAAAGTTACGTTTGACATATGTATGTATGTATAATTACTTTAGGAAATACTAAGTAAGTTCTGTATCACTCAATTTTACAAAATTTCTTTTTTAATGTATCATTAAGTGTAATGTTTCTAGAGATTTTTTTAAATTTCATTTCAAGGTATTAATAGACTACATGATGTAATAATATTAAATATAGTATACTATATAAATTATATTAAATTAACGATATACTTAACTGCAAAAGTACAATTTATAATTTTGCTACTAATTTTTGTGTTAGATTAGAAACATTTCTCTAATTGAACCTGTCGTACCTCTTGTTGCTACCATTTAAATATGAAATAGATCGTGGCTTAAATTTACATACAAATTCGTTTTTGATTCTTTTAAAACAAACCGTCGCAGTTTTTTTTTGTGGCTGCGATATTGAAGGTATTAATGATCTTTGGTTCTATCATATCATGATGCCAATTAGATTTAAAGACAATCTCTTATGGTTGTAATGATGTGTTTAAAAAATAATATGATAATTTTGTGTGCGCATAACTGCTTTTTGCCTTTTACGCCTTGTTATTTGAGTCACATGTGCAGAAGATGAAGCTGTCACACCACTTCTCCATTCACACCAGGGACGGAATCTAAATTACCGTTGGTGACCGAATTTGATGTACTAGCCAAACATTCTAAAAGCGATGATCCTAAAAAAAAAAAAATATGGTTAGATTTATAATATGAAGTTGATGGTGTTAAAATATTTGTTGGATCTATAGGGGATTTACAAGACCTCGGAATTGAAAAGTATTAGCCAAATTTCACTTCCGTTCAGACCCTACAACTTACATATTTCTAGACAAAAATTTAGTGGGCTGAAACACAGCAAAACGAAGTACATGTTGTCATCAAACAAAGAGTCAGCGCATTTGCGTCTTGGCACCACGCCACTGTTGGCAGCAATAATTTCGAAATAGTAAAGGACTTCGTTTACCTGGGAACCAGCGTTAACACCAACAACAATGTTAACCTAGAAATCCGACGAAGAATTACTCTTGCAAACAAATGCTACTGCGGACTGAGTAGGCAATTGAAAAGTAAAGTCCTCTCTCGACGAACGAAAATAATCTACTATAGCACCCGCCCTGCTATATAATGCAGAAGGGTGGACACTTACAACATCTGATAAGGCGGCTCTGGGAGTATTAGAGAGAAAGGTTCTTCGAATGATTTGTGGACCTCTACGCGTTGGCGACTGCGAGTACCGAAGAAGATTTAATGATGAGTTGTATGAGCTTTACAGACGCCGACATAGTTCAGTGAATTAAAACACAGCGGCTTCGCTGGCTAGGCCACGTTGTGTGAACGAGCGAAGATGCTCCAGCCCAGAAGGTATTCTTATCGGCTCCCGCCGGTGAAAGCAGAAGAAAAGAGGGGGACCACCAGTCAGATGGAAGGACCAAGTGGAGACCGATTTGCGATCCCGCGGTGTTTCCGATTGGCGCCAGTTGGCGTAACGAAGAAATTAATGGTGAGCTATGTTGGACTGTCAAAATCGCCCAGGCGGTTAGATGGCCATTTTAAGAAAGAAGAAGAAACACTGCATACTTGAAATGCTGGGGTGGTCTTCCGAAAACACATGACCTCGGTTACAGCTAGCAATAACTGGCCGTAATTGTAACATTTGCATTATTGAGAGTAAGATGGTAGTTCTGCTACCATAACAACAACAGCTAACTTTATCAAAACAAGTAAGGAAGCGGGTGAAACCGAACATTATATACATAGTAGTGATCTATTATGTTATCCCAATTTACGCAGGTCTATGTTAATACTTTCAGTTCGCATTTGCGTTCAAATAGACAGACGGACAGACAGATAGACGTATCGAGAGACGGACATGGCTACATCGACTCAGCTCATCCTCCTGATCATTTCAGTATACGTACAAACATTTCATGTTCATGAAAGGTATGAATATCAAAAAAGATATACAACTTCGCTTTTGCCGTTGGGGTATTAACTACTTGCCCGGATATTTTACTTTTCATCCTGAACGTTTTGATATACAATAATAAATATATATGTACATATCTCTATTCGTTTATGCCGAATGAAGAAATATACCTTGTGTGCGTAACAAAAATAGATATAAAAAATGGGTGTCTTTTAAAGGCGCCAAAGAACTCAACCGATCTTTATGAAATTTTCACAATATATACTTGGGTTGTTGTTGTTGTTGTAGCGACTACTTAACCTGTCCAGGGTGTCACCCCCAACCAACACTGTCATCAGGCTCTTCTAACGGAAGTCCAAGAAACCTCGCGGCTTCAACAGGGGTGGACCAGAGTGAGATTGGAGTTAGAAGAGTGGGCTCGGTTGAGCAGAGGAACAGATGGTTAGTATCGTGGGGAGACACGCCGCATGCCGGGCAGACATTTGGCATGTCGGGGTTCAGTCTGGATAAGTAAGAGTTTAGTCTGTTACAATATCCAGAACGAAGTTGAGCCAGCGTGACTCTTGTCTCCCTGGGCAGTTCGCGTTCCTCGGCGGCAACAGGTGGAGCTTGTGCCTGTAGGACCACATTCACTGGACGAGACCTGACAAAGGAGTTTACCGACTCCGTGTGGATGAGGTTGAGGGCCCGCCGGTGCACCTCTGGATCAAACGGCGAGGAGATGTGATGCCGGATCTCATCATAGTGCTTGGGTTCGCTGGGTACAGCATAGACAGTATATAGTTTAGGAAAAGTAGGCGGAGCCACGCCCCCAGGCTATATAAAGTTTCAATTCGTCATAACTCCGAACTTTTTTGGTCTAAATTAATGAAATTTGGATATCTGTGTCACTTAGTCAATATCTACATAATTTTTCAAAAGTGGGCGGTGCCACGCCCACATATTTTGTGTTTTGTTTTGCTCTTGAACTTTCACGATAGGTTCAGGAGTTCGCTGGGCACGACTCAGACTGTATATAGCTTTTGGAAAAGCCTCCAGGTTATATAAAGCTGCAGTTCGGTATAGTTAGGAGTTTATTTGGTTCAAGTTAATGACATTTTATATATAGATGTGTTCTATGTATCAAAACGTCAAAACAACGTCTACCGGGTTTGCTAGTATATTATAAAATGGCGAAAGCAAACAACGAATTTCACCTTTCTTTTGTAAAACTGAGACTAGTTTGCGTTCAAATAGACAGACGGACGGAGAGACGGGCATGGCTAAATCGACTCCGATCATCGTGCTGATCATTTTAGTGAACTTTTCTCTTCTTGTTCTCATACTTACATACATTTAATGTTTATGAAAGATATGAAAATCAAAAAAGATATATAACTTCGCTATTGCAGTGGGCTATTAACTACGTGCCCGAATATTTTGCTTGTGTGTTTCCCGATTTGGCTAATTTTTGGCAGGAGTATAATACATACTACTGAGAAGCATCTGACCAATTTTCATTGAAATATCAATATTGAATTATAAGCGATTGCCTTTGAAAGTAGCAGAAATTTTATGCATAAAAGTGGGCGGCGCCACGCCTACTTCTTCAAAATTGACTAAATTTTTTTGCGGCCGAGTTTTTCTTAAAAAGTTTATTATGTGTGCAAAATCTGATTGATATAACTTACTTAGTTGTAGAAATATCGCTTTTTAAATTATTACAAAAAAATTTTTCAGAACTATGTTAAAAAACTGGGCGTTGACATTAACCGATTTCGCCCACTTTTACAGCAAACAGTTACCTTTATATATAGAACATTATCACCAAATTTCGTTTCGACAGATCAATTTTTGGCGCAGTTGTGGCATAAAAATTTTTGTGGAATAGTCCACTATAAAAGGGGCGGGGCCACGCCCATTTTCGAAAATTTTAAGTTTTTGGATTTCTTTGTTTACGGAAACTTTAAAAGTGAAATATAAATGATTTAAAGCTATTTTACGCAAAGTTATTGCCTATTTAATATATCTACGATCCTCTTCAAAATCTTTCATATAAAACTGGGCGTATACCTTAACCGATCCCGCCCATTTTTACGTGGAACATTCCTCGCATACCTGAAACCTGTGTGCTGAATTTCGTTTCGATATCTTGAACGGTTTTTGATTTATGATTAATATTATTTCTAAATTTGACTTAATCAAAAGTGGGCGGTGCCCCGCCCATTTTCAAAAATTTCTTGAAAAGTTTATTTTATGCCTCAATCTCAATGTATTCACCAAATTTTATCCTTATAGGTGTATTATGTACTGAGTAATCTTTTTTGGTGCTTTCGAAAATATTCTAAAGTGGGCGTGGCTATCGTCCGATTTCGCCCATTATAAATAGCGCTCGGAGATGAGTGCCAAGGAAACCGCATACCAAATTTCATTAAGATATCTCAAAATTCACTCAAGTTATCGTGTGCACAGACGGACAGACGGACGGACGCACATGGCTTAATCAATTTCTCTTTTCGTCCTGAACATTTTGATATACATAAGTCAAGTAACCTTGTGTGCGTAGCACTACTAGGTATACAAAGTGATTTTTGCGTGATTCCGATTATATATGGGAATATCGATTATATTTTTAAATGTCTAGGCTTCATACCTGCTTCAACGTCGTTGGGATTTTTTGTAGAATTTCTTTGACGGCACGTGTAGGGCGAATTGGTTGGCGAAGGCAACTGATTCTAAAAATAAAGTTTTCAATAATTAAAAAGTATATAATACATACATATGTATGTAATACACCAATAACAGATTTATGTAATTGCTTACCGATTTGCTATTATTTTGGCAACAAGTTGCTTTGACGCATCCCTCCGCCGTACTTGGACAATCTAATGCGCAATCAGAGCCACTCATATTTAGACTTGATGTACCATCGGACATATTACAACCCTCTATTTCTACAAACTCGGGCTGTATTGTGGTCGAATGTATGCCTTCATTATGAAAGAATTCTTTAACTTTTTCAGCTATCTTCATATATTCCGATAGATTGCGGCATCTGTAGGGAGTAATTATTAAAAAATTCACATAAACAAAAAACAGTTCAAACCTTGTTGTGTGGTGTGGTTATTATTATGACGACATTGAAAACCTCCTATCAAAAAAAAAAAATCTGTAGCTTATTCAAAGGAGTAACGATTGAGGGTGTAAATTTATTTCTAATTCGAAATCGTGGAATTCGCGCTAAATCAACTTTTCCTTCAAAATAACTTTTTAGTTCTGATGGAAAATGTAGTAATTTTTTTTAACTGTCTTGCGAAAATCTATATACATATACATATAATAATTAAGAGCGGTTTGTTCGTCATAGTTGAAAACGATTGAACCAAATTCTACCCTGCGGGTTAGGGGTTTAGAATATGCCCGAGGTAAGCATACCGGTCGTAAGAGGCGACTAATATGCACAAAGGTAATGACGTGCAACTCGATGGTTGATCTACGGATATGATGCCTCTCACCTCTCATTACCCATCTTATCCTTCCTTACGGAAGGAGGGGTGACATGACCTAGAAGGGAGTACCGGGTTCAAATCCGGCCAAGGACTGTTAATTCGACAACACTCCCTAAACCCTTCGGGGAGTGTTTTTGTCGTTACCACAACAACATTAAACCAAATTGAATATTTGCTTTTGGGGGGTTGTTTGTAATTAATACCCTCAAGTTTAGGGGGGACAAAACCATAATATTAAGGGGGCGTGGCACCTCCCATACAAAGTTGATTTTACAGACGTAGTAACTCCAAAAGGGTTCAAGGTAGGGACCTGAAAATCGGCATGGATGTATTCGATATCAATGTCATACTCACGGAAAAAAGGGAGTTATTGGAAAATAATAAAAAAGTGGTAGAATAATAAAAAATTGTCAGACGATACCGGAAGCGAGTGGATTTTACATTACATATCTATCTCGTATTTTTTCTAAGCCCCTAAACCTCTGGTGGCATATACATACAATCACATATTAATACCTTATGTGAGCTGAGGCGATAATACGATCTCCGGCCAGCTGCCAAACGTGAAATTCATGAACAGCTAAAACTCCATCTACTTTTTCTAACAGCCGCTTTTGAATTGCATCGACCTAATGGAAAATGTAGAAGTGTTTCAACTTGGGTCACTTTTTTGGCTTGAAAACGAATTCACTTACTTGAATATGAGTTGGAACAGTTTGCAGTAGTATCAATGCCGATTCTCTAAGAAGTGGCCAAACGGAATGCAAAATCAAACAAACCAAAACTACAGACAGCGCTGGATCCATGTAGAATCGATATTTCCAATCCGTTAACCAAACAACCTATGTTAAATTAACAAAAAATACTTATGACTTTACATAAATATATACATACATATGTACATATCGACTGGGCTAAAAAAACTATTTTTTTTTGTAATTATATTTATATTGGCGAAGAAAAAATATTGTTAAAGCTTCAAGCATTAATAATTATTAAGTCGATTTTTGTTTGGTTGTTAACGGACACTGGGATACGAGTCCAAGTGCCGAAACATGTCATCCCGTAACATCGCTGTGCATATCGATGTAATTTTCCTCTAGCAATGATAGACGCCTAAACATTAATATTTATTTTTCAGTATTTTTTCCGCTAATCCGCTAAAAGTAATACACTATACACGTAGGTAAATCATACCAGTGCGCTTATCACCACAATTATGCTCCCTAATGCATCACTTAATACATGTAAAAAGGCTCCCCGCATATTCATATGACCTGCGTCGTGACTATGACCATGGCTCGATTTCTTGATTGGTTTTTTCTTAAAATCAGTTTTTGAAAAAGAAAAATATTATTTTACTCAGTCCCTTATTTATTATTTATAAACATACATACATATGTATGTACATACCTCTTTTTCATATGCAAATTCATTGGGCTCACCGTCCCCATCACCATCATCTATATTTGCTAATTCTGTAAGTCTACTATGATTTCGAGTAAGACCTCCGCCATGGGAATGCCCATGATGTCCACCATGTTCTGAAAAATACATTCATACCAATTATACAACTATACAATAAATTTGAGTTATTTACTAACCGTAGAGTAAACACAATCCTATGATATTTACCAACAACCCTAAGCAACCAACTATCACTAGGAGTTTAGGTTCATGTATTTCTTCTTCCTCTATAAACCTGTGTGCAAAAATATTGAATGTTCCTATGTTTGTAAATATACAAATGTATGTATTTCAAAGTATACCTTTTACAAGCTTCTATAGTAATGCTAAAGCACAAAGCCACCAAGAAAACGGCATTCACCAGCGCACCTAATACTTCAGCTCGTGCCCAGCCAAACGTATTTTTTGACCATTTTTTCGGAGACATCTAAGTCAATGACAGGAAAATAGAAAGCATAAATTAAAACATCACTCGACTTAAGTCATTCGCGCAGCGCGGACGTTTTCAGTGCTTATTATTCAATCGAGAGTGTACTCGTATTGGCTAATCTATTTGCAAAAACGCAATAACAACTAAAAATATTTAGTGTTTATTTTATTTTCTTTTGTGATCTGACCCGAATAAACTTATATTGATTATATTATCGGTGTTACAATGAAGGGGATTAATCCCCCCCATCACCAATAGGTTCCGGACGTTAGATCCCGATCCGAACCCGAACTCTAATCCAATAAAAAAACAAACGGCCTCGCAACATAGACTTTACACCGTTACCTACTAAAATCCAAAACGACGATCATATTCCAAGATACCTGGTTATAACAGCCACGGGAGATAATGCTCACCCAATCTCCTTATACAAGGTCTTTCATCGAAAAAGGTCTTAACCATATATCCAAGGACTACACTGAAGTCAAATAGCTCCGATCAGGTGATCTACAAACCAAAGATTCAGCATCAGCCAAGAAATTCCTACAAGCTTCATTAGTGGACTGTGTAGCAGTTAAAGGAAGTTTACACATGACCCTCAACACCACCCAAGGCAGAATTTACTCCAAAAACATCATCAATATTTCCGAGGCAGATTTAATCTAATCTTTGTCCGATCAGAAATTCATGAAAGTGAGGAAAATAATGAAAAGAGACAATGACAACTTGATTCAGACCTGTGCAGCCATACTCAACTTTGACCTCATAAGCAGACCTGAAATACTTCAACTGGGATGGGAAAGAGAACGTGTCGAAGAATACATCCCCAATCCGATGAGGTGCGTTAATTGCCAAAAGTATGTAAAGAATCTGCAGAACAGCCTCCACACGAGTCATGCAATGAAAAATTCTGCACAAACAACGGGCACACATCATACGATTCGAGCTGTCCAACATTCTTAAAATACAAGTAAATAAAATCAAAATAGAAATACGGTGTGCAGCAGGAGAAGCCTGGAAGATATATAATAGTAACCCGTTAGCATATGAAATAATACCCTTCAACAAAGCCCAAAAGAAGCCAACGACAGCAGAAATAATCAAATCCACGAAGGCAAACACACAAAACCATAACGTTAATGCTACAAAAACAAAGAATAATGAAAAAGCTACTACTACCAAAGAGCATGTATTATTATTTGAATTGTTCCAATTACCGACAAGCCTGTGCTAAAGTTCATCCCTAAGCCTGGGAAAGCTCCAAATAACTTTTAGACGGATATATATATATACCCATATCGTTACTGCCCGTTCTCTCAAAAATATTCGAGAAAATTCTTGCAAAACGACTATTGTGTCCTGTGAAAACAAACTATATCCCGAACAGCACGCTTTTCTGCCTCAAGGAGGGGTCACACACTATGCCACCAACTTGAAACTAAGTTAATGGAAAACAATGTTAACAACCTCCTTAAACTCATTTGTTCAAGAAAAAAAGGTCCACACATAGAAATAGCTCTATTTACGGGTGGACAACTGCTGTAAACATTAAAAAAAAACCACACCGCTAACAGCAAGCGATTCAGAACTGCATTGGGCGCTTTACTTTCAAATCCTTTAGAGTCCTTAAAAGTTGAAGGTAGATACAACGACTTTAAAGAGCTTCGGGATAATACGTCAATAAAGCTTGCAACAAAATCTCACAACCACCAGTGCAAGCCTGCATGAATCCTTTTGGAAATCGCTGAAGGAATCGGAAAACAAACTATTAAAAACCATCTTTGTGGCATAAAAAATATAAGAAGCTTATTTCATAATTACGAAATACCCATACCCCCAAAGCCAACACATAATGGTGAACATGCGACAGCACAATACGTAAATATTGATATCACTCAGCACCCACACAAAGAACAAAACTAATTCATCAGTTTACCAACAAATCCTGAATGAGGCAGTTGCCACATACTCACCTGAAACGACATTGTTCGTTGCGGTTGCTCTCTTGAAGGTGCCACATTTTATGCAGTACTCAATAAAAATACACTCAAAACCATAAAACAGAGCATTTCACCAGCAAACTCCATAAATTATGCCGTAAAGTTCGCAGAGAAAACCAAACAAAAAACCATGATATGCTCAGATAGTCTTAGTGTTACAAAAGCAATAATGAAACAAAACAGCAGCTCATTCAATTTCGTATTGGACAATATACGAGTATGTACAACTTACAAAACCGGTTAAGATTCTCTGGGTTGCAGGGCACGTAGGAATACTAGGAAACGAGATGACAGATTTAGCAGCGAAAGAGGCACTTCGATACCCGCTCATATTTGAGATTCAATGTGTTGACACTCAACTAATTGCTTGTTTCAAAGCAATCCAATACGAAATAAAAACAAGAGCATGGAGTAACTTACACACCTCCCTGAGGAAACACAATTATACACTCAACCAGCCCATATACTCGTATAACTCATTTTTCTCCCGCGAGGAATGCATACTGCTTGCAAGAATCAAACTTGTCACCACCCTTTTTATCATTAAACAGATACTCGATCAAACCCAATCACATGCAGCATTTGTTCATTGCCCTGTATCCAGAAACTTACAACTCCCAAATGTACTGGACTGCAGCAAACAGGAAAACATCATAGAAATCAAGAAAATATTAACGGGTATCAACCTCATACACGACATTTAACTTATTAATTCCTTTAGGTGCGCCATGGCCTAGTTGTCCTGCACCTTGGAATATTTTATAAATTTATTTATAAAATATTTTACGAAATAAATAAATTAATTAAAACATTTAAGATACATACATACATACAAATGTGTATACGAAGTTTTATATTTATTTTGTGCTCACCTTTACTGATAAGAAAGATATTACAAGTGCAGCGATATCGCCAAGCATGTGAAAACTATCAGCTACCAACGCCATTGAATTTGTCACATAGCCAACCACAATTTCAACAAAAAAGAAGAATGCAGTTAACCACATCATTGATAACAAGCGGCATTTCTTTCCTGAATATTTCGACATTTTTTGATTCTGAAAAAAGGGGAAAACACGTTTTCAAACATATTGTTACCCATAAGTATGTATACAACGGAGCTGTAAAAAGATTCAATCACTTCAGTGTGCATTCCGTCGACATTCTTTTCAAAATTTTGATTTTTCGCTTGCATAGAATAACATGCATTCCTGAATGGCTTAAAAAATTATAAGCCAAACCAAAAGTGTGTGTGTTATTGAATGCTCGAGTTTAATTCAGTACAGAATGGGAATGACGAGGTATTCCCAATCTCATGTGATTGTAAAATTGAAAAGAATGCACACTCTTTTACCATTCACTACTAATACTCTTTTTTTCAGCATAGATATTTTTTGAATTTATTAGCTGTCCAGATATGTTTAAAAGATTGTTTTCCTTAAAAGTTAATAAATCAACGACTACAAAATTTAATTTTTTGGGTGACTTACAGCCACAAAGTGAAAAATAATTTGTTTAGCTTATATATATAATTTTTCTGTGGTTAAATACCTCCTGAACGGGTTGACTGATTTTGTTTTAATTTGTTGTGCATATCAGGGGAAGCTCGAGAATGGTTTAGTTCACAATTTGATTGTTAAGGTGACTAAGGTCTGGCTATTTGGACTACAATCCGGCCAAAAGGCACTGATGTCATCACTTTGTCATCTATATTTTTGGTATAAGTTATTCTAAAAGTCACTATATACTATAATGAAGGGGGTAGCTATGTCAACGGAGAGATTCAAGAAGAAGAAAAATTAAAGTTGGATGAAGGGGCATTGAAGGAAATTGAAAGAAAACGGGGTAGATCCAATCAACCGTAAGGAAAGAACAACGTCGGCACGGTAGTCTCATATAAAGTCCAAATAATTTAAATTTATTTCATCAAATTCTGACATTCCATTAAAACACTGCTTCAATCAAGCCTGTCATGTGACACAAATTTATTTACAATCTCAAGTGTGAGCAAACATATGGAATATGTAAAAACCTTACATAAAATCAATAAATAAAAAGTCAAAACCATGATAAAAAGTATTAATTTTCATTAGCAGCAGTTTTTCGAAGTTGTAGTCGGATAGAGATTCACGCCGAGGGGCATTTAAAACAGTGGCTGCAGAAAACATTCCTTCCACAGATGCTGATGAGGGTAAAGGGGTATTAAATTTTAAATAGCACTCTTTTAATCCCGGATACTTATGAATCATTTCGATATTCGTATTTGGATCTGCAATATATTTGCAGTAGTCGTTTTCACCTCTATTCATTGCTAAACTTTCTGATGTAGCGGTTTCATCTTAGGTTATGGGAGAAAAAGAAAAATAGAATGGGCGTTGGGGGAAAGTAAAAGGAATAAAGAGGAAGCGTCAAAAGGTGAGGGACAGGAGAACGTCTGCCTGGTCTGATAGTATATGAAGATATGTATATGAGTTCGTTTTTAACACATACCAATTTAATGATACAATGGCAATACATTTTTAGAAAACTGACAATTTTCAAAGCAGAGATGTTAGAATATTTGACATTTGCATATTTTATTATTACATTATTGTGATATTTTCAAAAAGTTAATATTGTTTCAGTTAATATTTTTGTGGTTCATGATAAATAAATTAACTAATAAAAGGTGTATAAAGCAAAATAAACAATTTTTTGTGTAACTGCTTTGAAATGACTTTTAACAAAAAGCAAGCATGTGCATATTTGAGAGGGTTCTGTGCCTATGGCATATTTGTATCGACGGATTGGTACTAAATAAGTGTGTGCACACAAGAAAAGGCTGCATTTAATTGAATGATTATTCAGTGTTAAAAGTTATTCCCCCCTTCAGCAAAAACTACTAGTTTTTTACTTTTGATTTAATAACACAATACCAGTTTATACTTCTGATTTATATTTTTCTTATTTTAGACTAATGGCAAAGTATATTTTTATGAATATATGAAACTATCAGTTAGTGGAATATGCGTTTGAATATTAGGCCTATATTCATCTTTTTCAGAGCTTTTACAAAATTCACTGGGCTGTCAAGACGATAAAACCTGTTTCGAAGTATGCGTGCACATTGGTTCTGTTAGTAACAAAATAACAGACTGAAGTAATACCGTAATTTTCTCGGTCTGAAATCCCTCTACTCCCTCATTTTTCACGTCTATAAAAATCCGAATTAAAAAGGTCTGAAAATGATAGTTCGTGCAGGCTCATTAATTTGATCAGAGCATACAGTGGCGGAAAAAAGATAGCGACGAAATTGTTTAAACGTTTTCTATAAAAGTATATCCCATTATCTAATAAAAAGCATGCAAGAACAAATTTCAAAATTTGTACAAAATGTAAGAAAATTTATCGTATATTCTTCCGATCGGTTTGTAAGACTATTAAGCGTATTTTAAGCTATTCCGATCCAATGGGGTATAGTGCAAATAAAAACTTTATTTCACCCTACAGCCCGACGTTTCGCCAAATTTCCTTGGCTTCTTCAAGGGCGACTCTGTATTTATTATTAAAAATTATAAAAATACAAAAACAACATTAATTCACTGGCATAAACACAAGAAACAAGAAGGTAAACAGAAATTAGAGATATTTTACTTACATTAAAAAGGTGTATTAAGTCATTAAATAAAAATTATAAAAATTGAAAACTATTGGAATATAAATTGATACCATCTCATGTGGTAAGCTTGTCAAACTAAAAGTAAATAAACGATTATAAACATAAGAGACACAGACGATATTGCTGCTGCAACAACATTAAAAACAATTTTTTTTTTAAATAATACAAGCAGTCTTTTGGCAATTTGTTAACACAAAACTAAAAATCCCTTACTAAAAAACGGTGCGTTCTGCCTTTGTGTAAGAAATAGAGATTGATTTAGCGCTTTAAGCGGATTTCGCAAAAGACTAGGTGGCGTTCCGACGAACATTACTTTGAAAAATTTTTCAGAACTTGTGAAAAAATGCAGACGACATGGATGTTGAAATCAAAAAGAATCGATACGAATCCACCCAAAATTTGCAAGCATGTAACCCAGATGTTTATTTCAAGATTTCTGTTTTCTATCCGTTTATTGATCATATAATAATGGAAAAAGATACCCGATTCACTCAACATAAAGCGGTCTTCAGAGGTTTCGTTTCGTGTTTGCAACAAATCACAGTGGAGAAAATGCCACAAATTCATTTAAGCTTGCTGAATTTTATAAACCACGTTTTCTAAACCAAAATATAACTTATCCAAATTGCTGCAAAATATTTTCAACTGTCCACGTTTCCACTTCAACAGCAGTACGCACCTTTTCAACTCTTCTTCTGCTTTAAATAACGCTTAACCGTCTTAACGGTTTTGGCGGTCCAACATAGCTCGACAGTCGTTTCTTCTGGAACTGGTGCCAAATGGCAACACCACAGAAACCCAAAACGGGCTCCACTTGGTACTTCCATGGAAGTGTTGGTCTCTCTCTTCCTCTGCGACCACCGGCGGGTGCCGAAAATAAATACTTTCTGGTCCGGAGCATCTTCATTGATTCACACAACATGGCCTAGCCAACAAATCCGTTGGGTTTTAATTCGTTGGTCTATGTAGGTGTCCGCACATAGCTCATACAGCTCGTTGTTGTTGTTGTTGTTAACAGTGCTTCGCCCTGCCCCAGATTGGACAGGGTTACAGCTCGTCATTAAATCTTCTTCGGTACTCGCCATCGCCAACGCGTAAGGGTCTGTAAATCTTCCGAGCAACTTTCTTTCGAATACCGCCAGAGCCGCCTCATCAGATGTTGTTTGTCGCCAAGCTTCTGCACCATAAAGCAGGACGAGTACGGGTAAACGTGACTTAAAGAGTGCTATTTTCATTCTTCGAGAGGGCTTTACTTTTCAATTGCCTACTCAGTAGCACTTGTTTGCAAAAGCGATTCTTCGTTGGACTTCAGGCTGGCATTATAGTTGGGGCTTATGCTGGTTCTCAGGTAAAAAACTCTGAAGAGGTTAAAAACTTATCTATGTAACTCTACCGGGCAAGTAATTAAAATGTTGATATGTACATTAGTTTTACAGTTGTTGAATACCCTATCTTATTTATCCCTTCTTTTTATACAATTAAAAAGGGGTTAAATGGTTTAACGCCGTTGGCGGTATATGAATATGTGTCCATTACAACTCCAGAAGTACCTAATTAAAGAAATTTATGTTGAGCAAAAAAGATTAAAACTCGCTTCATAAATAATATTTTTTTGACTTGTACATAAATACAAGGTGGCGCAAAAGTAAGCTTCCGATGTTCAGCATATCGGTTGTGGCACGTGCAGTGTGTGCTGTTGCACCGTCTGTTGGAACCACATGTTTTCCAATCCCAATTCATCAAGTTGCGGCAAAAAGAACTCGTTGATCATTGCTCTGTAGCGCTCACCATTCGGAGTAACCGTTTGGCCCCGACCGAATATTGGTCAAATAAATAGTCAGCAATATTCCGCGTTCTGGAGCAGTGTAGCGTAACATTGTTTATTAACGTGTATTTCGCATGTGTTTACTACACAAATGTCAAAACAGAACTGACTTTAGGGGCCAATCGCAAAATTTATAGCATTTTCTGATAGGAGGATTACTTTTGCGCCACCTTGTATATGTATGCGTAAAAACATGCAGATATGTTCAATATGTAAAAACTGAAGTGTATAACAACGAAGAGATTATACATTATAGACTTTCAAAAAAAAAAAATGGATTACACACTAATTAATTAAAGAATATTTTTTAAATTTTAATAAATCATGAATAACCCATGAAATAAACAAGTAGACAGGAGATATTTTATGGTAAGGAAAACATATGCACATACCGCCCCCCCCCCCCCCCCCTTGCCAAAATCCTGGCCACTGGACCCAACCGAACAGCGAGATTAGGGCAGTAGGATACCCAGTATCTTATATATAAATAGACAAGATGAATGCAATGTAGAACCGTTTTCTGCTAAACTATAATTCTAAGGTATACAAATTATATATGTATAGATAGGAAATTTTGAGGTGTACTTTTATCCGTAAAGAAAAAAAATTTAAAAAATCATTTTAATATAAAAAATTTAACATAAAAGTCACACCACCACACATTCACTTATTCACACTATAGACACGCTGTGTGTGTGTGTACTTGCTTTTTGTGTACTATGCTGAATCGTGAGCATGGCCGAGGAGCTGCTTTGTAGGAAAAAATTAAGAGCCGTAGTAGTGTGCGTAGACTTGCCATGCATGTTTTTGTGTTATTCGTGTGGTCGGCTCTCACTGTGAGTGCAAAGAGTTGGTAGTGGACCAATGAAAAATAAGTATTCGCACTATAGATACTCTGTTGTGTCATGCATTTTTGCTTTAGTCGTTGTTATTGTATTGATTACTGGCTACGATGCCCAGTGTCAGCTGCTCTCCTGAGAGCACGAAAAGTTGCTTTGTTGGATACATTAAACAAGCAATGTAAAATATGAGCAAATATGTAAAATTCATTGCTGATACCTACAAACAGGGTTTACAAAAATAAAATAAATGATTATTCATAAAGAGTATTAAACACCGAAGAAAATTAAAGAAAAATAGAGGAAAGGAAAAGAATTGAAAGGAAGGAAAGTTAAAGGAAAGAAAAGGAAAAGGAAAGGAAGGAAAGGGAAGGGATAGGAAAGGATAGGAAAGGAAGGAAAATTAAAGGAAAGATAGGAATGGTAAGGAAATGAAAGGAAGGGAAGGGAAAGGGAATTAAAGGAAAGGTAAGAAAACGAAGGGGAAAGAAAGAAAATAAAAGGAAGGGAAGGGAAAGGATAAGAAGTTTGAGGAAAGTAAAAAATAAAATAAGAGAGTAAAAAAAGAAATCAAGGAAAATAAAAAGATGTTAGAGGGAAGGAACGACACAGGAAGGAAGAAAAAAAGGCGGATAAAACATACCTACAGCAAAAAAATAAAATAAAATAAAATAAAGTTTATTGGTTGAATTTCAACCACTGGGCGAACTCTAGTATATACTAATTTGTGGAAAGTGATTGCACTAATCACTTTACTTTTAAAATATTTTAGAAGTGTGGTACATCTCTTCATTTTCAAATATATGTATATCACTAAATATGTCTTTTTTACTCAATAATCTATTTTCTTCTTATTTTTTCTTCTTTTGAAGTCTAGCTTAGAATAATGTTTCTTTGAATACATAATTTTTTACAACAAGTGTTAGAGTGTTACAGTTACAGTGCTACAGTTCGGCCATCCTGACTTGCAATCGCCCCGATTGCTTCCAAATCTTTATTTTCCAACCACGCTTTTAAATTCGCCGCTTCCCACACACCCTCATATGGAATCTGAATAACCTGAAATCCTCCAACATCTGTTACCAAGTATCGGTCATTAGGTAAAATTTTAGATATGCGATAAGGTCCTTTATATTTAGGAATGCTATTTTTACACACTCCTGAACTACTAACAAAATTTTTTACTACCACGAAATCTCCTCTATATATTTTCGAAACCCTATTACAATCTTTTTGATTTTTATTATAGTCTTGAAGTTTCTTTATAAACTGTAGCACTTAAACTGTAACACTCTAACACTTGTCAATTCTTAATTCCAATTTATTTTTAACTAATCTATCAAACACATCTCTCATAATTTCCAAATGCTCTTCTTCTCTTTTGCCGCAACCATTATATCATCTAAATAAATCGCAACTTTACCAGCACGTACTAAATCATCGAAAACATAATTCACAAAAAGCTGAAACGTAGACGGCGCATTCTTAAGCCCAAATGGCATTTTACAAAACTCAAATTGTCCCAAAGGAGTTACAAAAGATGTGTATTTAATGAAATCTTCATCCATTCTCCCATGATAAAAATCACTTTTTAAGTCTAAAAGTGAAAATATAGTTTTATTCACTAATCTGTATAAAAGATCATCGATTACTGGTATCGGATAGTTATCCTTCAACGTATTTTTATTTAATGTTCGATAATCTACACAAAGTCTTATATCTCCTGTCTTTTTACGTACCAATACTATTGGAGAAGAATATTCTGATTTACGTGGTCTGATCACATCCTTTTCGAGTAGCTCATCTAAAATCCCTTGAACTTTTTCTCTCTCATTCTAAGCTAATCTCCGCGGAGGGTAATGGAAGGGCTTTTTATTATTTAACAAAATTTTCATTTTACAATCAGTTTCCGGTTCATCGGGGCGTTCGCAGTACAAATAAAATTTTTTGAATATTTCATCAAATTTTTGTTTTGTTTTCCAACTTATTTCATATTTTCAATAAATGATTCATCCTTATCATATATATTATTTCTGTAAGGTCTTTTTGTGTTATTTCCTAATTTTCTGCTCTTATTTGGAACCAATATTAATAAATAAGGTATCGTTTTAAAGGTGGGGGTTAGCTCTACATGCAAAACCATGTTTTAATTAGCGAAGTGCTTTTGTTTAAGCGTATTTTATAAAAATAAATTCTTTAAAATAAACGATTGTGGATGCACAAAAAAATCAATTTGTACTGCAACGCTATTGTGACTGTGAAATTCAGATGCCTCGCGACATCTACATTGTGGTGGAATTCAGTTTTATGCTCGCAAAAGAAATTATGGCTGATTTTACGGGTAATGGTGAATCTTTTCACCATTGGGTAACACAATTTTATAGTGTAGCAAATACTTACAACCTAAATGAAAATGTAATGAAAGCGCTTATTTCAACAAAGTTGAAGGGGCGAGCTTTGCGGTGGTTTTATTCGCGATCAGATGCCATGTCACTTAGGCCCGGTTTTTCAGTCCTTGGTTAAGCTCAGTTTAAACTAAGTTTGCTTAAACTCGGCTTAAATTTAAACTCCAGTTAAAATGCAGAGCGGTTTTTCAGTGTGAGTTTAAGGCCGCTTTTAATATTTGCTTTTTATACGGCAACATTGGTTTTTTCTTTATCTAGATACGGCAACAGATAATATTTGTTTACATATTCAACGCCATTGCTTCTCCTCAGTATTGTAATAGTTAGCATTTCGCCAATTTCTGCATCACTATAATCACTTTCGTCAGATGATATATCCAGTATTTAATTAAATATAAAAATATCGTCCTTTCTTAATTGCGTTCAGCTTATTGTTTCACAACCAAAACCATCAAATATGCAAAACAGCTGACAGGTTAACTAGAGTTTAACCCCGCCGAATTGACCGCTTAAACTACGTTTAAACTTCGTTTAAAGTTGACTGAAAAACTGCGCAACAAGTTTAAGCTTAGTTTAACTGACAAATTGAGTTAAACTTGACTGAAAAAGCGGGCCTTAGAGTGTTACAGTAACAGTGCTACAGAAGAAAATGTTTAGCAGATTTTAATATGATATGAAACAAGGTCTTTTCAACCCATATATGTACGGGTGTATCTTACAACTTAGATTAATTTATATGACTCTTATTAAAAAGACTTAAATAAATAAATAAATTTTGGCCCCCTTTCCTCGCACATCAGTGTATCTATTGACCAAATTTCGGAAAATTATTTCTTGTCGACTATATTCCGTTTAGGGTTGTTTACTTTTTCATAAATATTAAAATTGAAAAATAACATGCCACTCTTAAACCTTTTGCCTCTGATGTAAAGTGAAATACGTTGGAGTTACCCGTAGATTAAAATACTATTATCATAAGCATTTATAAACATAACCCACTTTTATTAAATTGAAAATTCATTTATGTATTAGTATGTGGGCATACTGTTTAGTGCAATCACTTTTGAAACATATTTAACAATCCCGGAATTTCGATATGCCAAAAGGTCCTGTTAATGCTAACCGGTCTATAATTGAATTGCTTATTCACCATTTCGCTTACATGATTTTTCTTTCAGGTGTTTTTTTAAATTTATTAGTTGATTTTTTTTCCTCTGTAAGATGCAGTAGATCTACGCAAGTGGGTCGATCTCTGACAGGATCGCGGTAGTAGATAGAAACGAATTATTAAAAGTACAATTAGACAAAAAACACCTAACGATAGTTAAAACATAGTTTACAAAGGAATGCGGAATGCATTTCGTTCGGTGTGCAATCCAAGGTATGCAATCCAGTGAATGAAAAGATAGGGAGGCAAAATGGGAATAATTACAAACTACAAAAAGGAATAAGGACTGCAAAATTTGCATTCTTTATTCCAAAAAATGGAATAAAGGCTGCAATCTAAAATTTTGCAAACCAAGGAATAATTATTCCAAAAGATATACATTTTTTAACAACTCTGCTCCGTAGTTGATTCGAAAATTGCTTATCCATCGTCGTCTCCATTTGTGTCGATATGATATTTGTTTTAAACATTTTATAAAATTTAAAGTTTGTAGATATTTAAAACAAAATTTAGTTTAAAAAAGCTGAAAATAGTAAAAATATACTGTCTGAGATACTGATTTCGAGCAGCGATGCACACGTTCTAAACGAAATGCTTATCACCTGCCCAAAACCGCGTAAGTGATGTCCCAGTTTTGCGGGCTTCCAACTACAAATTGCTTCATTATAAGATAAATAGTGACTTTATATAAAAAGTACCTCGCCTGCTTTCGTCGACACTTGGACTCATGGATGCGGATTAATTACGTTTATACGGATTTTCTTATCTCGAATTCGTGGGATTGCTGAAATTCCTGTGTATTGAATGCCCCAGGCCACACGTTGCAATACAAGTTATTAATTAATTCATTTTTTCTAGAGCTGTTTGTATTCATTGTGTTTAGATAGATAAGTATTTAGATATGTCGTATATGGCAATGCACATATTAGACCGTTTTAGAAATATTTTTTCTCCTTACTTTCAAATACATCCAAAACATTCGTCTGGGTATAAAAAAATATGGGTTTTTAAATGTGATCTCTTAATATTAATGCTGGTCGGGTACAACTAGTCGATTTATGACCCCTGCGGGTTAGGGGATTAAAATATGCCCAAAGTAGGCATGCGGGAGGAGAAGTGACATGACCTAGAAGGTTCCACTGGTCATACCAAAACGCTACCAGGACAAAGTTTCTAATCGCCATTTACCTACGAATGCCCAGAGCGATTCCTTCGCATGCGGTTCAAGCAGCTCACTACTTCCAGGCGCTTGCAGCCAAGTATCCTCTGGGTAACCACCGAACACCCGTTTGGTGGTGAGCTAAACGTGAGAAGGCGACAACCTGGTAATGCCACTCTTACATAATCGTTTTAAGGGATTGCTGGGGGGATTCAAACAGCAGCGTCTGCTCACCATATTGTGCGGCTGCAAACCTCTGTCTTGGATCAAGCGGCTCGCTATACAAAGGTGTAATTGAACTCAACCTCCCGCGAAACGGGTTGAGAACACCACATAAAGCAACGTCACAATGAAATCTAACAAAGCCTCGGATATAAGACCCCTTTTTATAGATGACAACACCCGAAAACGAAATAAGGATTATGATATAAAGGCAAGCACCTGGAATGTCCGGTCCCTTAATGGGGGAGGTGCCGTTGCCCGGCTGGTTGAGGTCCTGAGGGAAGCAAAAGCTGACATCACCGCCATACAAGAGATGCGATGGACGGGGCGAGAAAACACGAAAAAAACTCCTTGCAACATCTACTGGAGTGGGGATGTCGACAAGCGCAGATTCGGCGTGGGATTTTTGGTGGGAGAGAGACTCCGTCACCGAGTACTGTCGTTCACACCCAATAACGAGCGTCTCGCCGCAATCCACATAAAAGCACGATTTCTTACCATATCGTTTATCTGCGCTCATGCGGAAGAGAAGGACGACGTGGAAAAAGATGCATTCTACAAGCATGACATCAAAGTCGTGCTTGGCGACTTTAACGCCAGGGTGGGTAAGAAGGGTGTATTTGGCCCCGCTGTGCGGAAGTTCAATCTCCACGATCAACCTTCGCCAAATGAATACAGGCTGATCGAATTCGGCGGTGCCCGAAACATGGTTATATCCAGCACTAGGTTTATGCACAAGAAGATCCGTCAGGCTATCATCATCATGAAAAACACGCAACCAGATCGACCACGTTGTGATAGAAGACCTAACATCAACTCTGGTCACTACGTATAGGCAGCCAAGATTCGTAAACACCTCTGTACGACAAAACAGGTGCAACAAAAACCGCAGGGAAAGCCAGACGTCGAAAAGCTGCAATCGCAACAGTCCGCTAACTATTCGAATAAAAAATCCATTTATTCGAAGGCTTTAAAAAATTCGAACAATATTTATTCAAATAAATGACAACTATTTGAATAATAGGTATTCGAATAGCTAAACAAATATCACTACAGCTTATGCGCCAAGCAGATACAATACGGCGATACGTTGAAAAAACTGACAGCTAAGTAGAATGTGTGTGTTTGTGTGCGTAACAACAGATTCGACGGATACGGCAAAGTTGATTTTGTTCTAAATTTTGACGTACGAAGGATACGTCGACGGCGAAGTACGTCGACGGCGAAGTACGTCGACGGCGAAGTACTGCACACGCTTGTACACGCAAACATACATACATACATACAAAACATGAATGCATGCCCATTAGGGTGGGTCGATTTGTATGGAAGAAAGTTAACCGATATCGCGCCATTGATTTTCGATAGGGTTTGGGCTCAGGAAAAAAAAGTTCCACTACGCATACCCAAAAAAATTATTTTGGAGCCTGCGAAATTTTATTTTTTGACTTTCGATTTTTAAGGATTTTTTCATGACCTACTAAAAAAATTTTCATTTGATTTTAAAATTTTCATGCATACCCTGTCCGACCCAAAAATGTCCGCTAAAAACGTTGGCGATAACAGTTTTTTGGAAAAAAATTTTCTTTTCGGGTTTTGGAAAAGTCGATTTTTCGACCAAAACAAGTCCCAAAACCCGAAAATAAAATTTTTTTTTCAAAAAACCGTATCGCTAACGTTTTTGGCGCATAATTTTAAGTGGGACAGAAAATATGAGACAAATTCGTTTTCATCAAAAACATTTTTGCATGTATGCTGAAAAAACCCTTTAAAAAAAAAATAGCGAAAGGGTAAATTTTTTGACCAAAACACTCCCCAAAACCCAAAAAATATATATTTTTTTTTAAAAAACTGTTATCGCCAACGTTTTTAGTGGACATTTTTGGGTCGGACAAGGTATGCATGAAAATTTTAAAATCAAATGAAAAGATTTTAAGTAGGTCATGAAAAATTCTTAAAAATCAAATTCGAAAAAAGTAAAAAAAAATTAAATTTCGCAAGCTCCAAAATTATTTTTTTGGGTATGCGTAGTGGAACTTTTTTCCTGAGCCCAAACCCTATCGAAAAATCGATGGCGCGATATCGGTTAATAAATGGACCCAGTCTAATCATATCTCATAGCTACAAGCGAAGACAGTGAATTTCGCTTCCGACATCTCTCGCATTTCAATACAACTATTCGAATACCACTATCCGAATAATACTATTCGAATTTTTTGAAACGAACATTTTTATTCGTTTATTCGAATAGTATTTATTCGAATATTATTCGAAAATAGTCCCCCTACTAGCTGATATGTATGTGGCGCTCTGCTTATGTAGGTGTGTGTGTATGCAAGTGCTTTCCTGATTGTTATTATTCGGTAATCGTGAATCTAAACACGATGAATGCCATCAATCGGCAAAAGACGAACGGAACTGGGCTTATCATAAATATACACAGTAGGAGTGTTCCAATCAGGAGTGATCCAGATCCAGATAGAAATTTTGCATATAAATGCAACAACAACGTTGTGATCTTGATATTTATCTGGATCAATTTCTCTGTGCGTTTAGTTTTTTGTAGTAGATTATTTGACAGTCAACCCTTATTTGCTTGGTAGCACAGACACACATACATGTATACACAAACAAACATGCACCTGATCCGTACCGTACCCCTGAGATCCTGATCGTAATACTGATCTGGATAGCTGATGGGAACGCAACTAGTGTCTACAAAACAAAATAAGTGGTTATTCATGTTAAATTTATTTTAGCTCAGAATACTGAAGACGGTTGTAAAATCGTTTCGTTTGTTTAATCTGAATTTTGAATGTGAATTTTAATGGTTTTATGTTTTTTGAAAAATAAACGCAGACTCCCTGAGGAAGGTGCAAACAGCAACAAAAATAGTAGGAGGAAAACAGGAAGGTTTATAGTAACTTTTTGCGTTTTGGGAGAGTTTTACATCATTCTCCCTTTTAGGGCGATTGTCTCTGTTTAGAACAGGGTTTCCCGACCTTCGTTTTGGTGAGCCTCCACGGACTATAAATACTATTTTTATTTACTTTTCCAATAAATACAAAAAACTATTAAATTTTTAATTAAAATAACTAGTTCTCGTCTCGAAATACCTCTTCTTTTAATTCGCAAATGCAAGTCAACGTGTCGCCAATCATTTTTTTTAAGGAAATTCGATATTGAATTAAATATATATATATATCAGGTAGTACCTATTGCCAAAAGTTAGGAGTGTGGAACATACTTTTTTAAATTATGCTCAAGAACAATAGCTTTTCAAAAAAATTTTCTTCTTACCGAAATATTTACGAAAATTAAAGGAAATCACTTTAAAAGGGTGCTGCATCGTATTATTATTATTATTTATTATTACGGTTTTCAGGCCTCAAACTTTGAATAATACATTTATTAACTACCCATATATAAATAATATTGGAAATAATTATGCTGTCGGAATGCATGGGACTGGCAGTTCAAAGGACCAGTTGGGAAGCAACTCTTGTTAGGAGGTTGGAATTGGACGTGTTTCCAATCCTCCAATGTTCCACCGCTACAGTTTGTTTCGTTTATGGTCTGCATAAATTTTCAAAAGGGATGGTCCAAAAACTTTTTTTTCTCGTGGGTTGCCTCCTTAATGTTACCAAAGAAATAAAAGGAAAATGCAAACGATTTTTCGTCATCCCTTGTCAAATTTGGTTTTGAGACAAACCGGTTTCGGCGTTGTGCCATCATCAGTGTCGATTTTCGTTCTGATCTGTTGTGGTCGTTTGTCTTGTATTTATAGTAGGTAGCAGGTAACGTCAGCATGGGTGTCTGTTTGTGTACGTGTGTGCATGTGTTGTGTGTGTACATTCAGAAACGGGGGTGGTTTGCATCGATCGGTTTTTTTGTGGTTGACTGAGGCAGGTAAAAGTTGCTGATTTTTGTTGTTTGACCTTTTTTGCTCGTTGGTTGTTTTTGATCTTTTGCTGTTTTGTGTTTATTTGTCGGTGCGTGTGTGCTTGTTGTACCTGAGTGGTTGCTTTGTTTTTTGTAAACCAATTTTAAAGGTTCGAATATTGTGTCGGAAACAGTGTTTGTCTGTTCGTTTATTATTCTACCGTCGAATGTTTTTTGTTTGTAGATTTCCATGTTTTCGAGTACGTTCAGACGTCTGCCTTTTGCTTGTACATGTAGGACCTTGACTGTTTTTTTGATGTTTCCGGGGGGGCATTTATTCTCCGCCATGTGATTCGCAAAGTTGGACTCTGGTATGATGGTTGGATTCCGTATCTTTTTGTTGTAATCTCTAATGTGTTCTCCAACTTTTACCTGCCTCAGTCAACCACAAAAAAACCGATCGATGCAAACCACCCCCGTTTCTGAATGTACACACACAACACATGCACACACGTACACAAACAGACACCCATGCTGACGTTACCTGCTACCTACTATAAATACAAGACAAACGACCACAACATATCAGAACGAAAATCGACACTGATGATGGCACAACGCCGAAACCGGTTTGTCTCAAAACCAAATTTGACAAGGGATGACGAAAAATCGTTCCAATATACATCAATCATTCACCCTGTCGGAAAAACAACAAAACAAAATAAAAAATGCAAACACTTCCGCCCCCTTGGTACCGTTCTATTTCCCCTGGAACACCTGGTATAGAAATCATAAAAACTTAAGAAGTGTTTCCATTTACTATCAAACTTTTTTTGCACCCAACACAAAATGCACATGTAAAATATTTTCTACGGTTTCTACCTTTTCTATACCCAATGCCATGAAGTCCTACAAGAATATTGAAATCAGCTTTACACTAGGGCTGTCCGGATACTAGTGCGTTTACCCTACATTGATTTGATAATTTTTTTTCAATGCTTTTGACTTTTATTTATACAAATTCTTACATACAAATGTACACATGCAGTCAGTACCCAACAAGCAAAGCAAACTTAAAATTAATCTTTTAAAAGCTTTCCGAAATAACTATTAAGCTTACAAAATTCAGAATTTTCGTTTATAATAAAATAAACGTTGTGTAATTGAAACGACATGTTGATAAAAAGCTTATTAATTTAAACTTACAAAAAAGATTTTAAGGGAAGCTTTCTAAAAGTTGTTGTTTTTTAAACTTTATTCAAACCATATTTTGTATATTATTTAGCTATTGCAATAAAATAAATAACTAAGTTGTAATCATACATTGAATGCTGCAACTTAAACCAACTATTACCAGTTTGCGAAAGTGGTTAAGATGCAGCCATGATTTTTGCTTTTTCGCCGTCATTTATATGAGAATGAAAAGAGTTTGAAAAGAATTGGAAATATTTTAAGTTGAAATGAAAAAAACTGACAAATACTTTTGCTGAATTTTTATAAACATTTGCATTTCACTTTTAAATTGAAATTATTTGTAAGTTTTTTCTTGAAGTTTATAAAAATTTTAATTAAAACTTTCAAATAAATTAAAACTTAAAAAGCTTACATATCGCTTTTGTAGCAAGTTTACTTCAAATTATTTTAAAAAACATTTACAGAAATGATTGTTGGGTATGTACAAATACACGTATGTATGTATATACAGATGTTCGATATGATGGGTGAGCCACTATCACTACTATTATCAGTATCAACGGAAGAAATGAGGTGGTTTCAACTGTCAAGAGATCGAATGTTGATATGTACATTGATGGGGTTTGTAGAGTTGAAGTATCATAAATATATATGTGAATGATTTGGGTTGGCAACATAATGCCAAATTTTTATTAGTAACCTACCAACCATGGCTATCCACTTTTTGTTTATTTCTTATCGAATTTCTACAACATCTCTATTTTTCCTCTATATTGCTACTGCAATGAGTGCGATTTAATAATTAAAAACAAAAGGAAATAAAACAGCTGTTTCTATGAATAAAATTATCTGTCAATGAAAGATATTGTTTGTTTTGTAGAAAAAAAATTGTACATACCCGTGATTTTGCAGAAAAAATACTTAAATTTAAAGAAAAATGGTTTGTAGTACCAGGAAGCTGCGTTGAAGTTCCAGTCAGTAGGTACATGGTGGCTTTCAGTCCTGCGAGAAAAAAGGCAATCCAAAGTAGTCTGATTCCGTAAATGGGTGCAATTTGTGGGATTGGCTTTGTTTACTTGGCAGAGAACTCCTTAAAACCAAACATCTGCAAGATCATGCTCTTCAAAGTGGCGTGGGGAAAGAACGATGTATTAAGGCTATTCTTCTTCTCAGACGGATCTTCGCCGTCTTCGTTTAAAAATACATAACTGATGTTTTGCTTACCTCTTCAACGTACATTCTAAGATTAGTACTATTCCCTGCAGCGTTATAATATAATATTCTTAATACTAATAATATTTAAGGTTCAGGTGAACAAAAGCACGAGGAAGTGAGAGATTCTATAGAATATCATCTTTAAAGACTGAAACTCTCGAATGAATACTGGGTGATATTCAGAAGGAATTTAAGTTTACGGACGGCAAATTTTGAAAAAACAGAGGGGGGGGCCGGGGGCTAAGAGGAAGACTTCCAGATTCTGAAACTACTCTTTATGTTATCAAGCTTTTCTGATAAACCAGGTCTCTGGCTCATGTCCGGAAACAGGTAGCTTCAAATGTGGTTTAATCTAGTCTAATTTTTGTAATATTTCCTTTCGTATCATTTCACTTAATTTAATTTAGTTATTGCATTTCAGTTTGTTTTGTTTTATTTTATTTACTGCATTAAATTATTTTTTTATAACAAATGAAACTATCAAAAAAAATGTTGGTTATTTTGAAATGATTTATGGTTATAGCAGTCCACAGGACGACAACCCCGGCAGTGCCTAAAAGTATGCAGCCTTTGCTGGTCTGTTTGTTTTGGGAAATTATTTTAGTTAGAGCGGTGCAGATATATTATTTCTTTATGACGTTTCTGAATAAGTGCGAGGCTGATGCAAGGTCACGTCCACGACATGTACAAGGGGAAAGTGGATAATATCTCCGCCGCCCATACAAAACTATCCACTTTTTTATCTTCATTTGTGGATAGCGCGACCCATGTTTTATCCACTTTTTTATCCGCGTGTGGTTGGTAGGAAAGGTATTTACCTTGAGTTTTCAAATATTAAGTTTTATAATTTTTAGAAATGTATTAATAATTTATGTAGTACATATATAGATATTTATAAACGGAAGTTAATTTATTGAAACCGTTTGAGGATTTTCGTTGTGGAGATTATAAGATTGATATTAAGGTGTATTGGTACATAAATAAAATACAAATGAGCATTATCTCATATGTTAAAGTAAAAGTAATATTTAATTTGTTATGCATTTGGGCTTAAAATGATATAAATTCCGTTCTGCTTGACGGGAAATCGTCGAAGCAAGTAGGTATTATTTACATATCGTTGCCCTTTTGCCAGAATCATAAATGTGCATACAATTTTTTTTTTTTCGAAAAACGACTAAAACTTTCTTCATTCATTTGGATTGTATATTTCCGTTGCCTTGGAAGCAAGGTGTTCGGGATTTTTGTTTTTATATTTCAATCAAGGCGAATTCATATAAGGTGATCCAAGGCGAATTTATAAAGGTGACATTTTCCCATCAGCTGATTGCTTCTTCTTCCCTGGCCCAAAATGGGGAAAACACGCGAAAGTTTCAAATTATTTCTTTTGTTTACATAACCATTTTTTATTTACTTACGAATTTACAAAAATTAGAACAGGTGCGTGAGGAAAAACTTTGCATGGGAGACTTGACTATAAAAAATTATATACTCCTACATCACCGAACCATTTGTTGTTTATAGACGGTCATTCTATTTTCTGTCTCAGTGAAACCAACTCTAGTCAACCAACTCTAGACAAATACTATTATTTCCAAAACTATTATTTCCGCGTAAACTCTTATTTGAAAAATAAATTTTTTTCTTCATCGAATAATTGTTATGAAGCAACGTTTATTCAATAAAACTTATAACTGTTATGTCTCTGCTTTCTATGTACAACGATATGAGCGTAGCCAACATTCCATGAAGAGGGTAACGGGAACATACAAATTCTTGTGTATATAAATGGATATTTTTAGTTTAGAAAAAAATACACTTTAAGAAATCATTAAGTCCAGTCATTCAGCTTGGACATAAGAAACTCGCCATTCATATACTGATTTAGAAACATGGTATTATTTTAGAAGACGTTTCTATACAAATTTGTTATCAAAAATTATGGAGGGGGTATAAAAATACAAGTTTTGGCCTAAGTTTTAATAATCCGAAGGCTGTACAAAAAGTTTTTTTGATAGCACAAAGTATATAACTCGTGAGTTAATAGTGACAAATTGTTAAAAACATACATTTTAATTGTGATTAAGCACATGCGAATTCTCGAAATCATTTTGTTAATAACTTTTGATAGAAGTGTAATAACTTATTTCCGCTCCTATTTTATAGAACGAACTAGGCGATCGAGCTTGGGGACGTGGTCTACGTTTTTGTAAGACTTGAAATGTGATACTCCTGAAATGTATACTTTTCCCTGACAGCCTTTCTTTGAATAAGTTTACATTTAAAAATTATATTTACGAAATAGCGCCCACCCCGACACAACTCCAGATCTTCTAATGTCAAATCAGAAATCCTCTTATATTTCTCAGTCATAAACAAAGAAAGTAAATGTAGTGGACTGCCCAATGTAATTTTTTTTTACATTACAACCAAATCGTGTTTTAATAATAGAATTAGTTTGGATGGACCTAATAATATATTAATCTTTTTATGGAGCTCAATGCAACATCGAATTTCCGGATCGTTGTATTCATTGCTGCTTTTGGAAACTATTATGTGACTAAAGCTTACGATGGCTATCTGCTTAAGAATATTGAAACATATTGAAAACACATTAGAATGAAAATATATGTACATATGTACATATATGCTTCATAACAATTATTCGATGAAGAAAAAAATTGATTTTTCAAATAAAAGTTATTTGTCAACGTTTATTTTATTTTTTGGAAATAATAGTTATTTGTCAACGTTTATTTTTGACGTTGCTGGATAACTGTTATGGATGAAAAATATTTTTTTTCGTTGCCAAAAAAAAATTTGAATTTGAAATAAATTTTGTTATTTCCCATATGCTCCCACTGCTCATACATTTCTTGCTGCAACTGTTTCATCGTTTGACACTGGAGGCACGCCGTCCATTTATCACAACGTGGTAGAAGATCTGGATGCGTGATTTTCGATCGGAGGACAGCTATGTTGTCTGGTGGATCTTTGTGCATAATCCTGCTGGTGGATATGATCATGTTTCGGGCACCGGCGAAGTCGATCTTATGGGAAAAAGAAGAAGTGAAACCATGGCACAAATATATAAAAGTAGTTCCACTTCTTCTTCCCCGCCATAGCCATCATTTGACATAAACTGTGTTTGTGACATTTCCTTTTGAAAATGAGGTACCGTATTTAGTTTTTATATTGGTGTACATTTTTGGCGGACATTAATAAAGTATTAAATACCTTAATCTATTTTTAGCAACATAAGCTGTATATTTAGAAATTGCACAAACACCAGATCTACGTGCAAAGAAAGCAAAGTAAAGTTATTCCGACTCCCGGCGGTACCGATGAACTCTTCTCCTGGATATATGGAAAATTTAACTCCTCATGCTAAAAAATTTGTAAATTTAGAAGATAAAATTTTGAAAAGATTTCTTTTGGGTAGGACGTATTTCAGTATACGATATTTGAACAGAATATATAATCAAAATAAAAATGTATCCAAAAAAAATGAAAAGAATTCCAACATAATTACAAAAAAATTTACTTTATTGTTATTATTTGGCGCTTTTTATGACGGTAAGCTATTCCCGAACGTTTTTTTTTTGGTTTACAGGTGTAAGAAAATATCCTTAATGTCTCAATCTGTTCATTAATTAACATACTTGTTTCTGCGCTGTGACAACAGATGTTCACACTACATGAACCATGAAAATAAAGCTAAAAATCGCTTTGCAAGGACATGAAAAGCATTGTCTCTGCGTTAAAACCCTTGAAAATGTTTTATTTAAGTATTAACGAAATACAAATAAATATATATATGTTGACTTGGAAGCAGAGATATATAATTTGTACCATTTACAAATTTTAAAGCAGTTGCATGGGTCCGATATTGTAAGTATTTTTAATTTTGTTTCATTCAAAGAATCCCTTTAAATATTAAAAAAATTGCCAAACAAAATTATTTCTGAGGTGACAACGCTCTTTGCACAACTGACAGAAGGTGCGAATGGCAACCAAAACAGTTTACGTCAAAGTGGAAATACCTTGATTTTCTTGTACCATGAGTGAAACTACCTTTATATATTTGTACTATGGTTAATACCATTGTATACCATGTCAAATCTGATATCTAAAGCAGAGACGTCAAATTTCGAAGAGATTTCCTCACCTATTTTTTTATATTCTATTTTGGTCTCATCCTGCATCACATTCTATCATTCGTTAGAAGATACGAGTGCGCTTTGTACCGGATGCGTCGCCATATTGATGTAAACAATGATTCCATGTTGATGTGGTTTTGACAGATAACATATCACACTTGTCAAGGCGAATTCATATACCTGGTGATGACATAGAAACAGCTGATTGCTTGTTCTTCCTGCACATTTGTACCTCAGAATGTCAAGAAAGGAAAATGGGAAACGATTTGTTAACATTTACCCAAGGCGAATATATAGATGGTGATGGCAAAGCGAATTCAAGCATATTCGCCTCAGATTTTTGTACCCGAGAATGTCAAAGTGAAGAAGAATAATAAATGACAATCAAACGGACGAGCAATGTCTGTTTACGTTGCAGAAAACCGAAAATGCATATAGTTGTGTTTAAAAGTGTTATATAAGTTTTATTTTAATAGTGATAATGTGAAGTGCTTTCATATTGAAGAAAATGTAGGGCAATATTATACATCCAACGTCAACTGTAAAAACTGCACTAGAAATGTCGATATTGGTACCCAGAGACGCGTTTCGGTCCCAGGAACCTTAATTGGTAATTGTTTCCCTTAGAAGACAACTGCTAAAAAACGTCCGAAACTATCGGGAAAGGTATCAAAAGACGCGTTTTGACCTCGGTAACAATAATCAGGAAGCGGATTTTCGAGTTTTTGTTTCAGTGAAGAGATATTTGCAATCAAAGTGGAAAATTTTCTGTAATTTTTATGTCCTTGTTGTAATCACAGATTAGGGTGTACCGAAAAGTGCAAAAAGTGTGTTGGACCGGCTAAGGGTTATTTTTTTGAAGCGCGGCAGAAGGCCGCCTACGCAGAAAGCTGTTCTGCACATAAATACCTTGGATCAAGCCCCCTATTTGGAATCGGACATGGGTCATTTTTGGGGTTTTTGCGAATAACTTTTCACTGAAACAAAAAACTGAAAAACCGCTTTCGGATTATTGTTACCGAGGTCAAAACTCGTTGTTTGATACCTTTCCCGATATTTTCGGACGTGTTTTAGCAGTTGTCTCCTAAAGGAAACAATTACCCGATTTTCGTATGTCTTGCATGAAATTTAAGTCACAAACACACAATTTAATCATTTATTTTATAAACTTATTAGATTTTTATGTGTATAATATGAGAAACTCCTAGCATTTTCAATGTAAACAAATTGTTTCAGATTTTCTCTTAATGACATTCGCAAGTACTACTGCACGGGAAGAACAAGCAATCAGCTGTTTCTATGCCATCACCAGGTATATGAATTCGCCTTGCATTTACCATGGTTGTCCCTTAATATTTTCTTTTACTTTGACATTTTGAGTTACACAAATCTGAGGCGAATATGGTTGTATTCACTTTGCTATCACCATCTATAGATTCGCCTTGACACTTGTTTTGATACACAATGAGTTAATACATTATATCAAAACGGGCGAAAATTTACACCACTGATTCGGCCCAAGGGCTGCTGATAACTAAATATATTTGTATGCATGTGGGTACACATGTTCTCGTATAAAATGTATATGCTTTTATCTTTTAAACTTTTTTCCGCCTAGTAATATGTGGCCTGTGCGTAAATAAGTACAGGTGAATGATCGATTCAAAAAATGTTGATGCAATTTTCTGGATGAAGAGTCTTCAGGAAAGTGATTTCTACTTTATTCATCTTTTTTGTATCGAGCACAAGCAGTAAAATGTTAAGACGCGTTGAACGTAAAACATACTGTAGTTAGGAGTGCAATCAAAGTCTGATGAATCACGACAAATGAGTCGGGCCCAAACAGTTGGCAAGTCACAAATATCAATTTATCTACATAAACTATATTAGAGAAAGATATGTATATAACATATATAGAACTTACAATCAAGATCACAGCCAGCTATAACTTATAATATAATGATAAGAAGCGTACCAAATCTATCGATTTGACTTATTTAACTAAAATCCAGAAAAATTTCTGGAAGGGTAAACACTAGTAAATTTAACACACAGTTATTATCGTCGTAACTCAACAATTCACTGTCTATTTTCATAGACCCCACTTTCATTAATTATTCATCATCCGACAAAATTAAACGCGGACAAATAATTACATGCACGAAATATTTCGCCATTACCTCCAGAAGAAAACGAAAATATCTATAAGACAAATGAATATATCTTACTAAAGGCAAATGTCAAAATCAGCAGGTATCTCATAAATGTCTATACATTAAGCTGCGTTTACATGATCAAAAAGCTGACAGTTTTTTTAATTTAGAACCTTCCCTGCCGGACTGCTGTTTGATCAGTGACAACTCAGCTGATACTCAGGTCTTAGGTAGTGAGGCATCAGAGTTATGATAAGATTTCTATGGCGCTAGTGCAAAATCTTATCGAAAAATTTATGTACGTGTGAACCGCTTGCGTATGTGTGCCGCTGTTGTTATTAACAGTGCTTCGCCTTTTCGGGGGTTCGATGTCAATTACGGGGTTTACAGGCCGAGATCTGAGGAATCTGTCTACCGACTCGATATGGAGGTCGTTTAGAGACCGCATATGGTTGCGCCGATCAAACGGCAAAGTAAAGTAGTGCCAGATCTCATCATAATGCTTACGGAGATGTTTCCTTATGTCCCTAGGGGGGGAGCTTCATCCAATAGATGACGGTTTGGATGACTAGGTCTGTGGCAGTTCAGTAAAAACTGTCTGCTACTTGGTCAGCTCTTGCACGCCTTTTTCGTCAACTTGGGAAGTCCAATGCTTACTTGAGCTAGTATCAAGTACAGCTTTTGTGCTCCCCACAAAGGAACCACGAGAATAGAAACAATTACCATTAATTTTAAAGCAAAAAACTTGAGTTTGTGGACAAAAAAAAACCGGAATATTGAAAATATGTGAAAATAACGAAACTGTGAAGATAACGAAACATATTGTGACGATTTCGATGATTCCTTGATTATCAATCCTGGGTTCGATCACTATAAAGTCGAATAAACACACGCACAGATAATGTAAGTAATAGCTAGTTTTATTTACTAGTAATAAACGCAAAACAATTTTAAGAGTTTGATAACTTTACAGTAGTTCACTATTGAACGCTTAAAAATAGACTGAACAACCTGCAATGCTTGGTCACCGCCTTATATAGTCCAACAGGGTACTTGCCTACGCACCGAGAACTTTCTTGGTTATTCGCTTTTCGTGTTCTGGAAGGGTCGGTGTTATTTATTGGAATCTCCTCTTTGCATCGTATTCGCAAACACTCGCGCTATCTCTCTTCCTCTTCCTAGTTACACGCTTGCATGCATAAGCGTAGCCATCGTTATCTCAGTTGTGTGTTAACTAGTGTTATTGAGTTAGGGAGTGTTATTGAGTTAGGGATGGTACATGCTTGAGAATAATCGCCACACTGCCCTCCACCTAAGTCTGATCGTCCCGATCAGACACATTTCCCAAACCAAACGCTGCTAGACGCTCAATGGTTGGCACTGCTTTACCAAACCTCATTTCCTCCAGTGATTGAAACTCCGACATCAATCCTCTCCTGCAGAGATTCCCACAATGTATTGCAGTGTCACATATTCCAACCATTTTGTCCGTTCTTAATCCCGAATGGATTTGTGCCTTCACTTTCGTTCCCAGTGGTACCCGGCAAACATTCCTGCAGCTCGTTTCTTCAGGATTCCGTTCCGTTCTCTCATGCCCATTGCACTGGTTCACATTATCCACTAAGTTGCGTTGCTTCCTCGGAACATGACCACCAGATGTTCGTCTTTTATCCTCAGCACACCCTGCACACTTAGTAATCCATTTCCTCACAGTTTGTTTGCAACCGATCCAATAGAACCGCCGCTTTACCTCTTGCAGCGTTTTCTTTATTCCCATGTGCCTTCCATCTGGGCAACTATGCGACGCTTTGATAACATCTGGAATTCTTGCCTTGGGAACAACAATAAGTGCTCGATGATTCCGGCCATCTTCACTTTCCCATATCCGATGCAAACACCCAGATATTAGCTTCAAATTACTCCATTGTGTCCAGTATGCTTTTGCGATGCGACTCTCTCTAATCATCTCTCCTCTTCTTGGCTGTTTGTTTTCCTTTATTCCTTTCAACACACGTGCCAAATCTGGATCTTCCTCCTGGCCTTGCCGAATCTTCTTCAGGAGGCACCTGTCCATGAAAGCCTTTGGTCGAGGAGCTACCGGTGCTTTACGAGGCTTCTGTTGCTTCATCTTCAAGATCACTCCTTTGGTAGTATAGCCTTTATTGTGTCCAAAAACCAGAGGAACTTCTTGGCCGTTGTAAGTCATAACCCTGTTCCTTACGTTGATGTGAATGTCTCTCTCAGCCAAGAAATCGACGCCAATGATGACTTCGTCGACAATATTCGCTACCAAAAAGTTGTGATACGTGGCCACATTCCCAATCACAACCTTGCATTTCACTTCTCCCAGGACTTGCTTGCTGTCACCAGTTACTGTCCACAACTTAGCTTTCCGCAATAGTCTCACCTTCCCGCTGACCAAGTCACTCCGAATGATGGAATGTGATGCACCAGTATCCACAGTCAGCAAGCGCTCTTTCCCGTCCACGTAGCCTTCAACAGTAACATTACTCGCTTTCCGTTCGAGTTGTGACACAGAGATTATAGGGCATTCATCTTGCTCATCTTCTCCAGCTTTGCGTTTCCGTCCACTTAAATTGCCAGGATTACTGGACCCAGTGCCGCAATAACGTGCTATATGACCAGATTTTCCACACCTAAAGCATTTAATGGCACCATCACTTTTTTTCTGTACTCCGTTCAACGCTTCCAAAATTTTGTCTACCCAAGCCGGAGTGTCCACTTCTACGCGATGAGCCTTGTATGTAGGTTTACTCAAAAGCGAGGCTGTTTCCTGCGTCAGAGCATGCGATACCGTTTCAGCGAATGTTCTTTTGGGGCTTGCATATGTGGCCCGCTTCGTCTCCACATCGCGTATTCCATTTATGAAACACTGGATTTTCACCCTCTCCGTATATTCTACAGGTGCGTCCGCATTTGCTAGATGGGCCAACCTCTCGATATCCGATGCAAATTCCTGTAAAGTCTCATTAGGTTTCTGGAAGCGATTCTGTAGCTCTATTTGGTATATCTGCTTCCGATGTTCGCTACCATAGCGTCTCTCAACTGCACCCATCAATGCATCATAACTGTTCCTTTCGGACTCGGGAATAGTCTGTAAGATTTCTGCTGCAGGTCCCTTCAATGCCACGAATAGTGCTGCAACTTTATCTTCAGTGCACCAATTATTCACCGCAGCCGTCTTCTCAAATTGCAGCTTTAATACCTGGAATGGAACAGAACCATCAAAGGAAGGTGATTTTACCTTGGGAGTATTCGCTAAAGCAGTTGTGCGATTTAGTTGCAATTCCTGGATACGGCCCTTCAAAGCATCCACTTCGGCCTCAATTTTGTCCTGCCGTTCTCTGAATATCTCTTGCACTTCTGTTATTTTTGCATCTTGTGTTTCCAGCCGCGATGACATATAAGTCCTTTGTTCTTCTAGTTGAGCAGAGATTTGTGATGAAACCTGGGTAGAAATTTCCGTCGACATTTCCAAAAAACGAGTCTCTTGTTAATACAGCCAATATCATGTTTGTGTCGACGGTTGCTATTGGACTCGAAGACTCCTTTCTTTCTTCCATTTTTGTCGGTGCCTCCTCGACAAGATGAAAAACATGATCATCAACGTTGATTCCTTCTGCTTCCATAGCCTCTCGCAATCGTGACTGTAACTCTGATTTATTGCCTGTAGTGTTTAGTCCCCGTTGTTCCAACTCATTTTTGAGTTGCTGAATCTTTAATTCATTCAGCTTCGCCATGTCCTTGTTATCCTTAAATTCACTGGTATTTATTCAACAATACCGCTTCTGACACCAATTGTGACGATTTCGATGATTCCTTGATTATCAATCCTGGGTTCGATCACTATAAAGTCGAATAAACACACGCACAGATAATGTAAGTAATAGCTAGTTTTATTTACTAGTAATAAACGCAAAACAATTTTAAGAGTTTGATAACTTTACAGTAGTTCACTATTGAACGCTTAAAAATAAACTGAACAACCTGCAATGCTTGGTCACCGCCTTATATAGTCCAACAGGGTACTTGCCTACGCACCGAGAACTTTCTTGGTTATTCGCTTTTCGTGTTCTGGAAGGGTCGGTGTTATTTATTGGAATCTCCTCTTTGCATCGTATTCGCAAACACTCGCGCTATCTCTCTTCCTCTTCCTAGTTACACGCTTGCATGCATAAGCGTAGCCATCGTTATCTCAGTTGTGTGTTAACTAGTGGTGGGAGTGTTATTGAGTTAGGGATGGTACATGCTTGAGAATAATCGCCACAATATTGAATAACGGAACGATAAATGTGATGTGAATTGACTGAGAGATAGGCCATGTGTTTTTGTGCCTGGCAATGTGGTCTGTGACCATAGCAAGGCTGGGTCGCGGCGCCAATTTTTGGCGTTGATACCTTGAAGCCAGCGCCATAGCCGGTATCAGCGCAGTGCGTTAACGCAATTGCGTTAAGTGCTTTCTTGGCGCAATGATGCCATAGTGCTAGGGGCGCAGTTTATGGGACATCACCGAAAACTAACACTAAGCGTTTGTAGGGGGTATCTAGAGACACGTATTCATGCCAGCATAAAGAATCCGAAGGCGTCTAACTTTTTTTACCGGTTTAAAAATAGTTTGCAAAACATGAACTCAATGACGCCAGCAGCGCCAGAAACACCTTCAACTCAATGGCGCCAGTGGCGCCACTTCAGTGTAACGAGACCAGAGCAAAACATAAACTCAATGGCGACGGCAGCACCAGAAACACCTTAAACTTAAAAACAACAGTAGCGCCACTCCAGTACAGCGGTGTTTTGTAGTAGTTTAGTGTTTCTGGCGCTACCATGATTTAATGATTTATATGGTTGACGCGAACGGCCAACAACACGAAATTACCGTTTGACGTCGGTGAATTCTTATGTCAAAATGCACATGTGAGAGGGAACGCGCAAAAACGATTCGCCTATTTTCTAAGCTTTTGACATAAGGTGTGGATGAGGAAGAAGAAGACGCTATGTCATTTGAAGCGACCATATAAATTATTTGATCATGGGCGCTACTGGCGGCATGGCGTTACGGAATCACAAATAAAGGTATCAGCGCCAGTGACGCCAACACCAGTATCAGCGCAATTCCGTGAAGCCGCGCAGCGTTACACACGTTTAGACCATAGCCATAAGCATGATCCAATAATAATATTATATAAATCATGACCATAAGCTGTGAATTAAACTCCAAAAAAAAATTAGAAATCCATATTTTTGCAGTATATATTTTGCAGTATATATATTGTGTAAAGGAAATTATACAGGAAAGGTGTTCAAAATGGATCCAGCTGGAATTTCGGATCCGTCCAATTCTGAGTTGTCATGCCAACTACAAGCGCTGAAGGATGCATTGAAAGCAGCTAATATATTACCTACAAATAATTTATCAGACACAAATGCAAGTAAAAGGATAGGAAAAAATACCGGCTTGGATGTATGTTTGACAGGCTTATTAACACAATATAAAAACGACGGGGAAGGAATGAATCGAATATTGCAATTGATTTACCAGATAATCAAAACGTTTTCAGAAGATAGTAGCTCTAGTCAACTAAATAAGATTATAACCATTGAATTTGCCGAACTGCTGGTAGAGCAGATGTTTTCCAGCTCATGGAATGGAATATTAATTTCAGATGCATTACTATGTTTGAAGTTGTATTCCAAAATTCTTGATGACAAGACAATAGTGTGGCGACTTTGGCAGAGATTTCTCAATAATGGAAAGCATGATAATCATTCAGAAGCTTGTATGCATGTTCTTATTCAATTCTACGATGTATTTAAAACAGTTATAAATTACTTTAGTGTTAACCGTGATGTTGAGCAATTCATTTACAAACTACTGATAAGTGATGAACGAGAAAAGCGAAAGGCTGCTTTGTATTTGATAAAGAAAGTGCATATTCATGCCGATGAACAATTATACACCTTCTGGATATCCTACATTACTCTACTAGAAAACTTAGAGGAGAACCAATCCCATCTTATATTACCATCTTTGTATAGTTACAAGCAAAATGATATTAAAAATGATGTCAACTTGCAAATGTGGATAGATGCGCTCTATATTAAAATACTGGCACACCAAAACATACTGGTCACCCGCTGGGCCATCGAATATATACTGGAATCTTTTACTTGTACACAAATAAGTTCAAAGGTTTTGTTGCAATTTATAATTGCAAGCAATAATACAAGTTTATACAATCACGAGGGATACTTGATACCTACGGAAAATATGCAAACGTTTTTATATGGTGATATTATGCGTTTCATGGAATGCATGGCAAAGGTTAATTTTAAATGTGTTCCCTTACACTTTTGGCTCACACATATACATATGTGTAAAGGGATTTCTAGTAGTTGTAAGTACGAGTTGATTTTAAAAGTCGCAGCAAAAATCCGTACACTACAAAATCCATTCATTCGAAAAAAATCAATTGAATTGTTCAAGAGTATATTTTATAAATGCATTTCGTACATGCGATTGTCTGAATATGTTGTTCTGATTGAAACCATGTACAATGTTACGGATCCCTTCAATAATTTTGAAACGTTTTCTCTTAAACTGTTAAAGTGGCTGGGTAATGATGAATATATGTCCATAACACCAAGATTTTATGAGATAATTTCCAATAATTTAGATAGTACACTCACATATGTTCATCCACATTTGAAATGTGGACACGCTAAGAGATGCACGGTAGAGCTATCAAGTACCACAGAAAAAAATAATTTAAATGAAATTGCTAATTATTTAATAAATGGCAACATATCAATAACTGATAATGCTATATGGATATTACTAATGATAGTATTTGAGTCTGGCAATGCAGAAGTTGTGCGAAATATTTGCCAATCGTTTTTTGATTTGAATTTGGATGAACTTTCAGACAAATCATTTGATGGACTTAGTAATGATATAACTTCGAAACTATCTCATGGAAACGATACAGAAATATTCGTGCGCAGCAAATTTGCTGATTTTTTTGTTAAAGAGTATTTAACAACATTTACGGACTTATCTAAATATATAATCGAGGCAGAAGATATTTTGGAAATGGGTTCGCATAAAACACTGCTGAAACTATCCCAATTATTAGCTAATTACGGAGAACAAGTTACAACAAGTATTATAGACTCATTTTTAAAAGAACTTAAGCGATACTCTCGGATGCCAACTTTCTGTTACATTGTGTAGGTAAATGAAAGCCTAACATATAAACACTATGCAGCATAGGTCTACGCCAATGTAGCTCTCTGCAATTTCCACCAACTTCGGCTTTATTAAAATTATTTGAACTAACTTTTTATTAAAATATGTGTCAAGATATAATACCTAATTCCTAAAAATGTTTAGGTTTTTTACTCAGAATTTTTTGGAGTATAAAGTATTGTAGCTTATTCAATATCGTAAACAATTTTTTTTCTTGGTTGTTGTTGTTGTTGTTAACAGTGCTTCGCCCTGCCCCAGATTGGACAGGGTTACACTGAAATAACAGCCCTTGGCCGGGTGAAAAAACCCGGGTCATTCCATTGACTTGGGCATTTTCTTCCATACAAATTTATATACGTAAGTTTTTTTTACAAGAGCGCAGGCTTATGCTTCCTATTGTACATATGTACATATATTTAATGTTTTTTTTATTTGGCCACGAAAAATCCTGTTCCAAATGGGGTATGCTGAGCAAAGGGGAGAAAATGCCCCTCACCTTTTTTCGCTTTCGCTTGAAAATTCTTAAAATTTATCACTTTTTTAAAATAAATAAATAATTGGCGCGATATATACCTACGAGGAGATTAAAGCCGAGCTTCCCTCCCTACAGTTTTTTGGCAATTCTTATTTGACTTCTTATTTTAAGACCTCCTGCAAAATATTAGGGAAATAATTGGAGATTTACGTAAACTAGAACAGTTTTAAAAAATTTTACCATTAGTTTAAGCATAAGGCGATTTACAAATTTAATCAACGTAAACTAAATGATCCGAAAATACAAATAATTCTGGTATTTATATGAAATGGAGTTTGTATTCTTTGTCTATTCTAACAATTTTATTGGAAAATTTAAATTAATTTACAAAAGCTCAACTTACGGAGATATTTAAAATCGGTTGAGCTGCATAGTATTTTTATAATAGCCTTAAGCAAACTTTGTAGTTCCGGTGGAAACAACGCACACTTGTTTGTTGAGGCGTCCTAATGTGTTTTTGTAGTATGCATTTATCCATATAGTATATTATGTAACATAATATTTAATCCTATAGATCGAATAATGTACTAGAATATTTGAAAAAAATATGTACATCATGCGAACTGGTGAACTATGCTAAACAAATGTTGTGCATAGATCTTGAAAATGTTGGCATTTGTGCAGCAGTTTTGAGTTCCGGCGTTGTTCTTGATGAAGAAACTTACATCAGAGGGATAGTATTTGGAGAAGCAAATTTTGGGGATGCAAGGTAATAATGTCATTACATACATATACTTGTTAATTAAAATACTTACTTATTTCCACTAAAGAACTGAGGAACTCTACTTGTTAAAAATAACCAAAAAGCAGAGTTCGCATCTGCACCATGTTCGTTCAATGTATATTGACTCAGTGCCGGTTGATTTAACTAAAGAAACAATAAATAGTTTACTCAGCATACATAAAGCTTTGAGCGTAAAAAAGCCGAGATATTTTGAACATTCTATGGAACATCGTATAAAGTTGCGAATACTAAGGGCTTTAATAATAAAACTACAATTAAACCCAGAGTTTTATGCAGAAGACCTACTGAACACTCTATTAAACTATAATAACCAATTGAATGTTAATTATATACAGGAATTACTTGTTGCGAAATTTTTACCCAAAATTGAAACAATTCTACACAAATTTGACGAGGTAATTCCAAATGCAAAGAATGTCATAAAAACACCCACTAATCTAAAGAGCTGCTTAAAATAATGCATATTTTCCATTCCAGATGTCGAAATACACGCCTAGTCAACAGGTATCTCTTATAAGCATAATTCATTGCTACTGCATATTGAATATCTCCACAGTCTCCATCTCACTACGTAATATTATAATAAATAAACTTGTCCCGCTTACAATGGGTGCCCATTTCCAGACTCGTTTATACGCTCAGCTAGTTATTTACAAAATGTTTGATGAATATAAAGCGATAAAGTGTGTTTTGAAATGCAATTTTTTTATTAAATAGTTGTTAAGATCTTTCTCCTTTTTCTTTTAGCAACAAAGCATATTTCGAATCGGAAGATATACATTTGCAAGAGGCAATAGCTCTTGCTGTTGGGCCCCAATTAAAAGAATTGCTAAATGATGTTCGATTATTACTGCCCCATATATATTTAAAGGATCCTGCCGAATTTTGTGACGTTGTAATGTTTATTACCTCAGCGCCATCTGAGGAATATTTGTCAAATTTAGATTATAAAAAGTACGATGTGCCAAAACGTTTATTTTCCAAAAAGAAATTCTTTTTGACAAAAGAGACACCAATACTGGAGCAAAATGATAGTGCTTGTACTAATTGGAATAACTTACAGCGCAAAATGAACCCAGAGAGCGAATTTCACACTTTGAGCCGGCTTGGGCAGCCGGATAAATCGACCGGTTTTGAGGTAAAAAGTTATGTAAAAGTATTTATAGGTATCACTCAGATAATGCAAAATGACGTATGTATGTATATAGATGTTTGTAGTGGCCAGCCTCGTTGATAAAATTCCAAATCTTGGCGGTATAGCGCGAACATGTGAAGTGCTTGGTATAAGAAATTTGATTTTAAGTTCCAGAAAACTTGTTGAGAAAGAAGAGTTTAAAACCGTTAGGTAAATATCATAATCATTTATGTGAGAATTATAATTTCTATATTGTGTATACTATACGTAGCATGACTGCTGAAAAAAATCTGAATGTTATAGAAGTCCGATCATCGGATTTGAAAGAATTCTTCAAAGAAAAGCAAGCTGATGGTTTCAAAATTATCGGTGCCGAACAAACAGTTGATAGTGTCAACATTATTGACTTTGAATTTCCACAAAAATGCGTTTTGGTATTGGGGTAGGTATAACATATTACTCAACTTTATTATAAACCTACCTATATGCATGTTTGTTTCTATTTTTGAGGCACGAGAAGGAAGGCATTCCAAGCAATATTCTGGGTTTCTTAGACAAAACTGTCGAAATACCTCAGTTTGGGTTAATACGATCATTAAATGTGCACGTAACCGGAGCTATGTTTATGTGGGAATATTGTAAGCAACACATTGTTAAAAATACCTCTTCAACTGCGCCATTAAATCCTTAGCATTATACATACTTATTTAGGTACATACCTTTGCCATTCATTGAATAAACATTTTTGATTGCAGCTTTATTCCATATTTTAGAATAAGTAATGCCTAGTCAAGCTATTCCGGAATAATTATTACTCTTTGCATTCCTTAAGTGGATTAATAAAATTTAAAAGCATCTGTGGAAAAATAAAATTGAAAACAATTCCTCATGTAAATAAAAAAGTTCGAAAGCAATCTTTAGGTGAAAAGCATGGTTTGAAACAGTTTTACATACATTCGCCTATAAATTGCAGATATTTTAAAAAGAATTCGACAATTTAAGTTACATTACTATTTAGAAGAGAAGAATATGAACGAAATACGTGTTAATTTATAAAAAATATTAAATGTGAGTTATTGTTTGTAGGAAAGAACAGTAAAACCATTTGGTTTTTCTTTTATCATACCGGCCGAAGCACCTCCAACCCAGTTTTACAGAAACTTGGCCCAGTAACTTAACTGAAATATAACTTTAATGAATTATTAAAACCAACAATACAAATAGACAAGAAAGACCTAAGTATAGTTGATACATAGTAACTCATAGCACTCATTTCTTACTATGTATCAACTATACTTAGGTCTGCAATCAAATGAATAATTATTCCAAAGGAATGCGCCCATTAACAGCTCTGTTACACACTATACCAACTGAATATCATTCGAAACACAAATTTTTTTTACCAAATATCTACCGAATTTCAGTATAAAGAAAATACTATTCAAAATGGTAATCGCTGATGACAATAAAATAAACATAGTTCTTTTTTCACAATAAGCGAAAACCTTACCAACAGCGATAACCGTACCATTCATGGAATGATACTCATCGGGTCAAACAGTGTTATACTAATATTGGCAGTAATTTTCCAGATGTGAAGCCGTTCTGGTACTAGCACTTTCTGGCATTAGCCAGAGTGGTGTCGGAACATTTTCTTCCATTAACTAATGCGTTCTTATATGTTCATACTTGTATATATCGTGATTACAAACCAAATTTTAGGAAAAAAAACCTCATGAAATTTTAAAGAGCCAAGTGAAAAATAGTTATTTAAGTTTAGTAACAAATAAAACCTGATTGCAATTCTCCAGTTTTGAATTATGACGTTCTCTAGAAATGACACAAACAACATCTATAGACTTAAAAATATCGTTTGAATAGCAATTTATTTCCAACTTTCAACACTATTTGATTCAGCACTAGTTTTAAGTGGATATTTCAATGGTGAATTACCGACCAATGGAAGGAGATCGGCCACATTTGTTAGTTCTTCAACGTCTGTTACATGAGGCTTTAACGTTTCGCTGGCATTCGATTTCGTCAGTTGATAGTAGGCCGTATTACTATTCGTGATATTAACAATTGAACCAGTTAATGGTAGTGTTTCCAAAAGTTCTGCTGGACTGCTGAAGGCGCCAATATTAACTGGCGCAATGCCGGTAAGTACTTGGCCAGATATGTTCGTTTGTATAGGTAGCGGTACATTACCTAGATCAATATGACTCTGATTAGAGTGCGCGTCGTAAAAGGTCAAATCCACACGCTCCTGACTGAAAATTATTATGCTCATTAAAGCTTATATGCATGTGTGTGTTATTACTATTTACCTTTCGAAACTGGTTTCATTGTCATCAACTTCCGTTAATATTCCGATTTCATAAACAACAGCTTTGACAACATATCTAAAGTAATATCAATAGAATAATTAAAAATAAACATTACAATTCGGTATAAAGGGATAGCTTACAGGTTTTTTGGTGTATCATTGACACTGGCATCTATTTCATCAATTGTAGAATTATCGGTGCCGGAAGATTCGTCCAATACAGGTATAGTCACTGAGGCAGCAAAGAGCGCAGCCATCACAAAAATAAATAAAATTTGAAATTTAATCGTCATTTCCGTTTATCTCAATTAAGCCGACATGTGCTCAAAAGTAGTTAGTATATATTGTTTTATGGAATATGAGCTCGCTTCTTTTCAATCACAACTTTTTCCACCTGAATCAATTCGGTAACTCAACCTTTGATTTATAATTTACGTAGTTTTTATATAGATCGGAAAGGTCTTAGTTGAAATTGTTGCATGTGTACATACTTTGAAGCTTTTACAATTCAGATTAATTAACATCGACCGTTAATTCGTCGATTCAGGGGTGCTAATTTGGAACGTAGGGAACGAGGTGCGGAATACGCTGCATGGCTCTAATTAATTTTGCGCGTTTCAGAGATTTAAATACGAGCTCCTCAGCACCCCAAAATTACACATGTCTGACAATTGATAACTAAAGATCCCCTCGAGATGTTTTTGTATATTTACAAATGGGTTATTCCACAGTCATCGATACCGACTGAAGTGGAATTTAAGTTTAAGAGTCTTCCCAGTAGAACCAGAGATAATCGTTTTATTAATACCGGAGTACCCCCTTGAGAGTATTGCATTGCTCCCTATACTTCTGTGTATTACCATATAATTTTGTATACTCCCTTTTAACATTGCATGTCCTAGGAGGGCGAGTAATAGAAAACTCCCTTCCACCTCCCAAAAAACAATAATGGAGTTTTTGTTTTTACTTTTTCATAAATCGCAATCGCGTAATGAGGAGTTTTAGAAAACCTCTCAGGAGAGTAATGAGGGAGACATTTCACATTCCTCCTAAAAGACCAATGAAAGATCTTTGAAGAATCATGCCTCAAACCTTCTATGGAAGCAAATGAAGGAATAGAAGAAATGGAATAGAGCTCATACATAAATACCTCTTATATCCGCAAATAAGGGATTATGGAGAGCAATAGTTATTATAATTCTTCTTTAAATGGTCATCTAACCGCCTGGGCGATTTTGACCGTCCAACATAGCTCGCCAGTCGTTTCTTCGTTGCGCCAACTGGCGCCAATTGGAAACACCGCGGGATCGCAAATCGGTCTCCACTTGGTCCTTCCATCGGAGTGGTGGTCTCCCTCTTCCTCTGCTTCCACCGGCGGGTGCCGATAAGAATACCTTCTGGGCTGGAGCATCTTCGCTCATTCGCACTACGTGGCCTAGCCAGCGAAGCCGCTGTGTTTTAATTCGCTGAACTATGTCGGCGTCTGCGTAAAGTTCATACAGCTCATCATTAAATCTTCTTCGGTACTCGCCGTCGCCAACGCGTAGAGGTCCACAAATCTTTCGAAGAACCTTTCTCTCGAATACTCCCAGAGCCGCCTCATCAGATGTTGTTAGTGTCCACGCTTCTGCACCATATAGCAGGACGGGTGCGATGAGTGACTTGTAGAGTGTTATTTTCGTTCGTCGAGAGAGGACTTTACTTTTCAATTGCCTACTCAGTCCGAAGTAGCATTTGTTTGCAAGAGTGATTCTTCGTCGGATTTCTAGGCTAACATTATTGTTGGTATTAATGCTGGTTCCCAGGTAAACGAAGTCCTTTACTATTTCGAAATTATTGCTGCCAACAGTGGCTTGGTTGCCAAGGCGCAAATGCGCTGACTCTTTGCATGATGACAGAAGGTACTTCGTTTTGCCCTCGTTCACCACCAATCCCATTTTCTCCGCTTCTTTTTCTAATTTGGAGTAAGCAGTTATTATAATTAAAATCTTTATTAAAATTGTGTTTGATTCTCATATTGCAGCTTTTTCTTTTTTTTAAACTTTTTTTTCATTTGTTTAAATATTTTTTTCTTTTCTTGGCAGAGAAACTAGGCTTACTCAAACAAAAATTAGCTAGCAGTAGAAGTGGGAAAAATCTCTACTTTCGATCCAAAAATATATAGAAGGGAGTAGTCTTATTAATCACTTTAGGAGGTTTGCTTCAAGATTAGTAAAATCGGAGCACAGATGGTAGAAATCTCTGTTGATCTGAAAGGATGTTAAGGGGAGTACTTATTCATCGCTTCGAGAGATTTCGCTTCAAGTTCTACTGGGTTATTTGTAATAATTTATCGAATATCAGTTTTATTTCTTTCGGTCGCCATCAATAAGTATACCGAAATGATCAGGACGATGAGCTGAGTCGATTTAGCAATGCAACGTAATCCCTGAACTATTAATCATTGGTCGGAAGCAAACAATATCGGACCAATATAATATATAGCCCCATAAAATTGGTTTAACTTCTGGAATTAAATAGCTAGGAACGTAGAACTTAGCAACTTTTTCACTTATTACTAGAGATCGGATTTATATGTAAGTTTCTCCAAAGTGCGGAGAGGACAATCGGATGGTGATAGTTTATAAAATATTAATATCATGGGAATATTTCGCAACCAATTTTTATTTTATTTTTGTGTTGTTTGGGTTCTACCAATTTCAGAAATCTTTGACGTGCAACTCATAAGTCGAACTAATTTATAGACACATATGTTAATACATCTTCATTAAAATAGCGGAAACATCCTACTCGTAAACTTGTAACTCATTGCATATGTAATGTGGATTATCGCGCCAATATAACATATACAATCGGGGTTTTCGATAAACAGGTTTGAGGTTGCATATATTTTTAACTAAATAGGTAAACCATAGAACTCCCCACAGTGTGTACTTTTTAAATCGGTTTCGGATGTGAAAGTATCGAGCATATACTTGGATTAGTACCAACTAAGTACTTCTATTCAAGCACTTGAAAGATAAAGTACAAAATACAAGTAGTACTGCGGAATCGAAAGTAAATGACTATGTACTTATCTAGATGTGATTTTGCTTCACACATTTGGAATAAAAATGTGCATAAGTGTAATTCAGTAAATCAAGTATAGGTACATTCTTGACTTTTGTGAAAATATGCATACCCAGTAAACATGCAAAAAAATTTTCCCACCTTCGAAAAAATTTAAGTTGATATCCTACGTTATTCTCCAATTTTCCTCCAACCTTGGAGACATTTTGAGAGTTTTATAGTTCTAAAGTTGAGCGCCAACGTAATTATCAAATTGTTTTGCAATTGTTGAGACATTTTAAGAAACTGAGGAAAATAGAAAAAAAACAACGAAATTTACATAAATTTATTCATGAGACTTTAGATTTAAAAGGTTCCTTTCATGTCAAAATTAGCATACCGTTGTCCTATCGGATATATGTAGGAGGGTAATTTCAGAACGCGGATGCGAAAACCCAAGAACGCAATAAAACGCTGTTATAAAACCTTACAAACATGGGAGTTTTAACCATAAGTTATGCTTTCGTCTCCAGAAATAGACGCTTAAGTCGACTCAAGACGATTTCCAAGTGGGATGCCACAGTGTTCGCAATTCAATGCTGCTCATGTGAGCCTAACCCTCACTGTTCTTCGCAAATTTATAGAAAAGTTATTAGCAAGTGAATAATCGTCAAACTCGAAATTGAAGCACCATTGTAGATATTTAAGTTGTATAATGTTACTTACCTATCGTTTTCATTAACTTAGGTTTATGTACCTGATTTTATTTTTTTCAAATACGAATTTTGAACTTAGAACTCGATTTACGGCAAACTAAAAATGATGACTTAAGCGGTTATTATGTAAATATGTAATAACAGGGTGCTACGTTATGTATGTATGTGTGTCGAGAAATTACATCCCATATTTTGCAGTGGTTTCCTGTGACTGCCAAGTTCGGTTGTAGTTTAACTTCCTTCTTTCTGGTGGTGTGTCAGGGATATCGCTTTTTTAAACTTACCGAAGCGCGTTTTTGTCACTAATATCAAAAGTGGGCGTGGTTATCAACCGCTTTGCTAATTTTTACTAAAAATGTTTTTCTTTAGATATGATGTGATACGTCAAGTCCTCTTCGAGTTATGGCTTTCTAAACATTAGAATAGGCTTAGCATTTCTTCTTAGACCGAATGGAAGTACGATGGGCACTGGCAAAGTTCCGGGAATCAAGAACACCGTGTATTGCCAGCGTTCTGCTATTGTCATTTTCGTAAAATTTGATGTTTTTTTTACATATAAATCAGTTAAAAGCTCGTTTTCTAACTGCTCGGCTTCGTGTCCTCTGCCCAATACACAAGAAAGGAGATCCTAAATCTGCACCAATTATAGCGGGATCAGCCTGCTTAATATCGCATATAAGGCCATATCAAGCGTATGGTGCAAAACACCGAAGCCCACCGTTGACAAACTGATTGGACCTTATCAGTGCGGCTTCAGACCTGGTTAATCTAACATCGACCAGATTTTGACTATGCGCCAAATCTTGGAAAAAACCCAGAAGAAAAGAATCGACACACATCGCCTCTTTGTTGATGTTAAGGCCGGCCTCGACAGCGCGAAAAGGAGCTGCCTATATGCCGAAATACCTTCTGTCATCATGCAAAGAGTCAGCGCATTCGCGCCTTGGCACCCACGCCACTGTTGGCAGGCAGAAGTTTGAAATAATAAAGGACTTCTTTTACCTGGGAAACAGCATCAACACCAACAATAATGTCAGCTTAGAAATCTAGTGAAGAATTACCCTTGCCAATAAATGTTACTGTGGACTGTGTAGGCAATTGAGAAGTAAAGTCATCTCTCGACGAACAAAAGCCACACTCTACAAGTCTCTCATAATACCCGTCCTGCAATATGGCGCAGAAGCATGGACGATTACAGCCGCGGATGAGTGGGCCCTTGGATTATTCGAGAGAAAGGTTCTTCGAAGGATTTTTGGGCCTCTACGCGACGCCGACGGTGTTTACCGAAGAAGATTTAGTGATGAGTTGTATGAGCTCTACGCAGACATCGACATTGTCCAACGAATTAAAACCCAGCGGCTACGTTGGCTCGGCGATGTAATCCGAATGAAAGAAGATGCTCCGGGACGGAGGTATTTTTTTCGGAACCCAAATATGGAAGCAGAGGAAGAGGGAGGCCCCCACTCCGTTGGAAAGACCAAGTGGAGAACGATCTGCGATTGGCGTCAAAATCGTTGAGACGGTTAAACAAATAGCTTTAACGGCGGTTGACCTATATATGTATGTATGCACGCAATAGCGTGTGATAAATTGAGGATTTTCGAGTAATTTATGATTTTCGATACGGTTTAACAACGCTGCAATGTGCGAAAAAACTTAGATTATAAATGCTTCTGAGAGTTCAAACGTGGGAGACCAGCGTGCAGAAGAACAAAAACAGGCACGTGTCAAGTGGTGCAAGGAAGTCGTGTTCTCCCCCGTCCTCTGCTTCCACCGGCGGGTGCTTGCTTACCTGTATCGACTTCTGCGTAAGGCTCATAAAGCTCATTATATTTTCTGCGGTACTCGCCGACGCCAAGGCGTAGGGGTCCATAAATTATAAAACTACGACACTGAAATTGGGTAATAGGAAGTCAAATGTGTCTTAACGAATTAGTCATATGGAGAGTGTAGTACGAGACTAGTTCTTGCATACAGTTCCTTTAGTAACTAATGTTGGGTTTCATGTGCATCAAACGCTTCAGGGAATCAATTAACACAATTGTGTGTGTACTAGCTTGAATTGGAAAGCTTTCATGCTAACTGTTCGATGAATACTTCACAAAAGCCTCAGTTCATGTTAATATTTAAACGCAATTGAACTTGAGGTAGCGCAAACTCATCAAAAAGTTTTGAAGTCACGGTTAAATTCAACGATTGGAAGATGGCAGCATCACACTTTGTGGTAAGGGATATGATATGGATATTAAAATATATATATATACAGTAATCATAATGATATTAATAAAGAAATCGGTTTCAGATATTTGGCTCATTATGTCTAATGGTATTAGCACGCCCAACAGAAATTGATGACATATTTGCTGAATATTCAAGAATTGTAAACCTTTATAATTCAGAAAAGCGATCGCATATAGTGAAGCGCCGTATATACGAAGACAATCAAGATGTTGGCTCAGAAAAAGTATCTCTGAAATCAATAATTGGAGATTTGGAGCAAAATTTTATTAAATCGGCATCTGGTGTTGCTAATATTCAAAGCCAATCAAAGGACGATGACGAAAAGAATCCAATTTTCGCTGAAAACCATTCAATACTTAAACGGAAAACGGAAAACACTAAGTCCGTCGATATCATTCCACATAAGGAGGAAAATGTTAACTCAGGGAATAAAACAACCACTGAGTTAATTGAAACAACAACTGATAATATTTCTACTATGGAAGTTAAGTCCACTCGAATGTACACGTCACTCATCTCACTCGAATCTCATTATGGGGACTTGCCTGCTGTACCCGGCCTTGACGTGAATCAGTCTACGCTTAAAGATGGTAATTCCGATGCAACACAACAAGTAACGCACACAACAACAAAAACAAAAACCAATGAACATTTAAAAGAAATTCCGGAAAAAAATGGGAACAATGATCAGACCAAAACAAGTCACCATTACAATAATCGAGTTACTGAACAATATAAAGTAGGGACCGTTGCAACCACAACTGCGCCACAAAAAAATGCGGAAGAATTAAAAGAAAGCGAAGCAGAACTTAAGGAAAAAGTAGCCGAAATTGAAGCAGAACCAGTGATATTATCAGCTAGAGTTTAATACAAATATTCATGTCTGGACAATGGACCTGCACACATACATACATATATGTATATGTATACAGAACTGTTTGAAATTTTGTTTAAAAAAATAAGCAATAACTACCCAGTGGGAAATGGGGAATGATATGATGTATGAAAAGATATACAAAAATTTGTGTAAGAAAAGATCAATTCAAAAGTAATCGAAGGACTAATGTGTCGCTCTATTTTTAATTGTAGTACTACATTTTTCATTTTTTTCACTGTGTTTTATGTTTTGTTAAGAGAAGGAGGAAAAAATTTAAACTTCATTTAAAAAAAAATAAAATACACATTGCTTCTGTTTGAGTTCTAGTTACCTTATATTTATTGGGTATACTCATCTTCACATACGACCAGCTGCTCGACATGGCGGGATGAGTGAAAAAAGTTAGAATTTATCTCATCGGGCCCAGCAGAGCTCAATGGTAAAGCCCCTCTTACTCCTCAAAGTTACATCAAAGGGTTAGATGTACCTTTAAGATATAGTATGCGGTGCTGTGACCTCCTAGCTGCCAGCATAGTTAAAAGGCACGGTGTCGCGCAACACTTTGGACTAGGAGGCGACAATCCTTAGCTTTTAATGTGCACATCATGTTTTGCATATAATGCTTCCTTTTTCTCTTAGATAGTAATGTTCGATGTAATTTGTCCCATGTAACTCACGATTTCATTTATAAAAATTAATTCAAGATAAAATGTGTACCTAGTAATGTATCTTTACATTTACAGAAGTAATGTATATTTTGTCGCTGTAGAAAAATCTATGCATGCTTTTATATATAGTATATAGGGGATATACATTACTTTATGCATTCCTAAACATTACATTTTCCCACTGGGTACCTTGATATTGAACTATTGAATGCATATACATATCTACATACATAAATAAGACTCAATACGAAAATACTCGACTATCGATGTGAGGAAAATTTGATACGATAAATATGCAAATACACATCATATGACTTATTTAAATAAAGTAATTATGAGTAAGACACAAATTAAAAAGTCAAATAAAAATCTCACAATTATTAGGTGAACAATGACTCAAATAGTTCCCCGTGTTACTATCTATTTAATACTTAGCGACGTAAATGCATTCAAGCATGAATTAGAAAAGCCCTCACATTCTGAATACATATAAGCATGCATGGGGTTATAATGGCATTTCCAGATATCGATCAATTTGCCAATGACCGAAATTCCGAGATAGCTCTTCAATTTAGCAAGAAAATATTTTTGTTTTTATCCAATGTACTCGTATATGTTGTTACACGGACATGAGACTTGTTCTTCGTTTAACTGTAGGTGTCTTCTTTTGGCATCCCAACAGTTTCGTGCAAGTGCGCTTTAACAAGTTGATCTTTCAATCGAACTCCGAAAACAAGATTGAATGACGATGATCACGTAGACTGATTACTTTGATTTAAAAAAACGCGAATAACCTAGGAAAAATAGTTGCCTCTTTCCTTCTGTTGCTCTGCCTATAAATTTCTAAACTGACTGTTGTCCCACGACCATAACTTTTCAGATCTCGAAATTAATGTTCTATACAATTTTCGTTTTGATCAAAAGGCGTACAACATAAGGCCGGAAATTTGTAAAGTTTACAGTTGGTGCTTAAACGCTTTGATCTTTTTTGGCCGCTCCTCTGCTAAAATCGGCTGTCAAAACATGACCTTGTTGGTCCTTAATTCGTGATTAATATATAATTTACTGGGATGCACATGTATCTTCCCAACGTCGTTACAACAACAACAACAACAACAACAACGCTTCTTACAAAAACTCCAAGATGAGATGGCCATCTTTTTTCACGACTTTCGAGAGTGTTTTACGACCGCCTACTCAGTTCGAAACAGCACCTGTTGGCGAGAGTGGTTCACCTTTGCACCTCTCGGCTGACAAATAGACGAAGTACTTCTCAATTTACATCCAATAGGATGGGACCATAGTGAAATTGCTGTAGGAGTCGGCTCAGTTGATCAAATAAATGGATGTTTCGTATTATGGGGAGACACGTCGCATGTCGGGCAGACATTTGGTATGTCGGGGTTCAGTCTGGAAAGGTAAAAGTTTAACCTGTTACAATATCCAGAACGAAGGTGGGCCAGCATGACTCTTGCCTCCCTAGGCGAGAAAATATGATGCCGGATATCATCATAGTGCTTACGGAGATGTTTCCTAATTCTCCTGGGAGGCGGATTTTCGTCGAGCAGGTGCCTATTCGGATGTTGCGGTTGGCTGCAATTGAAAAGGAATTGCATGGTCAACATCTCATTATGCTTTTTAACACCGAGCATTTTTGCCTCGCTATGAAGATGGTGTTCAGGTGGAATAAGGAGGCATCCCGTGGCAGTTCTGAGTGCGGTGTTTTGACAGGCTTGCAAGCTCCTCTAGTGTGTGTCTGCTAGCCCCGGCGACTATATAGGTGTCGCATAGCTTAGAACCGGCTGGCCAATTACCTTGTACGTTGCCAGCAACGTTTCTCTATCTTTTCCCCAAGTGCTGCCAGCTAGTGACTTGAGGATTTTGTTGCGGCTTTGTACTTTGGTGGCAATTGCGGCGTAGTTGAACATATTATCAAACGTGACCCCTAAGATTTTGGCATGTGTGACAGTCGGAAGCTTAGTGTCGTCTGCGTGAACGTCTAGTTCCTTGTTCACCTGCGCTGTCTACGTCGTGAATAAGGTAGCCGAGGATTTGGTCGGTGACAGTGCCAGACTTCGTCCAGCGAAGAAACGGGACAAGGATGGGAGGTAAGAGTTTATTCTTATTCAGAATCGTGCAGTCATCGGCGTAAGAGACGATGATATGTAGTAATTAAACAAAAGCGGGGATAGCACACCACCCTGTGGCACCCCTTGTTTGATTATACGTGGTTTTGATCGTTCGCCTCTGAATTGCACCGATGACTGCTGACCACTCAGATAAATGGCAGTCCAACGCTTTAGGCAGCGGGGAAGAGTTGACTCTTCAAGATCATTAATGAACTGAGCGTGATTGCCCTTGTCCGGTATTCACCCGGAAAACAGGTGGCAGGAGGTATATCATTTCAAGATCGACACCGCCTGACTGGACAGCCATGCCTTGACGTTCTAGGGTGTTGTCCCTAGGGTCGACATCAGGCTCAAAAGACGGTATTGCACAGATTGATGAGTGATATAAGCAAATCCGCCCCCGATTCCTCTCGCACGGCCGCGCCGATGGTTGTTATAGCCGTGACAGCTTCGAAGATCTGTTCGGGCTTTGGCTCCTGTAACGCAGCAGTCTTGATATTTTGCCGCTTCATAAAGTTCACTATTTCACTAACCTTGCCGGTTAGGCCGTTGCAGTTTAACTTCAGGACACGAAAGTGCAAAGGTGGAGAAATAGTTACGCTGGGAGTCAAGGCTGGTGCATATGCCTAGTGGAAGTAGGCTAGGTCACGTGCGTCGTCGCAATCTAGAGGACAAAGGAGGTTGCGCAGCTCGACAACATGGTGTACGTATCAGTCCATAAATTCCTATTTCCGAGTTCAGAGCATATAAGCAGGTGACATAAGCCAAGGCAAGAGTTGCATTTGACTAATGCCGCCGGTGAATACAATCTCAACCGACAAACAGTGCACGTGGGGTAAGGGAACAGGAGCTGGTGGCTTTGACTTACATTTGTGCTAGTGCTGGAAGAAAAAGGGTAGATTGGTAGTGGGGAGGAGGTGGGCTGTCGCTCAGCATTGCTCACATCTAAGAGAGAGGGGCTATGCAGAAAGTAGCTGTGAGGGCGTGGGCGGCAGCTGGAATTGCACACTACTTGCAGGGATTGTTAGTGCTGCTAATCGTGGAGACTGTATCTTGAACATCCCTGTAAAAAACGTTGGAGCGTCAGAGTACTCCAACACTTATCCTCATTCACATAAAAAAGGTGGTCCAATTTACATGGCAATGTCCGGTGATTGGATCACCTAATCCTATTCGGAGTACCATTTACTTTGCTTCTGCATAGTCTATAGAGCACCTACGTTGGAGTACTTTGAAAATGCTGCCAAAAGATTACTCTATAGAGTATTCTAGACGAAAGCGAGAAGGGAGTATGTGTGCTTTTGAGGACCACCTACTCCCGCTCTCGCTTTGCTGTTGAATACTCTATAGAGTAATCCCATGGGAGTAAAAGCAAAGAAACGGAGTACTCCGAGATGGATTAGGTGATCCAATCACCGGGCATAGCCATGTAAATTGGACCACCTTTTTTATATGAATGAGGATATGTGTTGGAGTACTCTGATACTCCTTTAGGAGTATTCTATGGAGTATAAAACGGAGTATTTCCGTTTTTTGCAGGGATGTGGCACTGGATCAACGTTGGCCACGGGACGCGTGAACAGCCAGGAGCCAGAAAAGTTTTGAAGAAACTAGCTGGTCTGTATGTGGAGGCATTTAGCCCGGAGCAACTTGTTTTGTGCAACCATCCTTTATGTTCGGAACATTGGACGAAGTGTAAACGTTTTACATAAATCTTCTTCCTGCAAACGCAGCAGATCCAATCTCTTGGTCCTGGGTTGGGTTAGACACCCGACCGGAGAAAGAGAGTATTGAGCAGCCCTGCTGCAAGGAGCTATCCAGAGGATCACAATTTTAGGGGGGAAAATGACTAGTTAGACATCGAAATAACAGCCCTTGGTCGGGTAAAACCAGAGTCATTCCGGTACGATAGAACCGGCTGTTGTGCAAATGTTACATCTGGGCGGTTCCATGCGAATATAATTTTGTTTATAAAAAAAATTTTAGCTTTAAGTAAATTTTTAGTAATATTTTTTACTTTTTGAAGTCAGGACCTGGGTTAGCTATTAGAATGATGTTGAATTGGCTTGTTTTGAAAAGGCTGTCAAATAATTTGTGATTCCTTTATGAAGTTATAAATAAGAAAAAAAACTAACAGAACTCAACTTTATTCCATAAATTTGATTTATATACCAAATTTTGTAACCTTCCCGTCTTCATATATATAAGCTGTATTGGCCTTGTCCCACCCGTTACAAAAATGTCAAAAAGTTGTTATTGTCCTTTATAGGAGTTATCGTGGTATTTCGTGTTTGGTACGCAATATTAGAATTATGTTCCAAATAAACACTACAGTTGCATTTAAGCTTCTATGAAGTTAGTTAACGAATACACAACAATGAAGCATGCCCCACCCGTTACAGTTATGGGACAATAGTGGACAAAAGGATTAGTATTGCTAATATACTTTACAATAATAAATAAAAATGTATACTAGTTATGTCCAACGAAATTTATAAAATAAGGGCCAAGGAAGAAATTATACTAGTAAAGTAGGTACTATCAAAACCCTTACACCTGAGTAAAAACTTTAGAAGGTGAACATTTTTTAAATTTAATGAAACGAAAATTTCCCACCTATGAAAAAAACGTATGAAGGGATTCCGCCTTTGCCTCTTTGGCATACTCGATTTATTATAAATAGCTTTACTCAGTGCTGCAAATACACTCATGTCCCACCCGTTACAAGCGGCTGTCTCGCCCGTTACACTTACTTCATTAACTTTTCCCGTTTTAAAGCATTCAAAATATTTGAGCAAAATAAATTATGTTTGCATCAACATATTCCTCATTTGTCTGTACGTATAACCATATTTAAATAAAATAAGCTACTTTCATAAATTCGCAGAGTTTTAGTAATATATAACTTGACTGACGGATAGCGTCCATATTTTGTCCCACCCGTTACAATTTTTATACTAATTTTATTTCCACATTTATTATTCAAGTTTTCTTTAAATTGAATGCAATTTTTAACAACATCTCTATTAAAACCAGAAATCGTTAATTAGTTTTATTAAAATCGTTTAACCAAAGTAGAATTGCATGTAAAACTGTCCCACCCGTTACGATGGAATAGCCGATCTTCTTCTTTTGTTAAAGCTCTCTCTGACAGATATATATATATACATATATGTCTGATATACATACTAAGGTACACTTTTATTGAAGTATTTATGAGGTTTATAAGCAGACTAGCATACCCGGTAGGCGTAAACCGCTATCTCGTTTCATATTCCTGTGACACTATCCCGCTTTCTCTTTCTTTTACTTTCCTCATACTTTACCTATTAGTTTTCTCCTCCCCTGGTCTATCACTCTCCTTCCCAATCTTTCTATCCATATCTCATTTCGATTCTTGCTCCTTCATTTTATTTTGTTTGCTGACAACCTCTTATTCTACTCTACCTCACAACCATTTTGGTAGGTTTCCAAATCTAAATGTCAGTTGCTAGAAAGGTAACTTTGGAAGATTTTTTCAATTTCCCGAATTGTTTTCACAAAAATTTATTTTATTTTATAACATTCCTACCCTAAAAGATACAATATGTTTTTATAGATTTAATTATAGAGTGGAAAATGTTGTGACTGAGCAACATCGGTCTCCATGCCGAATTAGGTTTAGTAGATTTTTGGAGGAAAGACTTTAAAAAAAAAGCTAAGGTGAACCATGCTTAAAAAGTCTCACGATCTAAGTTTTTAATATTTTGTCATTGTCTCATAGTTCCGCTGCAGCTGAAAGGATATTTTCTCCAAATATTTTTATAGTTTCGTAGCTCGTAAAGGGGTGTTAAGTTTGGGGATTTGATTAATTTTCCTAAAGTTTGACATTTGGCCTTCCTTGGTTTATATTGTAAAACATACATATGTATGTATATACTTTATTTTAAGAAAGAATTAAATAAGGAAACGTAGAACTGAAAATGGTTGTTATAAAAAGTTGTATCTATTTAAGTGAATCGGAGGTACATAAAATGTGTTTATGATTGAAATACTAAATTTAAAAAAAAATTGATAAGATATGGCGATGATTCAGAAATTGAAATATCAACAAACGGCATATCTAAACATACGTACATACTCCTAAATACGTAAGTTTATAATTGAAAATCGACCACACAATGCTACAACGAGTTTGATTCTCTCCAGGTAACTTTGCCGAAAGTCTGCCCTTTAAAACTTGTATGTTCTTGATAACAAAATTTAAAATTTGGACTTCCTATAATGCCTTTGCAAATAGCCCAGGAAGCAGCAAAGACTTAGACTTAACCCCCTGCGGGTTAGGGGTTTAGAATATGCCCGAGGTAGGCATACCGGTCGTGACTAATATGCACAAAGGACGTGCAACGCGGTGGTTGATCTACGGATATGATGCCTCTCACCTCTCATTACCCATCTTCTCCTTTCTAACAGAAGGAGGGGTGACATGACCTAGAAGGTTACACTGGTCATACCAAATCGTTATCTCGACAGTCGGGCAGTCCCGGAGCGTACCGGGTTCATATCCGGAAAAGGACTGCCATCTTCGACAACACCCCACAAAACCTTCAGGGAGTGTTTTTGTCGTTACAAACATCAAACAACAACTTAGCGTTAATGTGAAACAATGATTTACCATTCATTCATCATTTGTTGATACATAACGGCCTAGTTGATTTTGGCCTTGGCCCATCAAAGCAAGGCACCCTTTTTACCGATAACTAGCGCAATACAGATTTATAAGATTCTCAAATAAGAAACATATGATAAAATGATTGAAATGCTATAGGTATGAAAGGCACTGCATTTAGAAAGCATGAGAGTTAAGCTGGTAGCCGCGTGTGTACGGAGTCGAACATTTTACCAGAAAGTCTGGCTGTTGGCGGAAAGGTGTAATTGTGGCAAATGCTTAAGGGAAAAATAATAGGTGAGATTGTAACCAAAGCTTGAAGCATACATAAGTTACTTAAATACAACAAAGCAACTGGAAATTGCCGATCACAGTAGAAAATTAGCTGTAGACTAGTGACATTTTTTGTCGAAGAGGAAACAAATGTTGTAAACTGACGTGATAAGCGAATGATAAGAAATCCCTTGATGTTAATACCTAATACGAGTGAGAGAGAGTATAACAGAATTTTGCATAAGTCCAGTTGTATATTGGGTGGTGTAGTTGATATCGACACGAAGCGTTAAAGAATTTTGCCAAAATCTACGTATGCCTCATTGAACATACCAAAAGTCATTAATTTGATAAGAAGGAACTGAGCGCCCGATGATAAACGAGAATACGTTTAATATCAATTCATCAAAGCCAATATCAGCTACGCAACCAACATTATCGTCATTATCATTTTGGCTTCCTTCGTTATTACACAGTGAATTCAGTTAAAGTTAGAAGCTTAAAAGAAAAACAAAAAAATCGCTTCAGTGGAAAGCCAAGTGGCTAAAGGCAACATTGATTTCATTTTATAATAACTTAATCTGAATTAATACTCCCTAAAAAGCAATATACATACGTACATATGTCTGCTTTTATATATCATGGGATCTTCTAATGTGAATACAAGCTTTGCCAAATGTTATATTTCATTCATGGCCACTGTGACATTGGTAAATATTGATTTTCTTTAATAAAAGCAGCAAGCTCAGTGTAGGAACAAATAGTGAACAGAAATAGTAACGAGCCTTGTTATAAAGGGCTAGCTTAAGTTAAGTATTTCGAGGAAATAAATAACTTTTACAATAATTGGAAGGAACGAGATAATTTTAACATGGCTTTGGAATTGAGGCATTTAACGTAAATCTTCTTCCAGCAGACGCAGCAGATCCATTCTCTTGGACCCGGGTTGGATTCGACCCCAGCCCGGATCAGGAGAGTTTTGAGCAAGGAGCTGCTCGGAGGATGACAATATTAGGGGAAAAGGTTAGACAGGGTAGTGTCGAAATAACAGCCCTTGGTCGGATATAAAAATCCGAGTCATTCCGGTACGATAGAACCGGCTGTTGTGGGAATGAGGCATTCATGGAGTTTTATCGGTGGAAAGCTTACATTATCAAGCTAAAATTCAACACTATTTGTCATTCACTTGCATGGTGGAATTTATTTCACATGGAACTCCAGATACATGTTATGAGAAATTTCGAAACAAATCCAATTTGAAATTGAAGTTAACTTTTGTAAACATACGGTATCCGACGGGTTCCTTTTGAGAGGCTCGCGAATCGGATCACAGCACAACATTATCGGGTTGTATGTTTTGAAATTTTGTTTTGAACTTTACTACCGTTATATTAAGTCTTGCATCTTGAATCTTGCAAAGCTTTTTATTTAACTTACTGTTAATCTAGACACTTCAAACATAGTTCAGAACACCCTGGCAGTGCAATGCACGTGAAAAAAATCAGCTAGGCGGTTCACGGATCGAATTATATGGAAAATTCATTTAAAATTTGGAATCTTGCGATTAAGCTAGAGCAAAGGCACTTGGTAATAGATCAACAATTAAAAACAATGGTGCATTGCAGGTACACAAAATGGTAGATGGTCCACACTTAAAAATTGGGAGGATCTTGCGATCGATTTTTGATTAACTTTCCGGTGAGCTAGAGACTAGAAACTTTAGTCTTAGTTCAGAACCCGGTAACAATACAATACTTGATCGAAGAAATTTCGACAGGATCGGGCTATCTAAAATATTTCAAATGAGAATCTTGCGATCGCATTTTAACTAACTTCGCCATGACCTTAGGACTTGAAACTTAGCACATAGTTCAGCACTAAAAAATAGAAAGTAATAAGATGATAAAAAAAAATTGTGAATACTACCAAACAGCACCAAATTTATCCTTAACCCTCTTTTGTACTAATGGGTCCTTTTTGAACTTTAATTCACTATTTTATATGCTAAGATACACTTTTGCTCTTTGAGGCTTTATGATATCCTAAAGTATCTATTTTGGTATTATTAACCAATCAAAAAACCAACAGCTGTTTTGCTTGCAAGTTTTTACTGACTCCTGTTCGGCGAAAACTTTTTAATTTTGGCGTTTCGAGAGAGTTTCACGTCATTCTCACTTTACTGACAGTTCTTTGCAAGTGTTTGCAAGGTTTGGCCGAACACAGCTGTTAAAACACTTAAAATGTGTTGGCTATGTTCAAATCCCATAAATAAGTATGTATGAAGATGGAACAAAGTGCGTAAGATATGTGAAGGGTTTAGGGACCCTTTTATTCTTATTTCGATGGTTCAAAGTTGTGCAATTTGTTTTCATTTTGCTCTTGTTAGATGTATGAATGCAAATACAAGCCTGCAGTATTTCATCCATGCAGTATACGTGATTTTGTACCTATAAATCATGTGTACGCGCTAGTATTTCTGTATGCTTTCAGAATTATTACAGGTACATACATACATACAAAAGTAGTATAAAAGAGGAGATAAAGCATGTACGAGGTGTGTTCAAAAAGTATCGCGAATTTTGTGTGTTTTCAAAAATTACTTATTTATTCATGAATATCTATTTTGTCCCCTTCAAAGTAAACCCCATGAGATATTATACACTTGTGCCAACGGTTTTTCCAATCTTCGAAGCACTTCAAAAAATCATTTTTTTGTATCTTGTTCAGCTCCTCCTTCGATGCCGCCTTTATCTCGTCAAGAGAAGCGTAACGTCGTCCTTTCATGGGCCTCTTCAGTTTAGGGAACAAGAAAAAGTCACAGGGGGCCAGATCTGGGGAATACGGTGGCTGCGGCATCATTAGTGTGTTGTTTTTGGCCAAAAAGTCGCGCACAAGCAACGATGCGTGAGCAGGGGCGTTATCGTGGCGCAAAAGCCAATTTTTGTTCTTCTTTGCACATCTTCTCGGCCTTCTGAGAACATTTTGTACCACCGATAAACGTTGCTTCGGTCCAAGGTAGCTTCTCCGTATGCCACAGTCAACATTCGGAATGCATCCGCGCACTTAATTTCGTTTTTCACACAAAATTTGATACAGGTTCTTTGATCCATTTTTTTGAATATGTAAAAATCGAAGACGATCCAAAACACGTGCAAGCAAAGCAGCTGTCAACAATTAACTGAACATTCAAAATGGCCGAGCTTGTCGGCATAAGTAAGAGACATGAGTACCAACATAACGCCACAAAAAATTCGAAATTCGAATATACGTAACCAACGAAAATTCAAAATTCGCGATACGTTTTGAACACACCTCGTATGCTCCCTGAGAAACAACACGTGTAAGCTGGAAATAAGCGAGAATTTATACTGGCATTCATACAATGTTCCAATTCTTGACTGAAATACTCATGCCGCATGCATATTTCCAGCTGTACGTTTTTATTTCCAAATTTATTTGTTTGTCTTGGAAAAATATTTAAAAAGAATTAAAATATATACAATTTTTTTTTTAAGTTTAAGATTAATACGCAAAACACAAATACTTTAATATTCTGCATTTTCATAAGCATAAGGTGTACGTTTATACTCTTTCAGCTTCAAGGTTGTGCTTATCTAGCTTTGGCTTTGTACGGAATAACTCAGGGCAGCTGTTCAAATGCGCCTACAACAGATATTTCAAAGAATCCTTTTGGATTTATAATGCAGCTGATCTATTTCCAAAGTATGTATTTATGTGTCGTCTTGTTATGGTAGTTTTTGGACCAAACTATTCTTTATGATATGTTTATAGTAATGAACAAATAAAACAAAAAATACGTACATATCTCCTTTCTTTAAAGGGCAAGCGTGCGGGAACCCGGAAGTAACTGTGGCAGGTCTATCGAACAATATAGAAATTGGAATGATTTGGGCTCAATCGAATTCCATAACGAGTCGAACAAATATTATTTTAATCACCTACGCTGCAGTAAGTGTACTATGGATCGTTACGTCCTTGATTGTTCTAGGTAAGTCAGTTTTTAGTGGTAAACTGAAGTTTATTAGATATTTAAATTATTGTTAATATCAGTGCTTTACGTAAACGTAATCATCTTCTTTCAATACTTTTATGTCCAATTTCTCAGTACGAATATAAGCTACATTTAAAGATGGACTTACCCCCTGATAGCTTTCATGAAAACGCATCACGGTTTTCATTTCCGATCTTTATTTACAATAACAACAAACTGAAAGATGCATAGCCCAAACCCCGTTTATCGGAACAATCGATTGTATGGGGGCTATGTATTGGTCCGATCTTGTTGGTTCCAACAAATGATTAATACTAGTATATCCCGCGGTCGAAATTCGACCACCTTAAATTAGTTTAAGTTATTAAACCCTCTGTTCATATTTTTTTCAACACTGCCTAGAGGCCGAAATATTTGAGAAATTTTTGTTACTGAAATTAATTATTATAGTTGAGTAATTTAGGGCCGCTTTCATAAAAGTCGCTTCACACTAAACGGCGGATAATTTCACAACTAACCGAAAAAAATCAGTTAATTAAAGACCGGGAATGTTTGAAAGTCCACCATCAGAGCCACCACTCCTTTCAGATTCGGTCAATATTTCAATAAAAACAGTTGGATTTGATGGACATATACCAACAACATAGTTAGTCTTATAATATATATAATGATTACTTTAACTCAATGTGCTCAGTGAGTGAAAATATGTCCACCGTTTAGACATGGTTGCCATATTGTAATTTTTTGGTTATTAGTATACAGGCAGTGCTTTTTGTAATCTATTTACCGGGAGAAAATTACACATTCAATTTAGCAATTCCGACTCAACGACGCACCTTCCTATTTTGACTCTGCTTTCTTTTTGATATGAAATTTTGAATTATAAGGCGGCCATGGCTGGTTTGGAATCCCGTTTTAATATTGTAGTTTTATGAACAGTAAAAATTTACATTTTATTATAAGCACTTAAGCTTTTCTGTCTGAATTTGGTTTCCCCGGCTATGCAAAATGACCTTGAGCAACAGCGCCAGCTCGGTCAGAATTGGGAAGTAGCTCCGAGCCGTTCGAAACTAACTTTAATTTAATGCTGGAGAAAATAATACAAGCTGCAGAACTTAACCTCGCTGGAACAATATTTTATAAAAGCGTGCAACTGTTGGCATATGCTGACGATATTGATATCATTGGCCGCCGTAACTTCTGCTTACTCCAAATTAGAAAAAGAAGCGGAGAAAATGGGATTGGTGGTGAACGAGGGCAAAACGAAGTAGCTTCTGTCATCATGCAAAGAGTCAGCGCATTCGCGCCTTGGCAACCAAGCCACTGTTGGCAGCAATCATTTCGAAATAGTAAAGGACTTCGTTTACCTGGGAACCAGCATTAACACCAACAATAATGTTAGCCTAGAAATCCGACGAAGAATTACTCTTGCAAACAAATGCTACTTCGGACTGAGTAGGCAATTGAAAAGTAAAGTCCTCTCTCGACGAACGAAAATAACACTCTACAAGTCACTCATCGCACCCGTCCTGCTATATGGTGCAGAGGCGTGGACACTAACAACATCTGATGAGGCGGCTCTGGGAGTATTCGAGAGAAAGGTTCTTCGAAAGATTTGAGGACCTCTACGCGTAGGCGACGGCGAGTACCGAAGAAGATTTAATGATGAGCTGTATGAACTTTACGCAGACGCCGACATAGTTCAGCGAATTAAAACACAGCGGCTTCGCTGGCTAGGCCACGTAGTGCGAATGAGGGAAGATGCTCCAGCCCAGAAGGTATTCTTATCGGCATCCGCCGGTGGAAGCAGAGGAAGAGGGAGACCACCACTCCGATGGAAGGACCAAGTGGAGACCGATTTGCGATCCTGCGGTGTTTCCAATTGGCGCCAGTTGGCGCAACGAAGAAACGACTGGCGAGCTATGTTGGACGGTCAAAATCGCCCAGGCGGTTAGATGACCATTTAAAGAAGAAGATAATCTTTTCAGGATTTTAATATGCATCTGAATACCTGACCAAAAAAAGAGGCCATGAATACCTTTGAATCTCATTTTAATTATGGAATTTTACAAAAGAAAAGTAGAAGTTCAACTGCAAATAAAAAAATAAAAAAAATTTGAATTATATTAACGGGGGCGACTATGGGTGTTTTTGAACCTCATTTTTATAATGGAGTAAAAACTTTAATTTCGAACTATTGTTTGCAATAAAACGTGCGAGATATGTTGAAAACAAATATTTTACGATGCATCTAAATAACCGACCGAAAATGAATCTCACTTTCATTATAGAATTTTACAAAAAATTAGAAGTTTGATTGCGTTTTTAAAAAAAATCTAAGTTTTGAATTATGTGAACAGCAGCGCCTTTGGATGCGTTTGAATCTCATTTTTATAATAGAGTTCTATTTAAAAAATTAAGCTTTTATTGTGTTTTCCCTAAAAATTTTATTTTGAACTATTGCTTGCAATAAAACGCGCGAGATATGTTGAAAACAAATTGGTATTTTTTTTTAAGATTTTGGTACAGTTCAGTATAGGGGAGGGCAACTCTCGCTCAAAATCAAATTGGACAGACGCGCCGACGCGGTGTATATTTTAACTCAATTTGTTTAATGAGTAAGAGAATGAAAATATTTCTACCTTTTGGAGAGCAAAGGAAATATGAGTTGGACGCAGCGACGCCATTACTTTAACTCAATATGCTCAATGAGTGAGAGAATGAAAATATTTCACCGTAAGGAGTGTGTCCACATATGTATACATATTTTGATTGAAAGTGAATTTAGCGTTTATTTTGAAGTTCCCTAAATTTCTCAATATGAGCATGACGCCGGTTTCCATTTTGGGTTTTTTGATTTGGATATACAGACAGTGCTGTCAATTTAGCAAATACCTTGGATCAAGCCCCTTATTTGGGATCGGACCTGGGTAATTTTTGGGTTTTTTGCGAATAACTTTTCACTGAAACAAAAAGTTTAAAATCCGCTTTCGGATTGTTGATACCAAAGTCAAAACGCGTTGTTTGACACCTCTTCCGATATTTTTGGGCGTGTTTTAGCAGTTGTCTCCTAAAGGAAACAATTTCCCAGAAAAATATTGGGTTGAAAATATAATTAATTTAAAAAGAATTATGATAAGAAGTTTTCATACACATATTTAAAAGCAAATTAAATTTAACAAAAAGAAAAGTTGTTCGGAACCTGGGCTCGAACCTTGGAATGTAAGCGTCTAAGCCGAAACGCTTACCACCTGCGCTACTACTGTATGTATAATAACGCAGTCAGATACTGTAGTTGACAGCTTTGGCTTCATGCAGACAACTTTAATTAATTATTACAAATATATGAAGCATTATTTGTTAAACATAATATGTCCATGCACCGCTCCGGACCCATACGAAGATATCAAAATACATTTTTATTGAAATTATGCATGTTTAGATATAGATATGCTCTGGCAATGGATTGTATGAAAAAAATGTTAGCCTATTAATATATATATATTCCAAAATGGTGTCCTAATACCAAATTTCAGCGAAATACATGCTAAACTGAGGGACTAGTTTGCGTTGAAACAGACTGAGGGACGGACGGACATGGTTAAATCGATTCAGCTCGTCGCCCGGATCATTTCGGTATGCTTATCGCTGGATCCATCTCTTCTTCTCATGCTTACAAACATTGGACCCAAGTTATATGTAAATCCGTTTCATGTTAATGAGAGGTATAAAAACTGTTTGCTTAACTAAGCATTTCAATGTAAAACCTACATATATCTAAAAAATTATATCTTTAGTTTCTCTATCATCGCTATATTTATTTGCGCTCGCTTTTTAAGAAGAACGGGTTTGTTCTTTACTTGTTCGTCGTACAGGGCCATGTTAAAATTCAACAGTTTGAAGCTTTAAACTTTACAAAACTTTATAGAGTTGGTTAGTTTGGATGTATTTTATAATTACTTGACAAAACTCACACAAAGAGATGTGTCGATTTTTTAAATTCCCATAATCCGTTTAGTTTGGAGCAAAGTACTCTGGTGAGAAATTTAAAATCATGCTCACAAAAGTTTCATCCCATGCTACATTGGTATAGTTTGTTTTGTTTTGTTGATTTTCCTTCAGGGTGGAAAGTTTACATATATTGAACTGATTTTCCGACATCCCTTGTCAAAATTCTTTGTGTGACAAACAGGTTTCGGCGATCCGCCATCTTCAGTAATGATATTTTTTGTTCAATTTGTAATGCTTTTCGGTGTGATGCTGGACACGCAACCAACATTAATTCATTCAATTAGCCAGATGGCCATCCATGCGATTGATCTTGCCACACCACCACCAACATGGGAACACATTGGAGCAATGAACTTTGAAATCAATTTTTCATAGGAAAGAAATTAAATTAATGTTTATTGTAGCAAACTTAGTTATTTTTTAGCTTGAACGAATGTTTTTGTTTCTCGATGTAGCAAATAATCCCTGAAGATGGCGGATCGCTGAAACCTGTTTGTCACACAACCAAATTTGAAAAGGGGTGAGAGAAAATCGCTCCGACATACATACACGTTATCCTTTGATATAGGCCCACATTTGAATGAAACAATTTACTTGGCTGTGAGCTGTTACGACAATGGTAACAGATATATTTTTTATTATTTTGATTGTTTTTGTTTTAAATATTTCAGTTTCAATTTGCGGAACCGTTACATACATCGTTGCGGCAATTTCATTTTGGCCATGGTTTGTAGCTGTGATCGGAGGAAGTGTTCTCGATGGTGCTGCCACCGGTTATTTTGCAATTGACATTATCCATACAACGGTAAATTATAACGAGTTTCTATCTACAACAATATGTGATATCCATCATATGTTCAACGGGAGCCTGCTGGTAATCGTTTTTCTTTATTGGTTAGGTAATTCAAGCAAGATTTTTCAGTTCCAAACTTTTTCTAACTATCTTTATTTTATTTTTGGAAACTTGGGTCATTTGCTAGACAACAAATATGCAAGAGATTTTAGATATTTTTTCGGCTTCGGCAAATTCAAACGGGGCTTCAGCTAAACAGTTTTAATTTATACAAACCCCGGTAAGCGTTAATCATATTTTATGAAAGCGGTCCTAAGTAAGTTAATCATAGGGAACATTCCAAACTAAATTAGCGAATATTTAAAATTGTAATGAAGAGATCTCCTTTTGCGTGACATTTTTCATGTCTCGAGTCAGATTTCGTTTGTGGTGGAAATCGAAGCACCCTAATGTAAGTACTTACGGCCGCTGCCCCTTGGCCGGTTAGGACACAATTTGCACCCTTCAGTAAAATTGGGAACCAGTCTAGAAAACAGACAGTCTTCAGATACATACATACTTCTTGAATCGTTCTGTACCGGTACAAAAGTATTACTTGAAAGACACTTTAAAATATCGGATATCAATAATCACTTACCCACACCCACAACCAAAACCCCCCTAAGCTATCCGAAATTTAACAGGAACTATCAATGCAAAGCTATCTTAGAACTGTTCAAATGGGAACCGGTTAAGAACGAGTTGCGAAGTAATGCACTGGTCTAAAATTGCCACAACCAATGGGATGGCCATAGATCAACCATCGAGTTGCACGTCATTACCTTTGTGCATTTTAGTCGCCTCTTACGACCGGTATGCCTACCTCGGGCATATTCTAACTCCCTGACCCGCAGGGGTTCTAGTAGTGTCGTCAAATGGCTTAGCTCTGAGGTAGTCCAATTTTCTGCAGAATAAGTATAGTATGTGTGTGTAAAACATTTTCTATGATTTCAGACAGTTAATGATACATTTAAATACATCGGAGCTGATACAACAAATACAACCTTAATGAATATTTTGGGAAATTTTGATGCTTATTTTGTTACCCCAGCGGTTGTAATGGCTTGCATGAGTTCCCGGCTTATACTTATATGGTTACTCAACATCTTTGGCACCGGGTTTTGTTTATCTCTATCACGCGTTTTGGCAAAAAATGTAACTATTATGAAGTCTTAGTATGGGTTTCCTTCTAACAAATATTTATTTTATTTTAAGAATTTCGTTATAGCAAAAACTCAGCAAGTGGCAGATTCTCTATCCGGCGAGCAGGGATCTTCAGAGATAAATAATGGGAACACTGAATTACAAACCGACCAGATGCAGACAAATGCCAGACCACCAAGCAGTACCACATATCTCAATACCGATACACATCCCGATAGACTGGACTATCTTGGAGCACATACGGGAACGTCAGCTGCTAGCTTGACATTTGAGCAAGCAAGTCAACTATCAATTGAGACGCCATTAAATAGCCGTTATGCAAAAAGTGAATTTTCAGTATTACCAAGTCAACGGGTTAGCGCTGAGTTACGCAGTCAATTGCCTTGGTCATACACCAGTACATCGGGTAATACACAGGCTCCACAAAAACCTTCAAAACAAGTGTATCCGGAGATACCAGAGCCTGACTATAACTCATAAACAAACATAAAGCACGTTAAATTTAAGACGATATAATAAATAAGAAATTTTAGATTCTGTTAGGATAAATGACATTGTGCGCTAGAGGGCAATGTATTGAAAAGGCAAGAATGTAATATGGCAATTACGCAAGTGAAAGAAATCTACAGTTGGACCACCCTAAATGTTTGTTTTATTTGAGTGTGTTGTTGTTGTTATTGACATTGATTCGCCCTGCCATCAAGCTCTTCTAACGGAAGTCCAAGGAAACGGGCCGTTTCAACAGGGTTGGACCAGAGTGATATTGGTGTTAGAAGAGTAGGTTCAATTGAACAGGAAAAAATATGTTTGGTATCATGAGGGGACATACCACATGCAGGGCATGTGTTTGGTATGGTGGGGTTCAGTCTGGATAAGTAAAAGTTTAATCTATAACAATATTCAGAACGAATGTGCTAGAATGACTCTAGTCTCCCTCGGAAGAATACGCTCCTCATCAGCTATTTCAGGTGGTTAAATGTCAATCACGGGGTTCACAGGCCGAGATCCGAGGGTCTCTCTACTGACTCGGTATGGAGGTCGTTTAGAGCCCGCCTATGGTTATGCAGATCAAACGGCAAGGTAATGTGGTGCCGGATCTCATCATAGTGCTTACGGAGATGTTCCCTTATGTCTCTAGGGATGGAGCTTCATCCAATAGATGGATGACTAGGTTTGTGGCAATTTACGAACATTGGGTATTTTAGCCTCTTGATTGAGGTGAGACTCGGATGACATAAGCAGACAGTTCTTTTCTGACGGTTATGTTTTGGCAGACTTGCAACTTCCTCCAGCTAGTGTCAGCGAGGTTGGGAGACCATATGTGCGCAGCGTAATAAATAACCGGTCGGTAAATTGCCTTATATGTAGCTAGCAACGTTTCTTTATATTTTCCCCAAGTACTACCGGCCAGTGTTTTGAGGATCTTGTTGCGCCTCTGTACCTTTGAGGCTATTGTTGTGAAACGTCACACCCACGATTTTAGGTTGGTTGACAGTAGGTAGAGGTATTCCATCTACGTCGACGTTTAACTCTTGTCCCATCTGCGCATTCCACGTCCTAGAAAGAGTTGCCGTCGATTCATGCGGAGACAGGGTCAGATTTCGCTCGGTGAAAAAGCTGGAAAGGTCTCGGAGGTAACAGTTAATCCTCATACAGAGTTAGTCAATTGAGGGGTCCTTACCCGAAGCCAGCGGTCCACCTTTTTAGGCCGGCAGGCAGCAGTGTCTCTTCCAATATCTCTTCGAAGCGTGGCGTGATTGACCGTGTTGAAGTCTCTCGAGAGGTCAAGTGCCACTAGCACCGTCCTATGGTTTGGTAGCTGTTGATTCAAGCCATTATTTGCGCCTTTATAATGTTCAGAGCGGTTGTTGTGTAATACGGGAGCAGGTTTGCTGTGTAATACGGGAGCAGAGTGGTCTTCAATAACTTCGCAGCCGGAGGAAGGAGAGATATCGGACGATATGATTCTCCTTGGTTCGGCGGCTTCCCTGGTTTTAGTAGGGGACCACAATCGCTTATTTCCAAATCTCTGGAATGGCAAAAGTGGTTAGCGAGACGTTAAAGAGAGCCGCCAAATATCTCTGTCCCTCGTGGCCTAGGTGTTTCAACATCTCCATCCCAATGCCGCCGTATTATGGCTTCCTTGAGCTCGGCGACGGAGACGGCAATGGTCACCGTGTTGTGTTTGTGTTTATGCGCCCGACGGTTGGCTCGTCTCTTGGCCCTGTCAGCAGGCGGAAATAGAAGCTCGCCCATCGCCTGGGTCCGATTTGACACTCTCACCAAATGTAATGGCGACGTTGTCTTTATATTTCGTCGGATTTGATAGAGCCTTGACCATAAATTGCAGACTCCGCCGGAAAGGTTGCATGCCTCTAGGTGTTGCTTTCACTTGGTCAACTTGTAGTCATTGACCATCCGTCGGATTTCCGCCTTGAGATATTTAATTCTAGGAGTCTCAAGCGGCCGGAGGCTGAATCGATAGCCCTGCGAAACTCTCGTTCACAAGTTTGTCGGCGCTCTATATAGTCCGTAAAACGGTCCCAGTCCGCTTTGCTAAAGTTGATGAAAGCACGTCGTTCTGAGGTTATGAAGTCCGTATGTCGCTCGATTGAGAGTATGATTGGCAGGTGGTAAGATGCCAATGTCAGAATCGGTCTCCAGTTGACGCAGTTTATAAGTCCTGCGCTTACGATTGAGATGTCTGGCGAGCTGTGGCACTTGCCTGCCACTCTAGTGAAGGCGTCTTCCGTTCACTGTACAGAATGCCGAGGCATCTAGTTGCTCTGCAAGCGCATGCCATCTGCTGTCTACTGGGAGATTGGAGTGCCGAGGATTAAAAGGTTCCCACAACAGCCGGTTCTATCGTACCGGAATGACCCTGGTCTTTTTACCCGGCGAAGGGCTGTTATTTCAGTGTAACCCTGTCTAGTCTGTCATGTCCCACCCTTGCAGCGGGGTTGCTCCATTGTCTCTTGTCACGGGCTGGGGTCGAACCCAATCCCGGACCAAGAGATTGGATCTGCTGCGTCTACTGGAACAAAATTTATATTAAACGATCCAATTCTGTTCAACGCGTCAAGTGAAAGAGATGGCTTCACAGATCTGCTCAGGGCTTAATCCTGCCATCCAAGTTAATATATGGTCAATTTAATTGATATAAATGATTTATTTCAAATAAATACTTTGAAAAATATTCTAAAAAAATACTTAAATAGTTTTTAGAATAATCAAAGATAACATTTCTTGAAGAAATTGTAATAAAAAAAATGTATAAAAAGAGCATTGAGTTTTTGGATAGATTTCAGTTTTGATTCAGCTTTCATTTATGTTACAGTTTTATTGGATATTAAATAAATTTTGAAAAGAAAAATATACTAATTTTTCATTTTCATTGGCGCCCAACAACAAAAAAAACTGTGAATTTTTAAAATCCTTATAATAGGATAAAACTAAAATCCTTACAAGAGGATAAAATTTTAATAATTGTGTAAAAAATATCCTTATAATAGGACAATATTAAAAAGTTTTGTGTGAACCAATCCATATCAAAGGATACAAACAAAATTTAGCGGGCTTTACCAAAAAGAAACTAATTAGTGAAAATAAAAATCCTTTCGAAAGGATAACTAGAGACTTTATACATCCATAAAGGATTATAACTCTAAATAATTAAAAATCTTTGAAACGGAATTAAACACAAAATTTTCAAAAGAAACGAATTTGCGAAAAATTGCAAAATAATTATGCAATAAAGTGAATAAACATTAAAGAAATGCATTTGCTCGTTGCGGTGAAAGTAAATAAATATAAATAATGTCATGAAAATCTCTGACAGCAATTGAACTTTTGAAATTAAATGAAAAATTTTATGGATAAATAAAAAAGAAAGACGAAAGTCAAAGAAATGTGTGACAAAAATTTAACATTTAAAAAAATTTATACAAATTTTGTGAGAAAATAACAGAAGACTAAAGAAACGAACTTCATATATTATCATACATATGGAAGTCCTTTTATGTGAAATTAAAATTAAATTCCAAGCATTGTGGTGAATAACACTAATTAACCACTCCGAGGTAATCAATTGCAAAATAATTTGGAGAAATAAAATTTGATTTAAACAATATTATTGACTGTGAGATTGCCAATCATCAATCAATTACAGAATATTATAGATGGGATTACAATAACACAATCAACAATCAATTTCAAACCATTTAAGCTTAGATTGAAGCAGCGTTCAAGTTCGTCAGATTCAATAATAGCTGTTCGTTAGTTAAGTATTTGAGTTATTGTAATTTTATTTACTATAATTTAGTTTAAATTAATTCACTATAATTTAATTTACCACACTTTATTTTAATTCAGTACTTTAATTATATTTTATTTCGTTTTAACGAAACGTTTATTCATTTTAAATTTTTTTTTTTTTTTCTGATTTTGCTGTTTAACTATGGTTGACCGCGGAACTGTTCTGAGCTTAGTAGAAGCTGCAATAGAAACAGCTAAAGATGAGTTGGGAGATCAGATTAAGGAATTATCTGCATCTCTTCAGAGGTTAAGTCCACCAAGAGTCGAAATACATACTCCCGTCTCTATAGTTCCCGGAGTTCAAAATACTCACACCGATTTAAGTTTAATTAAATCATTGCCTGAGTTTAAGGGAATTATTATTGAATACCCTGCGTGGAGGGAAGCAGCAAAGTTTGCATTAAATTATTATAATGAAGGTTCGGAAGGATATTATATTGCAATGGGTATATTTCGTAATAAAATAACGGCTTCCGCGAATGAAAATTTAAGCTCTTTTAATACGCCACTTAATTTCAAGGCAATATTGTCAAGATTAGATCTTCTTTATGCTGATAAAAGACCATTGCATATTTTGGAAAATGAATTAAATACGCTTAGGCAAGGAAATCAAACAATTGATCAATATTATGATACCGTTGATAAGCAATTAACCTTAATTATAAATAAAAATATTATGACTTATAGCGGTAATGAAATTTTAACAAATGCCTTTAATCAAAAAGCTAGAGAAAACGCACTTAGAGTTTTTATATCAGGGTTAAGGCGTCCGCTTTGTGATACATTATTTTCTGTAAGTCCAATTGATTTACCTACAGCACTTGCCACAGCTCAAGAGCTACAACATAATAGGCAAAGGTATGACTTTGCAAATACGTTTGCTGCTGCAAGCTCATTTCAAAATTCTTCGTCTTCTTTTATACGTCGTAACAATTATAATCAACCTATCTACCGCGCCTTTAATCAAACGGGTACAGAACAAGTACCTATGGAAGTAGATTATCAAAGCTCGAACTTTAGGAGGGAAACTGATTTCAAGAATAATTTTATGAAAAATCCGCAGAACCAAAAGAATAATCCAATACAATCAAATTTTCAACAGAATTCTACTTCTAGATTATTTAAGTATAATAATCCCAAAAGAACACATGAAGTCAATACTTCTACTCAATCTCCATTTCACAAGCTTCAAAGGATTAATGCCATAGAAAATAAAGCTTGTTATTCAGAAAAAGGGTCTGAAAATTGTGAATATGAATCTTTTGAAGAAGTTAATTTTTTTAGGATAAAATCGAACTTGCCATTCATTACTCGAACACTTCCGAATGGACAAGTTCTTAAAATTCTTATTGATACTGGAACATCAAAAAATTATATTAAACCTTTTGACTTTTTAAAAGGTATAAAAAAAGTAGATTTACCTTTTCAAATAAAATCCATAAATGGATTAAATAATATTTCAGAAAAATGTCGGATTAATATATTAGGTATGACCACAACATTTTATATTTTATCAAAATTGAATACCTTCGACGCAATCATTGGTTATGATTTTTTGAGTGAAATTGAGGCTCAGATAAATATCAAAGAAGGGTTTCTCTATCACAAGTTAGGAAAGGAGAAAATTAGTCATTTTGAATGTCAACAAGTAAATACGCTAAACAATGACGAGTTGTCTATCAAAATTCGTGATTTAATTCAACAAAATTTTGATGCATTCGCACAACCTAATAGAGTCTTGCCTTATAATACTCGTGTTGAGGCTACAATAGATACAACCATAGATAAGCCAATTTTTTCTAGAAGCTATCCTTATCCCATATCTGCAGCAAGATTCATAAATGAGGAAATAGAATCTCTGCTTATTGATGGTATAATTCGAAAATCATATTCTGCGTATAATTCACCGGTACATGTAGTTACTAAAAAAGGGTTGGACGATGAAGGCAATCAAAAACTAAGAATGGTAATTGATTTTCGAAAACTTAATGAACACACTACTTCAGATAGGTATCCCATTCCGGATATTTCTGTAATTTTAGCAAATTTAGGACAGTCAAATTTTTTTACTACTTTGGATCTTAAATCTGGTTTTCATCAAATTTCTCTTGCGGAAAAAGACAGACATAAAACTGCATTCAGTATTAACAATGGCAAATATGAATTCTGTCGATTGCCTTTCGGACTAAAAAATGCTCCAAGCATATTTCAGAGAGCCATTGATGATATTTTACGTGACAGCATTGGAAAAATCTGCCATGTCTATGTTGTTGATATTATCATATTTTCATCTGATGAACGCTCGCATTTTCAGCATGTTGATTTTATTCTTAAAAAAATAGAAAAGGCAGGTATGCGTGTGTCGCTTGAAAAATCAAAATTCTTTAAGTCTGAGGTAGAGTTTTTAGGATTTATTATTTCGGGAAAAGGCATACGTACATGTAGTGATAAAATTGATGCGATTGTGAATTATGAAGAACCTAAGTCACTTAGATCTTTACGGTCATTTTTAGGTCTTTCGGGCTATTATCGACGATTCATAAAAGATTATGCTCATATATCTAAACCCCTAACTAAATATTTGAGAGGTGATAATGGTCATATAAAACAATCGAAGTATGTAAAAATCTCTTTGGATGATGAAGCAAGAAAATCTTTTGAAAAATTAAAGTCAATTTTGGCTTCTGAAGATGTACTTCTCCAGCATCCTAATTATTCAAAGCCATTTGAAATTACAACACTTACATTTGCAATTTCTGACAAAAACCCGAATTCAAAAATTAAAAGATGGATGGCTTTTATAAATTCTTATGCTCCAAAATTCTTTTATAAACCTGGTAGAGACAATAAGGTTGCTGATGCTCTTTCCCGACAGTATATTCATAGTTTTGAAAATTCTATAAGTAATCAAACAGTTCATAGTGAAATTTCCTATTCAGATGCAATAAAATCAATAAAAAATCCAGTTAATCAATTTAAAAATCAAATTATTCTTTTCACTTCTAATCATAACAGCAAATCTTCGAAAACTATTTTCAAAAATTTTACAAGACATACCATTAATTTCAAAACTGCTGAATATCTACTGCAAGCACTTCGGCACTGTGTTAATACAGATGTTGTTAATGGAGTTTGCTGCAATTTAGAAACTTTGGCAAAAATTCAGTCTATTATTTTATCGAATTTTCCAGGCACAAAATTTATTCATTCTGAGAAATTAGTAATAGATTTAACGAATAAAGCTGATCAAATAGAAACCGTAACGATGGAACATAATAGGGCACATCGTGCTTTACAGGAAAATTACAAGCAGTTAATAGAAGAATATTACTTTCCTGATATGAAAAATACCCTTAAAGCCATTACGAAAAATTGTAGAATATGTTTGGAAAATAAATATAACAGGCATCCTGCAGAGCTTGAAATCGGAGAAACTCCAATTCCTGAATACCCTGGAGAAATTTTACATATTGATATTTTTTCAATTGATAAACAACATTTTTTAACTTGTATTGATAAATTTTCGAAATTTGTTCAAGTAGTACCTATCTCATCTAGATCGATAATAGATATAAAACCTGCATTATTTGTATTATTAAATCATTTTAAAAAAACTAAGCTTATTGTTTCTGATAATGAAAAGTCGTTTCAGTCAAATACAATAAGTAACATGTTAAAAAATCACTTTGATGTGGATCAATTTTTTATACCACCTCTTCATAGTAAGAGTAATGGACAAATAGAACGGCTTCATTCTACATTAATTGAAATAGCAAGGTGTTTGAAGATAGAAAAAAATATTACTGATGTAACTGATTTAGTTCTTTTAGCAACATATCATTATAATAACACAATTCATTCAGTGATACAGGCAAAACCTATTGATGTAATTAACTCGTTTTCAAAGGAGCACTTAAGTTCTATAAAAGCACTACTAAGCTTAGCACAGAACAATATTTTGAAACGGTCAAATGAAAGAAGGAGTTTTAAAGAAGGAGAATTAGTTTTCGTACGTAGAAATAAACGTTTAGGTAATAAACTAAATAAGGTATATGAACAAAATACTGTACAAAAAGATCTTGGAACAACAGTTTTAATTAATGGAAAAAAAATCCATAAAGATAACGTTCGTTGATAATGATTTATGTAAAATTAAATTGAAATTTTATTAAAATATTAATCTTACACATTTTTAGCTTTTAAGAATTTGATTTTTAAAGATTATTTAAGTATTTGTCGAAACGGGGACGTTCCGATTTGAAAAGGGGGAGTAGTTAATATATGGTCAATTTAATTGATATAAATGATTTATTTCAAATAAATACTTTGAAAAATATTCTAAAAAAATACTTAAATAGTTTTTAGAATAATCAAAGATAACATTTCTTGAAGAAATTGTAATAAAAAAAATGTATAAAAAGAGCATTGAGTTTTTGGTATACTAATTTTTCATTTTCATTTCCACAGACCCCGTACTTTCTTTAGTATTTTCGAGGCACCATGTTGTACACGCCTTAGGCCGTCCCGCGGTACACGTCGATGAGCACTGCAGAGCGTTAGTCCCCTCTGTCTCTGGCCCCAATGTCCCCCCTACTTCCAGCACGCACATTGGTCAGGACCACCATCTCCTCGTGCCTTTTACAATGTGCACTGTTTGTCGGCAAAGACTATATACACCTGCGTCATCGGTCAAGTGCAACAATTGTCTTGGCCTATCCCACGTTCTTATATGCTCTGGGCTCGCGAACAGAAACCTCTGGACGGATACGTTTATAGCACCTTGCTGCAACACGCCGCAACCTTCCACGCCGGATAATCTCCATAAAATTTTCAATGTTCTTTAGCTTCTAGACTGCGACACAGCCTACCACCACCCAGACAAACGCATCCGTCCCTCACGCCTAGTATGACCCCACCCTCGCCTTCAGCGCACTTCAAAATTGTACAGCTAAATTGTAACGGATTAGCTGGTAAGATAGCGGAGATAACTGAATTTATGAAGCTAAACAACATCAAAATCGCTGCGGTTCAAGAGACCAAACTGAGCACAAGATCAGACTTACAAACTTGTGATGGGTCTAACGTCCCAGCGGTAATGGGGATGGTCTCCGTTCGCAACACATCACACTGTACAATATAATCTATTTGTGCCCGACATCGACCCGAGGGACTCTACTTTAGAATGCCAAGGTATAATCGTCCGGTAAGGCGATGTCGATCTGCAAATTATCATCATCTACGTTCCCCCTGTAACATGTTGCCCGAGGGACTATCACCCCAACATAAGTGCGTTGCTAAGAGGTGATAACCATTCGATCCTCGGCGACTTCAACGCACATAATGATCTCTGGCACTCCAATCTGCCAGTAGACAGCAGAGGGCAAGCACTTGCGGAACAAATAGATGACTCGACATTCTGTACAGTAAACGGAGACGCCCCCACCAGAGTGGCAGGCAACTGCCACAGCTCGCCAGACATATCGATCGTAAGCGCAGGACTTATAAACTGCGTCAACTGGCGACCGATGCTGACATTGGCATCCGATCACCTGCCAATTATACTCTGAATCGAGCGATAGACGGACTTCATTACCTCTGAACGAAGAACCTTTATCAACTTCAGCAAAGCGGACTGGGATCGTTTTACGGACTATACAGAGCGCTTCTTTGCTGCCCTACCCACACCGACAGATGTACGCCAAGGTGAACGAGAGTTTCGCAAGGTTATTGATTCAGCCTCCGGCAGCTTCATTCCCGCTGGAAGAATACCGGAAATTCGAACGAATTTCCCTGCGGAGACAGCGGCTCTGGCAAGAGATCGTGACCAACTGAGACTCAATGGCTACAGTCAATGGCTACAAGTTGACCAAGTGGAAGCAACACCTAGAGGCATGCAACCTCTCCGGCGGAGTCGGCAAATTATGGTCAACAGTCAAGGCCCTATCAAATCCGACGAAATACAATGACAAGGTCGCCATTACATTTGATGACAGTATCAATTCGGACCCCAGGCAATGCGCGAGCTCTTTCTGTCGACAGTTTATGATGCATCTACCTGCTGATAGGGCCAAGAGACGAGCCATCCGTCGGGCGCATAAACACAAACACAACACATCGCCCATTGCCATCTCCGTCGCGGAGGTCAAGGAAGCCATAATGAAGGCCAAGCCCTCAAGATCAATCGGACCCGACGGTATTGCCATGAAGATGCTGAATCACCTAGGCCACGAGGGACAGAGATATTTGGCGGCTCTCTTTAACATCTCGCTAACCACTTTTGCCATTCCAGAGATTTGAAAAAAGGCGATTGTGGTCCCCCTACTAAAATCAGGGAAGCCGGCGAACCAAGGAGAATCATTTCGTCCGATATCTCTTTTGTCGCCGATATCGAGGTTATTGGAGACCATTCTGCTCCCATATTACACTGCAAACCTGCAGTTGGCCGAACACCAACATGGCTTGCGGAAGTCGCATAGCACAATAACCGCTCTGAACATCATAACGGATAATGGCTTGAGTCAACAGGCACCAAACCATAGGATGGTGCTCGTGGCACTTGACCTTTCCAAAGCTTTCGACACGGTCAAACATGCCACACTCCTAAGAGACCTGGAAGAGACACCGCTCTATGCCAGCCTGAAAAGTTGGACCGATAACTACCTCAACGGTCGGCAGGCGTCAGTCAAATTTAGGAACAAGAAATCTAGACCACGAAAAATCAAACAAGGGGTGCCGCAGGGTGGTGGCATTTAAGGTACAGAGGGGCAACAAAAGCCTCAAGTCGCCGGTCGGAGTCTAACCTTCATCAGGAGGCTAAAATTCGCGATGTTGTTCAGCATGCGGAACTGTTGAGCAGACAGTTTCTACTGAACTACCACAAACCTAGTCACCCAAGCCGCCATCTATTGGATAAAACTCCAACCCCCGAGAGACATAAGGAAACATCTCCGTAATCACTCTGATGAGACCCGGCACAGACAGATCCCTCAGATCTCGGCCCGTGGACCCCGTAATCGACATCGAACCACCTGAAATAGCTTATGAGAAGCGTATTCTTCCGAGGGAGACTAGAGTCATTCTAACACATTCGTTCTGGACATTCTAATAGGTTAAACTCTTACTTATCCAGACTGAACCCCACCATACCAAACACATGCCCTGCATGTGGTATGTCCCCTCATGATACCAAACATTTTTTTTCCTGTTCAATTTAACCTACTCTTCTAACACCAATATCACTCTGGTCCAACCCTGTTGAAACTGCGCGTTTCCATGGACTCCCGTTTAGTTTAGGTTAGGTTAAGGCCGAATGGCCCATTGCGATAACACTGAAGAACCCCCTGCGGGTTAGGGGTTTAGAATATGCCCGAGGTAGACATACCGGCCGTAAGAGGCGACTAATATGCACAAAGGTAAAGACGGGCGGCCGCCGTGGTGTGAAGGTAGTGTTGCCGGCCTACCATACCGAAGGTCCATGGTTCGAGCCCTGGTACAGGTAACATCAAAAGTGATTTGAAAAAAGTTTTTCAAAACGGGGTCGCCCCTCGGCAGTGGTTTGGCAAACTCTCCGAGTGTATTTCTGCCATGACGGGCTTCTCAGCAAAAATTCGTCTCCTTTGTAGATGCCGTTCGGAGTCGGCAAAAAACTGTAGGTCCCACCAATTTGTAGGGAAAATTCAAATCGGCACACCACAAATTGGAAGAGAAGCTTGGCGCAAAAATCTCTTAGGAGGTTTATGATGATATACCTGTTGTATATCGCGCCATAGAGATAGAATGACGGGCAACTCGATGGTTGATCTACGGATATGATGCTTCTCACCTCTCATTACCCATCTTATCCTTCCTTACGGAAGGAGGGGTGACATGACCTAGAAGGTTTCACTGGTCATAAATCGCTACCTCGACATTCGGGCAGTACCGCAAGGGCGTACCGGGCTCAAATCCGGCCAAGGACTGTTAATTCGACACCACTCCCCAAAACCTTCGGGGAGTGTTTTTGTCGTTACCACAACAACAACAACAACATACCACTGAAGAGGGTTGAGTAACTTCCTCCTTTAAACATGCATGAAGTGGAACCATTATGTCTCCGATTTCGGCAGAGCCTAGGCCCAATCAAGGGGCCTAGGGAGGGTCGTCTAAGGTTGAGTATAGACTCGGTTCGTTTCTTACAAATGCGGAGCCAAGTTTGCCTGGACACCTCACATGTGGTCTCCCTTTGCCCATCTATTTACAGGAGTATGTAGATGGTAATAATTTGCAGTTCCTTGGGTCGATGTCGGGTACAAATAGATTATATTGTACAGTGTGGTGTGTTACGAACGGAGACCATCCCCATTACCGCTGGGACGTTAGACCCATCACAAGTTCGTAAGTCTGATCTTGTGGTCAGTTTGGTCTCTTGAACCGCAGCGATTTTGATGTTGTTTAGCTTCTAAATTCAGTTCTCTCCGCTATCTTTCCAGATAATCCGTGAGGGACGGATATGTCTGCCTGTCTAATTTGAGTGTGTCTTTCTTCTTTTCTGGGTCTACATGAGAGTTGGGGGGTAGTGCATTGTAATGCATTGGTTTCACTAACGCAACATTTTTCACTCTTTAGTGCCGAGTAATGGTAGTGAATCTGCAAAAACAAAAAGCTATTTTATGCGTTTTGATGAAGTTGATTATATTTGCCTATTACGTAGATTGGAAATAAAATATTAAATCATTTAATTTCACGATGGACGATTCCTCGCCGCCAACTGGATAAAGTTACAAGTCTGCCAAAACATCGCAATCAAACAGGATGTCCTCTTATGCCGCCTGAGAATCACATCCACCAAGAGGCTAAATGGAAATGTTTCTACTGAGCTACCAGCTAAAAAAAACTCGTTCCAGATATTTAAATTTTATCTCGAAACTACACTTTTTAGAAAATTCGTTTTTTATTTGGATATATTCATTAGACATCGGTAAACTCGAGGCGATAATCAGTTCGTTAAAAGAAAATATCCTTCATGGCTTTTCGTTTTATCATTCACATTTTCAATACGAAAATAGCAAGGAATCTAGTTGGTTTCCTTCGTTTTCTGAAATTTTACTCCATTGTAGAAACATGTAGAGCATGACGCAGAAATGGGACATATTTCTTAGCTAAACTTTAGCTTCCCACCCACTTCCTACGAATCAAGTCCAAAATAGAGAAGTATGTTTTATTTGGATTGACGATTCAAATCAGAAATAAAAAAAATAAAATAATAATAATTGCCGCTATATACTCGTATACCTCCCGAGGAGATTAAGGCCGAGCTTCTCTACCAATTTGTGGTGTGCTGCTTCTAATTTTTCCTACAAACTGGCGGGGCCGGGGAAAGCAGATGAATTTTTGCCAAACCACTTTTGATATTACCTGTACCTGGCCTCGAACCTTGGACCTTGGGTGTGGTAGGCCAGCAACACTATCGCCACAAAAAGTATCTTTATATAGGAAAAGTTAACTTAATTTTTGGCTTCGTGATTCAACCAAATCAAAATCACGCAACGCTGCCACCAATTTCGCTTTGGGCCCAACCCTGTTGAAACCAGACCTGTTAAATTCCCATTATAATTGACTAATCAATTGATTTTATAGCTTTTTTAATCATTAATGATTATTTTAATTGTTTTCAGAAATTCGCAATAACTAATTGATTAGACAGAGTTGTTAAAGAATGCATTCCTGTTGAAATAATTATTCTTGGATTGCAAAATTTTCGATTGCAGCCTTAGCTCCATTTTTTGGAATAAAGAGTGCAAATTTGCAGTCCTTATTCCTTTTTGTATTTCGGAATAATTATTCCTATTTTTTACTTCTTTCTTTTCATTCACTGGATTGCATTCTTTGTAAACTATGTATTAACTATGGTTAGGTGTTTTTTGTTAAATAGTGATTTTAATAATTGGTTTCTATCTACTACCCCAATCCTGTCAGGGATCGACCTGGGTGCGTCACCCACTACGAAATTGCAAGATAAGCTCGGTCTTAATCTCCTCGGAGGAGATTGGATCAATTGTTATGATTTTGCAAGGCATTGCGAATGCTATTGGGCTGAGTTTTCAAGAAATATAAAACTAATTATAAAAATTATGAAATCGCGCAAGTGGTTCTATATAAAATACAGAGCAGTTTGGATGGTACTTTCCTTTATATACTCCATGGAGTAACAACTTTAGAAGTACTCTACCGGGGGTGTTCCATGGAGTACTCAGAAACAACAGGAGTAGGGGGTGCTGTCATAACACATCGCTATGTAAATTCTATATGGTCCCTATTTTCATTACCAATTCGGACTCCAGAAAATTGATTTTTCGGCTCAACCTAATGTGTGTGCATTCTTTATAATAAATTACTTGAAAAACGTTAGTGTTAAAAATTTACTTACGTATTTGTTCGCCAAAAAATCTTCAACTATGGTTTATTTCGTATAAGTTATAACAAAAGGCTTTCAATATGGTGCCTGGAATTGTAAGGAGTTCAATTATAGCAATGTTCTTTAGATAAAATCTTTTGCTGTAATGATTTTATCGGACGTGACGTTATATTCCCCATAAGAAAAAACCTTATGAGTAGATGGCTATGCTTTTTGAAAACGACCTTATCATAGAACATTTAACTGAATATAATGCCATTTTTCTCTACTTAAACCATTGACCCAAGCAAAGTCCCTCAGCTTCCCTTATTTCCTACAACACTACACGATTTTTTACATATGTACTCGTATGTACATTCTTAATTTGTACAAAATGTTAACAAAGACGAACTTTACACAGCTTCCTAGTTTTAATAGCTTCAAACATCCGACAAATTATATGTATGCATATGTATATATGTATATTGTATATATAATGCACAATACAAGTAAATGTAGATAGAGCAGATAGCCGTGGCAGCTAATGTCTTTTCACAATATTAACTAATTAATTAATTTTAATTTGATAATAAATAATAATAATATACATCGTTCATAGATATTTTCATGTACGTGCTTATGTTTGTCTCAACCAATACAAAAAATAATCAAAAGTAATCAAACAATTTTTTTTAATTGGGTAATCAATCATTAATATGCTTTTCGAAAAATAATTAATCAAACCGGTAATCATTATGGTTGTTGTTGTTGTAGTAACGACAAAAACACTCCCCGAAGGTTTTGGAGAGTGTTGTCGAATTAACAGTCCTTGACCGGATTTGAACCCGGTACGCTCCGGTACTCCCTTGCGGTACTGCCCGACTGTCGTGGTAGCGATTTATGACCAGTGAAACCTTCTAGGTCATGTCACCCCTCCTTCCGTAAGGAAGGATAAGATGGGTAATGAGAGGTGAGAGGCATCATATCCGTAGATCAACCATCGAGTTGCACGTCATTACCTTTGTGCATATTAGTCGCCTCTTACGACCGGTATGCCTACCTCGGGCATATTCTAAACCCCTTACCCGCAGGGGGAAATCATTATGGTTATTAGACATTACTTAACAGGTCTATTGAAACTGCCAGTTTCCTTGGACTTCCCTTAGAAGAATTTGAATCAGAGTAATGGCTTGTTGTTGTTGTTGTTAACAGCGCTTCGCCCTGCCTAATGGACACGATCACTCTAAATTGTCATCAGACTTTTCTAACAGAAGTCCGAGGAAAAGCGCAGTTTCCACAGGGTTGGACCAGAGTGATGTAGGTGTTAGAACAGTGGGTTCAACTGAACAGGAGAAGAGATGTATGGTATCATGAGAGGACATACCACATGCAGGGCATGTGTTTGGTATGTTGGGGTTGTCTGGCTAAGTAAGACTTTAACCTATTACAATATCCAGAGCGAAGTTGTGCTAGTATGACTCTAGTCTCCCTCGGAAGTACACGCTCCTCTTCAGCCATTTCAGGTGGTTGGACATTGATTACGGGATTCACAGTCCGAGATCTGAGAGATCTGTCTACCGACTCAGTGTGGAGGTCATTTAGAGCCCGCCTATTCCGCAGATCAAACGGCAAAGAAATATGGTACCGGATCTCATCGTAGTGCTTGCGGAGATGTCTCCTTATGTCTCTGGGGGGGGCGAAGCTTCGTCCAATAGATGTCGATTTGGATGACTGGGTTTATGACAGTTCAGAGAACTCGCGTGCTCTTGAACATTGAGCAATTTAACGTCTTGATGTAGGTGAGACTCAGATGACGTAACCAGACATCCCGTAGCAGTTCTGATGGCGGTGTTTTGGCAGACTTGCAATTTCCTCCTGTTGGTGTCAGCCAGAGCTGGGGAACTTAGGATTACGATTACATTTCAATTACGATTACTGTAATTGTAATCCCTTCATTCATACGATTACTGTAAAAGCAATAGTACAATTTTTATGATTACCATTATATTAATCGTAATTGAAATTTTTATGATTACGATTACTGTAATTGTAATCCTGTGAACTTTACGATTACGATTACTGTAATTGTTATCAGGTTTTGTTTTTCGATTTCGATTACAGTAATTGTAATTGTGAAATGTGGAGGATTACGATTACTGTAATCGTAATCCTAAAAAATGTACAACAACAACAGCAAACCTACCGTTTGGCTTAGCTTCAATCGTTTTAGTAGAGTTCCAAATAGTTCACTAGTTATAAAAGCGAGCGGGTAAAGCAAGCTTGCATTGGTGTTATACATTTTTACTTTAAGACATGTTCTTTAGATACTTAAATGACTGCAATTGCTTAAAGGACTTCAAAAAATGCAGCAGTCTATGGAGAAAAAATACATGGCCGAAGCCTTCGGAAATAATAGAAACAATTATTGGTTGCTCTCTTGTCATTCCTGTCGTAACACGATGGAACTCGTTATTTGACGCGGTGTGTCGTATTTTACGACATGAAAGAAGTCTTCAGGCCTTATGTAAAGCATTGGAGATTTCAAAATTTTCCTCCAGCGATCTAACTTACCTTAAAGATTTTCGCAAATTAATGACCCCGATTAGTGAAACTTTGGATTTTTTGCAAGGCGAAAAACATCTTCTCTACGGTTGCCTCATACCATCCCTGGTGTCTTTAAAAGTAAAACTGAAGAAATTAGCCCAAGAAAAAAATAATTGTCTTAGAGGCGTCGCTGAAGCAATGGATCTCAAGCTAAAAGAGCGGTTCAACTCTTTATTTATCCTAACACCAGATTCAGAATATGCGATTACAGCTACAGTGTTGTCCCCCGACATTAAAATGAGATGGTTCAACACTTGGAATAAAGGGGAACCCAAGCATAATGAACAATACATTTACAACTTGGTAATAAGACTTGTCGAAACTATTACAGTGGTTGATACTGACAGTTGCAATATACTTGAATCTGACACAAAAAAAGTCTTTTATGAATTTGATGGTAAGCTTACGAAAACACACCAAGCAGTTCTTTTCATATCTGATTTTGTTTTTAATATTGCATACAGATGAAATTGAATCCCAGATTGAAAATAATACCAACGATGAATCTTTCCACTCGAGCCGAATTGCGCAACAGTTCTTTCAATATTTAAATGATCCAGAATCTGGGGGAGACATTTGGAAAAAGTACCCTCTATTAAAAAGAGCTTATTTGCACTACAATACGCCGTTAACATAATCGGCTCCAGTATAGCGGCTCTTTTCTTTTGCTGGAGTTGTAAACAATTCACGATGCCATGCTCTATCGGACCGTAATTTCGAAAGATTAGTCTTGCTTAGAGAAAATATGAATTTTTATACAACAAAATGATCCTAGGCTAGGAATTTGCGTTGATTTATTGTAATGTGCTAATATAATACTTTGAATTTCGATCCGGATTAAAAACAGTACCTGAAGTCCAATCTAATTGGAGAAAGCACTTTTTATTACATAAATTATAATTGAATGATTCAGATCTAAACGGCGGCCGCCGTGGTGTGAAGGTAGTGTTGCCGGCCTACCACACCGAAGGTCCATGGTTCGAGCCCTGGTACAGGTAACATCAAAAGTGATTTGAAAAAAGTTTTTCAAAACGGGGTCGCCCCTCGGCAGTGGTTTGGCAAACTCTCCGAGTGTATTTCTGCCATGACAGGCTTCTCAGCAAAAATTCGTCTCCTTTGTAGATGCCGTTCGGAGTCGGCAAAAAACTGTAGGTCCCACCAATTTGTAGGGAAAATTCAAATCGGCACACCACAAATTGGAAGAGAAGCTTGGCGCAAAAATCTCTTAGGAGGTTTATGATGATATACCTGTTGTATATCGCGCCATAGAAAAAAAAAAAAAATAGAGAATTTGTTAGTTTTAAATGGTCATTATAACAAATTTTTGATTTATTTCATAGGTCTGTATGTTTCATACTGAGTTCCAAATATTCCGCCACAATGATAACCTGAAATCGTAATCACAATTTTTATGATTACGATTACAGTAATCGTAATCCTCCACATTTCACAATTACAGTAATCGAAATCGAAAAAAAAACCTGATAACAATTACAGTAATCGTAATCGTAAAGTTCACAGGATTACAATTACAGTAATCGTAATCATAAAAATTTCAATTACGATTAATATAATGGTAATCATAAAAATTGTACTATTGCTTTTACAGTAATCGTATGAATGAAGGGATTACAATTACAGTAATCGTAATTGAAATGTAATCGTAATCCTAAGTTCCCCAGCTCTGGCTGACACCAACAGGAGGAAATTGCAAGTCTGCCAAAACACCGCCATCAGAACTGCTACGGGATGTCTGGTTACGTCATCTGAGTCTCACCTACATCAAGACGTTAAATTGCTCAATGTTCAAGAGCACGCGAGTTCTCTGAACTGTCATAAACCCAGTCATCCAAATCGACATCTATTGGACGAAGCTTCGCCCCCCCCAGAGACATAAGGAGACATCTCCGCAAGCACTACGATGAGATCCGGTACCATATTTCTTTGCCGTTTGATCTGCGGAATAGGCGGGCTCTAAATGACCTCCACACTGAGTCGGTAGACAGATCTCTCAGATCTCGGACTGTGAATCCCGTAATCAATGTCCAACCACCTGAAATGGCTGAAGAGGAGCGTGTACTTCCGAGGGCGACTAGAGTCATACTAGCACAACTTCGCTCTGGATATTGTAATAGGTTAAAGTCTTACTTAGCCAGACAACCCCAACATACCAAACACATGCCCTGCATGTGGTATGTCCTCTCATGATACCATACATCTCTTCTCCTGTTCAGTTGAACCCACTGTTCTAACACCTACATCACTCTGGTCCAACCCTGTGGAAACTGCGCTTTTCCTCGGACTTCTGTTAGAAAAGTCTGATGACAATTTAGAGTGATCGTGTCCATTAGGCAGGGCGAAGCGCTGTTAACAACAACAACAACAAGCCATTACTCTGATTCAAATTCTTCTAAGGGAAGTCCAAGGAAACTGGCAGTTTCAATAGACCCGTTAAGTAATGTCTAATAACCATAATGATTTCCCCCTGCGGGTAAGGGGTTTAGAATATGTCCGAGGTAGGCATACCGGTCGTAAGAGGCGACTAATATGCACAAAGGTAATGACGTGCAACTCGATGGTTGATCTACGGATATGATGCCTCTCACCTCTCATTACCCATCTTATCCTTCCTTACGGAAGGAGGGGTGACATGACCTAGAAGGTTTCACTGGTCATAAATCGCTACCACGACAGTCGGGCAGTACCGCAAGGGAGTACCGGAGCGTACCGGGTTCAAATCCGGTCAAGGACTGTTAATTCGACAACACTCTCCAAAACCTTCGGGGAGTGTTTTTGTCGTTACTACAACAACAACAACCATAATGATTACCGGTTTGATTAATTATTTTTCGAAAAGCATATTAATGATTGATTACCCAATAAAAAAAAATTGTTTGATTACTTTTGATTATTTTTTGTATTGGTTGAGACAAACATAAGCACGTACATGAAAATATCTATGAACGATGTATATTATTATTATTTATTATCAAATTAAAATTAATTAATTAGTTAATATTGTGAAAAGACATTAGCTGCCACGGCTATCTGCTCTATCTACATTTACTTGTATTGTGCATTATATATACAATATACATATATACATATGCATACATATAATTTGTCGGATGTTTGAAGCTATTAAAACTAGGAAGCTGTGTAAAGTTCGTCTTTGTTAACATTTTGTACAAATTAAGAATGTACATACGAGTACATATGTAAAAAATCGTGTAGTGTTGTAGGAAATAAGGGAAGCTGAGGGACTTTGCTTGGGTCAATGGTTTAAGTAGAGAAAAATGGCATTATATTCACTGGATTGCATTCGTAATCGTAATCGTAAGTAATCAAAATGTAATCGTATTCCTAACCTCCCCAGCTCTGGTGTCAGCAAGGTTTGGCGACCATATGGGCGCAGCAAAGTCATTAACCGGTCTCCCAAGTACTGCCGGCCAGTGACTTGAGGATCTTATTGCGGCTCTATACATTTGAAGCTATTGCAGTGGCATGACTAGCGAAGGTGAGGCAGTTGTCAAACGTCACACCCAAGATTTTAGGGTGGTCTTGTCAAATCTGTGCATTCCACGTCATAAATAGTCGCGGTCGATTTACTCGGAGACAGGGTGAGATCTCGCCCGGTGAAGAGGCTGGAAAGGTCTCGGAAGTGACAGTTAATCCTCGTACAGAGTTCGTCAATGGAAGCCATATTCGTGCAGTCGTCAGCGTAGGATACAATGGAGACTCCGTCTGGTGGGGGACGAAGCCTCGAGATATAGAAGTTAAACAAAAGGGGGGATAGGACACCACCCTGCGGCACTCCTTGTTTGATTCTTCGTGGTCTAGATATCTTGTTCATAAATTTAGCTGACGCCTGCCGACCGTTGAAGTAGTTAACGGTCCACCTTTTAAGGCCGGCATGGAGCGGTGTCTCTTCCAGGTATCTGAGGAGTGTGGAATGGTTGACCGTGTCGAAAGCTTTGGAAAGGTCAAGTGCCACGAGCACCGTCTTATGGTTTGGAGGATGTTGATTCACTGTACCAGGGCTCGAACCTTGGACCTTCGGCCAGCAACACGACCGCCACACCACGACGGCCGCTAATAATAAAAACCATGATTAATTCTTCGAAATATTTAGCTGCTAACTTATATTACAATGTCTATAATCATAACATCCTTTTATAGTATAATTTATTGCATATTGCAGTATGGATATTTATTTGAATTAAGTCATTGTTATATTATGTCGAAGATACACACTTTCAAATAGGTTGTCGGATATTATGGATATATGTAAATGGTTTGAACCATGAGTAAATTTAAATCTTTTATTTAATTCATTAGTAAGTCCCATGCAGCGTCTTCTTCTGTGCTCTTTCCGTTATTGCTACTTTTATTCGGCACACTTTTAACATCAAGGTTGTTTAATCCTTCGCACAATATCTGAGAAGTACTTTGAAGCTTCAGATTTCTACGCACAGAGGTGGTATTTGTATCCTCTCCAGATATTTTTGTTTGTTGGTAAGAGTTTTGATATCCACCAGATTCAAAACCTGCCCAGTTATTATCATTCATTTCCCCCAATTGCTGATGGTATGAAGTAGACTGGGGAAGGTTTGGTTTTAATGTATTGCTTTCCCATTCCCAGTCACCCCCACCTGTAATTTAAATTTAATAAAATAATAACAGACATAATAATAATAATAACATATGCAAAAACTGTTTCGAGTCAATGTAATGATAATCTTACAAAACATATTGGTTTTTCTATGACCACAAATTCATATACATATTTCAATGTTAAAGTAAGTAGCCTAAGTCGATCTCTGCAAACTCTACCAAGCTAGGCTAACCAGTTTTCTAAGGTGATAACTCGGATTTCAACACAATCACAAAATCTTTGCCGTGAATACCTATACTAACGCATATATAGGAATCCTTCAGCGACTACTTAACCTGCCTAGGATGTCAGCCCCCCATCCAACACTGTCATCAGGCTCTTCTAACGGAAGTCCAAGAAACCTCGCGGCTTCAACAGGGGTGGACCAGAGTGAAATTGCTGTTAGAAGAGTGGGCTCAGTTGAGCAGATGAACAGATGGTTAGTATCGTGGGGAGACACGCCGGATGCCGGGCAGACATTTGGCATGTCAGGGTTCAGTCTGGATAGGTAAGAGTTTAGTCTGTTACAGTATCCAGAACGAAGTTGAGACAGCGTGACTCTTGTCTCCCTGGGCAGTTCGCGTTCCTCGTCGGCAACAGGTGGGGTTTGTGCCTGTAGGACTGCATTCACTGGACGTGACCTGACAAAGGCAGTTTACCGACTCCGTGTGGATGAGGTTGAGGGCCCGCCGGTGCACCTTTGGATCAAACGGCGAGAAAATGTGGTGCCGGATCTCGTCATAGTGCTTACGGAGGTGACTCCTTATTCTCCTGGGAGGCGGATTTTCGTTGAGCAGGTTCCTGTGGGTGCTGCGGTTTATGGCAGTGAACAGGAATTGTCTGATCAACATCTCGCAGTGCTCTTTGACATCGAGCATTTTTGCCTCATTATGAAGATGGTGCTCAGGAGACATAAGGAGGCACCCCGTGGCAGTTCTGAGTGCGGTGTTTTGGCAGGCCTGCAACCTCCTCCAATGTGTGTCTGCTAGCCCCGGCGACCATATTGGCGTCGCGTAGCTCAGAACCGGCTGGCCGATTGCCTTGTACGTTGCCAGTAACGTTTCTTTGTCTTTCCCCCAAGTACTGCCAGCTAGTGACTTGAGGATTTTGTTACGGCTTTGTACTTTGGTGGCAATCGCGGCTACATGAGCACCGTATTTGAACATGTTATCAAACGTGACCCCTAAGATTTTGGGGTGTGTGACAGTCGGAAGCTTAATGCCGTCGACGTAGACGTCTAATTCCATGTTCGCCTGCGCTGTCCACGTCGTAAATAAGGTGGCCGAGGATTTGGTCGGTGACAATGTCAGGTTCCGTGCAGCGAAGAAACTGGAAAGGGTTGGAAGGTAGGGAAGAAACTGGAAAGGGTATGGGTAGTAGTTCGGAGCGTTTGATACAATCCGTCAAGAAAGTACTTTACCAGATTGTGCCCCTACAAAATTTCAAGGATGATACTCTTTGCTCTGCACTTTTGGAATGCGAACGTATTGTAAACTCTAGACCTCTAACATACGTTGATTTGGAAACAACAAATGACGAAGTCTTACCTCCAAATCATTTCTTACTCGGAATTTCCAATGGCATTAAGCCCTTGGGCAATTTTACTGAAGGCGATTGCAATTCGCGGAAGAACTGGCGAAAGATACAACATTTTGCAGATATTTTTTTGGAAGCGTTGGGTCCGAGAATACTTGCCAACTTTAACTCGACGAAAGAAATGGTTTGACAAAGTTGAACCAATTCAAATAGGCGATATAGTCGTTATTGTAGATCGGAATTCACCTAGAAATATTTGGCAAAAAGGCATTGTTCAATCTGTAAATCAAGCAGCGGATGGAAATGTAAGATGCGTTACCGTAAAAACAAGCCATGGAGTGTTTAAGCGCCCTGTAGCAAAAATAGCAAAATTAGATGAATTTGGTTAAAATCCGAACAATTTTAACGGGGGGGAGAATGTTACAGACTTCATGTTCAAACTTATACCTTTTGACTATCTAGTTTTCTAATTCGATATTATTATAAATAATTTAAATAAAATTGGATTTTGCTATCAAACATATAGTCTCGAGTTTTTTCGCAACATGTCGATTTTAATTTGTGTAGTATACTTATAGGGGTAAAAGTACATATCTAGTTTGTGGGCGGGTGCCGCAAGGTGCTTGTACCAGAGTGTACCGGATTCATATCAACATCAGCCTGTTTGGTTCTTGCATGGATGCGCCGACTAAGCAGCGCGAAATACTGCTACAATAATAATAAATAGGATCAGTGCTATCGCACCCGTTTAATATCGGTCTTCTATTGAAATGACTCAGTTGCATTTTGATATTAAGTCTCAAAAGTTACAGAAACGAAATTATTTTGATAAATTTCTTTTGTGAATTGAAGAAACGAAATAGAATTAGTCAATTCGTTAACCATAATCCACCTTGTCACCCATGCAACTCGACTTAGATACTTTAAAACATTGTCACAGAAATATGTAAGTAGGCACGTATAGCGTAATTCTTTAACTTACCACCAACGGAATGTGATCTCTGATACGAATTATCATTGCAACCATTATTATTTCCAACAGCATTAAATTGATTAGATGCTACGTTACTACCGCCAATATTGTTCCAACCTCTTTTACCAATATCTGTCACCTAAAACCATATGAACATAGTTTTAAATAAGAAAAAAGTTAATTCGCTTTAAACTCTTGCATCATCTAAAAATACAAACCTTGTAAGCTACATCAGAAACGTGACCTTGAACGGTTTCTAACAAACCGCCGTCTTTAATCTACAAAATCATCACAAGTAAATGAAATCCAATATAAAAGCAACAAACTAAAGACACTTAAAAATTATATAAAAAATTTAAATATATAAAGAATTAGGGTATCATACTAACTAAAAGCTTCTACAAAATGCATTTAATAAAACACAAGTTGTCGAACAAACCTTTGATGAAGCCAAACTGACAGTCGTAGCAGCTTTCTCCTTAGCTGTACTAGCTATCTTCGAGGCACCCGCGGAAAGCAAGCTCCAGCCCTGATGAAAAGAGAACATAGGATTGAAAATAAAAACTAAAATTGCACGTGATATTCAAAATTACCGAAGCTAAAGACGATAGCGTGGTGTCGAGGATCTCTTGAGACTGAGTTTTAGGTGGAGGATCGCGAGAATAGCCAAAACCAGAATATTTTCCACCTTGGCTTGGGGGCAAATCGCTATAGGAATTTAACAATAAATAAATTATTATGGTGACAGTTTTTGATTGCAACCTTACTCTGGACGTGACGCATTTTCCATTTTTCGGCGCTCAAAGAACTCTTCTTTTTGTTCTTTGAAGGCAGACGTATTGAATGGTTGGTAATTGTTTGCATTATATCCACCTGTTACGTTTTCTTCTGACTGATAAGCACCATCAGCGCTCCGAGATCCTCCACTTTTAGAATGTGACGTATAACTGGAATTTTTATCTCCAAAAGTACCTCCACTGAGAGCATTAGGAATGGAGATTCGACTTTTTGCTTCCACTACGTCCCATGATTTGCCTTGAGCTAAGGAATTAACTTTGTCCCGATACAAGGCAGCTGCTTTGGAATTGTATCGCTGTGAAATGGGTGCACGATCGTCCCAATCGGGTTGGTCTTCGAAAAATTCTCGAGCTCTACTGTTACCTCCCACTTTCATCTTCTCCAACTCAATGTCTTTCCACTTATCCATGGTAACTGAGCGCACAAATGAAATATGGACGCCTAAGCCTCGATGTTTTCCTGAGCATTCCAAACATATCCAAATACCATACGTCACTGAAACCCATTGTGGATTATGTGTACCGCACTCGAAGCATTTCTAAATATTAAAATACATGTATGTAATTGAAAAATTAATTATTTAGTAACTTATTGTTCATAACACATTTTACATCACTTACAGAGTTTTCATCCTGTGGCTTTAACTCTTGCAGAACGCGACGAGTACGAGGGCTAGCCATTGTAAAATGTATTTACTTGAAATTGAATCAAACCCTATTTGAAATATTGCAAATTTTAGCTCATGTTTCTTTATTTTTTATTGTCAAGCAGAGAACATTTATATATTGACAAATATTTTGTTGACGTGTGATGGTCAGTGTTACCGCTTTTCTATTTATCCCTAAACTGATAAACCTGCTGACTAGTGCTGCTGTTTGTTGTTTACCGAATTATAGTGGCATAAAAAGTAGATTTGTTGAGCAAAACAAAATTTCCGTTCAGATATGGCTTTCCATAACTCGAAAGTTGACACCAGAGCACAGCTCGAGGGGCGCGAAGAACGAACGGCTTTTGCTAATTGTTTCCTTTAGGAGACAACTGCTAAAACACGTCCGAAATTATCGGGAAAGGTATCAAAAGACGCGTTTTGACTTCGGTATCAACAATCGGGAAGCGGATTTTAAATTTTTTGTTTCAGTAAAAAGTTATTCGCAAAAAACCCAAAAATTACCCAGGTCCGATCCCAAATAGGGGGCTTGATCCAAGGTATTTATGTGCAGAACACCTTTCTGCGTAGGCGGCCTTCGGCCGCGCTTAAAAAAAATAACCCTTAGCTGGTGCAACACCGGCTACGCGGTCCACAGTATTTCTGCGCAGAACACACTTTTTGCACTTTTCGGTCCACCCTAATCTGTGATTACAACAACCACATGAAAATGACAGAAAATTTTCAACTTTGATTGCAAATATCTCTTCACTGAAACAAAAACTCGAAAATTCGCTTCCATATTATTGTTACCGAGGTCAAAACGCGTCTTTTGATACCTTTCCCGATAATATAGGACGTGTTTTAGCAGTTGTCTCCTAAAGGAAACAATTACCCGGGTTTTTTTCATATATTGCAGAGTTGTTGAAAAGCAGGAGTTTGTTAGGTGTTAAGCTCTAAAACTGCTCAGCTACAGAGAAAAACTCATAAACTCAGTAACATAACGATGAAAACACATATTATATAATTTGTTAAAAGTAGAAAGTATCAGTTGTATTGTAAATGAAGTTATAATTGATAAAGTTAGGACAGTATTGGTTTTTAATGCTAAAAAGCGGGTGAAAACATACATATATCAGTATAGTGGAATGATTTTTTTTTTTTTTTTTTTTTTTGAGGTTTGATTTTTATGGCGGCCGCCGTGGTGTGAAGGTAGTGTTGCCGGCCTACCATACCGAAGGTCCATGGTTCGAGCCCTGGTACAGGTAACATCAAAAGTGATTTGAAAAAAGTTTTTCAAAAACGGGGTCGCCCCTCGGCAGTGGTTTGGCAAACTCTCCGAGTGTATTTCTGCCATGACAGGCTTCTCAGCAAAAATTCGTCTCCTTTGTAGATGCCGTTCGGAGTCGGCAAAAAACTGTAGGTCCCACCAATTTGTAGGGAAAATTCAAATCGGCACACCACAAATTGGAAGAGAAGCTTGGCGCAAAAATCTCTTAGGAGGTTTATGATGATATACCTGTTGTATATCGCGCCATAGAGATAGAGAGATTTCTATGGCTGGGATTAGCTCCATATGCCCGGTAATATTCCAATGTAGATGTGAATTCAACATTAAGATCAGTTCCAAATGTTTATTTAGCTCACTAGCACACAATGCTAATACCGAAAGGCAAGAATCATGTGTAGCAGCTTCTGCTTCTTTTTTCAATTATTACACTAAACGTGTATATACAGCAATTTATTTTAATAAAATTTTTCAAAAAGGAAAACTTCCTTCTTTATTATAAAAACGACACCAAAAACTTGGTTACACTTAATCACTTGTTCATGGAGACGACATCCTCAATTGTTAAAAGTTCCGTTTGTAAAGTCAGATCCGTTATATATATGTATATTATTCACCGGGTTACAGTATTTTAATTTTCCACGAATTTTTCACTTTCAGCTCAAACATTACGAGTATGTCAATTAATTAGCTTAATACTTTTATAAGTTTAACTATATATAAATATCCCTAGGGCCCAATAATTTCAACTCAACCAAAAGTACAGTCTGTTTTTTTTTAATTTGGTTGAGTTATAGGGATATTTTGATAACTCTTCGTGAGCGAAGTGGAATGAGAGTTTTAACTCTGATCAGTGACAACTCATCCGATACTCATATCTGAGGTAGAGCGGTACACGTACGGCACACATACGCACACGGCTCGCAAGTACAAGAGTTTTGTAATCGGGTTTTTCAAAAGCGCCTTAGGATTGGAGTTGGCAACGCCGTGGACGCGCGAACAAAATCTTTCTTTCCAAATTGTAAATTCTCAAATTTATATTAAATCTATCAATAAGGTGTTTAAAAGATGTAAATACAACAAATAAATACTCCTTAACTTAATATAAATCAAATTTATAAGTAAAACATCAAACAAACCCAAATATCGAAAATATAAGAAATCGCTACAAAATGATGAGAAATGGCGGGAGGCAAGATCGCCCCTTAGCCAATTCAAAGGTTAGAAGCAGAAGTAACAGCCGAAATAGAGACAAACCAGATAACTGAAAAAAAAGAACACGAAATGGCAACTAATACAAATATACCAAGTAAGTCCACTGATTTTCAATATACTCGTAGTTACAATGACAACCACAAGGGTCCCTACATGGTTTATCTGGATAAACAAAGCAAAGAGGAGCGGAAAGCAATTAAAGCACTAAGCGTAACTAAAATATTAATGGACTTAAAAATCAAAGACATAGATGACGTAACCAAAATAGGTTTTGGAAGATGCAAATTAACTTTCAAAAACACCAACGCAGCAAATAACAATTCTGACAACAGGAATTAGAACCAAAAATATTTGCTCATTTTGTATCCAAAATGGGTATTCTATTCGACATCCCAACAGAAATCTCGGAAGAAGAACTAATGAAGCAAATACAATCACCAATACCTATTCTCAAAATTATTCGAGTAATGAGAACTGAAAATCAGGAAAAAATACCCACACGAAGAGTAAAAATGATATTCGATGGATTGGAAATCACGACAGAAATAATATATGCGTACACAAAAATAAAAGTAAAACACTATATTTCCTTTGCACAATGCTACAGATGCTATAGGTTCAATCATTTTGCTCAACATTGCAAAAACCAAATTCAATTTGTCCACAGTGTAGCGAAACGCATGAACAAAAAACGCCATGCACAAAACTACAATGTGTTAACTGTGAAGGAGAACATACGGCAACCGATAAAACATGTCCGGCGAGAACAAAAGCATATACTATAAAAAAAATTATGACACTTGAAAATTTAGCACTAAAAGAAGCAAGACAAAAATATGCTGGCATATTTAACAATCGCTTCGATATACTAAACGAAGAAAACAATTTTTAAGTAGAATTCCTACCCCTCCCGAAACGTCAAAAGGCGAACACGTTCAACAATGCACAAGAGGCAACAAAAACACTACATAAAGAATTCTCATTTGCCAAAGTAGCGAGGATCAACGCAAACCAAAAGAGAGAGCAAGAAAAGGCAGTCAGAACAATGCAGAAATGTAAACAAATCACTAAGGAATGCAACGAGCAGGGAAGCTCGGACAGTCTAGCCTTCCCAACGGCATTGGTAGAACACATTCAAAAACAAGAAACAAGAAAAAAAAGAATAAAATTTACAATAATAGACTACAGTAACGATATGGATATAATAGGAATCACAACATTAAACCTACAAAATAATATTAATATTTTTAGCATATATTGTCCACCGGATTTAACACACTCACAATTTAAGAACAAAATAGAAGGCATATTCGCATTCGCGAAGAACCTAAAACATAAAACAATCATAGGAGGAGATTTCAACAGCAAGTCGGTGACATCGGGTAGCTCATACACAGACAACAAAGGCAGTACATTAGATAGCCTTGCATCTGATTACGATTTTGAACATCTGAACGATGGTAGCCCAACCTTCAAAGTCAACGAAACTACATCTCACATCGATATTACCTTCTGCAATAAAGGTTCACAGAATTTAACTTGGTCAACACTAACAACAAAAATAACAAATAGTAATCACTACCCAAGAATCATAGAAATGAATCAAAGATACGAAGCTAAAAACAATATCACTAAAAAGATACTTAATAACAATATAATCAATGAACTGAAAGTAACCATAATTGGTAATTCATTACAAGAAGTTAATAAGACAATGAAAAATATCATAGACTATAATCCAATAACAATTAATGAAAACAACAGATATCAACCAAAAAAATGGTGGGACAATGAAATAGCTAGACTTTACAAGATCCGAAACAATGCAAGAGCAAGATATGAAATATACAGAACACTCGAAAACCTGGGTAAAGTGGTAGAGGCACAAAATAACTTAAAAAAAGAAATAGCCAAAAAGAAAACTTCAATGAACTACTAACAGAAATAACAGAAACGACGGAGAGCAAAATAATGTGGAAAAAAGTAAACAGTCTAAAAAAAATACGGATGCACAAAAAAAATCAACAATAAATTTGCAGAAGAACAAAATAAGGACTACCTCAATTATATCACTAATAACGTAACACAATCAACAATCACTTATACGACAAATACAATCAGTACATACCGGTCTTATGAAAACCTCCAGGAAATGGCATTCGAAAACCTAAATGAGTTCCTAAGTAGTAGAAAACCTGACTCGGCTAAAGGTTTAGACGGAATATCATACAGAATGATGAGGACACTCCAGGTAAACGAAAGGAAAGCTATCTTCCAAATATTAAAAAATATCTGGAAAGAGGGTAAAATACCAGAGGAATGGAGAAATATAAAAATTGTACCGATATTGAAACCCAACAAAGAACCGGCAGCCATTCAGAGCTACCGTCCAATTTCACTGATATCTACACTCTGTAAATGCATAGAAGAATTCAGTAAAATGAACATTATGAATTGATACCTCCAAGATCGAATGCATTCCGTAAGAGAAGATCAACTTCGCAATGCATTAACGATGTAATAAATAGTATATTAATTGACAAAAACCATGGAAAACACGTGGTAGGAGCATGCATATACCTCGAGAAAGCCTATGAATATGTAGACATAAAAACACTAGTAGGAATAATGACGGAAATGCAGATTACACAACCTGTTACATATTGGATCCAAGACTTTCTATCGAGACGGATACTCCACTTAGGAAATCACATATAGAAGTTAATAACGGACTATTACAAGGTAGTGGACTGAGCCCCACCTAATTCAATATATATACAGCTGAATTGCATAATATTAACGATGAAAAAATTACTATATTTCAGTTCGCTGATGATTTTTTATTATTAGCAGTAATAAGAACTTCGACACAGCGAAAACACAAGTACAATCAAAAATATACGAATTCAAACAAAAATGTAACAAACTTAAATTAAAAATAAATTTCGAAAAAACCAACATAGTTCATTTCAACAATAGAAAACACTTGTTAGATATTGAAATTGACAACATGCAACTAAAACAAGTGGATTCCATCAAATATCTTGAAAGATACATAAGCAAAAACAATTCGGTAAACTTACTTGGTATACCACCAACGAAAGCATTACAACTATACAAAACATTTGCAAGAGCCAAGATGGAGTATGCTTCGGCATCCTTCGCCAACATTTCTAAAACCGCAATAGCAAAACTTAACAGTTGCAATAACAATCTTCTAAGAAAATGCCTCGGACTGATCAGATCCACTCCGGGACATGTAGTCAGAGCCGCGGAGAGGGGGGGGGGGCAGTCAGGGCAATTTCCCTGGGGCCCGGAAGGTTTTTGGGGGCCCGGCAAGGCAAAGCAGTATTGACAGTACTCTAATCAGGATTTTAAAGAGAAAGAAACGCGAAATCCTCGGGGCCCGGATCGGCTCTCTGCGGCCCTGCATGTAGTTTACCATATGGCAGCCGAACTACCAGACTGCAACTAACTACAGCAAAAGAACTAATAAAAGGATGCGCCTTTAATTTACCGGCTATTGAACAATTACAAAACAACCACATGAACACAAGTAACATATCTACCAGCTACACAAAAATATACAAAAAATTCGAAGATATCATGAAAGACATTATTACTTTACCTACAAAGAGTGTAAAAAGCAACAAAATCATAATCGACATAGACTTTTTCAAAGGCACAGCCCAATCCAAAACAAAAGCTAACGACAACCTCATCAAGCAATTATTTAAGGAAAAAATCAACAAGATAAATAATAAAGGAATGGAAATTATATTTACAGATGGATCAGTCAAAGAGGACGTAGCAAAAGCGGCTATATTTCACGAAAAATCAAAAACCACAAAAGCATTCTACACTTTCAAAAGATTATCGTCAATGACGTCTGAATTATGGGCATTCGAAAAGGCCATCGACATGGCATTAGAAAACCAATACCACCAAATAGCTATCCTAACGGACAGCAAATCTGGAGCACAAGCATTAGAGACATTGTTTACCCGTACTAGTTTGGCATCTTCTTTTGCGAATCGGAGTGGAAGGCAGTGGATGAATGTACTCCGAGAGAGTGTAATGAAGGAAATCGCGTTCAGAGTTGCTTTAAAGTAAAAATACAACTAAAAACTTCAATTTAAACTGAAATTTACATTCTGCACGAACTGATAAGGTGTAATAACTGCTTTATGTTCAATAATTTGGGTGTTTTAAGTCTTCACGTTATATATTGCAGCATTTAAATTTCATTGTTTTATTAGTGCATACAATTCACCCTGTGTGGTTTGTGTGTGCGTGCAGATTCGGAGAAAGTTGCGCTACTAGTAGACATATACTATGGCCCGGTTTCACCAACGCGACTAAGACTAAAACTAAGTCGTGACTTAAGTTAGCACAGATTCGAGACTAACTTAATTTTGGGTTTCACCAACTGAGCGACTTAAATAATTTCGAACACAACAACCCGATCAGCTGTTTTATGCATAGTAGTATTTTTTCATACCAGACAACTCTGCGCATCCCAATATCCCAGTGCGAAATGGCCATGTATGACTATACACGAAGGAATGTATTGATCTTACACCCTTTTCTCTTTAGTTGGAAGGTACTAAAATTAGCGCTTAATTGAAAAAGATAGTTTGGTAATGGTTGCATGCTTGAAAACAAGCGTTTACATGCATCTACGCTTACCCCGTTAAAGTCAAGCATGATCAAGTTTCCGACTGGGACGTTGCACAAAACAAATTAGCAGGATTACTGACATTAAGGTTTCGAACCACAGCAACACTGCTTAGTGGAGAATAAGTCAGCTGGCAAGTTGACTAAGTTGTGACTTAGCTAAGTTAGGTGGTGAAACTGAAAAAGTGAAAATCGCGACTTAACTAAGTTAAGTCGAGTTGGTGAAACCGGGCCTATGATTAGAGAATAGTAACGGTAACAATTACATAGTTAAGAGAATCACAACTACAATAGAAGAAAACAACATCGTGGTGGAAATCCATTATATACCCGGACATAAAAATATACAACAAAACGCGATCGTAGATCTGGCGGCCAAGAACGCAGAACAGGAAGGTACATATGTGCGAATGGGACGGACAATAACCGATGCCATTAACGAAGTGGAAAACAGACTTAAAAGTGAATGGCAAATAGAATACACGAATATTAGTAAGGAAAAGGGGGAAAAATACCATGAAATATTCCCAACAATACTAAACAAACCATAAATAAACTAAAGAAAAAAGCTAAACCAATGGAAACAAAACAGCTATGCAGAATAATGACGGGACACACATTTGGAAAAGATACAATGGCCAGGCTCAATATAATACAAGAAGACAAATGTGACACCTGCAACTGTACTGAAGATACTTTCCACATAGTACATATCTGCCCCCAGTGGGCAGCAATAAGACAAAATTATCCAATACTTAGTAAATATAATATAATCAATCAATTGATAAAAGCGGAAGGACTAACAACTCTGGAAACAGTTTCCACATTCTTGACACAAATTAAAATAAATATATAACTTTAAATCAAGGGAAAAAAAATTTAATTAATTTAAAACAAAATAATTAAATTCAACTACAACAGACAATAAATACCCAATTGAACAAAATACAACATTGGCAACACTAAAAATAGAGATACACAAATTATGAAGAAAAGTCAAAACAAGGCACATATGGTGCAAAATTGGTGATGGCGTTATAATCTTAGGATTGGCCAAATAATTCTCTCCAACCACTAAATGGCGCGGGAGTAACTTAAAACACAAAAAAAAAAAAGCGCCTTAGAAAGTAAAATTTGTTGTGAAATTTTATTTTTTTTGCTAAGTTTTGTAATTGTTAACTGTTTTTAAATTAAAAAATTAATAAAATAAGAATTTAAAGCGCAATGCGTTGCTTCATGTGGAGACACCTTAAGTTCTGACCAAGTAGTGGATAAAAAGCATGCAAACATATGCATAAATATTTAAAGAAATGAATCATTGTGGATCAATTCACAATGAAATGAATGTACATCGAATATCGAATTTTTTTATACAATAACAAATAACAAAAGTTAAAAAGTTTTAATTTTTTCTACTGCTTTTAACTTTAGTTGCTACCATAGTGATATAGTAGGAGAACTGTGGTGAAACCCCGTCCTGGAGGTGAAATTTTAAGGGCTGAAATTCATTGTACTATGAAATTCCGGTAATACTTTACATCCAACGTCAACTGTAAAAACTGCACTAAAAATATTGGGTTTCCCTCACCGGATTAGGGTTCCTGGGACCAAAACGCGTCTCTGGGTACCAATATCGACATTTTTAGTTCAGTTTTTACAGTTGACGTTGGATGTAAAGTATTACCGAAATTCCTTGCACGCATGGTTGCACTTCAGCATCGAAAAAAAACTTAAGGAGTAATTTAACAAAAAACTGGAACGAATATTTTATGAATAAATATAAGATGAAGCTTGTATACAACGTAGACCTCGTAAACTTGTATGAAAAATTACATATATACGAGCTTTACACAATTTATGAGGCATATAGGCTTAAGCGAATACCCCGATTAAGTTTGCAAAACAAAGGAGGAAAAGAATTAGTATGCCGGTTTATGCCGTTATATTCGCTGCGTTACAAGAACGAGCTTTAGTTCTGTCCTATGAACCAAATTTGCTTTTTCGGAAAGGGGAGAAAAAATAAAAATAATGTGTATCGGCGATTTTTTTTTACAGAATTTACGCGTCAGAATTTTTTTTTTATGTATAAAGTATAAAGCTCCGTCTGTCCGCCTGTGTGAAAGACTTTGGATCGATTTTTAACCCTTTTTCCGTGATCCAATCGAGCTGAATTTTTGCAGGCAGACTCGTGGAAATGTCTGTATCACGCCAAATTTTTTAAAAAATAGATTGTTATCAATTCTAAGATTTTCCTGAATTAAAAAAAAAAAAATTGTTTTCTCTTTTTTCGGCATAACTTGAAGGGACTCCAAATTTTTAAACTATCCTACTCCATATATTTGTAGTTTATCAATAGTAACTTTCTAACACTAAACTGTTTATGACTTTTACAACACCTACAACTGGTATGACAGATGAAGCATTGAATTGCACAATCCATATTGCATCATTTAAATTCGTTTAATTTATTGGTCATTGTCATTGTTTACCCGTACTAGCATTGATTTTTGAACCAATTAATATAAGCACAATTTTGGTTGAAACGAAAAACGTCTAAGGGCCGATTTCATAAAATCCGGTTAACGCTAACCGTGGTTTAATTGACGTATTTGCACGGTTTACTGTCAGTTTAATCGCCGATTAGGCTTAACCGGCCATTATGAAAGTGGTGCTAAATGTATTTTTAACAAATTCTAATTTCCTAAATAATTTATTTACCTAGGCTCTGTGCCAATCGGTTAAAATTGTAAATTTTGACAGAGTGAAAGAAAATTCTGACATTTACCGCGGTGAGTATAAACGTCAGGATTTACCCTAGCCCATGGGGCTAGGTAAAATTTTGACAACTACGAATGTGTACACATACAGGGTGGCTAATGAAAGCCGCTACCAAAAAAAAATTAAATAATTTTTTTTCTATTTAATGAATCTGGTTAATTTTTTTTTTATTTTGCAGATTGACTTTTACATTTAACAAAAATGGATAACTGGGACACTGAAACAAGAATTTGGATTGTCCGCCGCTATCACGCACTGGATTCCGTAGTTTCGGTTCAAAGAGAGTATAGGCGCACGTTTGGCGGCAATCCTCCGAGCAGATGGACCATTATAAGACTTGTAAACAATTTTGCCGAGCATGGGACAGTCAACAGAAGACCTTACCATCGAAACCCTTCAGTTCGAACGGAGGAAACAATCGCTGCTGTAGCTGCTGCCATACAAAACAATCCACGTGTTTCGACAAGAAGCTTATCTGCTCAAATGGGTGTAAGCAGACAGTGTTTACAGTCAATTATGCACAAAGATTTGGACTTATTCCCATATAAAATTCAAATGGCCAACAAACTGAACGCTGCAGACTTGCCGATTCGCTTGGAATTTTGCCAGAAGATGCTTCAAATGGTGGAAGAGGATGGAAACATGTTGAACTGTCTTTTCATGTCTGACGAGGCCCATTTCGATTTAAACGGCAACATAAACAAACAAAATTGTCGAATATGGAGTGCTTCCAACCCACAGATACTCCATGAGACGGAATTGCATCCACTTCGTGTCACAGTGTGGTGTGCAGTTTCATCACGCTGCATTGTCGGGCCCTACTTCTTCGAAGAAAACGGTCACACCGTTACGGTTACTGGAGACCGTTACTTGAGCATGATGAGAGAGTTTTTCTATCCAGAATTACGCCGAATGAGAATTTCTTTCAACTCTGTGTGGTTTCAGCAAGATGGTGCAACTCCTCATATAGCCCAACCTGTTATGACAGAATTGCGACGAAAATTTCCCAATAAGTTGATATCCAGAAACTCCACATTCCGTTGGCCACCCAGGTCGCCTGACCTTACTGCACCTGACTTTCTTGTGGGGTTATTGCAAACAGGAAGTCTTCAAAGCAAAACCAACAAATTTGAATGAACTAAGGCAATCCATTCGAGAAACAATTGCGGCTATTCCTGTCTCAACTCTCCAAGCAGTAATGAACAACTTTTTGGTAAGATGCACACATGCATCGACGAGCAGGGGGGGCATTTAAATTCCATTATTTTTAAAACTAATTAAGCTATATTTAATAAAATTTAATGAGCTTTAACATGAATAAAAGAAAAATGAATTCCATACACTGAAAAAAAAATTATTTGAGTTTCTTAATGTAGCAAAATTCATCAGCCACCCTGTATATGCATTCGGTATTGCCAATCATATTATTTGAAATTAATTTTATGCCAACACGTTATTAAACGATAAATAACAATTTAACGCAAAAAATACGAAATATAATGGCAGAAAAAGTACATTTTAAATTTATTCACAGACTATTTGCTTTCTCACGTGATATATATTTTTACACCATAGAATATGTATACACCTAATTTCTCCTCTAAGTAAAATGTTTCCGATTAGCACACGGCCCTAATAAAATTGGCAGCACCCTGAAATGCACGAAAAGCGTTAAGCGTCAAATACACCACACAAAAGCTTTGCACAAGTCAAGAAACTATAAATTGGCGCAAATCAGAATTTAGACATACACAACAAAAAAACATTGCACAACGTTTTGTGTTAGCGCAGGAAAAGAAACATGTACTCTGATGGTATTAAAAAAGTAAGTTCGTCTTTACTTTTTTTAAGTAAGAATTTATAGTACCGATAGCAATGTTTCATTCTCAGTAAATACAGGTGAACTGAGTAATAATCACCACACACGAAGAAAAAGCATGCGCAATGTTTGCGTAAAACTCTAAACTCTTTTGATTTTAGCACAGTTCTCTGGGCAAATATAGCACAACCACGACATATACCAAGCAAATCCTTGTGCAAATCAGTCATTGGCGCAAGTAAATTTGTGCGGTGTATTTGGCGTTTTAGCTGCAACCTCAATCCCGTCCTGGAGGTGAATATAATCAGCTGATTGGTGACAGATTAGACAGGGTTACCTGAAATAACAGCCCTTTTGCGGGTAAAAAATCCACGTCATTCCGGTAAATTATGGTCAACAGTCAAGGCTCTATCCGACCAAATAACAGGTGGCGCAAAAGTAAGCTTCCGATGTTCAGCATATCGGTTGTGGGACGTGCAGTGTGTGCTGTTGCACCGTCTTGTTGGAACCACATGTTTTCCAATCCCAATTCATCAAGTTGCGGCAAAAAGAACTCGTTGATCATTGCTCTGTAGCGCTCACCATTCACAGTAACCGTTTGGCCCCGACCGATTATTGGTCAAATAAATAGTCAGCTATATTCCGCGTTGTGGAGCAGTGTAGCGTAACATTGTTTATTAACGTGTATTTCGCATGTGTTTACTACACAAATGTCAAAACAGAACTGACTTTAGGGGCCAATCGCAAAATTTATAGCATTTTCTGATAGGAGGATTACTTTTGCGCCACCTTGTACAATGACAAGGTCGCCATTACATTTGGTGACAGCGTCATTTTGGACCCCAGGCAATGCGTGAGCTATTTCTGCCGACAGTTTATAATGCATCCACCTGCTGATAGGGCCAATTGCCATCTCCGTCGCCGAGGTCAAGAAAGCCATAATGAAGGCCAAGCCCTCAAGATCAATCGGACCCGACGGTATTGCCATGAAGATGTTGAAACACCTAGGCGACGAGGGACATAGTTATTTGGCGGCTCTCTTTAACATCTCGCTAACCACTTCCGTCATTCCAGAGATTTGGAAACAAGCGATTGTGGTCCCCCTACTAAAATCAGGGAAGCCGGCGAACCAAGGAGAATCGTATCGTCCAATATCTCTCCTGTGGCCGGTAGCGAAGTTATTGGAGACCATTCGCTCCCATATTACACTGCAAACCTGCAGTTGGCCGAACACCAACATGGCTTTCGGAAGTCGCATAGCACAACCACCGCTCTGAACATCATAACGACGCGGATAATGGCTTTAATCAACAGGCACCAAACCATAGGACGGTGGCCGTGGCACTTGACCTTTCCAAAGCTTTCGACACGGTCAACCATGCCACACTCCTAAGAGACCTGGAAGAGACACCGCTCCATGCCGGCCTGAAAAGTTGGACCGATAACTACCTCAACGGTCGGCAGGCGTCAGTTAAATTTAGGAACAAGAAATCTAGACCACGAAGAATCAAACAAGGGGTGCCGCAGGGTTGTGTCCTATCCCCCCTTTTTTTAATTTCTATATTTCCTTCCTTCCCCACCAGACGGAGTCTCCATTGTATCCTACGCTGACTACTGCACGATTATGGCTTCGGGTAGGGGCCCCTCCCTTCACGAACTCTGTACGAGGATTAACTGTTACCTCCGAGACATTTCCAGGTTCTTCACCGAGCGAGACCTGACCCTTAAGGCTGGGTCGCGCCGCCAATTTTTGGCGTTGATACCTTGAAGCCAGTGCCATAGCCGGTATCAGCGCAGTGCGTTAACGCAATTTAGCAAAATAGTTTGCTCCGGTAATAATATAGCTTGGGAGACACCATCGAGTACTGAAAACGGTCCGATGGGGTATCTACACCAACGTATCCATGCCTTGATGAAGAATCCGAAGGCGAAGTGTAACTTTTTTTACCCGTTTAAAAGTAATGAACAAAAGACAAATTATTCAACCTTTGGTGAATAACTTTTAAATTATTTCAAATCTTAATTTTCTCGGATTGTGATTCCTGAAACCGAAACTCGTCTTTGGGTATCCCTCTCAACATTTTTGGTAGCGCCTTGGTAGCTGTAGCGCGGATGTTGGCGTCACTGGCGCTGATACCATTATTTGTGATACCAAAACGCCACGACGACAGTAGCGCCAGAAACACTAAACTACTACAAAACACCGCTGTACTTGGGTGGCGCTACTGTTTCTTTTGAGTTGAAGGTGTTTCTGGCGCTGCTGGCGTCTTGGCGTTACGGAATCACAAATAAAGGTATCAGCGCCAGTAACGCCAACACCGGTATCAGCGCAATTCCGTGAAGTCACGCAGCGTTACACACCCTTACTGGCCCTGTCTCCGACTAAATCGACGACGACACTTTTTACGACGTGGAATACGCAGATGGGACAAGAGTTAAACATCCACGTAGATGGAGTACTTCTATCTACTGTCAACCACCCTAAAATCTTGAGTGTGACGTTTGACAACAGCCTCACCTTCGATAGTCATGCCACCGCAATAGCATTTAAGGTACAGAGGGGCAACAAAATCCTCAAGTCGCTGGTTGGCAGTACTTGGGGAAAAGATAAAGAAACGTTGTTAGCCACATATAAGACTATTGGGCGACCGGTTATTGATTACGCTGCTCCCATGTGGTCGCCCAACCTTGCTGACACCAACTGGAGGAAGTTGCAAGTCTGCCAAAACACCGCCGTCAGAATTGCCACGGGATGTCTGCTTATGCCATCGGAGTCCCACCTTTATCGGGAGGCTAAAATGCTAGGTGTCGTTCAGCACGCGGAACTGTTGAGCAAACAGTTTTTACTGAACGGCCACAAACTTAGTCATCCAAACCACCATCTATTGGATGAAACTCCACCCCCGACAGACATAAGGAAACATCTCGGTAAGCACTTTGATGAGATCCGGCACCGCATTACCTTGCCGTTTGATCTGCGCAAGCATAGGCGGGCTCTAAACGACCTCCATACTGAGTCGGTAAACAGATCCCTTAGATCTCGGCCTGCGAGCCCCTTAATCGACATCGAACCACCTGAAATAGCTGATGAGGAACGTATTCTTCCGAGGGAGACTAGAGTCATCCTAGCACAGCTTCGTTCTGTATATTGTTATAGGTAACTTATCCAGACTGAACCCCACCATACTAAATACGTGCCCTGCATGTGGTATGTCCCCTCATTATACCAAACATCTCTTTTCCTGTTAACCTACTCTTCTAACACCAATATCACTCTGGTCCAACACTGTTGAAACTTCGCGTTTCCTTGGACTCCGGTTAGAAGAGCTTGATGACGATTCTCAGAGTGATCGTGGCCATTAGGCAGGGCCAAGGCAGGGCGAAGCACTGTTAATTGCAAAAACAAGCTGATTGGTGCTCTGTTTTACTACTAAATAGTTAGACTGTGAGTGTGTGAGTGCTGTTAAGTACTATCCAGCTACTTTTGCACTTCGCGGAACACCCTCTATCTGTGTCTACAACAACCACATGTAAATTACAGAAAATTTTGAACTGTAATTGCAAATATCTCTTGACAGAAATATATAATCGAAATTCCGATTTCGGATTATTGATACCTTTTGATACCTTACCAGATATTTTTGGACGTACGGTCGTATAGAACTACCGTATTTACAAAACAAAGCATTCCAAAAACTGGTGCAAAATGGAGCCGCCTGAACGATCAAAAACAGTCGGTTTCATATGCTGGGTAATACAATACATTGAACGTCAACTGTAAAAACTGCACCACAAATCTCGGTGGAAGAAACAGAAAGTAAAAATTTTATAAAAATTTTATATCACCCAACACAACTATTGTCAAAAGGAGATACGGCAATTCTATACGACCGTACGTAACTGCTAATATACGTCTCTGTCAAGGCGCCTTGCGTCTCTGTATTGTGGCGATTATTCTCAAGCATGTACCATCCCTAACTCAATAACACTCCCACCACTAGTTAAACCACAACAGAGATAACGATGGCTACGCTTATGCATGCAGGCGTATAACTAGGAAGAGGAAGAGAGATGGCGCAAGTGTTTGCGAATACGATGCAAAGAGGAGATTCCAATAAATAACACCGACCCTTCCAGAACACGAACAGCGAATAACCAAGAAAGTTGTCGGTGCGTAGGCAAGTACCCTGTTGGACTATATAAGGCAGTGACCAAGCAAAGCGGGTTGATCAGTTTATTTTCAAGCGTTCAATAGTGAACTACTGTAAAGTTATCAAACTCTTAAAATTGTTTTGCGTTTATTACTAGTCAATAAAACTAGCGGTAATTGTTTCCTTTAGGAGACAACTGCTAAAACACGACCGAAATTATCGGGAAAGGTATCAAAAGACGCGTTTTGACCTCGGTAACAATAATCCGGAAGCGAATTTTCGAGTTTTTGTTTCAGTGAAGAGATATTTTCAATCAAAGTTGAAAATTTTCTGTCATTTTCATGTGGTTGTTGTAATCACAGATTAGGGTGGACCGAAAAGTGCAAAAAGTGTGTTCTGCGCAGAAATACTGTGGACCGCGTAGCCGGTGTTGGACCGGCTAAGGGTTATTTTTTTTAAGCGCGGCCGAAGGCCGCCTACGCAGAAAGGTGTTCTGCACATAAATACCTTGGATCAAGCCCCCTATTTGGGATCGGCCCTGGTTCATTTTGGGGTTTTTTGCGAATAACTTTTCACTGAAACAAAAAATTGAAAATCCGCTTCCAGATTGTTGATACCGAAGTCAAAACGCGTTGTTTGATACCTCTCCCGATATTTTTGGACGTGTTTTAGCAGTTGTCTCCTAAAGGAAACAATTACCAAACTAGCTATTACTTACATTATCTGTGCGTGTGTTTATTCGACTTTATAGTGATCGAACCCAGGATTGATAATCAAGGAATCATCGAATTCGTCACAGTATCCATAATTCGAAAGCGGAAATTCGATATTTTATGTCTGTTCAAAGATATTTGCAATTAAAGTTGAAATTTTTCTGTCATTTTCATGTGGTTGTTGTAATCACAGATTAGGGTGTACCGATAAGTGCAGAAATGTGTTCTGCGCAGAAATATTGTGGGGCGCGTAGCCGGTGTTGGACCGGCTAAGGGTTATTTCTTTGAAGCGCGGTCGAAGGCCGCCTACGCAGAAAGGTTTTGTGCACATAAATAACTTGGATCAAGCCCCCTATTTGGGATCGGACCTGTAGCCCGATTCTATAACTTTTAACCACGCGCCGAGCGTTAAGCTTATCGCCAAATTTTGGCGTTTGTTCTTAACGAAAATGCGATTCTGTAATTCTCCTTTAACGCCGCTAAACAGCTAACTCTTCATGGTGATAAAATATGGCAATACTTCTCTTTTCGCCGTATTTTGCTCTAAATTACATGCAAAATACTCAAAACTATTTTTTTTACTTTTTCCAAACGCTAAAACACTTGCGAAAATGATTCGCGAAGTTAGTGAATAGGGAAAAGCGTTAAAAATGGTGTTAGCGAAGTTAACTCTAACACCTGGCGTTAAATAGTAACAGAATCGGGCAACTGGGCCATTTTTGGGGTTTTTGCTAATAAGTTTTCACTGAAACAAATTAATTACTTTCGCTTTCGGATTATTGATACAGAGATCAAAACGCGTCGTTTGATACTTTTTCCGATATTTTTGGACGTATACCGGCCACGCGGTCCACAGTATTTCTACGCAGAACACACTTTTTCGACTTTTCGGTACACTCTAATCTGTGATTACAACAACCACATTAAAATGACAGAATTTTCAACTTTGATTGCAAATATTTCTTCACTGAAACAAAAACTCGAAAATCCGGATTATTGTTACCGAGGTCAAAACGCGTCTTTTGATACCTTTCCCGATAATTTCAGACGTGTTTTAGCAGTTGTCTCCCATGATCAAATAATTTATATGGTCGCTTTCACTGACATAGCGTCTTCTTCTTCCTCATCCACACCTTATGTCAAACAATCATATCTTTGTTTTTTGCTTACATTCTTTGTTTACAGTTCTTGGAAAAGCTATTGAGTTCGCTTCGTGTTTTATTTATTTTTAATAAAAATTCGCTGTGAATTGATATTTAACGAGTGCTTTGTGATAACATTTTAAGAAAATGTGTGATTTATGTGTGTGTTATACGTGAAAAGCTTAGAAAATAGGCGAATCGTTTTTGCGCGTTCCCTCTCACATGTGCATTTTGACATAAAGCTGCCTGGCGACACGCAAGCATATGCTGCTGGTAGCCATAGCAACTGGTGGTTACCATAGCAATCGGCGCGAACGACGGGTAGTCGTACTCACACGTCAAACGGTAATTTCGTGTTGTTGGCCGTTCGCGTCAACCATATAAATCATTAAATCATGGTTGTCTCCTAAAGGAAACAATTACCAAGATGTTGTTGCTGTAGAAATGACTTTATCTTGGGATTGTACCATGGAACAGACCTAATGTGAGTAACTGCGATGCGAAGTGTCACAGTGACTTACATAATCAGCCGCTTGCGGATCAATTCTGAGCGTAATCGGCAATTTTGTATCTAGAAAATTATCTGACACAAAACTTTAGTAATGTCTATAATGGAAACTTGTAATGTGATTCTCATTACAGGCTCACCAGGTAAATAAGCTAAAAAGTTATGTGTGCCTGAATAAGTAGAGTTTTTAAGGTGTGGGCAAGACAACTTTGGTATTAAAAATATGCACTGAAATCCAAAAGAGCTACATTTGCCGGGGTTTTGTTACCGAGGAAGTGCGGAAAAACGGTTTAACCTCTGCACGGATTGGATTCGATGTGGTGACACTTCATGGCAAACGTACACCGTTAGCAAGGTGAGTAGGTCCACAGTGTAAAGTAGGTCCGTGAAATATGCAATGAAATATAAATCATACTTTTTTCTTTTTTAGAGAATATGCCGACAGTAGCTACGTAATGCCAAAAGTTGGGAAGTATTCAGTTTATGTTAAAGCCTTCGAGGATTTAGTTTTACCTTTACTTGATCAACGCGATACGAAAATTGATATTCTAGTTATTGACGAAATTGGAAAGATGGAATTAAAAAGTAAAAAATTTGAAGCCGCAGTCAGGAAATTAATTAACAAAGTTCCAATTTTGGCCACCATACCATGTCACTTGAGTCAGCAAATGCCACTGGTTGAACAGTTGAAAACGTCATCTTCCTCTCGAATATATGAAATAAATACGAATAACCGTGATAAAATTCAGCAAGATATAACAAAGTATATAGAAAATATATTAACCAAGAAATAAGTAAAGAAACAAGGCGATTTCATTTACAGTAATTTCGTCATGTAAAGGAACTGTTTGGTTTTTATGGCACTTCCCCTTGAGATGATTGGCTAGACTGGGATTTGGATTCACGAATCGAACGTTTACGGGATCGCTTTGGAGACTTTTCACAATCCATTTCATTATATGTTTGTTCTGTAGCGCGCCACACCATTTCTTGGCGTTGTACAAGCTCTGGATATCGTTGTTCAAATTCTTTGTTAGGAGCTAGTAGTAATTCCCATTTTTTTTCTGAATTTAAACGAGCAACTGATTGAAGCACTTCAGCAGCTTCGTCAGGCGGTAACTGAGTAGCAGATATGACTTGACGTCGGTATAGGTATTTTACACGAGAAAATCTGTAAAGCTATATAAAAGGAGGTATACAGCACATTCATATGTATATGTTTGAGAACAATCATTTACCACATAATCTCGGGCACGTATCATAAGTTCGGATGACACACCATTCGAATTTGATATTGTATCGGCTGGATAAATGATCTCAGATTGCGGTACCCAATTGCCATGTATTAATACTCCCACTTGTGGTAAAGCACGTAGTATTTTCTCGTTTGGAATATTGCAATCACTGCATTCCTGAAGTATGTTACATATATCCTCAAAACTCATCATTCGTACTGTGAAATACAGTGTGCCATAAATAATTACCTTTTAATAATAAAATGCAAAACTTGTGCTCACCATCTTTGAGAATTACTTTAAGTTGATTTACAAGAGGCATTGACTTTAAACGGGACTTACTGATAACCTTAGGCGGAAGTACAGCATCTATTCCCAAATCTTTTCCATCGTCAGGTAAAAGTTTTCTTACATATTTATTTGAATCCAGACCCAAAGCTAAGTTTATTTGCTGGTTTGTTGCAAACAACTTTTGCCTCTCAAGTTCTGCTGTAGGCGATTTTCGTGGATGCCAATACGTTTCGCACCATGATTCTTCATTGCTTCTTTTTAAAAAATTGGCGTAGCCTAGCTTTTCTTTAGATTTTGCCTTTTTGTTGCCAACTCCTGCTTTGGCGAATTTTACTGTAACTTGCTGCAACTCTTCTTCATCATCTTCTTCATTGAGTGCTTTTTGTTCCGCCTTTATACGTTTATCTTCCTTATCGAAGTGTGAAAACGAAGGGCGTAGCTGCAATATATTTGCCAAAGGCGTTAAATGCAACTCCTTGTCAGAGAGGATTCCAACTACGTATTTGTCCACGTCATCCAGTGAACGGGAGCTAGTAAAAGCTTGTTTGTCCATTATGCCACGTTTATACGTAGGACGTTCACCTTTCGTTTGGCCTTTTCCATCAGAAGCCAAAGCGAATGCTTCACCTTTAAAGCGATCATAGAACTGAGACTCTGTGTTTAATGCAAAGTCGACTTTAACTTCCTGATTAACTGGTTTCACGCAGCAATTTACTACAGCCGCACTATCGAAATTGTTTATTTGGGTTTTAGTTGGGTATTGGAAGAGATACAGGTTGTCTTGTAGATTTTTTGATAAGAAAATCGGAATCTGTAAATAAATGTTATTATTAGAATTGAGTCAAGTTGTCCATACAAGCATATATCAAACCTCCTCCACAACAGAATCATCATCAGAGCATCCGTCAAACATTTCGAGATTTATTTTAATTTTTAAGACCTAAGAATAAACACGCTTGTACAACAGTCACCAGATAACATAAAGAATAAACACGTAAGCAAATAAAGAAATCATATGTTTTGATAAGTAAATTCAAGGCATAGTATATGTGAACAATGATTCAAGGGGAATTCAATATAAGATGCAGCTACCCTACAGGAAACGATGATTTCTTTTGCTAACGCACAATCTAGATTGACAGTGCGGATAACGTACTGATACTCATAATTGCAAATATAAGCATGGCGCAATTTCAGGTGGATGCAGGCCAACATACACACATGACACTACCGAGTACCGACGTGTATTAGAACCCATTTTTGCTTTCGAGTAGAACAGCCTTTCGAATAAATGTCAGCGCCCTCAAGGAATAACTCAAGAAAAAACGGTTTCAAATGCCTCACAAGCAGCGAAGAAAAAACTAATTGTAAGCAAAACAAAATTGTGCAAAATGGATGAAAGTTTGGAATTTAACTGTCAATTACTAACAAAACTCATTGGCCAGTAATCATAGTCGTTGCTTAACACCCGTTTTAATTAAAGTCTTTACTTAACTTAAAAAGACATTTAAAATGCTGGTCAATCATAGTCATATTAAACAAAGATTTTGGTTAAACTGAAATGTAACAAGATCCCCTTATGAAAACAAATTGAATAAGTTGATGGTATAAAGAAATTTTTCGTGTTTTGCAAGTTCACTCTGTGTCAACTATTTTATTCACAAACCATGGTATGGTATAGTATGTCTTGGAGTAAGCTATGTCACAAACACAACCCTAGGCATATACTGTGATTTTAAAATGTTCAAATGACGTTTTCGTCATATTAAAATTAAAACTCCGTCTTAGACATAAAATGTATTTTAAGTTGACTATGACAGACATGAAATGATGTTTATTTTAGAATCATGTTTATGTAGATAAAACACTATTTTAATTTGACTATGACTACGGGCCAATGTGATTTATTGATATAAGAAAATAATAAAGTCAATGGTAATAAAATCAATTTTGTTAGTTTTCCATTGGGCCAGTATTTAATTATTTATTTTAAAATTTTTTTTTTTTTTTTTTTTGGAGCTTTTTGGCCGGTGAAGGTTAAGCAAAAACAATGTTTTCCTTTATCCTCCTACGCGTTTCGGTACATTTTGCACCTTCTTCAGGGAGGTCTGAAATTTATTTAGACAACATAAAACAAGTTTAATCAACACACAGTTTTAGATAGATAGATAGATTATTTGAGGATAGCACTGCGACCGGATGGCCTATTGTGCCCTCATCTTTTACAACACCTCATCCAAACCAATCTCTCTCAGGAAGGTGATTATTTTTGTTGGCTTGAGGGCTTGTATTTGTTTATGCTCTGGCCATGGTGATCCCAGGACTTGTGCTCTCTTCCTGGCAATGGCTTCGCATGCCATGAGGATGTGCTCTGCAGTCTCAGATGTCGTGTGACAGAACCGGCAATTGTCATCCGCCCTTATACCCATTTTGTGTAAGTGGTTGTTGAGTCTGCAATGACCTGTCAGAATAGCAGTGAGAATTCTTAAATTTGGTTTGGAGAGGCTTATGATTGCTCTATAGCGAGAGGTGTTGTATCCCCCCAAGAGCAATTTGGATTGCCGTAAGCCCGGCACGTTGCGCCAGTATCCCTCTCGTTCCTTTTCTTCTTCCTTCCTCAAGCATTCTCTGAGTGTTTGAGGACCTACTGGCAGCATTGGTTCAGGTCCAATGGGCCTTGTACCTGCTGCATTTCTCGCTAGGCTGTCAGCCTGCTCGTTTCCTTCAACTCCTGTGTGACCTGGAACCCACGCTACCAGTACGCTATTGTTGGTTCCCAGGTCGTTCAGTTTCTCTACGCACTCGCGGATAAGCGCTGATTTCATCTCACAAGATGAGATCGCTTTGAGTGCGGCTTGGCTATCACTAAGTATAGCGATGCGCTCGTTGCTATATCCACGCTGCAGATTTAGTTCTGCACAGAGGTATATAGCGTATGCTTCCGCTTGAAAGATGCTCGGGTATGTCCCCAGCGGCGCGGAAATCTTCGCTCTTGGGCCAAAAATACCGGCTCCAATTCCTTCTGGGGTTTTCGAGCCATCCGTGTACCACAAGATTGTGTGGGAGCGGTGTATGGTGTCTACTCTCGATTGTTCCCAGGTTAACTTGTCTCCCAATTCTACTTTAAATCTCTTCGAAGATGATCTGCCTGATAATGTCGTCCCTTGGTAACTGAGATATCGGGATGGTTTCCCTCAGTTTCGTTGGGTGACATTACTTTTCCTTTGCCCGAACCCTCCTTTGCAATGCAAAGGAGGGTTCTCTTGGCTGCCTGCTCTATTGCGACGTGTAGTGGGGGTAGGTCAAGAATAGCTTCCAGCGCAGCAGTGGGGCATGTACGCATTGCCCCTGTAATACATACACACGCGAGGCGCTGGATCCTAGTGAGTGCTTGTTTTACTGTCGAATGCGCCGTTCTTGATGCCCATGCTACCGCGCCATAGGTAATAGTGGGTTTTACTATCATAGTGTACATCCATCTAAGGATGTGCGGGCTGCACCCCCAGGTTTTGCCCGCTATGCGCCTGCACACCATGATTGATTTTGTAGCCCTGCTAGACATGCTCTCAAACTGTTTCCTCCACAGAAGCTTGCTGTCAAAAATGACCCCCAAGTACTTTGTTTCAGCTACAAAGTCTATTGGCATGCCATTTAGAGTTATTGTACTGAGTCCCGATAGGGTTCTTTTCCTGGTAAAGGGAATTATGGCTGTTTTTGTAGGGTTTATGTTTAGCCCAACACTAGTACACCATCTCTTTGTCAGGTTTAGTGCTCTTTGTAAGATGTCACAAAGGGTGTTCTCGAATTTGCCCCGTGCAATTATGACAATGTCATCCGCATAGCCTTGGCATCGGATTCCGTTGTCGGTGAGGATTTGCAGGAGCTCGTCTACCACCAGGCTCCACAAAAGGGGTGAAAGAACGCCCCCTTGTGGGCACCCCTTAGTAGTGTTGACCTGTATTATGCTGCTGCCTGTCCATGTTTCAGCGGTTCTTGTGCGGAGTAAGGCGTTTATCCATCTTTGGACGGGTGCTTGGACCCCTCTGTTCTGCAGTGCTCGGGTAACGCTTTCGTGAGACGTGTTGTCGAAGGCACCTTCAATGTCAAGAAAGGCGCAGAGCACTGTCTCCTTACACACAGTTTTACAGATTAACCAATATTGCACTTACATTAATATTAAACATTAATAAAAAACAAATTATAACAATAAGAATTAATTTTGTTGACACACTCGTCTTCTTTGCTGCACATTTTTGTTTTTTATTGCCATAGAGTAGGCACAATTGATGCTGTCAACGTCTTCTTTGAAGTTTACACAGTGATTTATTCTCTCTTGTATTCTCGCGCGCATCTTAGACACAGAGCGAAGAACAAAAACAAGACTTACATTAGAAGGATTGAGAATCCCTAACCCGCAGGAGTTCAATAAAATCAATCAAATGCTGCTGTTAACAGTGATTCGCCCTGCCTAATGGGCACGATAACTCTGAGGAGTCTCATTAAGTTTTTCTAACGGGAGTCCAAAGAAAGAAGCTTTTTCAACAGGGTTGAACCAATCAAATATTAGCTGTGTTCGGTGAAAAAACTTGCAAACACTTGCAAAGAACTGTCAGTAAAGTGAGAATGACGTGAAACCCTTTCGAAACGCCAAAAGTAAAAAGTTTTCGCCGAACAGGAGTCAGTAAAAACTTGCAAGCAAAACAGCTGTTGGTTTTTTGATTGGCTAATAATTCAAATGTTTAAATTTTTGTTGTTGCTTTCCTATGTCACGATCACTCACAAGTTTTACTGAGTGAAATTCCCCCAGCAGAAACTTGGAAATGTGTTGTTTTACCGACCACTTTCCAGTAAAAATTTTAAAAAATTGTATCCTCACTGAACGCAACTAATATTAACTTACCTTTGTTTTCAATGTCACTTTCACGGTTGCCGTTTGCCTAAAATTTTACATACCAAAATTCGTATCTAACCGAAAAAAAGACGTACCAAAATAATTTGCTAGGCATACAATATAACATTTATTAAAACAATTTTAAACAGTTCATCTGCTGACATAAATTTACACAGAAGCGGGAGTTAATATACATATGTGTATGTATGAACATAAAAAAACTAAAAACATATAACATTTTATTCTTCTAAATATACCCTATAATGAGTAAAAGTAAATAAACAAATTAAAATGTCCACAATACCATTCAAATGCTTGCGCTTATTCTCCCGATTATAAAACTTACCTATCCATCTATATTTTTCCGCTTCAGAACTAAGACAAATATGATAATAATTTAATTATCATTAGCACTACTGGCTTGTGCTATTTTTTATCACAAACAAATAGTGTTACCTCTTTACAACTTTTTCTAAAAATATCAAAGCGACGTATGACAGAGAAAGACTCCTACGTATAAGTTTATACAAGTGGTACCACTTCTTTTCTACTGCCAGTAAAGCAGCAGAGTGAAAGAGACACAACATTATGACAAAATAATTTTTTGTAGTTATTCAAATGCAGGTTTGATATTTTTAGCAGTGTCATCGGAGTTGCGTTTAAATAAAAATGGCAAAAACGTACCAAATTTGAAAGTTGCGTACCAACGTACTCGCCGAAAGAATGCGTACCAAAAATGGTAAGTTTCGGCCAAACCGGCAACCGTCACTTTACATCAAGAAACATCCCTCCCGGACAGCTGTTTGGTCAGTGACAGCTCAGCTGATACTCAGATCTTGGGTAGTGAGGCATCAGAATTGTGAAAAGATTTCTATGGCGGTGGTGCAAAATCTTATCAAAACATTTGTGTACGTGTGAGCCGTTTGCATATGTGTGTCGCTCCACCTAAGACCTGAATATCAGCTGAGTTGTCACTGATCATTCAAATGTCTATATGCGTTAGTGCGCATCAGGATTGTCCGGTAGGGATATAACAGCATATTTCCCTACCGGGCATTCCTGACGCGCACCAATCCATCCATACAGCTGTGTGATCAGTGACAACTTATTTGATATTCAAGTCTGAGGTAGAGTGGCGTACATACAAACACGGATCCCTACCGGATAATCTCGACACTTTTAATAATTAATCTTATTATTAAAATAATTGTTGGATATTCTCATAAGTAAGGCTTCTCTGATTGAACTTATTTTCGCTGGGCTTACTTTTAACCACAATAGTATATTTTAACTAAAATATACATAAAATTTAAAAATGGTAATTGTTTCCTGTAGGAGACAACTGCTAAACCACGTCCAAAAATGTCGGGAGGGGTATCAAACGACGGGTTTTGACTTCGGTATCAACAATAAGAAAGCAGATTTTCGATTTTTTGTTTCAGTTAAGTTATTCGTAAACCCAAAAATGACCCAGGTCCGATCTGAAATAGGGCGCCTGATCCAAGGAATTTATGTGAAGAACACCTTTTTGAGACGGCGGCCTTTGGCCGCCCTTAAAAAAAATAACCCTTTGCCGGTCCAGCACCGGCTACGCGGTCCATAGTATTTCTGCGTAGAACACACTTCTGCACTTTTCGGTACACCTTTTATCTGTGTCTACAACAACCACATGAAAATGACAGAAAATTTTCAACTTTAATTGCAATTATCTCTTGACGGAAATATAAAATCGCCTTTCCCGATAACTTCGGACGTGTTTTAGCAGTTTACCAAAATTTTAAATAACGAGTCCGGTTCCAAGCAGGATCAGTTCAAGCCGTGACAGGTTACATAAAGTTAACTGATTCCACTAATTAAGAATTTACTTGCAGAACAATTTCGACAATTATAACAAAAGTGGGTGTGCGGGAACAAACTAAATTTCAAACAAATTTATACCGCTAAAGGTTTCCGTTAAAGCTGTTAAAAGGACCATTTGCGAGCTAAATTCAGAACTATCAGAGATTTTGATAAAATGTTTCATACACATACAAGAGTTAGGCATGGTTACTTCTCGATTCCACACATTTTCGGTAAAAAAATTTCCTATGCCAACTGAAATTAGTATACCAAATTTCATTGTCTCTATCTAAACGCTACCTATTAAAATAAGCTGGTATTTTTTTGGTAAATATATCAAGGAATAGTCCTCGCCAATATCTTTCGACTTCTCTGAGACCAGAAGTCTATTTTTACACCCAGCTGGACTACAGGGTGGCTAATGAAAGCCGCTACCAAAAATAAATTAAATAATTTTTTTTCTATTTAATGAATCTGGTTAATTTTTTTTTTATTTTGCAGATTGACTTTTACATTTAACAAAAATGGATAACTGGGACACTGAAACAAGAATTCTGATTGTCCGCCGCTATCACGCACTGGAGTCCGTAGTTTCGGTTCAAAGAGAGTATAGGCGCACGTTTGGCGGCAATCCTCCGAGCAGATGGACCATAATAAGACTTGTAAACAATTTTGACGAGCATGGGACAGTCAACAGAAGACCTTACCATCGAAACCCTTCAGTTCGAACGGAGGAAACAATCGCTGCTGTAGCTGCTGCCATACAAAACAATCCACGTGTTTCGACAAGAAGCTTATCTGCTCAAATGGGTGTAAGCAGACAGTCATTACAGTCAATTATGCACAAAGATTTGGACTTATTCCCATATAAAATTCAAATGGCCAACAAACTGAACGCTGCAGACTTGCCGATTCGCTTGGAATTTTGCCAGAAGATGCTTCAAATGGTGGAAGAGGATGGAAACATGTTGAACTGTCTTTTCATGTCTGACGAGGCCCATTTCGATTTAAACGGCAACATAAACAAACAAAATTGTCGAATATGGAGTGCTTCCAACCCATAGATACTCCATGAGACGGAATTGCATCCACTTCGTGTCACAGTGTGGTGTGCAGTTTCATCACGCTGCATTGTCGGGCCCTACTTCTTCGAAGAAAACGGTCACACCGTTACGGTTACTGGAGACCGTTACTTGAGCATGTTGAGAGAGTTTTTCTATCCAGAATTACGCCGAATGAGAATTTCTTTCAACTCTGTGTGGTTTCAGCATGATGGTGCAGCTCCTCATATAGCCCAACCTGTTATGACAGAATTGCGACGAAAATTTCCCAATAAGCTGATATCCAGAAACTCCACATTCCGTTGGCCACCCAGGTCGCCTGACCTTACTGCACCTGACTTTTTCTTGTGGGGTTATTGCAAACAGGAAGTCTCCAAAGCAAAACCAACAAATTTGAATGAACTAAAGCAATCCATTCGAGAAACAATTGCGGCTATTCCTGTCTCAACTCTCCAAGCAGTAATGAACAACTTTTTGGTAAGATGCACACATGCATCGACGAGCAGGGGGGGCATTTAAATTCCATTATTTTTAAAACTAATTAAGCTATATTTAATAAAATTTAATGAGCTTTAACATGAATAAAAGAAAAATGAATTCCATACACTGAAAAAAAAATTATTTGAGTTTCTTAATGTAGCAAAATTCATCAGCCACCCTGTAGGTACGGTTGGGGGCATCTATGTTACGGACCGTTTGAACCAACCTTAGTTTCATTTAAATAGCTTTTTGAACGAAGTTTATGTTCATTTAGACCTTTTTGTATATCTTATAAGACTTGGAAAATGGTTTTATGCATCAAGATTCTCCGCTCCCATATCTTTTCTTTTTTTTTCAACTAAATTCGAGTACATTCAATTCTGAATATTAATTTTCTCAGTGCCTCATTATTTTAAAAAAATGTTTCATTGTCAATTTGTTAGTGTAATTTCTATTTCATATGGAAGTGCCTGAGCTTCATACCAAATTGTTTTTGTTTTGCACTTCATATGAGTTGTATTTATATGTGAGAGCATATGGGAGTGCTTTGAAACTTTTTTTGTAGTCAAAGTGTAAATTTGTATCTGTGCCTATATTTGAGGGCAAAACAAAAACAAAAGTATTTCAAGTGTATAGGGATTGCGCAGCTCTGTTAATAACCAATGCAATTTTTTTTGTCTGCTGCACCGTGGCAATCAGCTGACACTCAAGCAAACTTAGCGTTCATATAAAAATTTGCATGGATGCAGACATTTCGCCATGAAAGGAATATACCACCATTTATCGTAAATTTGAAATTGACACCCATTCGTATAAACCAGTTATTAGTTTAGTTTATTTTCAATCGAAAATCACATACATATTTTATTTGGCACACTCAAAAGTTCCTTTAGCAAATGTAAGAGTTTTGTTTCGGAATTTAATAGGCTGGTCCTTGTTTTCAAAACACTCTCTCAATGAGTACAACCTTTCAGTCATTTGATTCAATGTCTTCACACCTCGATAACGTATGAATTTTAAAACAAAACATATCAAGTACCACAATAGAAGGATGTAGAATATTTGGTCAAACAATAGAATAATTGCCAGAATCACCTCCAACGAATTCATAGTAGCTTTGTAATCGTCCAGCCATGTATCAGTATACTCATTGATTCTGGGCACTAAAATAATTTTTGATAATTCTGTACGGCCGTACGTAACTGCTAATATACGTCCAAAAATATCGGGAAAGGTATCAAACGACGCGTTTTGACCTCTGTATCAATAATCCTAAAGCGCAAATTAAATGATTTGTTTCAGTGAAAAGTTATTAGCAAAAAACCCAAAAATAGCCCAGATCCGATCCCAAATAAGGGGCTTGATCCAAGGTATTTATGTGCACAACACCTTTCTGCGTAGGCGGCCTTTGGCAGCGCTTCAAAGAAATAACCCTTAGCCGGTCCAACACCAGCTACGCGGTCCACAATATTTCTGCGCAGAACACATTTCTGCACTTTTTGGTACCCCTAATCTGTGATTACAACAACCACATAAAAATACTGAAAAATTTCAACTTTAATTGCAAATATCTCTGAACAGACATAAAATATCAAATTTCCGCTTTCGGATTATTGTTACGGAGGTTAAAACCCGTCGTTTGATACCTTTCCCGATATTTTTGGGACGTATATTAGCAGTTACGTACGATCGTATAGAATTACCTAATTTTTAAATTTTTATAATTTGTCCATAATTTGTCAGTTTTAGGTTTACCTTTGAGACTGCTTAATTCTATGGTTGAGTTAACATCGATTTTAAGGCAATGAAATACGTCATCCCATTTCCGATCCGCTGAGAGTTTATCTAAACTAATACACTGTAAATTGGACATTGTTGATAGTGGATATTGCGTTTGAAATGAAGGCAATTTTTTTTTTGTTTTGTGTTAGATGAATTATATATTTGACTTAACTTTTGAAATAAAAATTGATTCCCACTTTGTTTTCGTTTTGCTTACAAATTTATGAAAATGGTTCCCAACTACACCGTATTTTCGCAAACGTATTTCTTTTAGAAAACCATACATGTATTTCAAAAAACCTCAAATAAAAAAGTTTTCATGTTATTGCTATTCAAGTTTACGTGTGGATTTACGAGTTAGGTTCGTCTCTCTTCGTCTTCCCCTACATGACGTGCAACTCGATGGTTGATCTACGGATATCATGCCTCTCACTTCTAATTCTTAAATATATTTCAGGGTTTCTAAAAGAAAATTGGAAAATTAAAATATATTTGAATTCTTACCTGGGGGTCAATTTTGGTTTTGCGTTAACGTGAAGTGAAAAGTAAATGCGTCAATTCACCACGATTTTTAATTCTCGTTTTACTCAAAATTTTCGATTTGAAATGGCCCCCTGAAATACATTTTTTCCACGTTAAAACTATAAACTAAGTGGCATTTTAATTTTTTGTTGTCATTCGTATGTATGTTCAAAATGTAGCGAAAATTTCTCGTAATAACGTTGAGTCAAAAACTTGAGCACTAAATCCGTGAATATCTTTTATCAAAATGTCAGAGGTCTAAATACCAAATTAACTGATCTCTTTTTGAAATCTTTTCATTGTAAATATAATGTAATTGCTTCTACCGAAACTTGGCTAAAGCCTCATGTTTTCAATTCAGAGTTTTTATGTAATGAATATCAAGTATATAGAAATGATCGCTTGAACAGAGTCGGGGGTGGTGTTATACTTGCCGTTCATTCCTCCATCCCTTCAGAAGAGGTTAATATTCCTAACATCGATATTAAATGCATCCGCCTTCAACTATCTCTATGTACTTATATGTTTACTACATCCCTCCAGCATCAGATTTTTCAGTCTACATGCAAGTAAATGTTACCGCTAACAAGTTTGGGAAAGTCTTAGATTTAGTGTATGTTAATGATATAAACCAATTTTCTGTAAATCGTTGTGATCCGTTGGTTTTACCAGAAGACCTTTACCACCCTTCTAGGAAATAGTCTACGAAACCATAAGTAATGGCCAAGACACTCAATGCTACTCATGTAGTAGCTTTGATTTTAACTTTTCCAAAGCAAACTACAAGAAATTAAATAAAGAACTGTCTAAATTAACTTGGCCTGAATTTGGTTGTGATATCGATGTAAACGTCTCACATTTCAATCAAACTATTTACTGTCGATTTGAGAAGTTTATTCCTAAACGTAAAGTAACGTATGATCATCCTACGCAAGCTTGGTTTACTAAAGAGCTTAAAGCTCTTAAAAATAGGAAAACGCGATCATTTAATTTATATAAGAAATTCGGATTAAATAAACATTACTTACTGTATTCCAGTCTACGTCAGAAGTACATAGATTTAAATAAAAAGTGCTATAAAGCTTATATCTCTAAAACCAAAAGAGACATTATTCTCAATCCAAAGACATTTTATGGTTTCGTAAATTCTAAACGTAAAGTATCAGGGTTTCCCTCAGCCATGAAATATCAAGACATTATATCTAGTGATAATCAATATATCGCAAATTGTTTTGCTCAATTTTTCACTTCTAACTATTCTGCTGTCACCAATTCAAACTTTCAAAACTATCCTTATAAGGTACACGGGACAAATTCAATTAATTCACCAATTATATGCGCCAAAGATGTTCTAATTTACCTTAAAACCTTAAAAGAATCTGTTAAATATGGTCCTGATAGGATTCCTACATGTTTCTTGAAAAAGTGTGCGAACCATATTTACCAACCCCTTACCAATTTGTTCAATCTATCACTAAAGTGTGGTGTTTTTCCAACTGCGTGGAAAGAATCTTTTCTTCTACCGCTGCATAAAAGCGGGAGTAGGTCTTCTATAGAGAACTATCGTGGCATCGCAAAGCTTTCTGCCATCCCAAAATTGTTTGAAGCTATTGTTACAAATCAACTTACGGGTCCGATCTCTACTTTGATAGCTGACTGCCAACACGGGTTCAGTAAGGGAAAGTTCACAGTTATGAATTTACTTGACTTTACCAGTCATGTCTCAAATGCCTTTAGAAAAAATCTGCACACCGACGTTATTTATACGGATTTCAGCAAAGCTTTTGACGAAGTGTGTCACTCATTACTTATTCATAAACTCGATCAGTTGGGCTTCCAGCCGGGTCTCAATCGCTGGATCTCTTCTTACCTTAGGACACAAAGAGTAATGTTTAAAAATTTAGTATCCGATGTCATTTATGTCTCTTCGGGGGTTCCTCAAGGAAGTCATCTTGGCCCGATTCTGTTCTTGTTGTTTATAAATATTTCTACAATAATAAAATTTTCAAAAATGTTAATGTATGCCGACGACGTAAAGCTTTTCATGTCATTCGCGTCATTTGAAGATAGAAATAAGCTACAATCAGATCTAGATGCACTAGTTACTTGGTGCGATTTAAATTATATGCCACTTAACCTTAAAAAAATGTAACACATGGGTTTTTCGCGTGGAATTTCTCAGCCGGCTTCCTATACAATTAAAAATTATAGTCTTGAGCAAGTGTATGATTTTGTTGACCTGGGGGTTGCTATGGACTATAAACTCAGTTTCAACCGCCATATTAACACAACAGTCAATAAGGCTAGAGGTGCCCTAGCATTCGTTAAACGATGGTCTAAAGAATTTAGCGACCCTTATGTAACTAAAGCCCTCTTCACTACATTAGTCAGACCGATACTTGAATACGGTTCTATAATTTGGAACCCGCGTTACCAGGTTCATGTAGATCGCCTTGCATCAGTTCAAAAACATTTTTTACTATTTGCCTTAAGAGATTTTCATTGGGATCCCTTGTACAATCTGCCACCCTAAACTCATTAATCTGCACACACTTTCTAGTCGGAGGGAAAGGCTTGGAATTTTTTTCATGATTAAATTGCTAAATGGTTCACTATCCAGCCCATTTCTTCTAAGTGAAGTGAACTTCAATGTACCGTCTCGTCCTTCAAGGCATTTTAAACCTCTAGTCTTAAAACAGGGCCGAACCAATTTTCAGTTAAATGAGCCTTTTCGGTGTAGGTGTCAATATTATAACTGTCTTTCTGGTAGATTTGATATTTCAGACTCGCTTTTCAGCATAAAAAAATCAATTCTTTCTATCCTAAATTCATAGCTAGTAATTGTTTCTTATTCTTGGACTTCTATATTAACTTCTAACAATAATTTTATTCTGTTAACTAGTTATTTCTTAATGTATAATCTATCCTATATCTACTTTACTTAGCTGATGAGGTTTTCTCTGTAGCTGAGCAGTTTTAGATCTCGACGATTAACAAACCAAAGCCTTTCAACGACTCGGCACTAACGAATAATCCGCGCGTTATGCGGATGCGCCCCTCGCGCCGGTCGGGCGGGATATGGTGGGTAATCCGTTGGGAATTATTATTATTAGTTCATCATTACCAACCTTACGGTAGGTAGGAGGAGGTGAGATGACCTAGAAGATTCCACTGGCCATACCAAATCGTTGCCGCGACAGTCGGGCATATGACGCAGGAGGACCGGGTTAATAACCGGCAAAGGACTGTCATTTCTTCAACACTCCCCAAAACCTTCGGGGAGTGTTTTTGTCGTTACCACAATGTTTTAAGGAGTGTTGTCGAATTAACAGTCCTTGGGCGGTTTTGAACCCGGTACGCCCTGTTTGCTCCTAGGATGACAATTTCAGGGGCGTGACTTATTAGACAAGGTTACGCTGAAATAACATAAATACAAATAACGAAGATACATACGTTGTTGACGAGTCCCTAAGCATAGTAAAATATTTATTTGTTTAAAATTATATTAAATTTTTCATAGACCGGTACGCATATCAGAGATTAGGAGAATGGCAGACTTAACATAATCGTTATGAGTTCAGCTAAAATTCAATACATGTATGTATGTATACAATGAAATAAATTAAATGTATTTATTTCAAAATAAAAAATGAAAATAATAAACTTAGTCAGTTAGATATATGTATGCATATTTGTGTATTATGTATGCTTTTAATTCATTGTCGTTTGTGGCATCGAATAGATGAGATAATGTAGTAAATTTTTTAAATTTACTTTTTAACTAGTTTGGTAAAGGTGTAAGGTTCGAATCTGATTAATAAATAATTATGCACCGTGCCACTCTCAGCTTCAAAATATGCGTTAACAATACATGTAGCATTATTGGGAGACCATTTGAAACCATTCTGGAGTATAAACATTTCATTATCAACCATCTGTGTGCTTCAGAAATTATATAAGTGGAAACTATAAGTATCTAAGAGTGGTAGTCTCTTTATATATAGAAAATATTCTACTGTATACAAACAGTTGAACAATAAATATGGTCTCCAGAAGTCACTTTATAATTACAGTACATATATTCACCATGACCAATTATAATCACTTATATTCTCCTGATATATAGTAACTCTCAAAGTTTTAGACGTTGGTTCAATATATGTACATATGCACATTTAGTATGTTTCTTCTTTATATTCTTGAAATAGATTTCACGCACTCAAAGGTTTGAGCTCATTCGCATTAAGAACCGAATTTGAACGATGTGGGAACAGTTTGTTGTGGGAATGCAAAACCTCCACGTTTTTCTATAAGCTTTGATTCTTTAGCCGCTTTTCGTTGATCAGCGGTAACTACAATTTCTTGCAACGCCTTTGTTTGCTCTGTTGTAAGACCTGATGTTAGAAGTACATACCACGCTTGATCTTGTGTCGACAGTGCTGTTAAAAAAATAAATAAGTTATTGAAGCTATGCACACACACATATATATATATATATACGTATTTTTTATTCCACTTTTTCAACCAAAAACAAATATTTGAATTACAAGATGTAACTTGGAAGTTAAACTGTTTACCACCTCTATATGATTACTTACCGGTAAAAACTTCTTTAAATGTGACATACTCATCAATCGCGGTTTCCTCTTCTTCCTCGTCGATTGGCGTGGTGAAACCTTCAAGTGCAGTTTCATTAAGATCATCGACAGATTCATCTTCTTCATCATCGGAATCATAATCTTTTACTTCAGCTTTCATCTCAAAGCCTGCTTCTGCAGCTTTCTTTTTCGTGATTTCCCCAATTTGTTCTAAATAATTAGATGCAAATTCATCGACTTCGTCCTCATCGCTAGACAGAGCCTCTGCTGGAAAATTAAACTTAAGTTTAAAACAAATTAAAATTAATTCCTAAACAAAAGTAGCCACCTTCACCATCATCTTCTTCTTCTTCTTCGTCTTCCTCTTCTTCTTGTGCCCGCGACTCATATGCGCGCTTAAGTCCATCAAAAAGAAGTATAAGATTCGGTATAATTTTATCGGCAACCTCGCTAAGGACAGACGGCTTCGCATCACCCAATGATATAAGTGTACATAGGCCGAGTACACATAACTTTCTATCATGGATACTAATATACAAAACGTATAAATTAAAATTTACATATTTATTTATAATTGCTCACCCCAAGAAACAGTCTGTATCATGAAGCCATTGTTTAATAAAATGTGATGAAATTGATCCACTATTCGGCTGCGACATTTTTTCCAAAATATTCAGTAGAAGTTGAGGATTATAGTAAAGTGCAGCTATTACTACCTGTAAATTTATTATTGGTGTTTTTATGTACTAAGGCTCGAGTATCGTATATTTTTGTTTAAAGAAAAATACTGTTTCATTGTTATCGACTGTCGGTGGCGCATATGATTTGATACGAACACGGCCAGCCTTCTAGCCCATCACCACACATTCTTCCTTAAGGAATGGGGGTGGGCAGACTTGCCTGCTTAATATATTTACTTATACATTCATATTTGTAAAAGTATTCGCATCGTCTAGATGAGGTTGCCACATTGATTGCATGAGATGTTTTGCGCTCCACAGCCCCCATGAACGCACATTATTACATAGAGTATATTACCTGTAAACACATGGTTCGTAATTCGGACGACTGCACTTCTCGGGTCAAGCGTGATAAAGCCAATTCAACAAACATCGGAATTACAGAGTCGATTTGGCCCTTGCATTGTAATATTATAACTTCAAGCAGTTTTGCAGCATGACATTCAGGATCTTCGCCAGGATTACTTGTTAGCATCTAAATAAAGATAAATGTTTCATATATATCGATAAAATATGTATATTAAATATTTCTCTTACGGTTTTACACATGTCAAACATGGCTAGCAGTCGATTGGGATTAGAAAGGAAAGCGGGTGTATCAACAGTGACATAATTATGTAGAGCTGGCATTATATCAATGAAATAATCCACACCATCCTTTTTGAAAACTTGATAAATCAACTCCATCATCTGCCACATTTCTGCAGAAATTGATTTTGATGTTAGATCAAAAACCAAAGAGAATGTCTCCTCATAAAAGTCTATAATAGGATTAACACAAAATAGTTACGATTTGATAATTTATAATGAATTGAAAAAAATTATTTAAATAAATATGTATATATGTGCATACATTATAAATTGTAAAAGTTACCTGTGATGTTGTTTTGGAATATGTGACCTACTACATTAATTACAATCGGATGCAAATTTAATAAAACATCAGGATGATCTTCCATAACAGTAAGCAAAGTTTCGATTGTGTTCAACAATCCCATTGCCGTGATAGCCTTCTCATCGGAATTTTCCTCTGATTCTAGCACTTGACTAAAAGTAGTAGCCAAATGCTGACATATTTCCATTGCTACCGGTAGAAGCTGAGTGGTAAACGTACACATAATTTTTTGCATAACATTAGTTAGATCCTCGTTTTCGGTTTCACGTATAATCGTTAACAGTTCTTTAGTAATTTCTTTTATTTGACTCTCCACATATTGTGCAGCATCATCATTAGTTGATAAAAACATTTGCAAGCCAATAGCTGCTTCAACCTTAACTGGAAGCTCTTTATCATTTAGCAACGCATTTATATTTAAACGCATAATTTCGCCCAAGACTTGTGGATTTTTCAAATGAATGTCACAAAAATAATGTAGCACCCAACAAGCACGGGCACGCATATGTCCAGCAGGATTTTGAAATTCGGGAAATACATATGTTGTTAACATAGTTTCTACTTGATCACGATAAACACGCTTCTTAAGCAATACATCTGCTAAAGTTCCGATCATATGCAGTGCACCATCCTTTTGTTTATCGTCTGCATTCGGCGAAGTTATTATCTATTAAAATTAAACATCAATTTTGACCCAAATTATATCGAGATTTTTTTATAAAACTATGCAGTTATATAAATAAGAAACATGTTACTACTGTTGAATAATAATTAGCTTACTTGCATTATGATGTTCATAGCCTTTGGCAAAATGCCTTTCCGCTTTTTACAGCAAGTATGTAGCAATGACTGTGCTGCTGGTACCGGTGTTGCATAGTCCTCAAATATATCTGTATGATACAATATTTATTGAAAAATTTTGTGCACGTAAATCAACTTAATTACCGAATTTCAATCTCAAATATTCATGTGGATCAGTTTCCCATAACTCTTGGTCCGCATCCGTGAAGGACATAATAGGAAATATGACATCTTGAACAATAGCAACCATATGAGGTTTTATTAATTTCCAGGAATATGCGTGACTTACACTGTTTATAAAGTTATAAAAGATTAAGTAATGTCTTACATTTTGTTATTTAGTCCCATGTGATTTGTTTTACTTACGCATTTTTCAAGTAAGCCAAAATATCAGTTAAAACTCGAGGTGAAACATAAACGTGATTTCGATATTGGTCTAGAATTTTAAGAAGCACTTCCAAAATGCCGGACGTGAATGTAGGAAGATACCATTCTGCAAATTTTTGATACTTCTCACTTACAACGTTTCGTGGACTGCCATAACTGGAAAGTTTAAAGTAAACATAATTATTCATAGCAAATTTATCGTAATAAACTTGATAAGCATTATCTTACCGTTCAAACATGCGTACTATTATATGTAAAGCCCACTTTTTTACTTTCCACCACGGAAATTCTGGTTTCTCCTCGTCATCTATATGAGAACAATCTGGTAATGGTCTCTCAGCAATTTGCCGACATATTTCCATCCACTGCGAAAATGTTTCCTTTGTTATCAGATCCAATGGCAATGTATATTGGGTTAAGGCATAATATATTTTTAAAATCTGTTTCTGAAGTAACATCGACTGCTCAGACTGATCATTCATTAAATTAATCATCAATTGATATATCATTGGAAGCAGAAGGTTCATTGCTTCGTTTAGAGGGACTCGCTCTTCCGAACGTTTGTATTCATACGTTTTTACTAACTGATACATAGTAAGAAGGGCGCCACTCCATCCATTTACATCTATAGTTAAATATAGAAAAAGTTTTGTTTAACATCAGAAGCAAGTTACATAAATTAACCGTATTGCACCTGGATTTTGGAAGTAAATGCTGATATTGTCCACAACTTGTGGCCAACGTCCAGGAAAATCATTTCTAATTATATGATTGACGCATACTGCCAATTGAACTCTAAAAAAAAAATAAGGAGTGTAGAAAAAAATACAAAGTTATGTATATATTATGACAAACTTTATAATATCTGGAGAGTGCACAATTGCATCGACAATCGATCCACGTATCATAGCACGATCTTGTTCATGAATGGAGAAGGGTATTGGCTCACCAGCTTTAGCCTCATGATCTGACCAACTGTTCGTTATGAGGTTTTTTAAATAAATAGCTCCCGCTTGGCGCACTGGCTGATCTATATTATTTTGCATAACAATTTGCAATATTGTCGGCACAAATCCAATTATTTTGTGAATCTAAAAATATTTAGATTTTTTTTAAGTTTCTGATAATTAATGGTCTGCTAATGGTTCAATTAACTAGAGGAAAACAGAACAATATTTCTCATGGCAGAGAAGGTTGAAGGTGCACCGACAGGCCATAAACAACATCTGCTGGTTAGTGGTTTAGAATATGCCCGAGATAGGCATACCGGTTGGAAGAGGCGACTAAAATGCACAAGGGTAATGATACAACTCGATGGTTGATCTGCGGGTATGTTGTTGTATTATATGTTGTCACCAACCTCTTCTAACGGAAGTCCCAGAAAGCTCGCGGCTTCAATAGAGTTGGACCATAGTGAGATTGCTTTTAGAGAGTCTTGAGTAAATTAATAGATGGTTCAGTCTGGATAGGTAAAAGTGTAGCCTGTTACAGTATCCAGAACGAAGTTGGGCCAGTATGACCCTTGTCTCCCTAGGCAGTGCGCGTTCCCCTACGGCAACAGGTGATCAAATGCGCGACTACAGCCAGGAAGACTCATCAAGAGATAGCAGTGGCAGCCCCCGCGAAAGATCGGCGCACAGGATAGCCGCGAAGACAGCCGATGGCAGGAGCGGGCCGGTATCGGTCAGAAAAGACCACAACCAACAGCTACCCGTGCACGCTGAGAAGCGCAGACGCGGGCAATTCACTCCGGAGGAAAGCCACAGCTCCAAGAGGCAAAGAGCGCAATATCCTGGGAACACTTCGTCAGCGGCAAAGAAGAATAGCTCCAACAAACCCGAAGAGCGCAGACGGGTGGCCCGCGGACGGCAGAGCTACTCGGACGCTCTCAGGGGAATTCGAGTGGCTGTGCTGCCCGAGAACTACCAGGCGGATGCGCTCAGCCAGGATGACCTCACACGACTGCAGGACGTTATTATGGACGAGGTGTTCAAAGGTTGGAAGCACGCCCTAGCCTTCTGTGGTGTGTACTTCCGAGCAGGACTTCTCCTTGTAGACTGCAAGGATGACAGAACGGCAACCTGGCTGATGCAACAGTTCCAAGGCTAGGGGACTGGAATGGACCAGCCCTGAGCACCAGAAGAGGGGACGACATACCAGAAACAGAAAAAGGGAATGAAGACCCAAAGGCAAAGGAGGCAGAAGAAGACGGGGAATATAACAGCTCCTCTGACAGTCACGCTTCCGGCAGCAGCAACAGCACCGTCAAATCGGCGGCAAACCCTCACTCAATAGGAGGCAGCAGCGCTCACAGGCGAGCAGGGTGACGTGGAAAAGAAGGGGGAAGTTCCTACGAGCCAGGAATTTCTAGGCGATATCGGCCTGCAGAGGCTCAACCTAGCGGAAAATAGTGAGAGTGACTATCGGCTGTCGGACATAAACGAGCCGATAAGCAATGCAGGACCATGATGACCGCCCTAAACATTAAAGTAGCCCAGGTCAACCTCCATCATGCAGTGGCGGCTTCGGCCATTATTTCGAGGGGGTTTGCCTCGGAAGATCTGGGCATAGCGCTCGTCCAAGAGCCGTGAGTGTTTAAGGGTCAGGAGAGGGGACTGACAGAAAGAAATAATAAGATAATATGGGACCCCTCTCAGGAGAGACCAAGAGCATGTGTAGTGCTAAAAGACAATATTAAATACTTTTGCATTACAGAGTTTTCGAATCAGGATTTGGTGGCGGTTCAAGTAACGGTGGAGGTGGACGTATACCCACCAACATCGTGCTCGCTCCAGCCTACTTCCCGGGGGACAGGAACACGGTCCCTCCAGACAGCGTGCACCAACCACTAATAATAGGGTGCGACGCAAGCTCCCACACCACAAAGTGAGGCAGTTCGGACACTAACGCTAGGGGTGAGTGCCTTTTATAGTATATAGCTAGTAATGACCTAGAAGTATATCAGTCAGGGAGGAGGTCCTGGACATCACTCTAGGCAACAACCGGGCTGTAAATCTGGTATCGAAATGGTTGGTTGGATCATCCGGGTTGAGCTAGGAGCGACGGCCACGATATCAGACCCAAGAAGAAATCCCAGGAAAACCGACTGGAGCAAGTATAACAATATCATTGAGGCCAACATAGGTAGCCTCCAGACAGGAAATAGGTGCATAAGTTGCACAGAATTAGAGCATAGGGTAGAGTTATTCAATACCATCGTTACAGATGCGTTCCACTCAAGCTGCAGAACCACATAGGCCAGGAGCGGCAAAAAAACCGCAACCTGGTGGTCCCGTGATCTTCTAATGATGAGGAAGACCGTCCGCAGACTTTTTAATAGGTCAAGACGAACGGGCAGCTGGGACGAATACACAACACACCTAACCCTATGTAACAAAGAGATAAGAAAAGCCAAGAGAGCCAGCTTTAGAAATTTCTGTGAAGGAATTTCCTCACATAGCACTAGCCAAAGAGCGGAGAGAGATTAACCTAGCACTAAAGCTTCCTGATGGCACTTATACCAGTACTGAGAAAGAGAGAGCAGGAACCCTGCTGGCAGCACACTTCCCTGGTGCATCCCAAATCACACTTGACCCTCCTCTTCGAGAGCCGAGGCCAAGCCAGTCTGACTGGCATACGGCAAATAAACTCTTCTCGGAGGGAGCTGTCAAATGGGCAGTACGCAAATTTGACAAGTACAAATCAACAGGGACAGATGGCATTTACCCAGCGCTGGTACAGCAGGGTAACCAACTTATCCCACACATTGCTAGAATCATGAGAGACAGCATGGCGCTGGCATACATACCTACAGTGTGGAGGAGAGCAATAGTGGGATTTATACCCAAAGTAGGAAAAAAGGACTACTCTTAAGCCAAGTCCTTCAGGCCAATAAGTCTAACTTCCTTTGTGTTAAGGGCAATGGAAAAAATAATAGACCACAGCATCAGAGCGAACATCCTGAGCCACAGGCCTCTTCATCACAGTCAGCACGCATATAGAGCAGGCAGATCTATGGATACAGCCCTCTATCAACTGACGACTGAGATCCAGAGTGCGTTCGCCTGCGAGGAGACAGTGCTCTGCGCCTTTCTTGACATTGGAGGTGCCTTCGACAACACGTCTCACGATAGCGTTACTCGAGCACTGCAGAACAGAGGAGTCCAAGCGCCCATCCAAAGATGGATAGACGCCTTACTCCGCACAAGAACCGCTGAAACATGGACAGGCAGCAGCATAATACAGGTTAACACTACTAAGGGGTGCCCACAAGGGGGCGTTCTTTCACCCCTTTTGTGGAGCCTAGTGGTAGACGAGCTCCTGCAAATCCTTACCGACAACGGAATCCGATGCCAAGGCTATGCGAATGAAATTGTCATAATTGCACGGGGCAAATTCGAGAACACCCTTTGTGACATCTTGCAAAGAGCACTAAACCTGATGGTGTACTAGTGTTGGGCTAAACCTAAACCCTACAAAAACAGCCACAATTCCCTTTACCAGGAAAAGAACCCTACCGGGACTCAGTACAATAACTCTAAATGGCATGCCAATAGACTTTGTAGCTGAAGCAAAATACTTGGGGGTCATTTTTGACAGCAAGCTTCTGTGGAGGCAACAGTTTGAGAGCATTTCTAGTAGGGCTACAAAATCAATCATGGTGTGCAGGCGCATAGCGGGCAAAACCTGGGGGTGCAGCCCGCACATCCTTAGATGGATGTACACTATGATAGTAAAACCCACTATTACCTATGGCGCGGTAGCATGGGCATCAAGAACGGCGCACTCGACAGTGAAACAAGCACTCACCAAGATCCAGCGCCTGGCGTGTGTATGCATCACAGGGGCAATGGGAACATCCCCACCGCTGCGCTGGAAGCTATTCTTGACCTACCCCCACTACACGTCGCGATAGAGCAGGCGGCCAAGAGAACCCTCCCGTGCATTGCAAAGGAGGGTTCGGGCAAAGGAAAAGTAATGTCACCCAACGAAACTGAGGGAAACCATCCCGATATCTCAGTTACCAAGGGACGACATTATCAGGCAGATCATCTTCGAAGAGATTTAAAGTAGAATTGGGAGACAAGTTAACCTGGGAACAATCGAGAGTAGACACCATACACCGCTCCCACACAATCGTGTGGTACACGGATGGCTCGAAAACCCCAGAAGGAATTGGAGACGGAATTTTTGGCCCTAGAGCGAAGATTTCCGCGCCTCCGGGGGTATAACTGACTTTATGAAGTCGCACAACATCAAAATCGCCGCGATACAAGAGACAAAATTGAACACAAGATCGGACTTACGAACTTGTGATGGGTATAATGTACATCGAAAAGACGTCCCAACGGTCATGGGGTGGCCTTGCGTTCATTACACATCACTCTGTACAATATAATCTATTTTCCCCTGACGTCGACCCCAGGGACTCTACCTTAGAATGCCAAGGCATAGTAGTCCGGTCAGCCGACGTCGACCTGTAAGTTATAAACATCTACATTCCCCCTGCCACGTGTTGTCGTAGAGATTATCATCCCGACATTAGTGCGTTGCTAAAGGGCGATACCCGTCTAATCCTAGGCGACTGCAACGCGAACCACGATCTCTGGCACTCCAACTTGCCAGCAGACAGCAGAGGACACGCAATTGCAGACCAAATAGACAACTCAGCATTCTGTATAATCAATGGAGATGCCCCACCAAGGTGGCAGGTAACTGCCACAGTTCGCCAGACATCTCCATAACGAGCGCGGGCCTAATCAGATTCGTCATCTGGCGACCGATGCTTACATTAGCTTCAGACAACCTACCCATCCTACTCTCCGTTGAAGGACCGGCCGACTTTATAACGACTGATAAACTAACATACATCAACTTCACCAAAGCGGACTTGGACCGCTTTACGGACTATACAGAGCGGTCCTTCGCTGCCTTACCCACTCCGACAAACGTACGCAAATGGAAAGAGAGTTTCGCAAGGTCATTGATTCAGCCTCAAGCCGCTTTACTCCTGCTGGTAGAATACCAGAAATTCGTCCGGATTTTCCTGCAGAAGCTGCGGCGATGGCAAGAGAACGTGACCAAGTGAGACTCATCAATCCCGCAGATCTCAGAATCAAAGATCTCAATGCGGAAATACGTAGGACAGTCAACGAACACAAACTGACCAAGTGGAAACATCACCTTGAGGCATGCAACCTCTCCGGCGGAGTCGGCAAATTATGGTCGATGGTCAAGGCCCTATCCCATTCCGACCAAACACAATGACAAGGTCGCCATTGCATTCGGCGACAGCGTCAAATCGGACGCCAGGAAATGTGCGAGCGTCTTTTGCCGGTTGTTTATAATGCATCCACCTGCGGATAGGACTAAAAGAGTCATCCGACGTGCGCACAAACGCAAACACTCAGTCGCAAAGGTCAAGGAAGCCATAATGAAGGCCAAGCCCTCAAAATCCATCGGACCCGACGGAATCGCTCGGCTCTTTTCAACCTCTCTCTAACTACTTTCGTCATACTTGAGATATGGAAACAGGCGATTGTAGTTCCCCTACTAAAACCAGGGAAGCCAGCGAACCGGTTGCGTAATTACTAGAGACCGTTCTGCTCCCGTACTTTATTGCAAATCTGAAATTCGCCGATCACCAGCATGATTTCCGCAAATCTCAAAGCACTGCATCCGCTTTGAATGCCATTACAACACAGATAAATCATGGTTTGAATCAACACCCACCAAACCACAGCACGGCACTTGACCTGTCAAATGCCGACTCCTTCGAGACCTGAAAGAGACACCGCTCCCTGGCGGCCTTAAAAGGTGAACCGCTAATTACCTCAATGGTCGACAGGCATCAGTCAAACTCAAGAACAAGAAATCTATTCCACGTAGAATAAAACAAGGGGTGCCCCAAGGTGGTGTTCTCTCTCCCCTTTTGTTTAACTTCTATATTTTCAGACTTCCGCCCCACCAGAAGGAGTCCCCATTGTTTCCTACGCTGACGACTGCACCATAATGGTCTCGGGCAAGGGTCTCTCCTTTGACGAACTCTGTACTACAATCAACAGTTGCCTCCTTGACCTTTACAGCTTCTTCACCGAGCGAAATCTTAGCCTATCTCCGACTAAATCGACGGCGACCCTGTTTACGACATGAATGCGCAGATGGGGCAAGAGTTAAATATCCACGTAGACCGAGTACCTCTACCTACCGTCAACCACCGAAAATCTTGAGTGTGACGTTTGCCAACGGCCTCTCCTTCGCTGGTCATGCCACCGCAATAGCCTCAAAGGTACAGAGCCGCAATAAGATCCTCAAGTCACTGGCCGGCAGTACTTGTGGGAAAGACAAAGAAACATTGCTTGCTACATATAAGGCTATTGGCCGGCCGGTTATCGACTATGCTGCACCCATATGGTCGCCCAATCTTTCTGACACCAACTGAAGGAAATTGCAAGTCTGCCAAAATACCGCCATCAGAACTGCTACGGGATGTCTGCTTATGTCATCTGAGTCTCACCTCCATCAAAAGGCAAAATTGCTCAATGTTCAAGAGCACGCGGAACTCTTGAGTAGACAGTTCCTTCTGAACTGTCATAAGCCTAGTCATCCAAATTGACATCTTTTGGATGTAGCACCGCCCCCCAGAGACATTAAGGAGACATCTCCGTAAGTAGTACGATGAGATCCGGCACCATATCTCTTTGCCGTTTAACCTGCGGAACCATAGACGGGCTCTAAATGACCTCCACTCCGAGTCGGTAGACAGATCTCTCAGATCTCGGCCTGTGAATCCCGTTATTAATACTCAACCACCTGAAATGGCTGAAGAGGAGCGTGTTCTTCCGAGGGAGACTAGAGTCATACTAGCACAACTTCGCTCTGGATATTGTAATAGGTTAAAGTCTTACTTATCCAGACAACCCCAACATACCAAACACATGCCCTGCATGTGGTATGTCCTCTCATGATACCATACATCTCTTCTCCTGTTCAGTTGAACCCACTCTTCTAACACCTACATCACTCTGGTCCAACCATGTGGAAACTGCGCGTTTTCTCGGACTTCCGTTAGAAGAGCCTGATGACAATTTAGAGTGATCGAGCCCATTGGGCAGGGCGAAGCACTGTTAACAACAACAACATCAACCATTAAGTTGCAAGTCACTACCTTAGTGCATTTTAGTCGCCTCTTACGACGGGTGTGCCTCCCTTAGTCATATTCTAGCCCCCTAACCCGCAGGGATGTTTCCCCATGACACCAACCATCTATTACCCTATTAAACCCCTAAGGTTCTTATGACTTCCGTCATAAGATGTTGATGACCAGTCTTTAATGGTGGAAAGTGAGCTTTGAAAAATGGACAATTTTTCCAAGTAACTAAGTTAAAAATAGTGTGGCATCACTCAAATCAAATACGTCATGCTTCCCTTTTCCTTTAGCAAGCAAATGGTTGTGGTCAAGAAACCTGACTCAAAAGAACTAATTGTAATGATCGGTTGCTTTAACGCAATTACTTCTGATTCCTTGTTGAACTCCTACACTTTAAATTATGTACAAATAATATATAGAAATGGGAATTGATTGATGCTATTGGAACACGTGCTGTGAATCATTAGCGGAATTCACCCAATTGCAAATTGGGGTTTTTAAATAGCTATAAGCACATGACTTTGGATTGAGCTTTTTCCTTAGCTAAATACTTAGTTTACAATCAACAAAAATACTTTGAAATACCTGCTTAAATAGGCGAAAATTAATGTTTTATAAAGCGGATGAAATAACCTCAAATATTTTAGCTGAACTTACTTGAGCCAATTGTTCCTCTGCCGCCTTCCTTTGCTCTGGATTCGGCTCAATTGTAGCCCGGAGCAAATCAGTTAGCTTTTGGACATCCATAACTACAAATCTATGTAATGTAGATTGCACAGGACTTTATCCAAATATTATACAAAACAAAGAAAATATCACAACGATTAATCGACTGTGCAGGCGAATATAAAAAGCGCACCACCCTGCCGACGTCAAATAATTCTGTCAAATACCAATGCGAAAAATAGCGCAAAAAGAACTGCAATTCTGCAAACGCCAATTTCGATTTTGACAGCGGCACAGATACACAGATACTGGATGCTCAAAGTTGCCCAGTATACTTTTTTAAAGCATTCGAGTGCGAACACATCCAAACGACTGACTTCCAACGAAAAATGTTTGATATTAATTTGATGGATAAGGGACAGAAACCATTTTAGAAGGTTTTGTGTCAATGTAAAATTCGGTAATTGTTTCCTTTAGGAGACAACTGCTAAAACACGTCCAAATATATCGGGAGAGGTATCAAACAACGCGTTTTGACTTGTTGTTGTTGTTGTTGTTAACAGTGCTTCGCCCTGTCCCAGATTGGACAGGGTTATACTGAAATAACAGCCCTTGGCCGGGTGAAAAAACCCGGGTCATTCCGGTGCGATAGAACCGGCTGTTGTGGGAATGCGCGTTTTGACTTCGGTGTCAACAATCCGGAAGCGGATTTTAAATTTTTTGTTTCGGTGAAAAGTTATTAGCAAAAAACCCAAAAATTACCCAGGTCCGATCACAAATAGGGGGCTTGATCCAAGGTATTTATGTGCACAAGACCTTTCTACGTAGGCGGCCTTCGGCGGCGCTTCAAAAAAATAACCCTTAGCCGGTCCAACACCGGCTACGCGGTCCACAATATTTCTGCGCAGAACACATTTCTGCACTTTTCTGTACACCCTAATCTGTGATTACAACAACCACATGAAAATTACAGAAAATTTTCAACTTTAATTGTAAATATCTCTGAACAGACATAAAATATTTAATTTCCGCTTTCGAATTATGGATACAAAGATCAAAACGCGCCGTTTGATACCTTTCCCGAGATATGTGGACGTATATTAGTTACGTGCTGTCGTATAGAATTACCGCCCAAGTAAAAAATCCCACATTCCGTATCTTAAAAGCGCCTTAATGCTACGCGTTATACCATACTTATATGTGGCAACAATAAACTGTCAAATTGACATTTGATAATGGATAAGAATTTGTAATGTCGAATAATTAATTGTGTGGTAAAGAATTTAAGTGCTACAATCAAACAAAATAATTTGGAACACAGTCATATTGCACAATTGTTAAATATATGTCTGTAATAATCCAATAACCGTTGTTTCTACTAATTTTCCTTTTTAAGTGAAGGGCGGAATAAGGCAATTAATTTGTGAAGGAATGTAAAGAAAAAAAAAAATGGCGCACGGTGGGATGTAAATATTCCGTAAACCAACCAACAACGATAGAGTTCTCATTCATACAAAATCCATCTTTTTAAGAACTAATCTTGAATATATTTAAATAAAAAAATACATATAAATAAAAATGTCGACTAAAGAATATGATTCGTCTGCTAAAGAGTTTGTGAAAAAGGAGAAAAGCGAAGATTCAAATGACGGTACAGCCAAGATTATTTCAAATGAACTTCTGCTGGTAGGGGTGTATAGTGGCGCTGAGAAAATAGACGAGTTGACCTCGCTAGAACGTGAAATAGCCAAAATGCACCACGTTGGGCCTTCCTCAAATTTAGAATATATGGAGAGAGATAACTTCGTTGCCTGCGATATTGGTGTGAACAATCAAAGTTTGAGCACCGCTAACTCGAAATCGGATTATCCAAGTATAAATGATTTGGAAAGTATCGATGACAGGGAAAATGTTAATTTTGTAAAATGCCATCAAGATAATGAATGTAATGCTTTAAAAGAAGAAGCTGGTTCCACAGCTTTAGAACATGAAGACTTAATAGCTGTGCTGAAAGGTATTGATCATCAGTCAGTTTCAAATATCAAAGGAGAAAAAGATTCTGCCAGCCCACAGCAACAAATTCGTCCACCATCTGTTACAGAAAGTGAACTAGCAGAGGGGGTTACAATCGAAGGAGAGGGACAATTCCAAATTATGGATGTGGTTTATGATGAATTGGATGATAATGAGCCGGTATCAAAAAAGGAAACGATTGAAATAACTAGTGTCCAATCGTCAAACCTTAAGGGCGTACCAAGCACAAGTTCTGGTGGTATAACACATTTAACAAATGAGGAAATCCGAGCAATGGCTATGGAACAAATGGCGGGTTTGAAGTCAATAGCTGGCGATCGCCAACGGAAACGTAAACAAGATATCAAACCATTGCAAGTGGACGACAATGCAGATTTAGTATCATCACTCGGAGCAGATTGGAGCGAAGATGATGCTGATGTTGATTTAAAAGCGACAACTAGCGGAAATATTACAAAAAAATCAAATAATAATATCGAGCTCAAGAATAAAAGAAATGAAAGAGAAACCGATGCAAGCAAACAAAGTGTTAATGGGAAAGATTTAACAAGTAAACCTAGTGATTCGGTACCAAAAATAACTAAAATAGAAAAAGTTGACGAAAGTGCTTCGAATAGCGCTGGTGGGGAAATTGCTATTGTTGTGGACCAAGGCGTTAAAACTGAATGCCCTGATTTGAAGCCTACAGTGGGTTTTAAGCGTACACGTATCATAAAGCGTAAAATAATATGGGATCCCGATGCTCCAGAAACTCAAATTTCGTTTGCACAATTTGCACGCAATAGATCTAAAATGAACTTGGAAGCGAATAACCAATCTACAAAGGCAGCTACGCAAAATACTTCCGGAATATCGGTCCTGAAAACCCAAAGTAATCGCCAAAATGAGCAGTCATTACGAGGATCCGACTCAAAAATAAGTTCAACCTTGGCTTCTTCAAAATCAAAGCGTGCGTCCGTATCTCCTTCTGCGAATATACAGGTTAAGGAAGAAATAGAAAGTGGAACTGAAGCACACCTACCGTCAGTAAAACGACGATCTCAGACACCCATTATAAATGGCAATAGCTCTGGATCAAAGAAAAAAAGAGTTAGTGAAATTGATCGCCTGGTAAGTGATGAAGGTGCCGCCAACATGCTACATTCTTTGGAGAGTGAAAGAAGCAAACTAATTGCAGAGCAAGGAGCAGATAAGCCACACAAACCATTAATGCGAAGTCGTGCTGCAACAATTTCTGAAAGGGTATGTAATACAAATAAATGTAAAATAAAATAAATAAAAATTTATATTTTGGTATTTAAGATATTAAAACGAGAAACAACACCAACACCTGGAAAAGTACCAGCTGCTGCTACAACTAGTGGAGGAGTAAAGAACAAACGTAATCCTAAGCAGAAGCCTTCGTCAACTTGGGACTATGTATACAAACAAAAAGCCAGCGAAGATGCAATGATTATTCGTCGTCGATCAAATAGCTCTTATTCCAGCAACGCATCAGTACGACGCCTTAGTTTAGATGCACCAATATCAAAAGGCTCAAATCAAGGCTCTAAGACTACCTTTAACAAAAGCGTACAACATAATACCACTTCAGCTACAATAGCGAGTGGCTCCGGAAAGGCTTCAGGAACAAAACACACTCAAAGAAGCTTACTTAAATCATCAAATGAAAACAATGTGAGTGCCAAAGAAACTGGCACAGGTACGAGTACAAAAACTGGTATAAGTAACTCTTTTGAATTTATTAAACCAGAAATGAAATCAAATCAGAAGGGTAATCGACGTGTAAAGGGTAATACCCTAGAAGATGAATCCCATATAAATGACATAAAAAAGTCAATTACAGTACCAGGTGCACGAAAGGGTTCCCGTAGTCCAGCCACTGTCGATGACAAAGATAAAGTTCGAAGTGCGGGAGTTAGTAGCAAAGCAACCACAAAACATTCAAAGGAGGAATCCTCACCTGTATCCAGCGCATCAGATGTTGTTGTAAAGAAAATTGCAAAAGTGGGACAAATAGTGTTCAATACACAAAAGGCGAAAATAAATTACACTTTCACAGCGCAGGTATGATCATACTTATAATATTCTTACATATGGCCGTACGGGCAATCCACCTTCATAGTAATTATTTGAATGGCAATTCTAATTAATTCTTTATTTCTATTTTTAATAGATGTTAAACAAATTGGTTGATATATTAGATAAATTGGGTAAAGATACCGAATGCAATGCTGTATTAATCACAACGACTGCTCCGAATTTTTGCTATGGCATTGATTTTACTGATTTAACATGTGGTACTCTGGAAAAACGCAAAATATCAGCTATGCATTTAGCAACGGCAGTTAAGTAAGTGAAACACACATTACACGCAAAGAAAACGTTTTGATAAACATTGTTATGAACAATATTTTAGAAACTATTTAAAAACATTGGCTACATTTCCGAAACCATTAATTGCTGGTGTTAATGGAAGCAGTATTGGATTGGGTGTAATGCAATTACCGTTGTTTGACATAGTTATCGGAAGTGACAAGGGTTCTTATGAAACTCCGTATGTAAAAGTTGGACAAGTACCGGAAGGATACTGCATTTGGAATAATACAACCAAAATCCGTGATAATTATGTAAGTATGCAAATAAACTTTCTTATTGTTTAAAACATTTGTTCTTCCTGTAAAGAAAACTAAACTTTTGTGGCTGGGAGAAAAAATACACTCAACCGAGTTCGTTTTATCTGGGTTAGTACACAAGCTTACTGCATCCAGCAAAGTAAACGACGACGCTTTGCAGACTGCCAAAAAAGTGGCAATGATGTCAACAGAGGTTAGTTGGCGCGTCAAATATGCCTTATGTATTTCCTTTTTGTCTCAACTTATCTTCTGTTGCAGTCATATCGTTTTATGAAGAAATCGATAGTAAATAATCATTTCGAAATTTTAAACAATGCTTTGGATGAGGAGTTCGACACAATTGTTCAACAATGGACATCGGCCGAATGTTATGATAATTTCAAAAAATATTTAGAAAGTGGGCATTTTTAAAATTATCAACAAGCAATAATTTCTTTAATAATTTAATATTATGGTGTAATTATTAGGAAATTTATATTTCACTTTTACATACAAGTATGTACATATACAAAATGAAAAAAGTATAGATATTAATAATTTTCGGCGCTTTATTACCAAACCGGCCAAAATATGTATGTAGCTCTGACCTGAAATCGTTAAATTTTTTTTATTGAATATTTGTTAAGAGTAGGCAATGCACACTATTCTGCAGATATATATATGTACGTATATTCGTGGATAACTGCACATGAGTAAACTTATGCTATGACGTGAAATTGTATTTTAAAAACATTCAGATTGAATAATCAAAGAATGTATTTGACATTTAATTATTTGAATAAATTTAACCCCAATACATCAAAATATATAATAATGTTTTTAATGTACCCAATCAAGATATAAATGTACATACATATGCAGCATATGTAAAAACAAACTCAACTAATTGCTCTCTATCGGAAATCATATAGGGACTGTTTTAGAAATTTTTTCGAGAGCATTTGTCTGCATTGGTTTTGTGTGTACTTGTATGTAATACGTTGTAACTCTAGTTCCCTATTTATCTTCAGACATATGTATTTCTTTTAAGGTCTTTATGCACTTGAGATTTCATTCTCTATAACACATATCTCTGTTTGAACGTTGTGGATAATATTTTCGAAGTTTCCTATGTCTGCCGTAATTTGCTGAAGACTTGCTGTGACATTCTTTATTTTTTCATTATCTATTTGTACCTCTATTTCTCGTGTATTATTTGTAACATTTCCGGTTTTTGTAACAAGATCAACAAGCTCATTGCAAGTGGTGTGTAAGCTAGCGAGAAGCTTGTAGGCTTTTTTTGAATGAGTATCATGTTTAGCTGTTTGGAATAGTAGGTCATCCGTATAGCAAAACTGGCGTTGCAATTGTGCGGATATGGAATTAAGCTGTTTTTGTAAATCTCTGGTATCGTCGAGAACCTTGTAAATGTCACTTCTTTGTTTTTTTATATTAGATATAAACTCTAATATTCTATGAATGTATTCTTTTCTTGATGCTGCTCTGTCATTTCCTACAGTTTTTAACTGGATATTTAGTTCTTGATGTTGAACTTTCTTTTCTTGCAATGTTTTCTGTAATTGTGCGATAGTTTCGCGAAATTCTTTTACATTTTTCGTATTTTGTATCTGCTTTGAAGATCTCAGAACTTCTAGAGTATTCAACATTGGATGTCGATATTCGTCCCATTGTTGATCTAACTTTTTCCGTCTCTCCAATGTGCTATGTATAAGTGTTTCCAGTTTAGTTATATTCTCTTTTGGATTGTCTAGAACAAGGCATGTACGTTCGTGTATTTTCACTTCTGGACGCAAATTTTCTATTTCTTTTTGGATTGTAGATTGCTGATATTTTGCAACATTAATGTTGTTTATTAAATCCTTTCTTTTAGTCAACAACTCTAAATTTTCACTCTTAAAATTGTTGACTTCCTCTGTTAATTTACTTAAGGGCGATGCGTCTGCTTTCTTGATCAAAGTGAGATCTTTATGTAAGGCTGAATCCGGCATATTTTGGTACGTATTTTTTGGTATAACCTTAAGTCGGGAGCGATCGGATTCTACCGTATCAGCATACAAATACAATGAGTTTTGATGTATAACCGAACTGATTAATTCAAAGTCCTCGGGAGCCGTTTGTTGAAAAATGCTTATTGTTTTGTGTTGTGGATAACAACTGGATTGTTCTGATATCGACTTCACTATAGATATATTTAAATTGTGATGGGGTTTGAAGGTTGTTCCTTGACTACTGCATCCAAAAGTGCGGCCAGACGAAATATTTCTGCAATATTGCGGAATCCAGGGAGAGCGTAAATGTTGCGATATTGTTTCTTGAATAGTTTTACGCCACAATTCCAAGTCCCCCGATAAATCTACATCGGTCGATAGTAACGGTACCTCATCCCGAGGAAGTTTCTCTATAAGAAACATCAACAATTTACGTACATCTACTTCATTGGGATATAAAAATGTTTGATAACCAATATCACCGCGATAATTAAGGTTGGATATGATGGTTGACAATGTGGTAGCTACCGAGAATCTCTGAGCCATTCCAAGACCTTCTGGTAGACCTAGAGGAATGTGTGTGGATGATGGTTGAATTATTTGGAGACATTTCGAAACAGTATGCACCAACAGGGTGGGAGTGAATTCGGCCATAGTACAATTATCATTAATGCCGCAACCAATCTCATTTAGTGAGTGAACTATAATTTTATCAACTTCGTCCATTGATATTTTTGATATCTTATTTATATTTTTGGCCTAATAGTATTTTTTTTTTGGTATTTATGGCTTTGGTCACAGACCACATTGCCAGCACAAAAACACATGGTCTATCTCTCAGTCAATTCACATCACATTTATCGTTCCATTATTCGATATTGTGACGAATTCGATGATTCCTTGATTATCAATCCTGGGTTCGATCACTATAAAGTCGAATAAACACACGCACAGATAATGTAAGTAATAGCTAGTTTTATTTACTAGTAATAAACGCAAAACAATTTTAAGAGTTTGATAACTTTACAGTAGTTCACTATTGAACGCTTGAAAATAAACTGATCAACCTGCCTTGCTTAGTCAACGCCTTATATAGTCCAACAGGGTACTTGCCTACGCACCGAGAACTTTCTTGGTTATTCGCTTTTCGTGTTCTGGAAGGGTCGGTGTTATTTATTGGAATCTCCTCTTTGCATCGTATTCGCAAACACTCGCGCCATCGCTCTTCCTCTTCCTAGTTACACGCTTGCATGCATAAGTGTAGCCATCGTTATCTCACCTGTGTTTAACTAGTGCTGGGAGTGTTATTGAGTTAGGGATGGTACATGCTTGAGAATAATCGCCACACTGCCCTCCACCTAAGTCTGATCGTCCCGATCAGACACATTGCCGGAACCAAACGCAGCTAGCCTTTCTAAATGGACCACTTTCATCTTATTCCGTGGCCTTCCCATAGTTTGTAGGCGATATACCACATCGTTGATCCGTTTTATGACTTTGTATGGGCCTTCCCAGTTACATTGTAGTTTTGGGGACAAACCTTTCCTACGCTGTGGGTTGTATAGCAGCACTAAATCTCCTTCAATAAAACCTTCCGAATTTATTGCTTTGTCGTACCTGGCCTTCATTTTATCGCTCATGATCTTAGTCCGTTTTCTCACAAGGTCGTGAATTTCTCTCATTTCTTCTTCCAATACGCTAGTAGATTTCCGAGCATTCACTCCTGCATCAGCGTTTATCCCAAACTTTAAGTCAGCTGGCAATCGAAGATCATTCCCGAAAATTACCTTTGCAGGAGTCTGACCAGTTGTTTCATGTACTGCAGAGCGATATGCCATTAGGAATAAGGAGATGTGAGTATCCCAATCCTTCTGGAACTTATCCACTACTTTCCTCAGGTGCTCTTCCAAGGTTCTATTGAATCGTTCCACCATGCCATCTGACTGAGGATGTAGTGCAGTTGTTCGAGTTTTCCGAATGCCCAATGTCTTGCACATTTCCTGGAACACAGCTGATTCGAAATTTCTGCCTTGGTCAGAATGTATCTCCATCGGTGCACCAAACCGAGCTACCCAATTGTTAGTAAACACCTCTGCTATTGTTTCTGCCTCTTGATTTGGAATAGGGTACACTTCTGGCCATTTGCTGAAATAGTCCATAACCACCAGTACATATTTGTTTCCGAGTTTGCTAGTAGGAAACGGACCAGCTACATCCATGGCTATCCTCTCAAATGGCGCACCTGAGTTATACTGTTTCATTTGGCCATGGCTCCTGGATTTCGGTCCTTTAGCTTTGATGCATACTTCACAGTTGGCAATCCACTCCGCGACCGATTGACGGCAACCAACCCAATAGAATCTTTGCTTGACTTTCTCCAAGGTCTTGGTGACTCCAAGATGACCTCCGCTTGGACCGTTATGTAATTCATTGAGTACACCAGTGATTTTCCTCCTTGGGACGACTATCAGCTTTCGAACACATTGACCATCCTCACTCTCCCATATTCGATGCAAACAACCGGATTCTAATTGCAAACTATTCCACTGTGCCCAATATGACTTGGCAACAGGACTTTCTGCTGACATTTCCTCTCTTGATGGTCGCTCGTTTCGTTCGATTCCTTGCATTACACGTGTAAGATCTGAATCTTCGTGCTGAAACCTTCTTAATTGTTCCATGTCCCATTCGTCCGAAGATGTTATAGTCATGAGCCGCACATCTATAATGTCTTCCTTGGTCTCAGCTTTGGAACAATGCTTGCATTCCAAGTTACATGGTCTTCGTGACATTGCATCAGCATTTCCGTGGGTGCTACCTTTGCGATGCTCTATGGAAAAGTCATAATTTTGCAGTCGCTCTATCCACCGTGCCAATTGACCTTCCGGATTACGGAACTGTAAGAGCCATTTCAACGCTGCATGGTCTGTCCTGACGTGGAATCGTTGCCCATAGAGATACTTGTGGAAATGCTTAACGCACTCTACCAATGCCAACAGTTCTCTCCGGGTTACACAATAGTTCCTTTCAGGCTTCCCAATTGTTCGGCTATAGTATGCAACTACCTTCTCCTGTCCATCAACAATCTGGGACAAAACACCTCCTATAGCATAACCACTCGCATCTGTATCCAGAATAAACTTTGAACCTGGAATTGGATATGCTAACATCGGGGCAGTGCATAGTCGTTTCTTCAATGTTTGAAAAGCCACCTCCTGTTCCTTCTTCCATTCAAAACTCATATTCTTCCTTGTAAGGTCGTGGAGACTACTAGCTACGCTGGCAAAATTTGGTACAAATCGGCGATAATACGTGCACAGCCCCAGGAAGCTCCGTAACTCATGCAAATTTCTCGGTCTTGGCCAATCTTTTACGGCTTCGATCTTTTCCTTAGCAGTACAGATTCCCTCCGTAGTTACCTTGTGACCCAAATAACTTACTTCCTTTTTAAACAAGGAACACTTCTTGGGACTTAGTTTCAGACCAGCACCAGCTATTCTTTGGAAAACTTCCTCCAAGTTCTTTAGGTGTTCCTCAAAGCTTTTTCCCAGCACGATGATGTCGTCGAGGTACACCAAACATGTTTGCCAGTGCAATCCTTTTAGTATCTGGTCCATGAGTCTCTCAAAAGTAGCTGGAGCATTGCATAGCCCGAAGGGCATTACCGTAAATTGCCAAAGCCCTTCTCCAACGCTGAAAGCCGTCTTCTCTTTATCTTCATCCTTTACCTCCACTTGCCAGTAGCCGCTTTTCAAGTCCAGTGTGGAAAACCATTTCGTGCCAGATAAGGAGTCCAGAGTATCGTCGATTCTTGGCAATGGATAACTGTCCTTTTTCGTTACGTCGTTCAATTTCCGGTAATCCACACAGAACCTCATTTGTCCATCTTTCTTTTTCACTAGTACTACCGGTGAGCTCCATGGACTAGCTGATGGTTCGATCACGCCCCTGTCACTCATTTCCTGTATAATTTCTCTTACTACTTGGCGTTTGGCCAATGGAATACTACGAGGAGCTTGGCGGATGGGCCTTGCATCACCAGTATCAATTTGATGCTTCACAACTTTGGTCCGACCTGGTTTAGAACCATCCTTGTCAAATATGCTCGAGTACTTTGATAGAAGTTCCTTTGCCTTTTCCTGATGATCTTTTTCGAGGCCTGCCGTCCACGACGTGATATCATCTGAAAGATTAATCTTGACGGTAGAATCATTTTCCTGAGGCTGCTCACAATTGATAACTACCTCGACCTCTTGGCATTGTCCCAATATTGCTCCTTTAGAAAGTTTAATCGGCGATTTGAACTCATTAAGTACTCTTACCGGTACACGTCCATCTTGTTTTGTCATGCCCACAACTTGTTTGTCCCATAATCACCATCAATCTTTGCCCATATGATTGCTTCCGACTTCGGTGGAATTTGTTGGCTCTCCTCCACAAGCACTCGCTTACTAACGTATTTGTTTTCGTAACCAAAATTTAATAGCACGTCCATGTTCTGGTAATTCATAATCCTGTTTTCCATGTCAATCTTGATGCCTTGCTCGCTTAAGAAGTCCACACCAACTATGATTTCGTCAACAATATCTGCTACTATAAAACGGCCACGTTCCCAATTGCGATTTCACATGTTACTTCTCCCAGGACATGGGTGGCCTCACCAGTGGCCGTACGTAACTTTGCTCCATGCAATGGTCTCACCTCCTTGTTGACTAAATCAGATCGAATTATGGAATGCGATGCGCCTGTATCCACAGTTAGTACGTGCTCTTTTCCATCCACATATGCAACAACAGTAACATTACTAGCTTTCCTTCCGATCTGTGAGACAGAGATTACGGGGCATTCATTTGCGGGAGCCAGTCCACGCCCCTTTCGGCTGGCTCGATTTAGTTTAACGACTGATTTTGTTGGGAGGTTTGCTCATCTCCTTCAGCTTTGCGTTTTCGCCCACCTGAATTGCTGGGGCTACTGGAGCCAGTGCCGCAATAACGTGCTATGTGACCTGGTTTTCCGCACTTAAAGCATTTAATGGCACCATCACTTTTTTTCTGTACTCCGGTTAACGCTTCCAAAATTTTGTCTACCCAAGCCGGAGTGTCCACTTCTACGCGATGAGCCTTGTATGTAGGTTTACTCAAAAGCGAGGCTGTTTCCTGCGTCAGAGCATGCGATACCGTTTCAGCGAATGTCCTTTTGGGGTTTGCATATGTGGCCCGCTTCGTCTCCACATCGCGTATTCCATTTATGAAACACTGGATTTTCACCCTCTCCGTATATTCTACAGGTGCGTCCGCATTTGCTAGATGGGCCAACCTCTCGATATCCGATGCAAATTCCTGCAATGTCTCATTAGCCTTCTGACAGCGATTCTGTAGCTCTATTTGGTATATCTGTTTTCGATGTTCGCTACCATAGCGTCTCTCAACTGCACCCATCAATGCTTCATAATTATTGCGTTCACCGTCTGGAATCGTCTGTAAGATTTCGGCTGCAGGACCCTTCAATGCCACGAACAGTGCAGCAACTTTGTCTTCAGTGCCCCAATTATTCACCGCTGCCGTCTTCTCAAACTGTAGCTTAAATACCTGGAAAGGAACAAAACCATCAAATGACGGGGATTTTACCTTGGGAATATTCGCTGAAGCAGATGGACGGTTCAGTTGCAACTCCTGGATACGGCCCCTTAACGCATCTACCTCGGTCTCTATTTTATCTTGAAATTGTGCAATTTTTGCATCTTGTGCTTCCAACTGCGATGACATATACGCCTTTTGTTCTTCCAGTTGAGCGGAGAGCTGTGATGAAATATTGGCCGAAATTTGAGACGACATTTCTATAATACGAGTCTCTTGGGCCTCCATTCGACATGCAATGTGTGTTTTCTGTTCTTCCAGCTGAGATGCCATGCAAGTTTTCTGTTCTTCGAGCTGAGATGCCATTCGAGATGTAATACGCGTCTCTTGTTCTTCCATCTGAGATGCCATTTGTGTCTTTTGTTCTTCCAACTGAGATGCCATGTGTGTCTTTTGTTCTTGCAACTGAGATGCCATGTGTGTCTTTTGTTCTTGCAGCTGTGTCGATATGCTAGATGACATCTGAGTCAATACAGTCAACAACGCATTAGTGTCTACACTTGCGGCTGGAATTGTAGACTCCGTCTCTTCCATTTTTGTCGATGCTTCTTCCACAAGCTGAAACACATGATCGTCAACGTTAATTCCTTCAGCTTCCATAGCCTCTCGCAATCGTGACTGTAGCTCTGATTTATTGCCTGTTGTATTCAAGCCACTCTGTTGCAGCTCATTTTTGAGTTGCTGGATCTTCAGCTCATTCAACTTTGCCATGCCTTTGTTATCCTTGAAAACTCTCGGTATTTATTTAACAATATCACTTCTGACACCAATTGTGACGAATTCGATGATTCCTTGATTATCAATCCTGGGTTCGATCACTATAAAGTCGAATAAACACACACACAGATAATGTAAGTAATAGCTAGTTTTATGTACTAGTAATAAACGCAAAACAATTTTAAGAGTTTGATAACTTTACAGTAGTTCACTATTGAACGCTTGAAAATAAACTGATCAACCTGCCTTGCTTAGTCACCGCCTTATATAGTCCAACAGGGTACTTGCCTACGCACCGAGAACTTTCTTGGTTATTCGCTTTTCGTGTTCTGGAAGGGTCGGTGTTATTTATTGGAATCTCCTCTTTGCATCGTATTCGCAAACACTCGCGCCATCTCTCTTCCTCTTCCTAGTTACACGCTTGCATGCATAAGCGTAGCCATCGTTATCTCTGTTGTGGTTTAACTAGTGGTGGGAGTGTTATTGGGTTAGGGATGGTACATGCTTGAGAATAATCGCCACAATATGTTCTGTTATATTCACAGTTCCGTTATTTTCACATATTTTTAATATTGTGGCGATTATTCTCAAGCATGTACCATCCCTAACTCCATAACACTCCCACCACTAGTTAACACACAACTGAGATAACGATGGCTACGCTTATGCATGCAGGCGTGTAACTAGGAAGAGGAAGAGAGATGGCGCGAGTGTTTGCGAATACGGTGCAAAGAGGAGATGCCAATAAATAACACCGACCCCACCAGAGAGAGTCTCCATTGTTTCCTACGCTGACGACTGCGCGATAATGGCCTCGGGCAAGGGTCCCTCCATTGATGAACTCTGTATAAGAATCAACAGTTACCTCCATGACTTTTCCAGCTTCTTCACCGAGCGTAATCTGACCCTGTCTCCGACTAAATCTACGGCGACCCTGTTTACTACATGGAATGCGCAGATGGGGCAAGAGTTAAATGTCCACGTAGATGGAGTACCTCTACCTACTGTCAACCACCCAAAAATCTTGGGCGTGACATTTGACAACGGCCTCACCTTCGCTGGTCATGCCACCGCAATAGCCTCAAAGGTACAGAGCCGCAATAAGATCCTCAAGTCACTGGCCGGCAGTACTTGGGGAAAAGACAAAGAAACATTGCTTGCTACATATAAGGCTATTGGCCGGCCGGTTATTGACTATGCTGCGCCTATATGGTCGCCCAACCTTTCTGACACCAACTGGAGGAAATTGCAAGTCTGCCAAAACACCGCCATCAGAACTGCTACGGGATGCCTGCTTATGTCATCTGAGTCTCACCTCCATCAAGAGGCGAAATTGCTCAATGTTCAAGAGCACGCGGAACTCTTGAGTAGACAGTTCCTTCTGAACTGTCACAAACCTAGTCATCCAAACCGACATCTTTTGGATGTAGCACCGCCCCCCAGAGACATAAGGAGACATCTCCGTAAGCATTACGATGAGATCCGGCATCATATCTCTTTGCCGTTTGATCTGCGGAACCATAGACGGGCTCTAAATGACCTCCACACTGAGTCGGTAGACAGATCCCTCAGATCTCGGCCTGTGAATCCCGTTATTAATACTCAACCACCTCAACTGGCTGAAGAGGAGCGTGTACTTCCGAGGGAGACTAGAGTCATACTAGCACAACTTCGCTCTGGATATTGTAATAGGTTAAACTCTTACTTATGCAGACTGAACCCCAACATACCAAATATATGCCCTGCATGTGGTATGTCCCCTCATGATACCATACATCTCTTCTCCTGTTCAGTTGAACCCACTCTTCTAACACCCACATCACTCTGGTCCAACCCTGTGGAAACTGCGCATTTCCTCGGACTTCCGTTAGAAGAGCCTGATGACAATTTAGAGTGATCGAGCCCATTGGGCAGGGCGAAGCACTGTTAACAACAACAACACATTTACATTCTGTAGTAACTGATAAAGTGTTATAGGTGCTTTATACTCAATAATTTAGGAGTTTTATGTCTTCACTTTCAATCATAGTATATGTCTACTAGTAGCGCAACTTACTCCGAATCTGCACACACACACAAACCACACAGGGTGCGTTGTATGCAGTAATAAAACAAACAAATTCAAATACTGCTATATTGAACATGAAGACTTGAAACTCCCAAATTATTGAATATAAAGCAGTTATAACACCTTATCAGTTCCTGCAGAATGTAAATTTCAGTTTAAATTTAAGTTTTTAGTTGTAGTTTTTACTTTAAAGCAACTCTGAACGCGTTTTCCTTCATTACACTCTCTCGGAGTACATTCATCCACTGCCTTCCACTCCGATTCGCAAAAGAAGATGGCAAACTAGTACGGGTAAACAATGCTTTCAATATTCTTCTTCTTTAAATGGTCATCTAACCGCCTGGGCGATTTTGACCGTCCAACATAGCTCGCCAGTCGTTTCTTCGTTGCGCCAACTGGCGCCAATTGGAAACACCGCGGGATCGCAAATCGGTCTCCACTTGGTCCTTCCTATCGGCGACTCATTGTCACGTCATTCGTCCAATGGAATGTTTCATCCTACTCCTGCCAACACAGGTAATGGAAATATGCAATTCATGTCACATGGATCGATCGGGCCGAGAAAAGTTATTGATTTGCCAGAATTTTCCGGCAAAGCTGAAGACTGGCCTATGTTCCACACAGCTTTGGTCGAGTCAACAGCAGCATATGGTTATACAAACTTCGAAAATAACCAACGGCTGCAAAAATCATTAAAGGGTGAGGCACATGAAGTGGTGAAGTCATTACTTATTCACCCAAGCTACGTTAACTGCATAATCGAACAACTGCAGTTCAGGTTTGGTAGACCGGAGCAGCTCATCCGCAGCCAATTAGCCAAAGTTCATGATATTGTACCTATTCCTGAGAATGCGCTCGGGAAATTGGTTCCGTTTGCCACGAAGGTAAAAAATATTTGCGCTTTTCTCCAGTCCGCCAATGGAGACCACCACTTATCCAGCCCCACACTTTTAGATGAGCTTATAGCCAAACTGCCAACAAGCAAGCGCGTCGAGTGGGCTATGGTAGCAGCTAAGGAACAACCTCGTGCCACTGTGGTACATTTTAACGAATGGATTAGTTCACTTGCCAACGTAATCTGCACCGTTTACGACGAGGAGGCCAAACGTGACGCGAAGCGTCGTGTAGTTTTGCACGTGGATAGGAAACCACAGCAAAAAAGATGCCCAATTGGCCAAGGTGGACACAAAACGTTCGAGTGTAAAACCTTTGTTGGAGCTACCGTAGCAGACAGATGGAAGGTTGCAAAATCGAGGCGCTTATGCTTTGCGTGCCTGAATGCTGGACACTGCACAAGGGATTGTCAACGTCGAAAGACATGTGCCATCAATGGGTGTCCTAGGATGCACCACAAACTACTACATGAGGGTATTAGTACGAAAAGGACGCAGCCAGCGTTACCACCGAGTCACAATGCATGTGATATACAAGCCCAGCCATCGCCACGTGTACAATACAATCGAAGCTATATACCAGCGCAAGGAGCATCACAACACCAGCAATTGTCGAACGATACAGATGCCGCTGTTTTAAGCTGCTCTGCCAATGCAGCCGAAAGTAGACTTCTATTTCGTATTCTTCCAGTGACCCTACATGGAAAAAACAAGCGCATAGATACATACGCGCTGCTTGATGAAGGTTCCTCGGTCACAATGGTAGATGACGCACTTGCTCAAGAGCTAGGCTTACGTGGGCAACCACAGCGCCTTAACATTCAGTGGTTTGGTGGACAGTCAGCGTAAGAGACGTCTATATTGGTGGACTTATTCATCAACGGCCGAGGCAAGGAAAAGAAGCACAAGCTTCGAAACGTATACACGGTCTCCAACTTGCAACTGCCGTCACAGAGTCTACAAAGAGCCGACCTACAATGCGACGATAAATACTTGCGGCAATTGCCAGTTCTGCCGTACAGTGGAGTGAAGCCAAAGCTCTTGATTGGTCTCGACCATTGCCATTTAGGCCTGCCTTCAGCTACATTTAAAATGTTTGAGAACGGACCATTCGCCGCCAACACTGAGTTGGGTTGGGTGGTTTTTGGACCAACCCGCTGCCGCCCACCAACAACGCCTCTGTGCCTCCTAGCAAACCACGTCACAAATGAGTCCCTGCAAAACTTAGTGGAAGAATACTTCACCGTCGAAAGTTTCGGGGTGAGACCATCGCCTCCAATCGAATGTGCAGCCCATATCAGCGCCAGGTCTATATTGAGTTCAGTCACACGCCGTATTTCTGATGAAAGGTTTCAAACAGGTTTGATCTGGAAGCGTAACAATGTGCAGTTGCCCAATAGTTACTCCATGGTGCTAAGAAGACTGGCGAGCGTCGAAAAACATATGAACAGAGACATCAACTTCGCGGTAGCTTACAAGGGTACAATGGACGCATATATAGCAAAAGGTTACGCGCGTAAGCTCGAAAAGCCAGAAGCATCTATGGTCACGCCACGCACCTGGTATCTACCACATTTTGCAGTGGTTAATCCCAACAAGCCATCCAAGTTGCGGATGGTATTCGACGCAGCAGCGGAGGTCAGTGGAATTTCGTTAAATTCGATGTTGCTCAAGGGTCCACAAGAGTACCGCCCCCTGCCTTCGATTCTTTTTCACTTCCGCGAAGGAGCAGTTGGCGTAACGGGCGATATTAAAGAAATGTTTCACCAGGTGGTGATGCAGCCTGAAGACAGATGCGCTCAGCGCTTCCTTTGGCGTGATGGACAGACTGGAAGGGAGCCCAACGTGTATGAGATGTGCGTCATGACTTTTGGCGCTGCTTGCTCGCCATGCACAGCGCACTACGTCAAAACCCGAAATGCACTCGAGCACATTAAAAGCGCCTCCAGCCGTGCTGTGAAAGCAATAACTGAATACCACTACGTTGACGATCTCGTAGATAGTTTCGACACTTATGAGGAAGCCATCTCTATCGTGAAAGAAGTTCGATCCATACACTTGAACGCCGGGTTTGAGCTCCGTAACTTCGCGTCCAATTGAACAAAGGTAATCACTGCATTGGGTGGTTCAGTGGGTGGAAAACCGATATCAAGTAAAGAGGGCCTGGCGACTGAGAAGGTGCTCGGACTCTACTGGCAGCCATCAACGGACAATTTTAAGTTTAATCTGCAATTCAACAGAGTCGATCCTGATGTGGTGACAGGTAACAAACGCCCCACCAAACGGGAGCTCCTCAGCGTGGTGATGTCGATATTCGACCCATTGGGATTCCTCTGCCAGTTCGCCATTGGTGCCAAGCTGCTCATGAGAGAGGTATGGAAGCAAAACACTCGGTGGGACGAGCCACTGCCCGATAATATTTATACTGTATGGGAAAGATGGCGAATACAGCTTGCCGCCGCCACTGAATACGCTATTCCAAGATTTTACTTTAGTCGTGGTAAGCCGCAAAATCGACAGCTTCACATTTTTGTTGATGCCAGCGAGGATGCCTTTGCCGCTGTCGCATACTGGAGAACAACAACCAACAAAAATGAAGTTCAGGTCAGTATAATCTGCGCGAAGTCCAAGTGCGGGCCATTAAAACTGCTTACAGTGCCGCGGTTAGAGCTACAAGCAGCAGTCTTAGGGACCCGTCTGATGCAGACAATTCGGGAAGAGCACTCCTTCGTAGTAAATGATTGTTTTCTTTGGAGTGATTCCTCAACAGTGATGAAATGGATTCGTAGTGAACACCGACGCTACAAGCCTTTCGTACAACACCGAGTGGCTGAAATATTGGCTTCCACAAATGCTTCAAACTGGAGATGGGTGCCCACTGCAGAAAACGTCGCTGACGAAGCTACGCGTTTCAATAATCAGGTTGACTTTGGACCAGCAACCCGCTGGATTCATGGTACTCAATTTTTACGCCTAAAAGAGAGTGACTGGCCTACTGATGAGTTCCCCGCCATCCATCAAAATGAAGATGACGAGGAGTTGCGATCTAAATATGCCATGGTCGTTGTGAGTAGCCATTTCATAGATTTTAATCGTTTTTCTACATTCAACAGATTAGTTCATACAACGGCTTGGGTTCTCTATTTCATCCACCTATGCCGCAAAAGTAACTTAACCAAACGTATATATGGACCAACATCAGCTGAAATTAATGCAGCTAAACTACAACTATGCCGCCTCGTACAAAATGAGCGTTTTCGTTCCGAAATACAACAAATAAAAGACAGTAAGGAAGTCGGACGCAATAGCTCACTGCGCCAACTCGCGCCATACATCGATGAGGAAGGAACGCTTCGTGTTTATGGGCGTATTGACGCAGCTAGCTGGCTTCCAATAAGTACCCGACGCCCAATAATATTGCCTCATAACCATGTTCTCACTAAGCTAATAGTAGAGCACCACCACAATCTGATGTGTCATCAAAATGTCGAAGCCACAATTTGCGCTATCCGTCCCTCGTCTTCGGAACTTGTTACGCAGCGTAATCGCCAGCTGCGACTGTGTCGTCTCAGGAAAGCCACGCCAGCCCCACCCTTAATGGGGCCACTGCCTGTCGATAGGCTCACCGCATACGTAAGGCCATTCAGTTACGCGGGTCTGGACTACTTTGGGCCACTCAACGTACGAGTTCGCCGAAGCACGGAAAGGAGATGGGTGGCACTCTTCACCTGTCTCACTGTACGCGCTGTGCACTTGGAACTGGCTCAAGATCTAAGCACAGACTCGTGTATAATGGCCATTCGCAACTTCATCAACCGCCGTGGAGTGCCTGTGCGCATTAGGTCCGATAACGGTAAGAATTTCGTTGGTGCCGATAACGAAGCAAAACGCTTTCATGAGGTCTTCGATTGTCAGCGCGTACGAAGCGAGTTGGCGCAGAAAGGAGTAGAATGGGTGTTCAATACGCCCTGTAATCCAGCTGAAGGTGGTTCCTGGGAAAGGTTGGTGCAGTCGGTCAAGCGAGTACTGCATCACACACTCAAAGAAATGTCGCCGCGTGAGCATACTTTAAATTGTTTTCTGATCGAGGCTGAAAGCGTCGTTAATTCGCGCCCCCTTACTCATTTGCCAATCTCCGTTGAACAAGAGCAACCGTTGACACCGAACGATTTTCTGTTGGGATCTCCGAACACTGCGCATACCGCAATCGTAGCCGATGTACCAGGTAACGTGTGCGTCTTGCGCCAACAGTGGCGTATTGCCCGAAAATTAAGGGATCATTTTTGGAAGCGGTGGGTCTCGGAGTATCTCCCAACATTGACGCGCAGAGTAAAGTGGAGCGAAAGAACACAACCCATAAAGGAGGGAGATCTCGTTTTTATATGTGACCCAAATGTGCCACGGAGAGAATGGTGTCGTGGCAAAGTTGAACAGCTGTATCCTGGGCCAGACGGCATCATAAGGCGAGCAGATATCCGTACCGCTACTGGAATAAAAAGGCGTGCCGTTTCCAAGCTAGCTATCCTAGACATTGATGTTGGTGAACCGGGTCGCTTCACGGAGGTGGGATGTCACAGCCCGCCCTTACCTCGGGGTAACGATCGCTCAGTAGTTTATCTCTAATAAAGAAACATGCCTGCACATCTCTATATCATGTCATTTACCTACACATTTATGCTGTTAACTTATGTATATGCACTTTATGTTATATGCCTGTATCTTACTTGTTGTTGTGGCCTAATTATTGCAGTTCTAACCGCAATGCGCCATTCTCCCTTGTTACTTATGCGCATATTCGTATGAAATTTGACAAACCGGTTGCGCATAAGAATGATAGGTTTCTATCATTCTCGGCAGAGCACAACTTTTTGTTAGCTGTCGTCAACCAAGGGAGAAGGATCACACTGCGGTAAGTACTTGCTTATATTATTATTGTGCGTTTTGTAACTGATGTCAAACATATACTTTAGAAATAAACCAATCGAATGCCATTTGCGGTACTAGCCGGTAGCTGTTTTTTCTCGGTTAAATTCGCCAGCGAGGACGACGGTTACCAGTTATCACAAAACACTCGTTAAATATCAATTCACAGCGTATTTTTTTTTAAAATAAATAAAACACGACATATATGTACTATGCTACAAACGGAACTGTCGCAGCAAATCAATTTACCCAAAATGGTCTAATAGCAAACGGTCAACTTTCACTAACTTTGCAACAAAATGTTTATATAGGTTAAACCATTCTAAATCAGCTGTTCTCACAAAGAGGAGTATATTTCGCAATATTTGTAACGTTGTAAATGTCAACAGTGTTCGGTTTGCGAGGGTTATTTTATGGAAATTGAAGAAAATGCATGTGGGTAAGAATTGCTATTGTTGTGTTAGCGATGCTTTTCCCTGCCTGTTCGTCACTTTCCTTACCTTACATTGGCAACGACCACTTCCAACGGAAGTCCCAAAAACCTTGCGGCTTCAAAGGAGGTGGACCAGAGTGAAATTGGTGTTAGAAGACCCGGCATAATTGAGCAGATAAATAGATGGTTATTATCATGGGGAGACACACCGCATGGCGGATAAACATTTGGTATGTTAGGGTTGGTTAGGGTTCTGTCTGGTTAGGTGAGAGTTTAATCTGTTACAATATAAAAAACGAAGTTTGGCAGAAAGTGGTGGATGAAGGTACTCCGAGAGAGTGGAATGAAGGAAATCGCGTTCAGAGTTGTTTTAAAGTAAAAACTAAAAAGTAAAAGTTTCCAATTTATTTATTTGCCAGCAAAAAGAATGTTGTTTCAATAAAACCCTTGGCAAAACCATACAAATAAAATTAATCCAGGACATCAATCGTTTGAAATATATTGCAGTGAAAAGTAAATGCACCAATTCACCACTATGAAAAACGTGAAAAAAGTAACGTAATGGTAATACTTTACATCCAACGTCAACTGTAAAAACTGCACTAAAAAGCTTGATATTTGTACCCAGAGACACTAATCTAAGTTTATGCAACAGGGGAAGTGACCCCACATTCATAACAAGGAACCGCAAGGAAGTCCTTGATATTACACTGGTCAGCGACTCTTTCAGCGACCTCATAGAATCATGGAGGGTTCTAACAGAACACTCCTTCTCAGACCATAGATATATTAGTTTCTCAATAGCAGATACGCACACAAGTCCAAAATTCATACAAAATATAAAAAGAACAAACTGGGGCTACTACAGGAAGCTCATTGATAGAAATCTATCAAAACAAATGGTCACACCTAGAAATGATAAGGAACTAGACGAGCTAGTCAACACCTTTAATCAACAATGCAAGCTTGCTTTACATAAGGCCTGCCCGACCAAAAAGGTAACGGAAACCCATAAGCCACCTTGGTGGTCGTCTGATCTAGATAGACTCAGAAAGGCTTGTAGGGTTGCCTTTAATAAAGCCAAACAGGACGGCCGCGAGCTATCCTGGGCTGTTTACAAAACTAAGCTAAGTACATATAAAAAAGAAATCCGCAAGGCCAAACGAGCCTCCTGGGTGGAATTCTGCAGTGAAATTAAATCCACATCTGCTGCCTCGCGCTTGAGGAGGGTGCTCTCAAAAGCGCCAGCAACACTGAGCCACGTCCAAATGCCAGATGGGCAGTGGACGGATTCGACTACGGATACCATGAATCTGCTCCTGGATACACATTTCCCGACATGCACAGACGTGTCTACTACTACCGGCGGAGAGGTGCCTTCCGATCAAATGATAAGGGAGATCACCGATGAGAAGAAGTTAGATTGGGCTTTATCTACCTTCAAGCCCCATAAGTCGCCTGGACCGGACGGAATATTCCCGGCCCAGCTACAACATACATCCGAGCTTATCATGCCTTGGTTGAAAACTATGTTTATAGGCTGCCTAAGGCTCAACTACGTACCCACTTCATGGAGGGAGGTTAAGGTAGTCTTCATCCCCAAAGCCGGGAAGCCATCTCATACTAAACCTAATGACTTTAGGCCTATAAGCCTATCCTCATTTCTTCTTAAAACCCTAGAAAGACTTCTGGAGGACTATGTCAGAAGATAGATTGACCCAACTCAGCTCTCGCGGGCTCAGCATGCCTACAGTAAGGGTAGGTCAACAGATACTGCCTTGCACTCTCTTGTATCTGTTATAGACAAGTCACTTAACCTAAAGGAATATACATTGGTGGCTTTCCTCGACATAGAAGGCGCTTTCAATAACGTCCTTCCGGAAGCTATCACCTCGGCGCTGACGGGTCTGCGGGTCGATACCTGTCTGGTGGAGTTCATTCGTAAACTGCTTACTAGCAGACGGATCACAACCGAGCTAGGTGGGAACTCGATTCACAGACTCGTTAACAGAGGTACCCCACAGGGAGGTGTTCTCTCACCGCTACTTTGGGTGGTTACTGTAAACCAGCTTCTACGCCTCATGGAAGCGGAAGGCCACCAAGTGATTGCGTACGCCGATGACATCTGCGTTATGATGCGGGGAAAATTCCCTCAAACTCTATGCAATTTAATGAAATCAGCCTTATCTAAAATTTGTGACTGGGCAAAGTCAACAGGTCTGGGGGTTAACCCCGAGAAAACCGAGCTAGTCCTCTTCACTAGAAGGTACAAAATACCGAACCTTATACCACCAAAAATTGGTAACACGACTTTGGCATTCAGTGACAAAGTCAAATATTTAGGAGTTACTCTAGACAGGAAACTACTCTGGGGTGACAATATAACAGAACGGGTTAAAAAAGCAACGTGCGCGTTGTTTACTTGCAAGAGAGCAATTGGTGTTTCGTGGGGGTTTTCTCCCAGGGTAGTGCACTGGATCTACACAGCCATTGTTCGCCCGATTCTACTCTATGGAGTGCTAGTCTGGTGGCCTGCACTAACTAAGAATACGTACCTCAAACAGATACAAAAAGTCCAAAGGAGTTCAGAACTCTGCATAACCGGGGCCCTTGGGTCCACCCCGACAGAAGCACTCAACACTATGCTGCATCTACCACCGCTTGATTTGGTGGCGAAGGAAGTAGCCACGATCACAGCTTTGCGAATAAGGGAGACTGGCGTCTGGATAAATGGACAAAGTGGGCACGCCACAATCTTGGGCAACCACGCGCCTGTTAACATTCCACCACACACGGACTACTGCGCGTCAAATAACGTGTTTGTCAGGAACTACGAGGTTATAATACCGACAAGACAAGAATGGGACAACAGACCACATACGGTTCGGGGCGCCATCAACATCTTTACTGATGGCTCCAAGCTTGAGGGGAAGGTGGGGGGAGGAATATTTTCACCGGACCTGGGACTAGAGATCTCCTTCCGTCTTCCCGACCACTGCAGCGTGTACCAAGCGGAAATGCTGGCAATACACGGAGCGGTGAAAAGCTTGGTATCCATGCCCCAAAATGGTAAACAGATCTATATCTTCTCAGTCAGGCCGCACTTAAAGCCTTGAACTCATACGTCGACAATGCAAAGTCGTTAACTGAATGTCGCAGATCTCTCAACGAGATGGCTCAGCACTTCAGTATTAGCCTTATTTGGGTACCTGGGCACAGGGATATTGAAGGCAACTGCAGAGCGGATGAGCTGGCTAGACGAGGTACCACCACCTATCTGCTTCCAGGAAATAGTTCGGTAGGCATACCCATGGCCTCCTTTAAATTTAGTGTCAGCACAAAAACAATGGAAATAGCAAATATGCTCTGGTCAGGGCTCTCGACGTGTGAGATATCCAGGCTAACCTGGCCTTCTTACAACAAAAGACGTACAAACTCCCTGCTGTCCCTCAATAAATCGGGCATTTCATCCCTGGTAAGGGTTCTAACAGGGCACTGTTTAATAGGCACTCACCGCGCCAGAATGGGCGCAATGTCTAATGATTACTGTCGCAGCTGCAGATGTATTGAGGAGGAGGAAAGTGTTCAGCATCTGATGTGTCAATGCCCTGTACTCAGCAGGCGACGGTTAGCTATCTTGGGCCAACCGTTTCTCGATAACCTCGCTGAAGTATCACAAATAGAATTAAAAGCGTTATCTAAATTTATTGACTCCACGAAGTGGTTCGATCCCCTGCCTTGAACAGGGTGTGAGTTGGTTTTCCCTGGCGTCGGCGGTAGCGCAACCGTGTGAGTCGACTGGTCCTTCTCAGCTTTCGGGAGATCTTTGAACTCGGATACTCTAGGGTTGTTGGATCGGCTGACTGTTAAGCGGCTGAGCTGCTGTCGGCGTCGGGGATGACTTGCTCGCATCTCTGGGGCAAAGAGGTGGGTAGAGACCGTATAGGGTATCACAATGGGCCTATTTAGTGGCCTAAGTGTCGGGCAGAGTCCAGGTACTCTGTCCTGCCCTTGCAACCTAACCTAACCTAACCTACCCAGAGACGCGTTTCGGTCAAAAAACTAAAAAATTACCCGGGTCCGATCCCGAATAGGGGGCTTGATCCAAGGTATTTATATATATCCATATCTTTGTCTACAACAACCACATGAAAATGAGAGAAAATCGTTAACTTTGCTTGCAAATATCTTGCAAACCACTAAAAATGTTGGGTTTCCCACCGGATTAGGCTTCCTGGGACCAAAACGCGTCTCTGGGTACCAATATCGACATTTTTAATGCACTTTTTACAGTTGACATTGGATGTTAAGTATTACCAAAGTAAAGCCAATATAAATGTAGTATTAACGTCAAAATTTTAAAAAATTCGAACATTGAGCCTTTTTTTTTTTACAAATTTAAACGTTTTAAGTTAACTTTTTTTCTTATGTTCTAACTCTAGTGTGGTAACAACATTCGTTTTCCCGGCAAGTAAATAGTTTGAAAACAAATTGCACGTGTTTTGTAAATATTTTTGTGGACAGAAAATACCGAAAATTTTGTACATAACACAATATAATCATTTTTTACACGAAGTTTCGTTCAAGTTTGCATTTTATTTTACATTGCGCATTGTTTGTTTTTGAAAAAAAACTTTTCACTTAAGTTATCATTTGACGTTTTCCTTTCTTCACTTCACTAAGCTCTGATACTCGCGGTGTTTGCTGAATAAGATTTTTAATTGCATTGACACAAGGTGTTGCCACCATCATTTAGGTTTATTACAGATTGTAACGGGTCAATTCTGTGCGTAACCGGTAATTATGTACCTGGAAAATTGTCTAAACGAATATCGTAGCCGTTGGAAATGCAGTTCATGTAATCGCGATTCTAGCGTATATGGTAATGCTGTCGAAAACAAACAATGCACAATAAAGAATAAAATGCAAACGCGAACGAAACTTCGTGTAAAAAGTGCTTATATTGATTATTAATTCTTATGAATTAGTATGTGTACAAAATTTGCGGTATTTTCTGTCCACAAAAATATTTACAAAACACGTGCAATTTGTCGCGGTTACGCGACGTAGCCACCTATTTTGGTGGTTACGAAATTGAACTGCAACTTAAGCCGCTAGAATACCAAAACGGTGTAAAAGTTCCCAAACTATTTATTTGCCAGTAAAACGAATGTTGTGACCACACTAGAATGAGGGCGTAAGTATTATGAATTGAAAAACTCAATTTGGTTTCAAAATCACAGAATAGAAAGTGTTCAACACTTACGCCCTAATTCTAGTGTGATAACAAAATTCTTTTACCCCGTTTTGGTGGTCACGCCACGTAACCAATAAATATTTTTATGGACAGAAAATGAAACAAATTTTGTACACACGAATTAGTAAACAATATTTACAGTTCTTTATGCTAAGTTTCGTTCGCGTTTTCATTTTGTTCTCTACGGGTACTTGAACTGCATTGCCGACGGCTACGATTTTCGGTTAGATAACCTTCTAGGTACAAAATTACCGGGTACCCTCAGAATTAGACTTTAAAGATATTAAAAATGTGCTCTTTAAGAGTTTTTGGAAGCGAAAAAAATATTTGAATTAACAAAATTGATCCAGAAATTCTGCAAATGCATGTATGCCTTTAACATGATACACACAAAACAATAAAATAAGATTAAGACTAAGCTCAATGAATCACCGGCCTCTATACATATATTAAAATCAAATTACATGGGGATAGCCCACAACTCTGCTGCACACCCTGATTAATTCTTCTGGGTTTCCATCTTGCGCTTCTAAATGCTGCCGACACTTTCGGCCATTTAGGTAGTTGCCGGTCCACTTTTTTAGGCCAGCTGAGAGCTGTGTTTCCTCTAGAAGGGTGCCGAGGTTGACTGTTGAGGACAGTCCTGTGGTTGGTGTGGTGATGTATTCTGTAAGCAGTCTCTAGGCACTAATAGAGATATTTCAGGGTCAATTTGAATCTTGAGAAAATTTATTATTCAGTATTTAAGTGGCTGGCTTCAAATCGCTTGTAGGTAATTCACCGCTGAACCTGTCCGGAAATTAAAGTTAGAGTTACGAAAACAATACTCAGTTACTCAGCTCTGGGTTAGAGCGACACACGGCTTACACGTACGGCAATGTTTGGACATTCTCTCATAAATTCGAATTGTGGTAACTTGGCACCACTAATTTTGAGTGACATGTGATTATTTAAATAAAATACGAAAATTTCAAACAAATGTGTATATTTTCCTTTAAGTACCGTCAACAACGTATCCGCAGGGCTTTTGAATACAAAAAAACGACGCTGGTAATTCGGCCCCGCTGTTCGCTAAATTTTTTTGGAATTTCACCAAATGCTTGCCAGTTATTCCGGAAAAAATCTACGCAATGCCCAAAAAATCACATTCATTCTAAAAGAACTTCATATGTGGTTTTATTTTGCGTTAAAATTTCAAGAAGACAACACAATGAGCAAGGCGAATCTATAGCTGGTGATAGCAAAGCGAATTCAGCCATATTCGCCTCGATTCGCCTCAGATTTTTGTAACTCAAAATGTCAAAGTAAAAAAAAATATATAAAGAGACAACCATGGTGAATGTTAACAAATCGTTTCCCATTTTCTTTTATTGACATTCTGAGGTACAAATGTGCAGGAAGAACAAGCAATCAGCTGTTTCTATATGAATATATGTTTCTATATGAGTTCGCCTTGACAATGAGTAATCACGAATGCGAATTTGAGTTTTTCGCTGTAAAAGGCGCTAAAAATCCACAATGCTTACTCTGCCGAACGATTTTAAGCAAATGTTATTATAATATTAAGCGTCATTATCACACTTTCCATTCAGAATGTGAAAAATATAATTTTTTGGGACTACGTGACGGGTTAATTAATAAAACTCAAAAATACTTAATTTTTTCACATAGGACTTTATTCCATAATATGAACTTGGTATGCATTTCCGATACCATCGTAAACGTTTTTATACATATGTATATATTTAAGTGTTTATTAGTAATATATGTACACGTCGTGATGTTTTGGCTTGTAAAAAATATTCAACATAGGAAAACTTATTCTTAAGAATGAATTATGTAATTACTTATCTACTTTTATTTGCTATTTACGCTTTTATTTATATATGTGCATGTAAGTGAGTATTAAATCGCATTTACTATAATTTTTTCAGTTCACCTTTTTGTTGCTAATATATACTGAATTATAATATTTTAAACGATTTAGTTTTCTTAATAAAAAGTATGTATAATTTAAATGGTAACTATTTTAGAAGGTATTTACATACAAATGTATTTGTGTTAGGATATTTTCAAACCAAAATTTAAAAGAACACAACTTTCCCATAAATTGTACTTCAACATACATACAAACGGTGTAAAAATACCGAAACCTATAATTGGGACGTATGCATAAGAACCTTAAAACCAAAATATACATACACACACTCACTATGTATGCACTGCAGTTCCACGTAGAGCTGCAAAACTATCGATAGTCACACCATCGATACTTTTAAAAATACCATCGGTCTTCGATAGCCTCGGTAGTGCCGCGGATAGTTTTGCAGCTATACTTTCACGGGATTCACTTTTGCAAACTACAAACACAGAGGTACAGACATTTTTTTTAGATTATATATACATACATATGCTTATTCGAGTGTCCGTTATTTACCAAGTTGATTATTTTGACTTGGGTATCGTCAAGATCGTTTCCTTTTGCCCTAAAAAGAGTTCTAGAAGAGAGGAAAAATTTTACGATGCCGTTAAACCCTTCCTAAATAACGTTACTTTTCCCATGTAATTTATATGGGATTTTGGCACTTAGAAAATAATTTTTATTTTGATTATTAAGCCCTTTAACCAAAAATGTTTGATTCTACTTCTATTAAGATCCCCTTTTATATGAAAAAATTTTCATATTGGCGAAAGGACCTTATTATGTAAGTTTTAGAAAGGTCAAAATCAATTTTTATTGAATTTTATAGTTATTTCGCTGAACCTACTTACTAATTAATTTTTATTCTTTATCTGTGGAAAAACTTCTATTTTAAACCCTCAATAGTAATATAGACTTCAAATGTAAGTTTTTAGACACAAATTTTTATTGATTGAAAAAAATTGATGGATGCAGACCTAAAAAACATCTTCCTAATATTAAGAGTTCCACTGCATTGAAAATTAAAAGCTTTAATCATAAGTTCAGAAACAAATTTACATATTTACATAAATGGGCTAGCTAAAGATGAAAATCAAAAACAGTATCTTCTCCAGGTCATAAGACATTATAAGAGTGAATTTCCAAATGATTCTAAGAAATGTCTGACGAAAAAGATCAAAGTTTAATAATTATTTAGTCTAATCAATAAATAAATAATAAAATCTATAAAAATTTGTGTCTAAAAACTTACATTTGAAGTCTGTATTACTATTGAGGGTTTAAAATAGAAGTTTTTCCACAAATACAGAATAAAAATGATTTAGTAAGTAGGCTTAGCGAAATAACCATAAATTCCAATAAAAATGAATTTTGACCTTTCTAAAACGTATGTAATAACGTTCTTACGCCAATATGAAAATTTTTGCCTCTAAAGGGATCATAATAGAAGCAGAATAAAGCATTGTTGGTAAGTTAAAAAGTTTAATAAGCAAAATAAAAATTATTTTCTAAGTGCCAAAATCCCATATAAATTGCATGGGGAAAGTAATGTTATTTAGGCAGGGTTTTACGGCATCGCCAAATTTTTTACTTGTTTCTAGAACTATTTTTAGGTCAAAAGGAAACGATATTGACGGTACCCAATTCAAAACATTTAACTTGGTAAATAACGGACACCCTAATGTATATAAATACCCCAAAAAAAGTGGCTCAGATGATGTGTTCTAAAACAGATAATATTAAAAAAAAAAATTTAAATAGCGTTTGATATGTGAATGTATTTGTGCATTTTGTTCAAACTCTTATTTGTTTATAAAATTTATGTCCATATTTGTTGGAATGCATGTATGAATGTACACTAGCTATTAACTTAAACAATTAATAACAATAAAAAATGCACTTGAAATTCATTAAATGCACATTTAAACTTTATTTTCTTGCATTTTTAGCACACTAACTAAGTCTTATATAAGCAATTTGATTTGTTTTCTTATTTTATGCATTATTTTCTATTGAAATTGAAAGTTAATTATATTGAGTATTTTTAAGTTTCACTCACTCTATTTATATTTTGCGATGTTACAGTTAAATTTGTTTTAACATTTTCACATATGTACATTTGTGTATAAATAAACAAGTTTAATATAAAAATTCAGAAATCTTTATATTATGTACATGTACATACATATATAAAAATGAATTGCTGTTCGTTAGTCTCGCTAATACTCGAGAATGGCTGAAACGATTTGTCTAATTTTGGTCTGGAATTATTTGTGGAAGTCCAGAGAAGGTTTAAAAGGTGGATAAAGGTAAAAGTTTTATGGGATAAGGATAGGAATAGGGATAGGCAATAGGGTGCAGCGCTAAAGTTAATTTTTGATTATGAAAGTCTAATAGGCGTCAAAAGTTTGGATTTATTGCAAGAAAAAAACTGGAGTTTAACATTTTTTTTCTAAGGAGTTTTCCACCCCCGCAAAGCCCTTGAAATTTGGAAGCCAACATTTTCAAACCAGTAAAAATATTTAAAACAAAATTTCGTATGTGTGACGCCGCTGCTATTTGACGGTGGTTTTTTTTCAGTCCACGTAAGTTAGCTAAATAATGTCTAGATCGGTAAGAACTCGCGGAGTTGTTAAAACATGCCCGATTTTTGGAATACCAAAAGAACTTTATCGTAAAAAGCTGCCAATAATTGAAGAGGGTTTAAAGTATTTTATGTTTTCTTCAAATAATTAAGCGAAACTGAAAGTTTAAAACTTGTGTCAACTCTCAAGCATTCACAACCGTAGCAGAGATGACTGAAGATATTTGGAAAAGGGATCAGTTCCAATTGTTTCGAGAGCAAGCGTTATATTTATGCTTAAACAATATTAAAACAAACAAGTAAGTAAAGCGCAGTCTTCGGCTGTGTAAAGGGCTTTATATCTCTTATGATTAAGCATCACGGTTTTAAGTGTCCAATCCTTACTTACAATAAGTAGAAACTCTGCAAAATCTGAGATTCTGAGATGGTCCCGTTTATCCGAAAAATTTGTTGTATGGGGGCTATACGATATATTGGTCCAATCCTGATGATTTTCACTTCACACATTGCATATGTAATAAGTACTTTAGCCGCCAAAGTTTGTGCTACTCGTTATTACTGCACGAGTTATACCTCAAACCCCATTTATCGGAAAAATCGATTGTATGGGAGATATGCGTTGTATTGATCCGATCTTGTTGATTCCGACAAAATTTCATCGAGACAGGCAGACAGACGGACGTGGCTATATCGATTTAGCTCATCGCCCTGATCATTTCGGTATACTTATTGGTGAGTCTATCTCTTCTTCTTCCCATACTTACAAACATAGTGTGCCGATTATTCTCAAGCATGTACCATCGCTAACTCAATAACACTCCCCCCACTAGTTAAACACGACAGAGATAATGATGGCTACGCTTATGCATGCAAGCGTGTACCAAGGAAGAGGAAGAGAGATGGCGCGAGTGTGTGCGAATACAAGGCAAAGAGGAGATGTCAATAAATAACACCGACCCTTGGAGAACACGAAGAACGAGCAACCAAGAAAGTTCTCGGTACGTGGGGAAGCACCCTGTTGGACTATATAAGGCAGTGACCAAGCAAGGTAGGGGAATCAGGTTATTTTCAAGCGTTGAACAGTGAACTACTGTGAAGTTACCAAACTCTTAAATTTGTATTGCGTTTATTACTAGAATAAAACTAGTTATTAGTTACAATATCTGTGCGTGTGTTTATTTGACTTTATAGTGATCGAAACCAGGATTGTTAACCGAAGACTCACCGAATTCGTCACAGTATTAAAGATTCATATTTTATATTATTGTATGCTTTGAGCCTTGTGTTTGAAAATTAATTTTTTCTTTTTAATTTTTTCAAAGGGCTTGCGAGGGTGAAAAAACTATTTTTTTCGCGAAATTAAAAATATATTCGTTTTTCGAAATCGGCTAATTAACGCTGCACCCTAATAGGCAATGTTATTAGATCCATACAGGTAAATTTCTGGGCAGAACAAAGTCTGCCGGGCCCTCTAGTCCTTTATAAATACTTACCCCCATATTCCTATTATTAAAATATATAAAATGTTTATAAGGCTCTTATAGTTCAAAACATGGAAATGTCATTTAAAAAATCTTTACAGAGCAATTTTGTGTTTTTATGAATATGAGGGTTCAAATTTTGCTTTAAATGAGAAACAAAAAAAAAATATTGAGTATTGTGTAAAAGTCTTTCTACTTATGCTCGTGATTCTAGTGTGGTAATAGCATTCTTTCTACCGGTAAAAAAAAAATAAGTTGCAAATGTTACACCCTTTTGGTCAGTGTAATTTCGTAACCACCAAAATATGTGGGAACGTCAAGTAACCGCGGGAAATTGCACGTGTAAATATTTTTTTTGGACAGAAAATAGAACAAATTTTGTACACAAGAATTAATAAATAGAAATTTAGTTCGCGTTTTCATTTAATTTCCTATTGCGCATTTTTAGTTTTTGACAGCGTTTCTATTTACGCAAGAATCGCGTTTACATTTACTGCATTACCGACTGTTACAATTACCGGTTAAGCTCAGAATCGACCTGTAAAAGTGTAACAAAAAACGTAGGATAACCACTTAGCTTATTTCTTACTCTTACTCACTTAATTTATTTCTTTAGTTTCGAGTAAAAAACTTCAGAACTTTGAAATGATATCGTATAAAATTCCTTTGCCGCATATCAAAGTGTTGTTGATAGTTCTTCAGCGCTCTCATTGAAATTTCCTAGTAAATAGTGAGCATTGTGAATACCCGAAAACATCTGCTATATCTTTTTCTATCCACTGACAAAGTGCCACTCCTGACAAATGTAGGACTGAGCATCACCTGGCTTTATTGATGTAAATCTGCGGAGAATGCTCCATTTGTGAATACCCCCAACTAGTGATAACAGATTCCTACTTTGTTTCGTATGTCTGATTTTAGACCTGGTGACTGTACCTCTCAGTACAGTTTCTCTTTGATTTCAAAAAGAATTTCATACTCTGCAATCGCATCAGTATTGCGATGAGAGTATCAATACACCCCTCACGTTTTCAAATAAATCCAAAAAACTGACTGACGGAACTCGCTGGGCTCTTGATTCTATACAGATCCGTCGGTATTGAAACATGGAAGCCGATTGTGTGCATAAATTCAAAAATCGTGATTTTTTACTTAGCTTGCTTTAGATGTAGGTTGCGATAGATATCTATGTATGTATGTATGTATGGTATATACATATTTATGTTTAATTTCCTCTTCGAGCATTAAAGAACATTCTTGCGACTTTACCTAATGCACCTACAATGTCCCAACTTTCTTTGGGATGCAGCTGAGATTGTTGCGCTTGTTGGTCTTGCTGAGGCCCTAGTTGCTGCATGTCGCAGTCCTGAAGGCTGACCTATGATGGTGTCGAGTACCAACCGCTTGTGGGTGTGCCTTTGTGATACAAATGGAAACTAGAGTGCGGTGTAAAATATTGCGGCTGATCGAGATTGCTATAAGTAATACCATCACCAGATGAGTGCGGATGGTGCATACTAGCTGCTGCTGCTGAGTATGGTTGTGGTTTGAGGGGTAGAGAGGGTGTACCACCATTTTCTCCCGTATTGTTTGGCGTTGTGTATTGGACTCGTAGCGGGTCTGTATAGTCGTATCCATTGGAGTTATGTGAGCTCGCTTTGGTTGCATTTAATGAATTCGTGGTGTCACGTGGTGACACTGAGCTAGGCGGTGTCATTGCATTGTGATAATCGATTGAGCTGTGATATCCACCGTATGTGGATACCAAATTCGTGAATGCATCTGAGGATGACTTTTGTGGATGGGCGGCGGGATGAAGTTGTAGATATTGGTGATTATCATATGAAGATTCGCTACCAGGAGGTGTGGGCAAAGGACCATTTTGTTGCTCACCATAAAAGACGCCAGTTGGTGTTTGTCGAGCAGTTGCTCTTATGACACTCTCTCGATTCGCATATAGTTGCCTCAATAAAGCTGTAGCGGGCATGGGAGCAGGTTGCTGATAGTGCGGTGTACCGATCCATTGAATAGTACTACTTTTTTCTTGCTGTTGTTGTTGGTGCTGTTGATGTTTTAATAGTGCATCGGTGCTGAAATCTGTAGCAGCAGGTGATGCTTCGGTGGCATTCACTACCGGTGAGGGCAAGTGCTTTGACATAGCATTTTCTAGATCTTTTACAGAAGCCTCAGAATGTTGTTGCTGTTGTTGTTGTGATTGTTGCAGTTGTTGTTGCGAAAGCTGTGCTTGTTGTGGAATCTGTTCCACCGTGGATGGTAAACGATTGTGTACATGATCCCGCTCCAGGGCAGTCATCTTCGATTGGGGCTGGGTATCTACAGTCGATGTATTCCCAGCATTTATTTCAGTATTATCTTCTAATTGTGTGGATGCTTTGGTTTTACGTTTGCGTTTTGTTGTTGTTGTAGTAGGTGTGGTTGCCGGCGTTGTTACCGTTACAGGTAAAGAGCTCGTCACATTTTCCATCTCAACACTTGCAGTATTTGAACTTTCCTTCACCAAAGTTAGGTTGTTAGCACTCGTATTAGCTGTGGAACACGAGCTACGTCCCCGTGAACGCTGATTATGTCCATCGCCATCTGGCTTGGGAGATGTGCCCTTCGTGTCGCCGCCTACACCGGCTTGTCCCTCTGGCGCTGGATCCCCACTAGGAGAACCCGAATTCTTATCAGTTCCAAGCTCTTCATGCTTAATGCAATCCACACTAGGCTCAAGCTGACAGCAGTCCAATATAAGATTTTCGTTTTCTCGATTACTACACACACACATTCAAATATATTAGTTTAGGCCCCGATCATGTCACTTTACTTCAAATAACTTAC